>JBAMJR010000213.1:2345000-3095000 GCA_038501785.1 Myoxocephalus aenaeus
CCAGAATGTTTCTTTATCACCAGTTAGCTCTCGGAGTCCTGAGATCTGTACACGAACAGACAGGAGACAGAGGAAAAATACAAAGACATAGAAATTTAAAAAGTGCCACAAGAGAGATCGGAATAGAGGGGGGAAGGGACTAGTGAAGCAGCTAGCAAGAGCATTTTAAGAAAGGACTTCATTTTCAAAATAATGATTTTGTTCCTCCCTTGTTTTTTCTTCGGTCCCTGGCTCATTAAGGCTGGAGAGCCACAAGGTCAACTTGTATGAGGACATTGTTAAAACTACAGTTTGTTGGCCCAACTCTTAATTATTCCCCCAGTCCATTACTGACCTTTGAACTATTGCATTACCACTGTATCAGTATTGGACAAGTGACAGCAGCTTTCTGACAGTGCTAGGAGTCTATGCCCTAGGATTAACCCTCCACTACAAAACTGCAAGAAACACACTAAATGTCAATTACCACATGTGTCTCTGCAGTGCACAATAAATAAGTTAAATAAGTTTTAGTTTAAGCACAAATATGACCAGACTGCACTGTGATGATAACCCACCAATTGAACACAAATATACACTTAGGCACAGCATGTCTTCAATTTCACCCAATTAAAAGTAGCACCCGCTAGCATTTCAATCAGGAGAGACAGTGGGTGATTAGTAGTTAATGTTTATTATGCCGATAATGAGTCCATGGTTACACAGAATTTATTTGGCGCATGGACTCCGCGAGGAGATTGAGATCGCACTGTGTTTGCCCTGAGCGGCAGCAATCTGTAGATCCCCCCCGGGGAGTCCAGACACTGGTGGTGGTGGCTGAGGTTCTGCTGGAGTTGCTGGAGATGCCGATGGGGTGCTGAATCTGAGAAGGTGGATGGTGCTGGGGAGGCGGCGGGTCGCATGAGACGGCAGCAGGACGCTAGAGGCGGAGAAGGAGAACATTTAAAGGAGAAGGCAGCGAGCTGATAGGATAGCAAGGAGGGCGTGACTCTGCGCTAATGGCTGGGCGCACCCGGCTGCTGAACAGCTGGTAGAGTCTGACACTTCTGACGCTCCTGACAGGGACATCCGGTATGACGTGCGTGCTGCTGGTGAGGGACGTATGAGTGAGGGCCCGCCTGGTGTGAGGGGGTTGTCTTCCTGTCTGAACTTACGCTATAGCTTCATTTCTTTCTACAAACATTGTGACTGGAGGAAACAACCTCTCATCTGTATAGTCTCCCCTGCCACAGAACACAGAATCTCCTGAGTACAGGAGGAGCATTTAACTGCACTGTCACTAGCTGGGGCACTCTTACTTCCTGACAGTCTTCTCCATAGAAACATATCAGGGTAAGTTAGATTGACATATAATTTTCGAGAACTGATAGCAAGTATGATATCACCTTGCAAAACCGCTTTTTTACCCAGACAGGCAGGTAAAAAAAAAAAAAGAGCATCACCCTCAGGGCAAAAAGATACCAAGCTGGAAAGTCTTTATCTCTTGCACCGTTGCAGGGAAGAGACATTTTCTACGGCATAACTTTTCTCACCTACTGTCGAGCAAACAAATGCTACACTGTTTGATTTGTATTACCGTTAGAACATTATTCTCCCTGACTCCAAAATGAACCACACACAGTAAAGGGAGATAAGTGTCTCTTTTCAATCAAAGTTGGAAAATGCAAATTAAAACGGATCTAAAGGGGGAAGAAAAAAGAAGTGAAACCTATTTGTCGAGTACAAAACATGCTTCACATAAAACTGGGACTCAAAATTAGACTACTTGTTATGAAATGGAATGCTATTTCTTATAAACTATGCACCACAGAGAGTTTAAAGTGCTCTGCTTGGATTAATGTATTCGATGCTATTGTGGTGCAACGCACATCTGTCAACAAGGGTGAGGAGATGTGTAATCAGGGACCAGAGGCTGTGACCTGGTTGATGTGTCGTGTTCGTCTGTCCTGTCATATAATTACTTACTTGTCCTTACTGTCAGTGTAGCTGCTGCGGAGGAAGAGGAGATCCTGAATACTCAAACAGTTGGATGATGTGTTTTGTTTTCCTAAACTGACATAATTTAGTTGCATTCAAGGTCACAATGTAAAGATGAATGGTTACTTAGACGCGACAGTCATCAGGGTTATGTAAATGTTGTTATTTGTTGTCTAATGATGTGCTTTATAGAGTAGCAGTCTTCCTTGAGATGAATATGAAGTGAACTTTTGGTTTGGTTGCTTCATCATCTGTGCATTGATGAATAAAACTCCACTCAGTGAGTTTTGATTAGAGCTGAGGCGTCCACCACTGGAGTGCAGCGTGTTAATAATCACATTATTGCACTGATTACCATTTGTCCCTTACAAAAACAACCTGTGATTCTGGAGGGATGTAAAATCACTTCACATTGAAGCAAGACTCTGACTATAATTCTATGTGTGTATTCCTTTAAATTAATGTGCATTAATTTCATTACAGTGGTGGCTGCGTAGGATTGTTTCCGACTCGTGTTTTATTCATCGCTCCAGAGCGTTGTAAAGTCAAAAAGTCAAAATGTATTGAAAAAATAGAGATATAAACTCCAAAATTCACAACATTAACGGGGTGGTCTAGCAGCAATCGCACAGCACCATCATTTACATTTATATAACCAATAACACAAAATTATATGTTTTATAATCTCACCGATAACCACGGTCATAGGGCCACTTAGTGGGATTGCATTTGTGAGAGTTGGTGAAGCCGGATCACGCAAATATAATACTGTTATGTTGAACTTGCTTTGCAGTATAAACTCTAGTTCTATAAAAGGGAAATTGAAAAAAACTGTCTTGCATTACAAAGTGAGATGTTGACCCAAAACCCGAAAAGTCCAGTGTGTAGGATTTGGCATCATGTGAGGCTGAAGATTGCAACCAGGTGAAACTTGCCAAGCATTTAGAAGAACTAAGGTGACTGCCGAATACAAGTAAGAGTAGCGGAGGTAACAGAGCCATTGTGTGTGTGTGTTGGGAAGTGAGTGGTGAAGCAAGAGTGAGGGAGAGGGCAGTAAATGTGTGTGAGTGAACAAGTTTGCAGCGGAGCAGAATAAAGTTAGTTTAGCGGTGAGGATTTTAAGTATCCACTTAAAATAAGTATCCACTTAAAATGTACAGTGGAAGTTGCAGTTTGTGCAGAAATAACTGCTGCAGCTCCTCGAGACCAACAGAGGTTTCCCGTGTGTTGTTTGCCGGCCATGGAGACCAAAACAACGTTTTTTTCCCAGGACGGTCGGGAAGTTGAAGCAGGTTGGTTTCCCCATCCTGGGTTACGAAAGAAAAGAAAAGATATTATATTGCACTTCTGCCATTGGATCCCCCTAAATGTGACACACTCTCCCTTTAATTACGCCTCATTGTTTGACCACAACAAAAGAATATGAATCTGGATGAGATTGGATTTTTGGAGCACAATAATTTTTTGGGGATATTTATAAAACATAACTTTAGAGTTTACAGTGAGCATGTTTCACTTGGTGATTGGATGGAAAGTCCAACTGGGATTTTATGTATTAGATTGGCGCTATAGGTTTAGCGAGATTATTGTTTACATCCATTTTGTCCATGAGATTGTTTGTCATGGAAATGGAGAAAACCTATGCATTTAGAAGCATATTTTGATTATCCTTGGATCAGACATGTGTGTATTCCCTTTTACTAAACCTGTTTAATCTTGATGGTGGTGAAAGTTACTTTCCATATTTGTTGGCTGAATATTATAATGAAATGAGCGGCTGTCACCAGCACCTGAATCTGTTATCTTTTTTGAAAAGCAAATATGAATATTTCCATTATTCAGTGTGCTCAGATGGTCCTGAAATGTTTTGTTTTGTCTTGCTACTTAAAAAGCATTTACAGCTGTTCATTCTTAAACACACAAACAACTCAAAGTGTTATGAAGATATTGTGGTTGTAAACTTGTGAGTCTGTGTAATATTGGACTGAGGAAAAATAAGCATTATATTTCGTAACCTCAGTGCCTACATGGCTGGCCCTCTGGCTCAGTAAAGAGACCAGAAGCAGACGCTGCTTAGAACATTTATATTCAAAATGTCCCCTCAAAAGTGACATTTGAAACCAAACTGTTTCCTCCAGCAAAGAAGATGAGCCATTTTGTCACAAGGAGCATGCGGCTCCTGACTCCCACCCACCCACACAAACGCAAGCATGCACATGTATTCAAAGACATGCACACACAGTCTCACGTCCTCTTATCGGGCAGTTATGTCAGTATAATGCCATGCCTAGGAGATCTACGATACAGTTGTTCTGAAAGATTTGCAACAGCTGGCGAGTGCCGCAAAGATGCAGAGCATGCCAATAATCTGTTGGAATTCTTGCATTCTTCTTCTGTATCTGAAGACCGATTTAGAACGACGCCACTTGGTCCAGTTGAATGAACCTGTCTCACTGAATAACTTTTTCCCATGAAGTTGGTTTGGGATGGGTGGCGGCGGGGAAGTCTCATATTGTTTCATCTGTTTTCAATTCTGGGAATTGAAATGTAAAATGTGTAACATCCGATGATTGCTGGTTTTCATTCCGACACAGTGGGGACAGCGGCACAATTTGAAGACGAAATTAGAAGCAGAGGAAAAGAGGAGATATCTAGCACTGCTGGAGCTCTCTGTGCATTTATGTTCTTGCAGCTCCGGCAAAAAGCAGTCAATTAAAAGCCTGCATTGATGTAAGGATTATGCTATTAGTTGAGAACAGCATTCTCATTAGCTGCTGTGCCACTGTTGGGCAGAACTGGGTGGTAAGATAGAGGTTTTGGACGAAGCTTGGCTTTGTCCAAAAGTCTGTTGACTAATGGTTCTTGGTATTTCTTCTATCTGACCCGTGGCCCACCTGTACGTCATCTGTCGCCAGTTCTGCTCCCTGTCCTGCTCGTAGAGCCTCAGAAAATCATGGATGCAGTGTCTCTGAGTTCACCAAGAGTTATCTGTTCCTTTTTGAAGCCTGAATTTTACCCTTGGCCTCACCTTGTTGCTGGAGCCAGAAAATGTAAATGTAGGCAACTAAGAGGAAACTGGGTGGAGCTGAGGTGGGGCAATTACCACGGCTGGGTGGGGAGGAGATTTATCAATTAAAGCAAACACGCCCCCAAATATGCCTCAATGTCCTCTTTATGGACCACTTATTTTAATAATTGCTCTAAAGACACAGATTGTAGAGGAGTTTAGGTTTTTTCTAAGGACATTGGTTCAGTCTCTCGTGTGGCAGTTATCAGTAACAAGATTTTCATTAGTTAAACTACCAATTTGTAGTTGTTATTAAAGGGACCTCTTGCAACAGTGCAAACAATACACATACATATAATAGTTCTTACAAGAGTTTTGACTTTTTATTTATGTTACATGTGGCAAAACTAGCAGTATTGCAAGGTCTACTGATCACATTTACGATTGAAATACACAAATGCTGACTGCATTTGTGTATTTCAATCGTGAATGTGATCTTTACCTTGACCACAACATTTCCAAACTGATCCATATCTGTGTGATTGGGAGAGCATATCATGGAACACTCACGGATCTTTTTTGTTGTATGAACTTTTTCTTTGGGCATTTGGATCAGACTTCCCAAGCATAGCAATGTAATGCACAGGGGCGCAAGGTTTGCCTAATTTCTTATTTTATAACTGTGAAACTAACATTTCTAAATTGTATTATTGGATTACAATGTATGAAAACAAACAAGTACCAATATGGGCCTTTATGTTTATTTTTGTTCTATACTCTGAAAATCGATAAATACAGTGTCTAAAAATTGGAATCTGGAACCTTTTGGTGCAAACTAAATGGTGCATTTACAAAAGGTATAGTTACATTTAGTATGTAAGGCACTGGCAGCTTAGAAGGGGTTGTGAGACTTGTTGTTTCACTTCATGTATCTAATTGCAATACTAAGTTATTACTACTTATAATTAACTAGCCATTAAAATAGCAAACATTAACCTGAAGCACTTATAAGTGTTGATTTAGCTTTCACAAGTACATGCATCACTCATTTCACAAAGTGAAGGTACTCATTCTTAAGAGTGAGTTCACTGAATTGCACTTAACAATCTGCAATATTTACATAATTGCAACTATTTAAATTCACTGGAGGTCTTTTTACTGCAAGGATTTATGTGTGTTTTTCTCATCATTGGATAATTGTCAGTAGCTGCATGTCATTATATTTTCTGTAGGGTGCATGAACTGGGTGGCGGCAGCTGTGTGTACTGATTTATTTACAGCTATGTACTCTAATTAACCAGGATATCCAGACCAACACTTGAAGCGAACAGATCACTCATTTAAGACAGAAATAATGTTCTTTCTTTCCTCTAGTACTCACCTCTCAAATAAACACACACAGACGTGCACACACTCTGGGGGCCTCAGGCTCCCTCCTGTACTGTACATAGTGTTTTATGAATAAAATAGAAACTCCATCAGACATTATCATATGATTACAAATGGGAATTAAGATTCAAGGAGAAGCCGAGATAATTTGAAGTGGGTTTTGCTTGTACTAATTATATAATCTTCTCCACCCCCACGTTTTTTATTCCGGCCCATTAAGAAAAATGTCTTGAGAGTGCATTGTGGTGTTTTTCGTTGTGTTTTATCTCGTTGAAAATGTCATGAGAAATGAAATTACAGAGGCTCATTTGCAATTTCGTCAAAAGCATGTATTTGTCATTATTGTGCTGAGGCGCCTCTTGAAATCTAAACAGCTCTATACCGTACTGTCCTTATTGGATAGAGAGGACTTATAAACAACATGGTAATCTCTTAAAGCATTTTCATGTCACTCACTGATACCTGGAAGTGTTATTCAGGTAATGGGTGCAATTTGAGGAGACATTTGATTTAAACCGTTCAGCACTTAGCCACAACGCCATACCAATTGTCTTTCTTGTGGAAAATTGCACACATCTGAGTCTTGTCTCACTCATACAAAAGGCAGACGAGAAGAGCATTAAGGGTTTTGCCAATGGACTCTTACACCTTGTCTACACCAGTGTCTTATGTCAGAATACAAAATCCCAGCAGCATGTTAGCAGCAACTCCCATCCTCTTAATATACACCGCATACGTTGAGCCAAATAACTGCTATGAGGTCAGTTGCACAACACGCAATCCCTGCATTTACACACAAAAGTGTGAAAAAAGTAAAGTAAAAATATTTTTCGGTTGCAGCTACGTGCGTGAAGCAAAATGAAACTTAGGTTTTCATGCACCCTTTGTACACAGCTTGAATGATTTAAGTAGAAATATTTCTAGCGTCAGATGTGGACAAGATGCACAACTGAAAACTGTGACTGAAATGCCTTCAGTGTAGACAGCCTCTTATCAGAATATCAGGCGCTCAGTTGTGTTGTGTGTGGCCATGAACTCTTTCCTTATCCAACCACTATACACGTTGAGATTTTGTTGTAAATGTATCAAATGCAGCTTGAATTGCATGCAAAAACACATCTGCCAAAGCTCTTTACTCTATGTGTCTAAAAGATGTTGTTGTTGTGCTTTCGTTCTGTCTCTCCTGTAGATAACCACACCATGGCGTCCCACTCAGCAGTTAGTATTCGGATTCTGGATGTAAATGACAATCCTCCTGAACTGGCCACACCGTACGAAGCCTCTATATGTGAAGATGCCAAACCAGGCCAGGTAAGTTTATCCTGATTCAAAATAAAAACATCTAGTAATTGCATATGTATTTTCACAGATATAATTGAATCTGTAAATGTATGAAGGCGAAACGAGATGGAGAATACATCTGTTTGCTGAGCAACATGTTAAAGATGGATGTTGTGAAGTTACTGTAGCATCACAGATTGATCCTCCATTTCATTGGTGTTGATGATATTGAAGGCAAGAGTTAAGGCACTTGAAGAAACAGCGCTGTGCAACAGCACTAATGAATTACATTACCAGCATAACAAACAAATACTAATACAAATACTTGTAACAATGCCACAAAGAAACCTATTACCTGCAGGTAATTTAGTTTGGAAGGCAGCACCAAAAACAGTGCACAGCCCACACAATATTGAGCACACCACATTTATTAGTGTCAAAACGGAAAGCTAGTTATTGATGTGAAGCGAGTTGAAGTGTACTCAATCGTGGGTAGTATAATAGAACATCTGTGATTTATTTTTGCATTATACACATTAATCACAATAGTACTTTAGGAAGTAGTAGATGGGCAATTACCCACAAATATGAAAGTTACATAGCTCCATTCCAATAAATTAATAAATACATCAAAGATCATGAAAGTAAAAATAGAGAAACAATTTTTAATACAGCCAGTCTATGTGTTTTGCAAAAGACTCATCTATAATAATGCATAGCATGTGAAAGAATATGTAAGAAGACTGAAGAATAAAATAGAAGATTTCAATGATGCTTGAGAAACAAATTGGAAATTGAGTCTGAGTCTGTTTAACACAAGAACAGTAGCAAATACATGCACGTGGTCATTTAAATGTAAAATCCATAAACTGCCAGAAAGCACAAGTGTGTGAAGATAAAATGTAAGGATTAAACACACCTGTACATCAGCATCACAAGTTAGATGTGTGATATCTGTGCCAGAGCATTGATACAGCAAAGCAAAAGCCCATATCACGATGTATTGTTGAATTTTAAGAGTGGAGATTTATTTTGCCCTTCAGAACGCATAAGACTATCTGTTATAGAATATTCTAAAGTCAAGGTTTCAACCAAAGGCATCATCGTCAAATTGAAGTTGTTCAGGCATGACCTACAAAACGTATACATACTTCCAATGACACATGATGACATTGTAGACAAATTAATTTGCTGGATAACGCCCTATGGTCAAAAGCTAAGAAATAAACCTTGAGTTTAGAGTATTTTATCACAGATATTTTTATATTGAGCTTTTTTCCCCTCCTCGCACTCACCAACCATTTTCTTGTCCATCTACAACTGCCTTATTATTTTCATGTCTGGTTTGTATCATTTCAGTTGCACACTATGATCTATCTGACACTTAATACCGATGGCAATTTCATAACTCAGCTTTCGGGCAAAGGCCCAATTTGTCAAAGACTGCCTGATTATTAAGGCAGCCAGACACAAACGGTTATCCAAAGAATATATTCAATTTCAAGTTTAATGTAGATTAAAAGTCAGTAGCTTTGAGTGGTCGGAAGGTAGGTAAGGTGTGCTATAAATGCAAGCCTATTTACAATTCATATTTCACAGATTCATTTACAATTCATATTTCACAGATTTCAATGTTTTTATTTATGTCATCATAAATATAGTGGAGTCTGAGGGGACACAACATTTGTATGACTATTCTGCTTGCCAAAAATATTTCTGCATGCCGTTTAACTAGCTCTTTCTCAAATCATTAATCAATAATGAATGTGTTCCATTACATTTAAATCAATATAGTTATGCTTATGGTAGTTCTCTCCCTAATTGTTGTTAAACCATGTCACACAAAAAGTGATATAGCAATTAGCACAGATGAACATAAACTCCTAAATGGTAAACAGGTGACACATTTTATGTTGCATCATTACCCAGCACCAATCAATATATGGGAGCCTGTTTGAAAAATCAAGACAAAAAGGTAATCCCGTGGTTATTTCTGATCCTGTATCACCATTAAAAACGGACAGAGTCATTAGGGTGTTTTATTCTCCTTACGCAGTCAACAGGCCTTGGGCTAAGTTAAATCCAATTATCATGTGCAGAGCAAAGGAATAATTAAAAAAAAGCAAGGCTTTAAAGTGGGGCCTCCATGCTGGAAGCTGCATTTACATGTGTAATGAGACTCAGGCCTCCCCTCCCCTTGATCCACAGACTGTTAACCACTTATAGCCCCCCTGTGCATCCGCAGCGCCGCCCGCCTGTGCCTTTCTAGAACATTGTCTGGTCTGATCTACCTCACTCCCACCTCGCTCGCTCTCCCATCCGCGAAAGCCCACATTAACCTTCAGCTCCTAATCACACTGAGATGATTAGTCTTCCAGCAAAAAGATCATTGCTGGCTCTCAGCATTGTGAAATAAAAGGTGTTTAATGTTCTCATTACAGAGAAATGCAGAGAAATAGTCCACAATGTAATTACAAACCCAAGAAAGGGATTCTGAAGACATAGAGGAGAAATTGACATTCGGCTTCATTGCCGTCCGTGCGTCAGTCTTCCAATTATTATATTCTGCATTTATGTCTATCAACAAGTGGGCATTTTATAACGGGAACATCTGACAATATCTGTTCATTTTCATTCATTTTCTTCGGCTCAATTTGTATAACCCTGTTTGTTGTTCATTCTCTGTAGAGTCTCTTTTTGTATGTTGTTGTGGGGAGCTCTGTCGGAGTCGGCTGCTGAGATTGAATGAAAATGTGTTGCCTGGGGTCAAAGGCTTTCTAATGCTCATTTTCACCCTCAGGGGTAACCACTGGGGGCATGGGGGGGAAACAATTTTCTCCTCTGTTATTTTAAGAATAATATAAAAATAAATAAAGTTTTCCTCAAGTTGTTGGCAGTCACTGCATTTTTACCTTTGAAAAATGGAGTAAGTGGTGTGAAGAACATGTTTTGGGTCTCTAGATTTGCTTTGTCTGCACTGGTGCAGAGCATTGGTGTTTGTAGTATTTCTTCTCTGATTAATGGCAAGGATAGAGCCTTTCTGTTTTGAGCCTTTCAACTCAGAGAGAGCAGTGAATAAGAAAATTGCATATGTCAAATATATATATATATATATATATATATATATATATATATATATATATATATATATATATACACACCTTTCCATTGAAGTGAGACAAATAAACGTTAATGGAATGAGGATAAACATTGTTTAACAAAAAAAATGCCTCAGTTTAATGTTTCGAAATTTCTCCCCTTCAATATGTACAATTTTGATTCACAGTACTCTAAGAAAATCTGAGATGCTGGCTCTCTGCCCTCACCAAAAACTCGTTGGTCTCTTGAGAGGTAATCAAGTTGTTTGGCAACCGCCCAATCAGAGCGATTTGGCCACGTCCGATATTCAAGCCAGCACTTGCACAGAGATTTGGAGCAAACAAGATGTTGTCACACAGCCTTTATGAATCCCTGCCATTTATAAATTGATGCATGATTTGCTCTCCTCATTCTGCCTCTGCAGGTTAGAAGATCTCTGTGCCATTTTCTGAAATATCAGACACACACACACACACACACACACACACACACACACACACACACACACACACACACACACACACACCTAAAAGCACGTATACATACTTTTGACTTCACAATACATAAGAGAATAAATTACACTGTTGAAGGGTTGCATGTATTTAGGTTTGTTTAGCTTGTCATTCATTATAATACAGTTAGCACAATGTATTTGATTCTAATTAATAAGATAGTTTAGATACAGGCCAAGTGTAAAATAATGAATTGTGCATATCAAACTCAAATAAAGGTAAAGCAGCGGTTAAAGTCAATGCACTAGCACGTTCAAAGAATAGCTTCAATTAACGTTTCACAAATGCTAACATTGCTAATACTTGTTTGCTTCTGTGCATTGTGTTTCCAGCCTTGTGCAAAAGCATGTTTACTAGGTGTCAGCTTGGAATACAACTAATTATAATCAAGGATGTCACATTAAATCTTATCTCATTGTCTTCTCAAAGAAGGTCTGTTGATATATATAGTAGTAGTGACATGAAATATATTACCACTACATTTTAACTAACAGAGATTACTCTGTCGGGAAGGGGCCTGCTTCCCGAGATGCACTTATGTATTCAGCAAAACAAGCTGCCAAAGGTGAGGCCCAGCAATATAAGCATCAGCCAACAGATGTTTGCGTGTAAAACAACCTTCAATTCTGTTTCAGCTCCCCAGAATGAATACAACTTGCTCAGGGCAACAGCCCCTGGAAATAGGTATACTTGGGTCTGTTTTTCTTTCACCTGGAATAGACAAACAACGCCAAGCTGCCCTTCTTTACCTAAGACAAATGCCCCTGGACCCAGAGCCCTTTGCTCACTTCATCTTGCCTCTGTAAAAAGGAAATCTGAAGTAGGACAGGGTTATTGCAGTTTATTCAGTGTCTAGCCTGTTTTGCGTTTTTTAAAACCTGCTACACTGGCAACGTGTTTTATTTTTCAATTGAATCAACTGTCAAATTGCTTTGCTCAAGGTTCACAACTTTTCCATGTTGACATTGCAAATCAGCTAAAACCTGCTCATGAGTCATAATGATTACCACTAGATTGATAGCAGGACTTTATTTTTGCTAATTATGGGTAAACAGTCATTTATTTTGGACATAAATCGATCAATCAAGCTGTCAGTGGAACAAGGCATTTGCCATGATGTACTAGGTGTTTTTTGTTGTTGGTGGTGTTTTAGTTTTTTTTTACCTATGTGACATATTCTATGAAAACACAGCTCAGCAAGTCATTTGGTTATGTGACTTGGTTTGTTGTGTATGTGTGAGTTTGTGTGTATTAAACCACATTGCGGGGACCAAATGCTCTTCTCACAGTGACGTTGTGGGGACTCACCTCCCTCTCTCTGGGGACCTTTCCCCACAACAGTGAAAATCATTGCATTCATCTCTTCCCTATTGTCTGTCTGTCAGCCCGTCTGTCCATCTCAGCTGAATCTGCCTGCTCTTTCTGTTTCCCACAAATTATATCATAAAGACAATTATACATGCCTGTCCCTTCACAGACGCATGCTACTAGGAAATAAAGACATGCATGCACACACCCACACAAATGCTGAATGCACACAGCCTTCACTGTCACACTCTTAATACATCAGATCAACCCCCGGTTTACTCAGCTAATGAGGAGCGTTCCTTTGTCTCCTGTTGTGTGCTGCGTTATCACCCAGTCTCGTCCATGGAGTGTCAGCTCCCTGGCTCAGGTCTAGCTTTCGGTGGAACCACAGAGAAAATCAGATTAACCTAAGCCTTTTAACTGTGCTTGGATTTGATCCCATTCGAGAGTTGGCAACACAACCTATTTTGTTTGTGTTTAGAGGGAGAATATATGAGGAGTGAGGGGGAGGGGTTGGCAGAGAAGTAAATAAAAAATGGGTGACACAGGCTAAGCAGCTTTTGCTTGGGGACACAGTTCAAGCCAAGGGCCATGACTTGTGGTCAATAGCTTCTCACCTTTTATCTACTCTTTAGATGTCTAGATCAGTCTGAACTAATAAACTTCTTTCAGGAACTGGTCTAAATGAGCCTCACAGCTTTTAAGATGTGATTTACTTTAACTAGTATGACCATTCAGCCATGTATTGAATCGGTCAAAAATAATGAAAAATGAGTGATTATAGTTCACAAGACTTAAATCCCCTTTTGATTTCCACTGTTGTGGATTCATTTCCTGATTTGCCCACGTTCCCAATCTGCTGCACCTCACTGAGTGACACGTGAACACAATCTTTGCGTCTCAGCCCATTCCTCGCCCACCGTGTGGTATTTAGCTGACTGAATGCAGAGGGACAGATATCATATAGTGCCACGTGGGCAGAAAAAAAAAAAGGCTGGGTGGAAAGCCAAATACTAAGTATGGCCTGGGGTAACGGAGGCCTGTCAGTTCTGCCGTGCCGCCTCACAGCTGGCTGACTGGGTCACTGCGACAGATCACCTCAGTTTGGCCACGTCACCGCCAACCTCCAGCCCCTGGGAGGGTCGGTTTGAAATAGCTAAATGTTAAGCCTGTCTGAAACACACACATCACAGACACGTGAGCACAACAATTACTCACCTCCTTCACAGACAGAAAGGATGCTAAAACAAACACACACACACACACACACACACACACACACACACACACACACACACACACACACACACACACACACAACTGAGCAAAGGAAGAAGCAAACAAACACTGATGAGGAAAAAAAGCCAGACAGACTCAGTTTTGCCAGACAATATTTCATGAGTAGGAGACTAAATGAGTCATCTGTTCTACTCACAAAAATGTTTGATTCAACGCAAACATTTATTGTTTGAACCAGTCAGCATGTCTGTCTTTTTTTTTGTTGCAGTTTTTATTCATACGACTCCAGGAGTGAGTCGTTTTAAGCAAACACTCAATGCTGTATTTTTTCTGATGAGTCCATTTACTGCTTTAAATTGGCTAGTTCACCACCACAAAAAAAGTACTATATTTTATTTAAGATAATATTTTACCCTGGCTATCTACTGGCTATCTACTGTTTATGCTAAGGATCTAAATCCCAAAACATGTGATGTGATTACTTGGTTTTAGCTTACTAATTTAAACTCCATCATATATAGCTATTGTAATGTACCATTTTTTTTCTTCATAATGTACTCTATATTATATTACTCAGAAGAAAAAGCAAAAAAAAATTCAAGCTCCTTTTTTCATGCTAGTCCAAAAAGGTATTACAAAAAACATTCTTTTATCCTGAAATTGAATCAAGTTCAGACCAATGCATTGAGACATGTAATGCTCCACTGGACACAATGAGGATGCTTTTTACCACTGAAAATAATGGATGAGTTTGAAAACACACCTCTGAACCTCTGATGCTTATAGTGCTTTCCAGGTTTCAGAGAGGAACAGCTCTCAGCACAGCATAAGTAGTGTGTTTATTTATTTGTTTAATTATTCATTACCTCCCCGCTCCCATCGTGAAATGGTTCATTCCTGCTGTCAATGAGTAAGCCACCTACCTTTCACAACCTTGACCTTTCACACACCTCCAGTGCATATGATATGGGATGTACTTTTGGGAAAGTCTCCCTTCTAGCTTTCCATGGATGGAAGAGATTTAAAGGGGTCAGGAAAGGGGGCCGCTAGATATAAATCTAATTAGGTGATTGTGCTTGAGGGAGCTTCGCTAGCTGCTCGATAAACTCCCACATGCTTGCTCTGCTCCTCTTTCATTTCCCTCTCCCGCTTCACACTCTCTCTCCCTCAGCAGTTTGCAATCACCCCGAGATGCCGCCTGAGAGTCCCCCTACTAAGGGCCCAGTCACAGGACGCAGATCATGGCCCACTTACTACATCTTCACTATTTCAAAGAAATGAAGAGTTTCATCCCCCAGCTGATAAAGATTTTGCTTTAAGTGTCTTCTCTTTTGCTCTTTATTCTTCTACCTTCAGACTCAAATAAACCTGAAAGGGCGCCAAAGAATGATGAGAAGATGAGACCAGGCCTTAACTTACTTAACTTAAAAACCGCATGGTGCAGTTATTCACGTTTTTGCAATCCTGTTTCCTACAAATGTCATTTTTATATTCAACTACTCTGCATTAACATTTCGTGCTTGTTGTTCAGAGTCAAAGCCTGATGTAGTGTAATGTTTAACTAACCCTTATCATGATGGGGAAGACATTCTGGTGTCTATTGCAGTATTGTTTTATTTGCTTAACTTTAAATATAAATGGTACTGTAATATATATATATATATATATATATATAACACAGTATGAACATACAGTCTGATACTGTATGTGAAAGATAAATGGATTGGAGATGGCATGTAATGATATGTTCTCTCTTATAAACACCTTTGTATGAATGCAGGCAGACCTGCATGGTTCCTTTCCATGTGTTTGTGTTTCCCAAGTGCATATTTTGCGGCACACTTATGGAAGAAGCGTGTGATTTACCCTGAAATCATGCTGAAGCATTTTGTAATTACAAAGTAAGCCATATTATCCCAAACAACCTCCCTGAGCTGTGGGTATGACTAAGCCTGTTCTGTGTCTGTGATGCAACGTCAATGCTGAGGAGCTGTTTATTGTGAAGGTACAATTGTGGCTCGGAAGTGTGCTCGGCAGTAGCTTAGTCACAGTAATGCATAGCCACGGCTCAGGCGCAGAAAAAAAAAATAGAGTTGTGTGCAGTGCCATAAATGAATGAGGCTGTCTTTTGCAGGCAGGTAACATACGCTTAAAGTTAAACAATAAAGCAGATGTCTGTGTGTCCCAGAAGTGTGTGAAATATATATATATATATACATATATATATATATATATATATATATATATATATACATATATATATATATATATATATATATATATATATATATATGTATATATATATATATGTGTGTATATATATATATCTACAGCATTGTTTTTTGAATAATCAATTTGCAAGTGGATGATAAACGAGGGACACATTGTTCTGGAAAGGACAAGCATGAGAACAAGATACTTTGGAGAAGATAAATGCAAAAGACAAGGAATCAAGAGGAAACGGAAATCACAATGATGAATACATAGAGCAGGCAGAGAGGTGGAGAGGAAAAGATAGAGTGTGTATACAGGCCATGTTTAGCATGTTATAAGTACTGTGCCCATTAAAGAGGAGACTGCTGATGTAACAGCTATTGTATATATTTGTGTTGATCTTATCTGATATCGTTGATCTTATCTGACAATACAAAGGAATTAGAGCCATTGAACACCCTTTTTTAATCATTCTGAGAAATGCATCTCTGCGGATCTCTCACAGTACCTCTGAGCAGTTTGCTACAGAGGTGGATTCTGTTTGCAAAAACTATGTATTTGTCAAAATAATCAGTCAAAGTCAAAATATATTCAGCTGCGTTTTACAAGGTTGTCCGAAGATGAAACTATAATTACTCGATCTTAGTTGTATTCCTCCACCAACCAGTTATGTTCCAGTTTACATCCATGTCTGTCAAAAATGTCATCACTTAATTATTCTATCCAATTAGATATGTATGTGAATTTGTCATATAGCATATTAATGATATAGTCATGTTGTACACTTTTTGTGATTGCATAATTCTCTCCATTAGCTTTCCTCATTAAAAGGTTTTGGTTGTTTAAGTTGATTGTTGAGGATTGTAGAATCGTAAAAAATGTGTAGAAGAACAATGGTGTGAACTGACTGCGGGTGCAGTATGAATAATGCTGTAGATACTTGTAAAGGCTGACAGGAGTGGGTTGAAGTTTTGGTAAACAAATATCAGCACTGTCAAAATGTGCTTGACAGAAAATAAAGAAACTGACCATCCATAAGAGTAGTGGCATTACTCAGTTTATCCTGTAAACCAAGATTAAAAAACAAACAAACATGTATTGTGTTTTTGTCAGAATTACATTTGCCATCTGTGCTTCGTGTCCTTGATAGACAACGAAAAGGGAGTAGACACAGAACTGAAGACAGCTGTTTGGTATAAAAAAGAGAGACACAAGTATTCTGAACTGAACAAACTTGTTAAAACTTTATACTGAACTAAAAAGTAGTTGTGTGATGTGTGCTACAGAAAACCAACTAGCTTTTTTTGTGACATGTTATCTTCATATTTTACACCAACAATTACTACTATCACAATTACAGGTATTATTACTTTACTATTGCTTTAGGTGTGCAATCAACAAATCAAATGTATTATCAAAAGAATATATCCATTATTTAAAAACGAGAAGAAAATGAAGCTTTACAATATTCTCAGGCAAAATGTAAAAATATGTTTCTCACACACATACTGGAATAGCTATTGTTAGCTTAAGACACGCAAGCATCATTCAAAGCAATGACTGAGTATAGCTTATACAAGTCGTCTATATGTTTTCTATGGAAAATGGCTTATTCATTGGAGTTACGGTTTTCAGTTCATACAGTTTCAAGACAGATACAATGTAGTATAATACCACAAAGGAATTCAAGTTTAGTTTTAGAGCCTTAAGGGTAATACCTTTCTGCCAGAATATCTAATAACTCATCATGCCGCTGTTCTGTTGGTCTACCGTCTTACCATTAATGTAGGAAATGTTGACGTTCAAGCTACCTTTAAAAACACATTTTAGTGTTTGTACTACACTGTACATTGTCTTCAACTTTTATTCTTTATTTAATTCAGCGACACTGAATAGTAGATCTTTCTTTTTTCTTTTTCTTTTTTGTGAGAGTGCGTAGTAATAGGGGCGGCTGTAGCTCAGGGGGATGAGTGGTCGTCCCGCAACCACAAGGTAGCCGGCTCGATCCCCAGTCCCCCCATAGCTCACACGTCGAAGTGTCCCTGAGCAAGACACTGAACCCTTAACTGGTCCCCGGGCGCCTCACAGGGCTGCCCACCGCTCCCTATCCAGGGATGGGTCAAATGCAGAGAAGAATTTCCCCAAGGGGACTAATAAAGTGCATGTTTCTTTTTTCTTTTTCTTTTTTTCTAGTAAACAAAAGGTGAGGGAAATCAAAACAATTATAAATAGGTGGACTCAAACATAGTGTTGTGGCAGAGAAGGAAACAGAGCTGACGGATGTGAAATGAAAATATAATTCTTAAGCCTGTGGTTTGATGCTGGCTGCAGATTCATAGGATGAGAGGAGGATGAATTGTCACCAAGAGGCCTGTGTTAGGGTGAAAGGATCTCCGGGGGCTGTTTGATGTCTGTTCAGCTCACAGTGAATCATATCTCACCTTATTGTATTCACACAGAGTTCTCAAAATTGGATCACAGTTGAGTTTTATCTTTGAATGTAGATCACTATTATTTTGTAGCATTAGATAGTAGGACTACACCTTCACTGAGCCTCTGCAACTGTCTTTCTGTTCCTCTCACATTAGCATTTGTTCCTTCCCCCTCTCTTGGAGCAAATAAGGCCGCCTCACAGAATATAGAAGTCTTCTTCTGTTCAAAGAAAGCTTTTTATGATAGTTTAGCATTTCTAACATTAAAACATATTTTTTTTTTATGTTGCTGTGTCAACTTGCTGGAGAAAGATGTTTTTGTATCTCTTTGTGACTATAGCTCCTTTGAAATGCACTTTCACTGGAATCCTTCTCAGTCTGTTGCATCCAAGTACAGTCGCTCCATCTCACTCCCTCTTTCATGAAAGAGGCATTTGAAATGTAAAGTGGAAAGTGTCTTTCATATTTATTTTTCTTGTTCCTATTGGGTGGATCTGAGCAGAAAATCTAACCTGTTTCTTTTCTTTTCGTTCGTGTGCTTTTTTTCTCCCTCCTCTGCTTCGGTTGCCTTTCTTTTCTTAGCTAATTCACACCATCAGTGTGGTGGATAAAGACGAGCCACAATCTGGTCATCGCTTCTACTTCACCTTGGCCCCTGAAGCCTCCGGCAATCGACACTTCACCCTCTGGGATGTTAAAGGTGAGAGGGCAAAAAAAATCTTTTATTGGTAAAGTAGCATATTTGGGTAGCTGTGCTGATGGCATTATCATCATTATTTAATGTTGAGGGTATAATGGTTCCAAGCCGCAAGACCGTTCGTCATATTTTTTGCGAGTGGGTTTGTGTGCAGTTTAAACACGCACAGGTGCAGCAACATTATGCTTGACTGAACAATTGTGATGACGCTCATACAGATGAGTTTCAGATCAGCTCACTTTCTTTTCCGAAGTAATTGGCAATGTAAGTTTGGTGAAATGCTCGAGGGCATTCTGAAAAGGTAGACCTGAATATTGAGTTAGTTTAAAATACTGCCGTTCTGAAAACTACAAATTATTGTCTTGTATTTTGACAACGTGGTAGTCACCTAATTCCGGTGCCAGATGGTTGTTTAGAACAAAGACAACTCCTAGAGTAAACTAGCAGAATATTTTTGACAAATCGCAGAAGGCTTTAAAAAGTAATGGACAATGGTTTATTGTTAGCGTTCATCTGATTATCAGATTATTTTTTTTTAATAAACAACACATGTTCCTGTCCTCTTAGCAGAGTTTTACCATTAGAACGTATTACAAGCCATTGCGTGTCTGACACAGTTTTGAGATTTTGTTTCTTCAGTATCAGCGTTTTATATAACTGTAATTGTTTCTTGATTCAACTTGACTAGAATGTCAACAGCTAACATCATTTTCTCAAGCGTCATCATAAAAATTGCATTTTGTATGAAAAAAAACATACAGTACACGTGCTGTATCTGCACAATGTAAGGAAACATTAAAATCGCTGCGCTCCCCAGTGATGACTTTGCTTTGTCAGGAAGATTTTTATTTATTTTTTCATGCTCGTCTGTGTTTTTTGCAAACGCGCTTGCAGAACCCTCGTTTAAAGATGTAAACCTAAGTGAATGTGACATCTGGTTAGATCAAGATTGATCTGACACCAAGAAAATGTCAGGGGAGCTGCCCTAGCAAGGGGAAATGTCACCGCACGAAGGCAGCGAGGCCGGCTGCAGCCCCGGCACATGCATGTGAATGGATGTACGCATGACATGGGACTCGCAGATACTGTACACACACATGTGCATTGACCGTAATTACGAAATATGAAAATAGAGTCCCTCTGGCTCTTTCGTTCTCTTCTTCACACAAATCCGACACATGCAAAGCATCATGGTCTGCTTTCCTTTGCATACATTTTTCACGACAACCTGTTGTGTGTATATAGATGATAAGGGAGAATGATTAATAATCACATTTTTTGCTTGGATATAAAAATGTCACCATTCGACCCATTTACCCAGCATACAAATACACACATAAATACATACATTTGCATACATATATGTAGACACACACATAAACACTCCGGTAGACTGTATATATTTTGGAGAGAGACAAACAAAACCCTGCATCGACTTTTGATCCTCCCACCCCTCTTGTTCCACTGTGGTGTCTCTTTTCATTGACACATTTGTCAACCTGTCACTTTCAATCTGTCACTTCTTCTTTTCCCCATCATGGCCTCACATTGTGTCTCCAAGTCTTGACACAAAGTGATGAAAAGACTCCCCCCCACGCCATATTGCTTGATTCTTTTAAGAGGTTGAAGCAGTCTTTCGAGCAAAACTTCATCTTTTTACCGAATAAACTTTGCGGTTACATGACAAGCTGTTACCCGGAAAATGTCCCACATCATGCTTAAAAAGAAATCTCATCGGATATTTTTTACTTTTTAGTGGATTACCTTTACTTGTGTTCAAAGCATTTGTGAATGTTTTTGTATCCCTTATTTCATTTTTTCTAGGGGTTTGCCAGTCAGTGACAACATTTCAAAAGCTTTTTGCACACAAAATTGCTACACATTTTTAAATCAATGGCAACACTAAAGTCTTACAAGATCCGTGAGGAGTCATGCTTTACGGTACAGCCTCACAACATTGTTAAACTAATGGTCTAACTGAGTACAAAATATAAAGACACTTTTTTAGATATTGTGTAAGTTTAAGTTCAGGTTTAAGATTATCCACAAAAGAAAATAAATATAAATTTCTGGCTCAAATGCCTGAAATGACCATTGCTTCCGGGTATGGCCATGAGACTGCTATTTGCATCCAGCTTCCTTCCAGCAGTCAACATTGCTTTCGCTTAACTATGACCATGATCTTACCCTAACCTTAACCAAGTAGTTCTTAGTCATGCCAGTCCTGTGGCTCTAGAGACGGCAGCATCTCAAGAGCCCCCTCTGTATTCACTACTTTCAGATAAAGGTGGATGTGGGCGGTTGCTCTTCAAGTATTGAAGTTTGTTGGTTTTGATTGAAAACTACAGAAGAGGCCTCAGTCTATAAGTATTTATACTGTATGTTTTGGAGAGAATCTTTTTTCTAAAGCAGACGTCCACGGAGGAAAATGCTGTGTAAAAGTCAAAAGGACAAACTCAGGGGCGTAACATTCCCGCATATAAACAGTAATATGAAGATTGTTCTACATGTGCCAGAGGAGCTTGAGGGCGACATGGATAACGGTGATATATGCTCTGGCAGATTGATTGCTTGGTATCCGCAAGTCTACTCACAAAGCTTCTCTGACTCTATTTGTCACAGTCTCCTGTATTCTTTGTTACATTTATCTATGTCTCTGGGAGAGGGCTCACACACACACACACACACACACACACACACACACACACACACACACACACACACACACACACACACACACACACACACACACACACCGGTGAAGTTTAATTTCAAACAGTGGCTCTCTCACTCATTTCGCTCCTGTTTTTGTTTAAAGAAAGAAGAAAAAAAAGACACATGATAAATGTTAATAGCACAAAAGCAGTTCTGTTCCCCGGTGAAATCATTCAACCCCAAGTTAAACTTGACAATCCTTGCCGGAGTCCTTGAACTATGCATGATAGCAAGTGATTTAGTCAGACCATGTATAACAAGGATGGTACTTTTCTGCATGGTCTTTTTTTTTTCTTGAGGAAGTTATTTCTATTGTTATTTTTAAAATAAAATCACAAACATATTACATTGTCAAGTGTCAAGTCTTAAAACAATGATTTGTCCCGACATTTTTAATCATGTCAAAGAAGTCGGCAAGACCTAAAGCCCAACCTTCTTTCTACTTCCATCATCACAGAGTTGATACAATAAACAAAGAAATAAAAGCACTCACTGGATGGAGTTTCATCGATTCCACGCAGTCTGCTAAAAAACAGACATCAGTGAGCAGACGAAAATGTTTTGTTCTTAAGTCGCTCATGTGTTATCCTCTGCTTTACCTTGTCTCTCTGACCCCCACCCTCCGACACACTCACACCATCCGCCCAGACAACACAGCCGGTATCCGGACCCAGCGGTCAGGCTTCAACCGCCATGAGCAGAATGTGTACTTCCTGCCGATCCTGGTGGTGGACAGCGGGCCTCCCTCCCTGAGCTCCACAGGCACGCTGACCATTCACGTCTGTGGCTGTGACACAGGTGAGATCTACTGCAGGAGCTGTTCCATTATTAACATCATCATCATCAATGTCACCTCCATGATCATCAGCAACAGTGCGAAAAAAGGTAATCTCCACGCCATTGTTTTGGTCAGCAAACAGTTCTTATCAGCGTATGTTTGTGGGGAAAAAATAAACACAAGGGCACAGGTCTGCAGACAAATGGCCCTCAACAGGGATTTCAGAGGGAAATATAATACATGCACAATGAAAAAAATAAAAAAGTGCTGCAGTGACTCATAACTAGTTTTGAATCTGTACAGTAAATGCATTTTTTTTTTCCTTTTGCAACACAGAGGGAGCCATCCAGTCCTGCAATGCCACGGCCTACGTAATGAGTGCCGCTCTCAGTCCAGGGGCGCTCATAGCACTACTGGTCTGCATGCTCATTCTCATAGGTAAGCAGATGGATGTACTCATGTTATGTGTGTATTGATTGATGAATGAGGAGATAAATGTATGGGGCTATGATGGATGACAAGACCGATGGATAAGCACAATTCATTAGTATTGCTTTTTTTCGGGGTCATTGCTAAGTTCAACTACTCCTGCAGGACCACCAGCAGCAGTATGTTCAATAGTGGTATGTACACATGAAAAGGCAAGACTGAGGGCTGCACCACACAACATGTCTGCTGCTCCCTTAATCATGCAACCAAGTGTGTGTCTTTAGATGGATTGAACTCTTTTAGGTTATCTATATTTCACGAATGAAATTGCACATGCAGTGGCAGAAAAAAAAAAAAGCCGAATGACAGAAAAAAAAACAAGATAAATGTTTCATCTGCCTTTCATGAGCGGCTTTCCTGTTGGACATTTTGTTGCTGCCCCTTTCTGAGGAGAAAGCTTTTGTTTAAACAGGAGCGCGGGGTTTATGAATGATATCAAGGCACTTTGATCCTCGGAACACAGGCGGCGATAGAATGAATGGAAGTGAAGTGGAGGGGGGGTTAAGTTAGAGCGAGCAAACAGGCAAAAGAGCTTCCTCAGCACTTGTACAGCTCTGGAACAGCAGGCTGTAAATAGAAGAGGCTTTCCAGATTTCTCAGATTTTTATACACAGACACGTACACGCACACGGCAACATACACATGCATGCTCACACTAACCCTCTCAGAGCCCGAAGAGGTTTAGTATTGTCATATCTGAAATTTTTATGAGTTAGCTTTGAGTTCTCCCCCCTCTGCACGTCTCAGCATCCCACTCGTCAGTGACAGAAAGAAACGACAGCGCTGTCACGGTGTTTTGTTTCCCCCGCTCGCGCCTATGCACCTTTTACATTGTGCAGGCGGTGAATGATGGATGATGCGACACCCGGCAGCTTTAACTGTGACTTACATAGCTATCTATTTCTTTTTAAGAGCGTTTCTAATGAGAGTTGTTAAAGCTCTGTCTACATTAACCAAACCATCTACTGGAGTGAACTTCAAAAGCAGAGCATCATTTATTCATCGTGGTTTTAAAAGCCTCAACAAAAATGTTATGTACAAATCTAAGGCAACCTCTGCTGGCTATAAAAAAAACATGTTTGCAGTGTATTGTGGTTTTGGTGTTCTCGGATTGATGGTATCCACTCAAAGGCTGTTGTTAAAAACAATTCTCTGGTCTTAAAACCTGTGGAAAGGTAGACACTGCAGGAGAATAGAGGAGAATAGAGGTGCAGAGATTTATTTTAAATTGCAGCCTTGGTGATTTGGATGAAACCATTATGCAGAGTAGCATGCTGGTGCTAAAGGCTGTGGTGAGTTCCTTAGTTTGGTAATATTTCATGATTCGTGCCATTTTGACTCCATTGATGAAATGATGCGACGTTGATACCAATAGTGTCAGTGACTGTAATCAGTGCTACGTCCACGCCGCTTTGAGTGACTGATAGGTAGAAAATGGACTGAACAGGCCTCATCAAAGCACTGAAGGACAGGCAAAGTCGGAGTGCCTGGCTTCTACCAGTCATCATGTGGGCAGTGCAATCTCAGGGCTGCGGGGTCTGGTATCGGGGGGGATGAGCAGTGTTTTCACAACTATCATGTGGTGTGAATAACAGACAGGACTGAGGCATGTGGCAGCAATCTTATCGACTGCACATTGCTCAACACTTTCCTGTTCCTGCCGCTTTACCATTCACGCACACACGCGCGCACACAGTGTGTATCCAATCGTGCGTGGTAAGCACACATCCACACCCTTGGACAAATCACTCCTCACCTATAACCTTCAATCCCTTCTCTCAACGTGCCAATAATGTGTGTTCCTTGTCTTCTCTCTCTCTCTCTCTCTCTCTCTCTCTCTCACACACACACACACACACACTCCGCGCACACAGCATCTACCTAACCAGCCAGCCAGCATGCACTCCCTCTCTCCAGAGGCTGGACCGCCTCTATTACATCAATTTTTGGATGATGAGGAAAATGAAAACAAATTTCTGCCTAATTACCTTACAAACAAACAGTCCCTCCATCAGTTCATTTATAGGCCTGATGTGATGAATCCATTCCACTGCGTCGCAGCATCTGCATGCATCCATTCCAATTACCTCCCATCTGCTTGGGATGAACTCCTGGGTGGGGGCGACCAGCGCAGCCCAAGGGTATATTAACCGTCTTGTCAGGAGCGCTTATTGCAACATCTGTACACATGGGGAGAAGCTTTGTATGTATAGGAGGCAGCTATACACAGGTGCATATGCTTCCTACTAAGGTAAACTCTGTACATGGCCCGAGGCATGCTAATCTCCAATCGAATAACTAGGTTTCCAATAGCTGACAGTGTACGCATCCATGTACCTAATAAGCAGTGACACTCACAGACACTGTTATCAGTGAGGAAGGCTTTTTCGGAAGCGAGGTTATCTGATTCAGACTGAACTGCCACCTACTGTCACTCCTTCAATACTATTTACTGAAAAAAAGCAGCTGATCTGCTCGTATGAGGGAGTTCATAATATAAAGTTTTCTACCTCCTATTACTCTCCTCATTAGTCTGAATTTAGTGTAATTGTCTTACGGCTTGATTAGTATGCATGACAGTGTGCGCCGCAATTTACCACAAACCATGACTGTTTCCTCAACCCAGTGGCAATTAATTCACCCCATTCATGGAGGAGAAGAATAAACACAATGGTTACAGACACCGCACTCCCAATAGAGCCCACTAAACAATGTGAGAGGAGCACGAGTGTATATTATCAGTCACAGATACTGCATTAAGTCCCCACTCGAGATCAGCAAGGCTCTTTAGGCTGGCACAGCTTTTTAGGTAAGTAACACACAAGGCGTTTTCACTCCACCAGTTATTTTTTCAGGCCATTTAAGCCAAATGAAGACAATTACCAGGAGCAGCTACAAGTCATTTGTGCAGATTATATGTTTGAAACTGATGCTTTGTTTATTTTTATTTTTTCTTTTGCACTGTGCAATGGAGAAACAAGAGTAGTGGAAGGCGTTTAAAGCGAAAAGGTGAAACATTCTGTTTTATAGTCACATCCTGACTTCCAAGGTCGCTTTGAAATAGTGTATTTGTCCGTGGGCTTTTTTCCACGCATACTAATGTATGAATATCCTGTACACAGCACATACAGTCTTGACATTGATCTAGTCAGGCTGTGAAACGATGTGGGCATATCTCATTTTCACAATGTATGGATGGGTGTTCTGGTGGGTTCAGAGCATCAAACAATCTGTGCCGTCCCAGACAGCGCAGGCGCCATTGTAATTGATAGTCTTTTTATCTCTGTGGGCTTGTAGGCATTTGTTTAGGCAACAGGCTATCTGTTCTAGAAGATGCATGGTGCCCACTGGTTAATGATCCATCTAAATGTCCCTCCACTGGCATCCCTTTAGAGGAGAGGCTCATTGTCCCTGCTGAAGGGAAGAAAAATTATTCGTTCAACTGTTACTCAGTAGCACAGTCCACTGGCTACAGGAAACACATCCTGCTGCTAATCAAATCTCAAGAATTAAGGACACACATTTCCATCTCTTCATTTGAGTTCTTTCTTCTTTTTTGTCACAGATATTCATTATTAATAACACGTTGTATCACCAATAATGTTTGTCTCAGCATGTATGACATTTTCTCAAAGACCACTCATAGCTCACTTAATTAATGTAATATTGCAAAGTGGAAAGAGGAAAAGAAAACACATTCTGAAAAGAAATCACATTTATTTTTGATTAGTTATCCATCATTTGATTAGTTATCCATCAGCTACTGTGAAATCATGCATTCTGGCATATGGGCTTTTAATGATTCCATTGATATCATATTTGTTGCATAATTCTAGGGACACAAATATTTTGATGACGTCAATCTTTTCTTTGTATCAAGATTATATTTAGTATTTACCAAGTACTGTATATCAGTGCTTCTTTTATCTCTAATTAGTTGATCAAATAGAGGCTAGATTTCAGTTTATACATTATACTATTGTACATGTACATTATATGTCTCATACTCCCCAGTGTGCGTAATACATTCGTAACTGCCTGAAATCAGTGATTTTATTATCACTGAAAATGACATTTTGAAGTTGCTCTAACTCTGAGTCAAATCAGATGGAGGTTTCAGAGGGAAGGGTGCGAGGAGAGGGGCTGGAGGAGTCAGAGGGTGGTTATCTGAGCTAAGTGAGACTTGTCTAATCACAAATGTAGGCAGTAATTAAAATAACTGAGCTGAAATTAAAGCCTCATTGATTTATCTCTGCATACAGCCTTTGTTTTCCTCTCATCTCATTAGTCTATAACGTGATCCATCTCAGTTGCTTTCCCTTCTTTAATTCAGACTTAATTTTACGAGGCATTTCTTTCTCTCTTTTTTTGCGGTTTTAAATAGTGATTGAACCGCAAGTTCTTAGTTTTACTCCATTTGGATGAGTATTGATACACAGATTGGTCTCCATTAGGCCTTTTGAATCATATTTCAGGGCAAGGCAATCAGGATTGTGAAAAATCAATACTTATGCATTTGAAATGTAAAACTTGATAATATATTACCTTCCCCTATCTGCCTTTGCCCTGAAGGGTGAAATCTAAATTGCAATGGGCGTAGTTTGAAACTTTCCCATGAAAAGTACATGGTGCATGTTTAATGTGAAGCCACCAAGAACACCTTTAGCACATTTATTTTCTCACAGTTGTGTACTGAATGTGCTGAATATGGGTTTGGGATGCCATTATTCTTAGCAAGATGAAGAGGATTTTTTTTTGCATGCAAGCTTTTTAAAGTCAGTCTGACAACTCTAATCCGTGGCCACTGTGCAGTAAGACAGTTAAAGCCACATACTTCTATATTTAATGACATCCTACTCATCCTACTGTTCAGTTTAATCAGACTAATTCATATCTACCTTTTATTTTGTGCCAAAACATGAGTGTGCCAGCACTTTTTTCTTTGTAAACTTATTCAATTAACCTGTACTTACTTGACAAATTGTGTGGAATTATTCTCCCTCTCCCTCTCTCTCTCTCTCTCTCTCTCTCTCTCTCTCTCTCTCACACACACTCACACTCTCTCACTCTGTCTTGTTATGTCTCCTTTCCCATCAGTCCTCGTCTTGCTGATCCTGACCCTGAAACGCCACAGGAAGGGCCAGAGGATGACGGAGGATGAGGAGGACATGAGGGACAACGTCATCAAGTACAACGACGAGGGCGGAGGGGAGCAGGACACTCAGGCGTACGACATGAGCGCCCTGAGGAACCTCTATGATTTCCCAGAGGCAAAGAGCTGTGACTCTGGCCCGGACATCCGCTCACTGCCGCAGTGGATACAGTCGAACCGGGTGGGTGGCGGTGCAGAGGGTGCTGCAGCAACAGCGGCAGACTTCTCCCTATTCAAAGGCTACATCCGAAAGAAGGTGGAGCAGGCCGACGCCGACCTGTCGGTGCCGCCGTATGACTCCTTCCAGACGTACGCCTTTGAGGGCAGCAGTTCACCAGCGCTTTCACTAAGCTCCATCCACACGCTGTCCACCACCTCCGAGCAGGATTTCTCCTACCTCAGCGAGTGGGGACCACGGTTCAGGCAACTGGCGGGCTACTACGCTCCGGGAAACCCTGAGGAGGAAGGGTCCTAGCACAGCTTCTCCTGTGTAGAGAGACGTTTTAACTACTTCCTCCAATGGTCACCCGTCTGGCACTCAGAGCCAGCATTGTGTACTCCTTAAAGAGCGAGCACCACCTCTTTATCTCCTTTGAAGAAAAATCCCAGTGTCAAACTTTTGAACTCAAGATTTCCTTTTTTTCTTCTTTTTGTTTCTTCTTTTTATGAAAGCTCGAGCTGATATGACGAAAGATATCAAGTCACCAAAATTGCCGTTTAGTCTGAAGGGATGATTTTCCCTCTCTCCAAAATGACATATTACAACCTTTATTTTAAGCTGTGAGACAGTTTACAGAGTAACGTTATGTCGGTAGGGTCAAACTATGCCAAGGCAAAATGTCTGACAAACATGTATTTATTTGATGAGGATATATTTATGTATTTATTTGTTTTTTGTATGTATTTATTAATTTATTTATCTACACCATGATCATCACTATGGTAACTGCAACATTGAACTCTGCTGAAGTGCGAAAGAAAAAGTGAGGGGAGGAGGACATTATAAAAAGAATGAGAGGCAACGTGGAAGAAGGAAAGACGGACTGCAGTGGCAGATGACTACAGAAAACAGACAAAGGGGTGAAATCGGGGTCATACAAAAATCCCATTCTGGAAAATATTTGTATTTATTTTCTATGACCACTTTTGTAAAATAGACAACTTAAGACATCGATGAAAAGCAGAGGCAAGGAACAAGAGGGAACAGATGGAGTGAAATAACTGCAGGAGAAAAAAAACAGCTGCCAGTTAATTCTGAACAGTTGAGACTGACATATTTTTGCTGTATTTTAGTGATTACTAAAGTTTTTTTTGAAGGTTACAAACTGAGGATAATTGTGTGTAAACAGTTTCTTTTCTTATTCTCTCCACAGCCAATTGTAAGGCAATAAGGCACAAACCGCAACAATGATTTAACACTTAACAAAATGACTGTTTAATGGAATTGGCTGGTTGCCAGCATTGACCCACGGGGAGCCAATTTTAAATCCAGATTTTGTGTGAGTGTGTGTACAATATGTTTAATTCATTTTATATCCTGAGGCATTTGATTTTCTTTTTGACATTGTATTTCTTTTAGTGGAGGGAGGTGGGAACTCGTGACAACAGGATGGTGGTGCCTAATTATGAAGGAGAGGTTTAAGGGTAACACATGATGAATGGACTGGTCACATCCACCTGATATCCACAACCTGTTCAATGTTGACCTTAACTTTCAAATGTATTGAAAAAAAAAAGAAATAAATATTTAATTTTTTTGGTAAAAACCTCCATCTCACTGCGTGCAATACTCTTAATAAATTACTCAGCAAATAAGATCACGGTAAAGTAAATAGATCATCCATTATACTAATTATATTGTGTCACTTGTTTGCTGAAGATGTCTCCTGAATTATGAATAATTGTGAAGCGAGCTTGTATTTTCACCAGGGGTAGATTCGGATAATAGTCCGAGATGGAAACAAACAGACCATATGACAGGCCGCAGCCAAACAAAGACTTTCCTCTCAGCACGGCTCCCTCGTGGCTGCCTCCTGCCAAACTACTGTAATTGTCATAGTCACCAGAGGATGCTGAGGCATACGTGGATGCTTTCATCTTCATGATCTGCTGCTAAAATGGCCACTCAGACCGTGGGATTCACATTGACTTGCTTTCATAGCTGAATTTCAAAGAAAATGTCAGCTTTTTTTTAATCATTAGTAGGTCTACTATATCCACTGATTGTCTGCTGAGAGCTGACTATACTGAGTAGACAGCTGAGCTACTTTATCCATCTCTGCTACACACAAGTGAAGCTTTTAGGGTTATTTTATGGAGCTGAAGTGGCAGTAACTTGGAAAGATACAACGTATTGCAGCTTTTTATCTACACTAGTATAGGAGTGATGCTACAACTAGCAGAATTTGCTCATTTTACAACAGTGTTGCAAGTGTGACAACAAATTGGCATTTCTCCAACAAACTGGCAAGTTTTACTTGTAATTATAAATATTCTTAATGACCATCTGAAAAGTTTTTCAAACATCATGGGCATGGATAGATAGTCTGGAGAAATGTGTGAAGTAATTAAGGCTAAAGTTGGAATTTGAATCACATTTTTCACCACTGCCTCCATCAATATGCAAACTGTATTATGCTGCATTGACCTCCTACTGCTGCAGTGTATGTATTTATTTGTGTATCTCTGCCAAGTAGTGATTTGGCTATTCATTATTAATCATAGCCTTTAGCCCAACAGTATTTGCTAAGTGACAAGCAAATGTCATGGTCTGGATGATGTACACAAATGTAGGTCAGCACGAGCTCCACAGTCATAGAAGGAAGCATAGTGTGCCATAAGGAGAAGCTCTGTACAAGACAATGTCATCCGGATGGCTACAGGTCATGTGACTAATGCTGTGAGGGTTAAAGAGTAAGCAGATTTTCAGGGTAAGACAGCTCCCCTGGTCACTTAAATCCTATTTTCCCTATTTTCCGGGCCTTTATTCAGCTTACATCATTGTCAGAGAACCGCCCCCCCCCCTAACTTAAGGGCCACGTGAGGCCCATCATATGCTACAGTATGTAGATAGATATATGTAGGTTTAGTAATTGACAGTTCTCTAGGGGGGACAACTGTGTGCTGTTACATTTTCTTTTCTCTTCCCTCTCTACTTGGCTGGGTAATGACGATTGATTAAACACTGGGAGGGAAATATGAATGTGCGCCACAGAAAATATCAATCATATATAGCCTAATAGTTTTAGTTTTCCGACAGTCAAAACAATAAGGCTTTCACCTTTGGCAAATACATTTAGCTAAAATCCCTGCAAACACAAACCTGACTTTACAACAGCAAATGGGAGCTGAATTAATAAAGTAAGATGACTAGTATAGGTAAATGACCGTTGACTTTTTAGAAAAACTGCATTTAGGTGGAGAAATGTCTCTCTCTCTCTCTCTCTCTCTCTCTCTCTCTCTCTCTCTCTCTTTCACACAGACATATATTTTCCATATTCTGATAAGCAATCAATTCAAAGCTTGGATAATAAGGACTTTTGTTGTTTTGTAAAAATACATTACTTGTGCATGTGCACATCATTTAATTAATACTACATTTTATTAAAAAAAGAATAGTACCATTTATTTAAAGCACTTAAAAAAAAATCAGAGATTGAAAATAAAACACAATTAAGCTTGTGAGATAAAAAGTAAAATGAAATAAAAAAGTACAACAAGATAAGGCTAGAAAGAAAAAAAAAGGAAAATAAGAAAAAAATTCAAAATCAAACGATAACATGCATCCACTTTTTAAACCACTTCAAGGTTGGAGTGGAGCAGTGGTCGTTCCCAGCATGCATGGCTTTGGACTGCATGAAAAGAGAAAGAAAAGTGCCTTTGAGGCAACAAGTGCACCCATCAAATAAAAACACATCCACAAAAATACGTTTGATGCCGGTAAAATTATATTGATTCAGTTATTGTCCAAGCTCCTCTGGTAGTTTGTTCCAAATCACAGAGGCCCTGATGGAAAAAGCCCAGTTACCCTTTCTTTTAATTCGAAATGTTGGATCCACCAGAGGGGCCCGGTTGGAGGGTCAGAGGCTCTGGACTGACTCATAAAAGGGTACAATGTGTTCAGCATAGCCAGGGGCTAGAACAAATCCGGTTTTAAAAGGTAATCAGTAAAATGGTTAAGTGATGGTTTTGCTTTTAGCAAGCTGCTGACATGAGTACTTTTGATTTATTCTACAATAAAGAGAGTTGCAGTTGTCTAAAGAAGGATACAATGTGCTTAGGGTTATAGGTATTGACCGCACTTAAAATCAACAGCTTTATACAGATTCCATTCGCTTGCAGTTTTCTTCTGTGTTGGTCTATCTAGCTGTCACAACTGTGGCAAATTCATTTTCTTAGTGTCATTGAAATGAAAGGTTTCTGATCATGCAAAGACTCTAACCCTCTTCTCCCACAGCCAAGGATATTGATGGTGTTTCATTGTTGCTGTTCAATCAAAAAGGAACACAGAGTGTGAGAGAGCTGCATTCACTCCCTGACCTTGTCTGTTCTTTATTTAAAGTTGCTGTCTCTTTCTGCAGGGGTTTGGTGTGTTGGATGAGTGAACTTCTCTGTCTGCCTTTGTGTTTGTCTTCCGATCATTGCTTTGCTCAGTGAAGGAAGCAGAATGAAAAACCATAGCTCTTGACTAAGTTTATAACATTTTACTCTTATTGTTTTAGCTCCATGCTTCCCAGATTTGCTGGCTAAAAAATGTAATCAAAGGGCTTTAAATCCATTCACAAAACAAGCGTTTGGTGATTACTACAATGAAGCACGTAGGGTATTGCAGGGGAGATACCTGTGTCCCCCGAGTTTTTAGATTGTCAAACCACCAACAAATATTCCTCCTTTTAAGGTATTTTGGTTATCACACATGCTGAGAGAAATGTAAGTCCTCCCATCAGATATGTTTTAAAATATGTAAAAAAAAAAAAAAAATGCTATGATTAATGTGTTTTGGGATATAGTTTTCCCTAAAAAAATGTAATACATAAAATGTGAACCTGATATTGGACCAGATTGGATGTGGAGAAGTGGACATGGCAGATATATATCATTTTAAATACAGTCAATAATATGTCTTGTAGCATATAAAAAACACCATGGAACCACTAACAAGGTTAAAAACTATATTTTCATGGGAGGGTTGGAGGGGGTCTTAAAGATTCTAAAAGTTGTACCTTCACTTAGTTTTTTGGGATTAAATGTAAAGTCCATAGACCTGATTCAAGGTGCTTTCACACCTAGCCTGTTCATCTCAGTTAACAATAACTCAGTTAGTATGGTTCATTTGGGCTGCTGAGAAAGCTGTCAACTGAACCCTGATGAAGACCAACAACTGACAACTACTCAGCAGACTGGGCCGATTCATTTGTGGTCTGAAAGAAAACAAAACACAAGCTTTTGTGACAGCAGACATGTGATTTTAGCATGATTTAAAAAGCAAAACTACTTATAAATCCATCTGCTGATCAGGAAGTCTGTTCAGGACGTAATCTTGTAATGTATCTGTATGCGGCCATGTACATTTCCCCTGATTAATAGGTCAAAAGCAGATACAACTGCTCTACTTGTATTGGACTCTGAGTATATCAGTTTGTCATGGCCATGAAAAAGTGTGTGACATCGGTCAGACAGTGATGAGCCTCGAATCATCACAGTACAAGAAACAGGCTGCACTCTCCAACGTTTATACCAATCATCTAGGAGTGCTCACAGTGGCGTTTGTACAGTCCTGTCTCTATCTGTTCATTGTTATTCATAATATGTGATAAATTTGCAGTCTTTTATGAGTAATAATGCGTATGAGTTATTTCTTCATCACCAGAATTGTATTTCACCACGTGGGTCCTGATGAACTGATGATGCAGGATGACAATCGCCAAAACTGTCCAAAGAGTTACCCGTCAGTCTGAAGAACTTCTTGTTTACTCCTCTTGGTTTGTCTGCAAAAAGCCAGTGTGGACAGGAACCGGATCAAACCTTTAAATCTATTTATTTTTTCCCTTGGTCTACAACAAATAAATCGAACTACAGGTGTGAAAACACCCTTAGAAGTCAGTGTTGGTGACTCCTTTATAACTCATTGCACATTGACAGTGTAGCAGACAATTGATTTGAAGCTGTCTCTGTTAATACCTTTGAGTGTGCCTCTGCGGCATGTCTGTCACTTTAAATAAAGGAGTACGTCCCACTGAGGCCTCATACAATGTGGAAAACATTAGTGCTGTAAGGTCTCTTGACATGCGACTTGCGTGGGTTCTGTGAAGTGCATTGTTTCACAGCTTTAGCTGCCCAAGGGAAACATAATTTAAGGGTTTTTACACATTGTGAACAAATATACGGCAGAAAACCATTATAGTGTTACTCTGACTGCTCCCTTTGGCAGTGAGGAAACAAACTATTAAAAAACATGTACATTTGTGAACATATTTTGACAGAAACCACAATTGTATTATCATTTTTATTTTAATCTATTGGCAAAACAACTCAAGGAAGGGACAAAACATTTTTGTACCAGATCAGTCTGTTCTCACAGTATGCCCTATAAAATGTAATGCGCTGTAATTCATATATATATATTCATATATATATATATATACATATATACATATACATATATATATATATATATATATATATATATATATATATATATATATGTTATGGTGTGGTGTGTTCACGGACCCAAATGCAGCGACAGGACAGCAGAGTTCTTATTTAGACCAGGGTTTTATTGCACGGGTGAGAAACAGGAACAAACAAACAAGGTCCGGGTGCAGACAGTACAGAGAGCGAGCTGGTGGAATGTTAAATGGAGACGCGCGCCCGCGCTCCGCTCCGGGCCGGAAGGTGGCCGTGAAGAGTCCGCGAACTCTTTACCGATCCGAGCCGGAAGGTGGCTGTAGAACGTCCGCGAACTCCTTACTGATCCGAGCCAGAAGGTGGCTGTAGAACCTCCGCGAACTCCTCTGATCCGAGCCGGAAGGTGGCTGTAGAACGTCCGCGAACTCCTCCCCGCTCCAAGCCGGAAAGTGGCTGTTAATGACGGGTAGACTGGCAGCCAGGGTCCTCAAGCCTCACAGCTGATCTCCGTGGACCGAGCGGAAGGCTCTCTTCGTGCAGGTGAAACCCGAGGCTCGACACTGGCAGGAAGGTAAAAGCAAACAGAGTAACAAGCGGGGAATAACTCACAGGAAACTATGGACTACTCACGGGCGGAGATGCCAGGTTGGCAAACGGACGGACTGACACCAGAGGTGAGGAAGACCGGAGTATTTATCAGCAGGAGGTAATCACGGCAAACGAGAATCAGCTGTGAAACAGCTGCTCAGGGAAAGAGGCGCAGCTGTGGGCAGAACTCACCCGGTTAGGCACAAATCCTCACAGTACCCCCCCCTCAACGGGAGCCTCCTGGCGAACCGCCAGGTTTATTGGGGTGCAGGCGATAGAACGTGCAAAGTAGTTCCGGATCCACTATCCGGGAGCGCGGGACCCAGGACCGTTCCTCCGGACCATACCCCTCCCAATCAACGAGGTATTGGTAGCCTCTCCCTCGTGGACGGACATCCAGAAGACGGTCGACTGTGTATACCGGGCCACCCTCGATGAGACGGGGGGGTGGAGGGGGTTCGGCCGGAGGGTTCAGCGGACTGTAGTGTACGGGTTTGAGAAGGGACACATGAAAAACAGGGTGGATCTTCAAGGACTGCGGGAGCCTTAGCTTCATCGAGACCGGGTTGATAACAGAAACGATGGGGAACGGGCCAATGTATCTGGGGGAGAGCTTCTTGGATTGAGTCCGTAAAGCTATGTCCCTGGTGGAAAGCCAGACTTGTTGGCCAGCGAGATAGGCTGGGGCAGGTGTGCGACGGCGGTCAGCCAGACGTTTGTTCTGTTCGGAAGACCGAAGTAGAGCGGCGCGAGTCTGTCTCCAGACCCTCCTGCATCGCCGATGGTAACTCTGGACAGACGGGACAGCAATCTCGGCCTCTTGGCTAGGTAGGAGGGGAGGTTGGTAGCCCATGGAAGCCTCGAAGGGGGAGACCCCTACACCCCCTTGTGTCTCCATGGAAAGGTGCAGGCGACGGGACGAAAGACTCACGGACTGGTTGCTCGGTCCCCGCCATCTGATCTTGGGTGGAGGGGCAGGGTTGTGAGAGGCCTTGCACCATGCCACCGATCTCAGCGACCTCTCTCCTGAGGGCTTGGTGTGAGCCTCCAAGATCGTGCAGCAGGTGGGCTTGCTGTCCCAGCAGAACTCCTTGGTGGGTAATCGCCGTCCATAGAGGCTCTGTAGGAGTCGATCCTGCTGCGGCTGCTGGGTCCATATTTGGTCAGTCCGTTCTGTTATGGTGTGGTGTGTTCACGGACCCAAATGCAGCGACAGGACAGCAGAGTTCTTATTTAGACCAGGGTTTTATTGCACGGGTGAGAAACAGGAACAAACAAACAAGGTCCGGGTGCAGACAGTACAGAGAGCGAGCTGGTGGAATGTTAAATGGAGACGCGCGCCCGCGCTCCGCTCCGGGCCGGAAGGTGGCCGTGAAGAGTCCGCGAACTCTTTACCGATCCGAGCCGGAAGGTGGCTGTAGAACGTCCGCGAACTCCTTACTGATCCGAGCCGGAAGGTGGCTGTAGAACCTCCGCGAACTCCTCTGATCCGAGCCGGAAGGTGGCTGTAGAACGTCCGCGAACTCCTCCCCGCTCCAAGCCGGAAAGTGGCTGTTAATGACGGGTAGACTGGCAGCCAGGGTCCTCAAGCCTCACAGCTGATCTCCGTGGACCGAGCGGAAGGCTCTCTTCGTGCAGGTGAAACCCGAGGCTCGACACTGGCAGGAAGGTAAAAGCAAACAGAGTAACAAGCGGGGAATAACTCACAGGAAACTATGGACTACTCACGGGCGGAGATGCCAGGTTGGCAAACGGACGGACTGACACCAGAGGTGAGGAAGACCGGAGTATTTATCAGCAGGAGGTAATCACGGCAAACGAGAATCAGCTGTGAAACAGCTGATCAGGGAAAGAGGCGCAGCTGTGGGCAGAACTCACCCGGTTAGGCACAAATCCTCACATATATATATCCCACGAAGTCAATTCACATATAATCCATGTTATCTTGTTATCTTGAATCAGGAGTGACAAACTCTGTGTAGGGAGGAAGTCGGGGTGCATGGGGAGGTCCAAAAACACTAGACTTTCACACAAGTGACTGCAGTGTGTGTCCCGTGTGAAGCCAGAAGTCAATATTGAACTTCAGTACTTAAACGGGGACTCATTTGTCATGTAATTCTATACTGAAGAAACGTCACTTAGTTACTTCCGCTCAAACCACGATCTCTTTTGTAAACCTAACCACGTTGTTTTGCTGCTTCCTCAGAAGACAGAAGTTGATATTAAATTCCATGGAGGAAAAGAATGAAAAGTTACACGTGTTGCCTGACCTCTGCAAGAAAACGCACAAGAAATTAGGAATTATTTTTCGAAAGATATCATACCAACCGTTGTATAAGGGTACTTTAATCAGATTTAGTTACAGATACTTTGCATTTGCAGTTCCTGCAGGTAGAAAAAAAAAACTAACTTCATATGATTGGCTTGCAGGGTATTAAATGGGATAATTTTTGATGAGACTCAAACAGAAATGTTTACATTACATGTTGAATTGTCTCTCCTCACACTTTTATTTTTTATTTCAGGCAAACCAGAAAAATACCATTGCTTGGTCTGGAGAAAAACTGACAATCTAACCTGCATGTTTACCCAGTTGAAAGGTGGCTTGATCCACTCTCATATCTCTTTTGAAGATGCCCTTGAGACCCTATTTCTGTGGCTTTACACTCTGTGAGGCTCTTCCAGAGCTGTTGGATGATACCTCCTCACTCAGAACATCACTTCGCCTGAATTGACATAACCGTCATCTAAATGTTTTCAAAACATGTTATTGTCACTTAACAAGAGCCCCCTTGAGGCTTCAATTTATTTATTTTTTAAATACAATGATATAAAATACCTCATTCAGAAAGTTGGAGACGGCCATGGTTGATGCTGCAACAAAAGGCTACTTTTGTTTGCCCTTCAAGCCTGATGTAGCGTGAATGAGTCTGCAGAGTCTGATCCAGTGCATGCAACACAGGGTGCATACTAATATGATCTAATCCAGCCATTTAACCAGCACCTTGCAAAGACCTTATCCAAGGAGACATATAGGCCCTATACCTTCCCGTCAAATGTTGTTTTATTGAACATGCAGCACTTCATCAGTGATGTTCACATTTAAAATGTATGGATGAATTAATGGGTGTCCAGGTAGTTGATCTCTCTACTGGGAGGTGTTTCAATAAGTCTCTTTTCCCACAGGGAGGTAGACTGAGTCTCTCTTGCCTCAAGCCATACTGCATTAGCCTCTATGTAATGGAAGGAAGACACAGATGGAGCATACATCACTCCAAGCAGAGGAGTTCTTCCACGATTTCTTTGCCCGGTTGGATCAATTGTCCCGTAAATGGAGGTCATAATTCAGCTCTGGGTTGACAAAGTACCAAAGTCATCAAGGGCTAGGGGAATGCTGTCTTCCTAAAAAAAAAAATGTCAATGTCTAGTCCAGTCACATTGTAAATCATCATTTTGATACATATTTTTGTGTGTAATTAAAAAATGTTTTTTTAACCTCCTGATTGACTATTCAAACGATTCAAAAGTTGAAGTGGACATGAGCTACCCAACAACAATGACCAATTACTTGATTGGCACTCGATATGGCAATGCTATATAAAATGGTAACTGAGCAGGATTAACAGGCTCGTTCTGCCAGTTTGGTGTGCTTGCCAGCACTTTGTTTTCACTCGTGCTAAAATTGTCCATAAAAGAGCATTTGGCACAACAGATGCTGTGAAGATAAAGGAAAAGTAATGCATGGGGTATATGGCTCATGCTTGGATTTCACATGAAAGTGCATTGTCTTTTCAAAAATTTGCTCTGACTTCGGCAAAATGAATTGTATCAATGCTGTTATGATTCATTGCTATTCATGAGCAGAATATGTTATAAGGTCATCTCGATATAAGGGCTTGAGACTCTGAAGAGGCTTCTTCAACAATGGACTTAAGCCTTGGTCTTCTTTTGATTATAAATCACATGTGCCTGCATTAATAGGAGAGAACCCAATATATGTATGGCCATTCCAGTGAATGAACACTGAACATATCCTAATTAGAAAAATAAGAGATCCTGTTTAATGAAAATAAATAAATAATATGCTAAAGAAGGGCAGTGGTCTGCACTGTCGCCTCACAGCTTACAAGCTCGGGCATTTCTGTGAGGAGTTGCAAGTTCTTCCCGTGTCAGTGTAGCATAGACAGTTTCTAGGGAAAGGCGAGAGGGACTGTAGCTATACAACTGATGTAGTATAAATATTTAGGGCTTAGGGCCACTGACTAATCGTGGGTATTTGACAAGTTTTGAGTGAGAATGTGTTGCCCTAGTACTTTCAAGAAATGTATGTGGTTCATTCTTAATGTTTAGTATTGTAGAATAGATTAAATTAAGTGTGTTGGTGAGAGTCAAAGTGAGTTTCTTGGCAGATCAGGAGGAAAGAAAAAGTTATGGAACACAGTGACTGGAGCGCACTTGACAGCGGCTAGATGCTTGCTGTTAAAAACAAAACTGTCAACATAGACAAAGCATTATTCATTTACATTTTATAAAGGGAATTTTCACAACAATCACTCAAAACAGTTGAGGGAGGGGCGTAGACGCTGTTTATGTCGCTGAGCATCTCTGACCACCAACCTGATTATTCGGTAAAGTCCATGGAATGTAATACTGTTGATTTCATTGGTCAAGGCACTTGTAGCATGAGTTTGTGATCTCAGAATCTGAGGCTGAAATACGCACAACCCTGGCTCTGTTGCCTGCTGCTTGTGCAAGCCGTATCTGTTGCATAATTGTGTGACATTTTATACAGGTACTATGTATGTGTGTGTGTGTCGGCATACATGTGTATTAGGTGTTGCAGTAAAAAACTAGAGAGGTGAACTCAATAGAGTGCAGATCTCCGGCAGGTGGTTCTGCAATGTCCAATGCACTTAGCTGTGGAATAAGAGGAGCACATTTGCCAACTGTGAGCCCTCAAAAATATGGAGTATTTCCAAACCAAAGCATCTGTGGGTCCTCCCCTATAGAAAAAAAATAAAACGTTTCCTGCATTCTGGTGATGCAGGAAACTAGCTAAAATCACTAAATTATAGGAACACAGCGACAACATTTGTATGTTAAATACTTTGATTTTTACTTTTAGACAACATTTGGCATAGCTGAATTTGTGTCTGGGTGGAAAGTAGGGCTTGTATACCCTGAGCACTGCCAGAAACCGGTTGTGTTTACAAAAAAAGGGGAAAGAAAGGTGTTAAAAATGGTCATAAATCAGGAGATGTGACCGCAGGAGGAAACTGAGAGGACAATGAAAATCGTTAGCCTCCCTGTAAAATTGTGAGGGTTGCCAAGTGGGGTGAAGAGGCAGCAGTCAATCATTTCCAGCATCAAACAGGCAATGGAAGTGAGTCACAGCAACCACGAGAGGTCCTTAAGCATGCAGCCATAAATGAGCTCCCAAAATATTATGTAGTTCTGTGCAGCAGCATGCGAGATTAGCTGTGGACAGAGATGTGCACGCACACACACTCAGACATTGCACTGTGGGAAACCAAAAATCCCTCACCCTCGGCCAGATGCATTAGGTTCTGCGCCAAACGGCTTCATAGATCTCCAAAACAAATTAGACTTCAGAAAAGAGGAAACAATACAAACTTCAGAATTCAATAGATTTATATTAGATAAAGAATTAGTACAATAAACCGAGTTTGTCTCGAAAACAACTGACCAAACTCAATCATACATCCTTAATTTATTCCAGTCCAAGCTCGGCCTTAATGTACGGGCCCTTTTTCCATTTCACCTTCTAAAATCAGTTACACAACTTGACACCAATAGTTCCAAGCATACTGAGTGCTTTCTTGCTGAATCAGGTAATTTCCAGAAACGAATGGTGTCAGCGGTCTTTACATAACTGCCACCTCATCTATGAGCAGCTGTTCATTTCCCCATCAACAACCTCCAATTCTAGACAGCATTATATTTCAGTTTCCTTCTGAGGTTACAGAAAAAGTGTTTTATTGCAAGCCAAATTATTATTGAGCTTGATTATTTGATATTTGGTAAAACCATACATAAAAATATGTCACAAAGACGATACAACTGGTCTTATTATCTCCTGGCTTATTAATGGGAAACTCGTTTAGAGCATCTCACGTAACAGTCCGGGTTAAAAGTGGAATTATAACTCCAGAGCACAGAACCGTAACGCAATTGAAGGAGGTAAAGTCAAGTCATGAGTACAAGTGTCAACATACAGTCCCTAGCCCTCTCAGAAAATGTGGATCAGACACTAAGAACAAGGTGTAAGATGTTTGATGTAATAATTTGACAAGTTGGGACATTATATGATCAAAAGAACAATATCACTCTGTTTGACTTAAGAAGCTACAGTCAGCAGACAGTTAAGCCAGGCTCAGACTGCTGCAGGAGTCTTACCCTGCTTCACCCCTTCCAACACTCAGAGGAGGAGTCTGGTCTGGGATCTCGGGCAGTAACAATCTTTGGCTGAGATCTGATTATCTGGTTATGAGAGGGGTTTGCAGATACAGTTTTAAACCTTCCTAAACTGTTCACAGACTCACCAAAGCCGCTGATGTTCTATATTTTGGAGATATCAATTTGGATGTTAATGTAAGTAACAGAGACGGCAAAAGCCAATAAGAGAGACACGCCGGAGCAGCTAATGGTGTTTCCAAGCTACCGGTAAACATTGCAGTCCTTGAGGCTCACTGGCTAGCATACTACTGTTGGCAGATATTAAAACTGTCAGTTCAATTTAATTTCCAGACCTCGCTGAAGAATAGACAATGTGTCATGCATCTCCTCCACCTTTCTCATCCAGACTGCTTCAGCTGACTGCTTTAGATTTAAAAAAAATCTGGACCACTTCCGTCTGTATTTTGCTGCACCTCACATTCAGATTGTTAGATTCCTTGTCTGCTCCTAGTGTGTTTCCTTGTTTTTCCCCTCCTGTCAGATTTTGTTATTGTGAGCCACGTGCTAATGTTTTCTCTTGTCAGCCTACAGTCTCCTCCCCCGGTTTCCACCCTCTGCCACGCCTCCCTCCTCCTCCCAGCTGTCGTGCATCACCTTGATCGCCGGCAGCTGATTTAAGGACCACGGCGTTCCCTGGCTGGTTGTCAGGACGTTTCAGTACCAGCCCGGTGTTTTCTCTGGAGTTGCGTGTTTGAGCTCGGTTGAGTTTCCCTCCCAACTCAGGAGCAGGAGTAGGACCTTGGCCGGTAGTATACTTTGTTTGGTGCGAATCTTTGTTTGTTCGAGCTCGGTTGAGTTGCCCTCCCGACTCGGGAGCAGGACTTGGCCGGTAGTATACTTTGTTTGGTGCGATTCTTGGTTTTTCCTATTTTTGAAAATAAAGCCCTTGAGAGTTAAACTGTTGTTGTGCGTGCATTTGGGTCCTCCACACCACACACCCCATAACAGAACGTCCTGACCACGATGACGGACCCAGCCGCCGCAGCAGCATCGCCGTCTGCGGATACTCTGCAGAAGGCGATTACCTCTCATGGCGCTCTCCTCGGCCAACACCATCAGGTGCTGCAGGACCTACTGGACTCCCAGCGTTCCATCGGGTCCCAGATGGCGGAGATAGGAGGCTTTATGCAGGACCTCACACTGCGCCGTCCCCCTGCCTCGGAGCCGGTCCGGGGGGACGGGGAGTCATCCAGCACCCGCGAGTCCTTCATTCCCTCACCTGTGCCCTATGATGGAGCGCCCGGGGAGTGCAGAGGGTTCATGCTCCAGTGTAGATTTGTTTTTACCCAGCAGTCCCGCACGTTCGCCTCGGACAATGCAAGAGTGGCTTATACGGTGGGGTTGCTGCGCGGCAAGGCGCTGGTCTGGGCTGAGGCATGGCTCCACAGACGCTCCGCCCAGGTCTCCTACGAGCACTTCATGGAGGAATTCAAGAGGATATTCGACCACCCAGTGTACACCCGGGACGTTGTTCAGCAATTGCTCAGTCTTCGTCAGGGTTCCTCCAGCGCAGCAGAATACTCTGTGGATTTTCAGATTCTGGCCACTGAGTCAGGTTGGGGCGGAGAGGCGCTGAGGGGAATATATCGCTGCAGTCTGTCGGAGGTTCTGAAGGATGAGCTTGCCGTCCGGGAGGAGCCGGACTCATTAGAGGAGCTCGTCGCGCTCTCGATCAGGCTGGATAACCGTATTCGGGAGCGCCGTCGGGAGAGGAACTACCGGCCTTCCAATCCGGTACGTCAGTTTTCTTCTGCTCCCAGCTCTCAGCCTCCGAGCCCTTTCCGACTGTACAGCCAGGAGCGCTCTCGCTCTCCTTCCTCGGCACCTTCCCCTTTGGAACCGGCGGAGCCAATGCAGCTCGGGCGGATTCATCTCTCTCCAGAGGAGCGGGAGAGACGCCTCCGCACGGGAAGCTGTCTGTATTGTGGTGAGTCGGGACACCGCATGGCCGTCTGCCCCGCTCGGCCAAAAGAGGGAGCTCGCCGGTAAGAGTGGGGGTGTTGGCGAGCGATTCAAGGAGAGGTCCCCATTCCAAGTCTCAAGCATTGTTTCCTGTCACCCTGGGTTTAGCGTCGGGGCCTGTGCACCTGTCAGCTCTCATTGACTCAGGGGCTGAACAGAACTTTTTGGACACTGAGTTTATTAGTAGCCATGGAATCCCTGTGGAGGAGCTAGCGCACACCCTGCTGGTGAGCGCACTGGATGGTAGTTCTCTGGCGGAGATAACACACTGGACTCAGCCAATTTCCCTGCTCGTGTCCGGTAATCACAGTCAGAAGACCCGGTTCTGCGTGTTTCCGTCCCCGCAGACACCCTTAGTCCTGGGACTCCCCTGGCTCAAGGATCATAATCCACAGATTGATTGGGCTGGAGGTAAGATCACCGGCTGGAGTTCCACCTGTCTCTCCCGCTGCCTCAGATCTGCGGTGCCCCGTCCGGTTATTCCCCCCAGCAAACCAGAAACCGGCCTGGGTCTCACCGCAGTGCCCCAGGAATACACGGATTTGGGAGAGGCATTCAGCAAGGAGCGGGCTCTTTCTCTTCCCCCTCATCGGCCCTACGATTGTGCCATTGACCTGCTTCCGGGCGCCCCACTTCCCACGAGCCGCCTATATAATCTCTCCCGGCCAGAACGTGAGTCTATGGAGAGGTACATTACGGACTCGGTCACCGCTGGAATCATTCGTCCCTCATCTTCACCAGTGGGAGCAGGTTTCTTCTTCGTCTCCAAGAAGGACAAGAGCCTCCGGCCCTGCATCGATTACAGAGGTTTGAATCAGATCACTATCAAGAATAAATATCCTTTACCGCTTATCTCCTCTGTTTTTGAGTCCTTAGCTGGAGCCAAGATTTTCACCAAGTTGGACCTCCGCAACGCGTATCACCTGGTCCGAATTCGCGAAGGAGATGAGTGGAAGACTGCCTTTAACACACCCCTGGGACACTTTGAGTACATGGTGATGCCGTTTGGATTGACTAATGCCCCTGCCGTTTTTCAGGCCCTGGTGAATGACGTCCTCCGTGACTTCTTGAACCGCTTTGTTTTTGTGTATATTGATGACATTTTGATCTTCTCCCCGACCCCTCAGGACCACACTAACCATGTTCGCCTGGTCCTGCAGAGACTATTGGAGAATCAGCTCTTCGTTAAGGCTGAGAAGTGTGAGTTCAATGTTACCTCTGTTCAGTTCCTGGGCGTCTTCATCGAGGAGGGGCAGGTGAGAAAGGACCCTGAGAAGGTTAGGGCAGTAACGGAGTGGCCGGTGCCCGCCTCAAGGAAGAAGCTCCAGCAGTTCCTGGGGTTCGCCAACTTCTACCGGCGGTTCATCCGGAACTACAGCCGAACGGCAGAACCGCTGACACGGCTCACCTCCTCCAAGGTCCATTTTTCATGGACACCGGAGGCCGACGGGGCTTTTCGTGCTCTCAAGGAGCGATTCATCTCTGCCCCGATCCTGGTCCACCCAGACGAGACCCGCCAGTTTGTCGTCGAGGTGGACGCCTCGGACACCGGAGTCGGAGCTGTACTTTCCCAGCGGTCAGCTTCCGACTCCAAACTCCATCCTTGTGCGTTTTTCTCCCGTAGACTTTCTCCGGCGGAGAGGAATTATGACGTGGGCAACCGTGAACTGTTGGCTGTCAAGTTGGCATTGGAGGAGTGGAGACACTGGTTGGAGGGATCGGTGCTCCCCTTCATAGTATGGACCGACCATCGCAATTTGGAGTACATTCACACGGCGAGACGCCTCAATTCCCGCCAGGCCCGCTGGGCTCTGTTCTTCACCCGCTTCAACTTCACCATCACCTTCCGACCGGGGCACAAGAACACCAAGCCGGACGCTCTCTCCCGTCAGTTTGCTCCGGAGGATGGAGACTCTACTCCCGAAACCATCCTACCCCCCTCGTGCGTACTGGGTGCGGTCACCTGGGAGATCGAGAGGGTGGTACGTGAGGCCCAGCACACCCAACCTGACCCCGGAGGGGGCCCCCCGAATCGCCTGTTTGTTCCTCTGGCTGTCCGGTCCCAAGTTCTGCGATGGGCCCACGAGTCCCGTCTCTCTGGACACCCCGGCATCCGCCGGACTGTAAGCTGGCTCCGCCGCATCTTTTGGTGGTCATCTCTTGAGGAGGACACCCGTTCTTATGTGCTGGCCTGCACTACGTGCGCCCGCAACAAGGCTTCGCACCGACCTCCCGTGGGGTTACTACGACCACTCCCTGTGCCCCAACGTCCGTGGTCCCATATCGGGGTGGATTTCGTCACTGGTCTCCCCCCATCCGACGGCAACGCCGTCATTCTGACGGTGGTGGACCGGTTTTCGAAGGCTGCTCACTTCGTTCCCCTGCCCAAGCTGCCATCGGCCCGTGAGACCACCGACCTGCTAGTCCTACATGTCGTTAGGCTTCATGGCATCCCTGTGGACATAGTTTCAGACCGCGGACCTCAGTTTTCGTCCCAGTTGTGGAAGGCTTTTTGTCAGACCCTCGGCGCCACGGCCAGCCTCTCCTCAGGATTCCACCCACAGTCAAATGGCCAGACGGAGAGGTTGAACCAAGAGCTCGAGGCCATCCTCAGGTGTGTGACTGCCGCCAGTCCCTCTTCTTGGAGCCGTCACCTCCCGTGGGTCGAGTACGCCCACAATACCCACACCTCTACTGCCACCGGGCTTTCCCCATTCGAGGCCTCCTTGGGCTTTCAGCCCCCCCTGTTCCCCAGCCAGGAGGTCGAGGTGGCTGTACCATCGGTCCAGCGCAATGCCCGTCGTTGTCGGCGCATGTGGAGGGAGACTCGGGCTGCTCTACTTCGCACAGCAGAGCAGAACAGGAGAGTGGCGGATCGACGTCGCGTTCCAGCCCCGGACTACCGCGTTGGACAATCGGTGTGGCTTTCGGCTAGGGACATCTCCCTACGCACCGAGTCTAAGAAGCTCTCCCCCAGATATGTCGGTCCTTTTCCCATCATCTCCATTATCAACCCTGTCTCGGTCAAGCTACAGTTGCCTCGTGCCATGAGGATTCACCCTGTGTTTCATGTCTCTCTCCTCAAGCCCGTTGTCTCCAGCCCCTTAAATCCTCCGCCAGTACCCCCTCCGCCCCCCCGGCTCATTGAGGGGGGCCCTGTCTACACGGTCCGTCGCCTCCTGGATGTCCGCCGGCGGGGTAGGGGGTTTCAGTACCTGGTGGACTGGGAGGGTTATGGAGTAGAGGAGCGGTGCTGGGTGCCCCGTTCCCGGATCGTTGATCCGGGGCTGATAACTGCTTTCCACCGACGGAACCCGGGTAGGCCCGGTGGTTCGCCGAGAGGCTCCCGTTGAGGGGGGGGTACTGTTAGATTCCTTGTCTGCTCCTAGTGTGTTTCCTTGTTTTTCCCCTCCTGTCAGATTTTGTTATTGTGAGCCACGTGCTAATGTTTTCTCTTGTCAGCCTACAGTCTCCTCCCCCGGTTTCCACCCTCTGCCACGCCTCCCTCCTCCCAGCTGTCGTGCATCACCTTGATCGCCGGCAGCTGATTTAAGGACCACGGCGTTCCCTGGCTGGTTGTCAGGACGTTTCAGTACCAGCCCGGTGTTTTCTCTGGAGTTGCGTGTTTGAGCTCGGTTGAGTTTCCCTCCCAACTCAGGAGCAGGAGTAGGACCTTGGCCGGTAGTATACTTTGTTTGGTGCGAATCTTTGTTTGTTCGAGCTCGGTTGAGTTGCCCTCCCGACTCGGGAGCAGGACTTGGCCGGTAGTATACTTTGTTTGGTGCGATTCTTGGTTTTTCCTATTTTTGAAAATAAAGCCCTTGAGAGTTAAACTGTTGTTGTGCGTGCATTTGGGTCCTCCACACCACACACCCCATAACACAGATCAGTCAAGTGTCAACCCACCTGCGTCATAGGGACTCAATACAGGGTCCTCAATTCTTGCTCTCGGCCATGAATAAAAATGTTATGCAACCCTTTTTTCTCAAAATTAGATTACTATACAACTTAACTGCATTCTCAATTACGTCAACACATTCTCTCTGGGTCTAAGCTGTGTAATGGCAGCAGAAAACAGAACATTTGTGGATCTGGTCATGTGCGGTCCCTGTCAAACCCTGGTGCTGGGGTTAACGCTGACTTTGTGTTGCTAAAGCTCTTCGTAAAGAGGAGATGCACGCATCCTCCTCCTGGCGAAGTAGTCTCCTGGCGGTGTGGAGGATGAAACAAAAATATGTCATTTTTCTTGTTTCTGCCACTTTGGGTTAAATCCAATGAAAAACTGTGAAAATGTACACACCAAGGACGTTACAGCCCCAGGTTAATGGTACAGTAAACACAAAGATGGCTGAAGAAAACTATAGGCCGACGTCGCATGTGAAGATTATAAGAGCAGTGGTATTTGATCATCTCTTAGAGTTTCAGCACTTTCGTCAAATTGGTATGGGCAGTTCTTACACATTCCACCTTTTTTTTTTAAGATGAACACTTCATGAAAATGTGCAGGTGTCTTTGTCTGCATGCCTGCGTGTACTTTAGGTATGACGCTTGCACTGCTGCTTCAAATGGTGTGCTCTCCTGTCAGAAATTGTCTTTGTTCACACCTCCTTTCCACTCACCCCTGACATTTCGGGAATGAAGAGGGGAAGCAGACATGAAAACTTAGCCTTCATACATTATTAACTGCACAGCAGCGGAGAGGAGAGGCCCTGATGGAGAGAAGCTGCAGCAGCTCTCGAGATATCAATCCTCTGAGACGCCTTTATGTCTATTCCCATAAAGCTGAGTTGTACTGGATTTCTCTGACAATATAGAGAAACTAATTGGTCTCATATGTTTATGTAAAGTTTGATCCATGAACGAAGCTCATGTGAAAATGTAATTGATTTGACAAGAGTCTGTCTGCAAACAGCACATACAGTGCATGTTTTGGACTTATGCCGGTCCTTCCATAACACAGCAGTTTACCTCAAAACTAATTTAACTCAACTGTGTTCACTAATTTGCATTTGCTCGTCCCATTTCTCTCATCTCTGTCAAATTGATGTCAACATTTGGGAGATCTCAGCCCCGAATGTATCAGAACCAAAAGCAATCCCGCAGCTCACAATGGTACCCAGAACAGAGATATAACAAATGACAGAATCATTGGATGAGATTCTTTATTGAAGGTTGCCAAGCATTTCCATGATAATAGAAATGTAATTAGTAATAACACCTAGAAAGTGGAGGCTGTCACTAGGGTTAGCGACGTTCTAATTTCCTTTTTTTTTCAAACACCAGCATTTAGCCAATTTGTGGCGTTGTAAAGCTCGCTGCGGCTTTGAATGAGTCTTTATAGCTTTGTCGAATGAAATAATGTGAACCGCCTATCTGGGTATTTTTGTACGTGCTGGAATTATGGGTTTATTGAAGCTGTATAATTGCATTTTATTGTTTCTTTCTTCTACCTCTCCCTTCCTCTTGTGGCTCATACCCCATCCACCCTCAGAGGAAAGTCCTTTTTATTTCTATTTTCCTTCTGTACAGTACATTTGATCTCCTTTCATTATGCAAATCGATTTAATTTCAGCTAAAACCTGGAGAGAGAAAGTGAGAGAGGCTTGGTGAGAAAGGAAGATAAATTTGAAAAAGATGAAAAGGAAATACAACAAAATGCATTTGAAATGAAACATTAGATTGTCCCTGGATCTAATTTCAATAGAATAAACCTTCCATTTTGTTTCCTGTTCGACCTTTTTATCCATGAAGCATGCCAACTTGATTTAGGTTGACACCTGTTTTGCCCTAAAACAATTGCACTCCTCACCCAATGTCGGAGGGTGAGAGACAGATGGAGCTTTGGGATAAACTGTCTCAGTGATTACCCTCTCTGTCTTGTACAGTAAGTCAACATTATAAATCTCAGCGGAGACAGTGGAGCAGTATCAGCCAACTCTAAAAGCCAATTACTTTCTCAATGACCTGGCTCATGTAATATTTACAGCGATATAGTGGGTTCTACTTACTTCAGGTCTATGAAATTGTGATGTGGAAATAATGAAATTACTATCTGACACTTTCAATATTGCAAAGGAGGCTGCTGTGTGACAACAAATGTTTGTTACGCTTTTTTTTCCCCAAATGGTTTTCATTTAGTTTATTTTCCTATTTCACGAATGGAGGATTTCTCTCTTTTTTTTCTTTTGCTTTGATGTTCATCTAATGCAGACCACACATGCTCACAGTCTGGCGTGTTTATCACTGACGTTTCCTCTAAATTGCTTCTCTGTTCCTCCTACACCCTTGACAAATTGAATTACTATTACCAAAGAGTTCACAATCAAGCAGTCTGCTAAGGGATGTGAAGGCAACAGGCCAGACCCCATGGTGAGAAGGTTGCATCTCCTCTCCACATGGAACCACTCGATGAGTGTACATGCTCAGCTCTGTATGTGTGTGTTTTATCTATATGTATGGGGCCAGACGGACTTTGGATCTGTACAAGCTGTCTCAGCTGGCCAGTCCATGCCCACACAGTGCTTACCCCAACAGACAGACAGACAGACAGACAGACACACACAGAGAGACAATGAATGCCATTGGCAAGGTTATTACTCAGTCTCATGTGTCCCTACGATCTTCCTCTCTTTTCTACTTTTTGATCTGTTCTCTTTTTTGTATGAAAATAATGAGGACGTCATTGCAGATACATCAAAGAGGTTCATCGTCATCTTCATGAGTGTGGGAGTTTTTTTTGTTTTGGCTGATTTAAAGAAGAACAACTGCCTAAGTGCACACTTTAAGCTGACTGTCATTCATTCATCCATTCATGTATTCATTCATTCATTAAGTTGTCTGTATCTGAAGCATCTCAATCAAAGACCACACACACCAAAATGACATGTGAATTGAATCAAGCCACAAAAACTGAGTATTATTGGAATAAGCTTCACAAAATATCTGTGCACAGACATTTTTGTTGAAAGATAGATTGTCTGAGGTCTAAAGCCTGTATGTGTCTTACAAGAGTCACCTGATGCTGATTAAAAATGCTGCCTTGACTTACAAAATGCCAAGTGGTTTGTCGCAGGGCCGTTTTGTACATGAAGTGTGTTTATGGTTTTCATGGGCTCAGTTTTAGCCAAGACCAAGTGCTGCCAACTCCTGTTACTTGGCTTTCACTTGACAAGCTTTTCTGCTAAGGGATTTTAAGACATGTTTTCAGAACAGAAGTTGCTGTTCCCGATAGAGGTTAAGGGTTCCACACATGAAATGTGTAATTTATGTTCTTTCGATACTATTGTGATCTTGTATATTCTGTTTGTTTACTGCCTGACAAAGCCTCAGGGTCAGCTGTGGTTTGAGAGAAAAAAGAAGAGAAAACAGTAGTTGTTCATGCAGGGAAACTGGGAACTCATTCGAAGAAATCACACTTCCAAAATCATCTGTAAACACAACAAATATTACATTTCCTAAGTCTATTTTGATAAGGTATTAGCTGTGTCTCAGTTTAGTTACTCAGTGGATCGTCCTTTCAATGAGTGAGACATCCCGAGCACTTTAAAGCAACCCACTAATCCTAAAATATTTTGGATGGGTTAAATATAGAGAATAAATGTTATGCATGTATACAAGGGCGTAAGGTTTGGTCTCAGCATTGGTAGGGACACGTGTCTTGTCTCGCAGTCTCGAGGGCGCATTGGAAAACTTGGAAATGGATTTTTCACTCTTCTGTGCAACGAACATTGTATTATATTAGAAGAGTGAAAAATCCATTTCCAAGTTTTCCAATGCGCCCTCAATGTGAGTTTGCAAATAGTATAATGTGCAAACTTTGGTCGTGACTAGTCCCTATGGACCATATGCAAACCTACGCCCTTGCATGTACTGTATATGATGAATGCAATACTTTTAAGTTTGAAAAAGATTAAAAAAACACCTGCCATCTCCTCAGTAGTGTTGGTAAATGCTGCTCGAGAAGAATGGAGGCTTTGGCCTACCTTACTATGGACATGTTCAGTGGTTCATTATTCAGGAATATACATTAGATATGTTATCGTAGAACGGATAAATAAATAAAACTATTTCTAAAAAGATCACTGAGTGTGCAGATTAATAATTGTATTACATTATTCTATCTTTAATACATGACTTCTAAATGTATAAGTGTTTTGTAATGAAAATATGCGTTGCTTTTTACAACAATTGTAACCTGGCCACTAGAAATTATATTATTATCCATCAAACTAAATGCTATCTTCAGAGACCACCTGAACAAATTGAGTAAAAACACTCATAAAACATGAGGTCATCCATAACAACGGGTTCAACCAAACCACTTCTCATGGTGCAGATGTTCATCTCTATTTCTTTGTTTATCTCAAGGGGACACTCTTATTTGTTAACTTTTAGTGCCACTTACTGTAAGAGGACTTTACAGGAGTGTAGGAGTGTAGTCAAAACTGGAAATGTGGCACAGACATTTCTCAACAAGTCTCTGAAATGTATGGGTTAAGCAAATGTTAAATAGCTGATATTTTTTTTATCTGAATCAAACCCCTTCACCGATGCTTTGAATTAACAAAGGCTTTTGAATAGGCAGTAAGTCATGTATAAAACAAATGCAGCTCCAGTTTCACAATGGGCTTTTCATTCTACATTCATCATGGAAATGGCTCATAATGTCAAAGTAAACAAAGTTGCCCACTCAGTGAAGAATAATGTTGCTGCCTCTGCTTTATACAGCGAGCCCTCGAAAACATCTGCATTATGCCTCGATGCGACGCTGATGTCAACAAAACGATGCAGACTGGTGAGAACAGGAGTTTGTTTCCTTTACATCATACAGCTGGCTTTAAGAGCGCCGTAATTTCCATCTCAACTTGTGGTGGAGAATCTGCTTGAAACTCTTCACTGCTGCTGCAATTAGTCTTCACAAGAGCTGCATGTTGGTAATGGAATGCAAAAGTATTAATTTACATTAAGCACTCAATATACTTTAATCCCATTGCCACTTGACATGCATTTCTGACACGTGAATTGAGAACGGGGGAATGATTTGTGAAATTTGGATTTACTCATTTTTGGTGGAAAAACATAATCAAATCCAGTTTGCACTGATAAATGATTTGAAATACATCCATCCATCCATTTTCGGCCGCTTATCCGGGGTCGGGTCGCGGTGGCAGCAGGTTCAGCAGACCGACCCAGGCTTCCCTCTCACCCGCAACACTTTCCAGCTCATCCTGGGAGATCCCGAGGCGTTCCAAGGCCAGCCGGGAGATATAATCCCTCCAGCGTGTCCTCGGTCTTCCCCGGGGTCTCCTACCAGTTGGACGTGCCTGGAAAACCTCTAATGGGAGGCGTCCAGGAGGCATCCTGACTAGATGCCCGAACCACCTCAGCTGACTCCTTTCGACACGAAGGAGCAGCGACTCGACTCCAAGTTCCCTCCTGATGTCCGAGCTCCTTACCCTATCTCTAAGGCTAAGCCCGGCCACCCTACGGAGGAAGCTCATTTCGGCCGCTTGTATCCGAGACCTCGTTCTTTCGGTCACGACCCAGAGTTCGTGACCATAGGTGAGGGTTGGAACGTAGACCGACCAGTAAATGGAGAGCTTCGCCTTCCGGCTCAGCTCCCTCTTCACCAAGACGGACCGGTACAGCGCCTGTTTTACTGCTGCAGCCGCACCGATCCGCCTATCGATCTCACGCTCCACCTTACCCTCACTCGTGAACAAGACCGAGATACTTGAACTCCTTCGCTTGGGGTAGGCAGTTTGTCCCCACCTGGAGGGAGCAGTCCACCGGTTTCCGGCAGAGCACCATGGCCTCAGATTTGGAGGTGCTAACTCTCATCCCTGCCGCTTCACACTCAGCTGTAAAACGCCCCAGTGAATGCTGGAGGTCATGGTCCGAGGAGACAAACAGGACCACATCATCTGCGAACAGCAGAGATGCGATCCCGAGACTCCCGAACCGGATCTTCTCCGCCCCCTGGCTGCGCCTAGATATCCTGTCCATGAAAGTCACGAACAGGACCGGTGATAAAGGGCAGTCCTGGCGGAGACCAACACCCACTGGGAACGTGTCTGACTTACTACCGAGGATACGAACACAGCTCCTACTGCAGGCGTACAGAGACCGGATGGCCCGTGCCAACGGGTCCGGCACCCCATACTCCCGCAGCACCCCCCACAAAACCCCCCGAGGGACCCGGTTGAAAGCCTTCTCCAAGTCTACAAAGCACATGTAGACTGGTTGGGCGAACTCCCAGGACCCCTCCAGTAGTCTTGCGAGGGTAAAGAGCTGGTCCACTGTTCCACGGCCGGGACGGAATCCACACTGTTCGTCTTGAATCTGAGGTTCGACAAGCGGTCGGAGCCTCCTTTCCAGCACCCTGGCATAAGCTTTTCCCGGGAGGCTGAGCAGTGTGATACCACGATAGTTCGAGCACACTCTCCGGTCCCCCTTCTTGAAGATGGGAACCACCACCCCGGTCTGCCAGTCCATGGGTACTGTTCCCGACCCCCATGCGACACTGCAAAGGCGTGTCAACCAAGACAGCCCAACAATGTCCAGAGCCTTCAGCATCTCAGGGCGGATCTCATCCACCCCCGGCGCCTTGCCACCAAGGAGCTTTTTGACTACCTTAGTGACCTCTGCCAGGGATATGGGTGCAACCACCCCAAGGACTTCAGGCGATCAGTTGACAGCTCTGCTCCTCTCTTCACCCGAGTGTCCAAGACATACGGCCGCAGATCAGATGATACGATTACAAAGTCGATCATTGATCTCCGGCCTAAGGTGCGCTGGTACCAAGTACACTTATGAGCCGCCTTATGCTCGAACATGGTGTTCATTATGGACAAACCGTGGCTAGCACAGAAGTCCAACAACAAAACACCGTTCGGGTTCAGATCAGGCAAGCCGTTCCTCCCAATCACGCCCCGCCAGATTTCTCTATCATTGCCCACATGAGCGTTGAAGTCCCCCAGGAGAACTATGGAGTCGGCAGGCGGCGCCCTTTCCAGGACCCCTCCCACCGACTCCAAGAAGGCCGGATACTCTGAAATGCTGTTCGGTGCATAAGCACAGACAACAGTCAGAGCCTTACTCCCCGCAACCCGTAGGCGCAGGGAGGCGACCCTCTCGTTCTCCGGGGAAAACTCCAACATAGCGGTGCTCAGCCGGGGGCTCGTGAGTATCCCCACTCCCGCCCGGCGCCTCTCACCCTGGGCAACTCCAGAAAAGGACAAAGTCCAACCCTTCTCCAGGAGCTTAGTTCCAGAGCCTGTGCTGTGCGTGGAGGTGAGCCCAACTATATCTAGCTGGTACCGCTCCACCTCCTGCACCAGCTCCGGCTCTTTCCCCGCTAGCGAGGTGACGTTCCACGTCCCTAGAGCTAGTCTATGCTGCCGGCGATCGGCTCGCCCAGGTCTCCTGCCTGGTCCGCCGCCCGGTCTGCATAGCACCCGACCCCGATGCTTCCCCCTGCAGGTGGTGAGTCCACAGGGTTGCTGGTCCATGATCTTTTTTCGGGGTGAGCCTGACCGGGCCCCATGGGCGAAAGCCCGGCCACCAGACGCTCGCCGACGAGCTCCCCTCCCGGGTCTGGCTCCGGGAGGGTGCCCCGGTTTCCCTTGTCCGGGCGAGGTTGCTTCAATCCGTGGGCCGTAAATCATCAGGGTTTTTTTAAACGCTCTTATGCCGTGTTCCACTTCGCCTATATCGCACCGCCCGGTGAAAAATTCGCTCTATGTGGTTAATTCGTTTTTCATTTTTTTGCAACCATTCGCTGGGGAAAGGGGGCGGGGCTTATCTCTGTGTCTGTGAAAACATTTACTATTTCCGCCATTCACCATGTAAATAACCACTAGTTCTGCTTAATACTTGTTGAGGAAGTCCCACACACGTCGGAACATCAAACGCCCCCGTGTCTGGGTTCATAATATTATCCGTAGTCGCACACAGCTCCGACTCCTCCAGGACGAGTGTCTCAATGAAGCTTCCAGCGCTCCTTCAGCGGACCCGCAGTTTGATTCAGTGACGGCAGGACGGCGGTGATGCCGGGCGGAGCTTCTCAACGCCGATTGGCTTTCGCAACTCCGCGGCGGGCGAATTATTCGCTGGAGATGAAATATTTCAACGGCAGCAAAAAGGCGAAAAGGCGAAAAAGCGGAAAAGAGGATTTGCGAATATTCGCAACGCCATTTCGCCTCTATCTCAGCTGTTAACTTAATTCACTGAGTATTGCCTCTTGTTGAACTACATCAGCTCTCGCACAGAAAATAAGTCAAAATTAGACCATTAGTTTGATTCTATAATTGTCAGTTTATCAGAATTAATAATAAAGTTGATCAATAGTTTGAATGAACAAGATGCGTGAACTGAGTCTATTTCTCTGTCACATGTTTCAAGAGTCATGAGACTGCCACTATCCGGCAAGCAATCAATAAATCAAATGCTCTGACAAAATAAAGAAAGACATCTTGTATCTGAGGCTGTTGCAGGACTCTAATAAGCTTGTCAAATGATTTCCTTCGGCTGGAATGAATGTTGCCACCGTGGCAACTTTCCCGCTAGATTCAGCAACATTTGCTAGTCCTGCTAGCTCCTGTCATTGGAAGAGTTGGCAACACTGAGCTGGCATTTGGGGTGGATTATTTTTACTCTTTGGGGTTGTAATCAATAAACTATTTTTTTTATTTGATGAAATTACATAAAATTACACTGATTAATAGAGCTTCAGGGGGCTGATTAAAAATGAATCCACTACTAACACTTGTCTTCTTTGTCGAGAACTCCAGTCTTTACTGTTCCAGCCTTTCCGGGACATCAGCCTGCACTCAACACTCTCGTCTGGGTGTGGCTGAAGGGCCCTGCTTATCGTTCATATCTCTGTCTTGTGCACAGAGATGACAGAGTACTGGCAGCAACATGCACATTGTATTTTAGTGAAAGGGAAGATGCCCAACCGGATGTTGGCGGTCTGGAGATGGCAGCCGTCTTCCCCCTTCAGCAGTAATCAGGCTGTCTCACGAGTCTGCTGCTTACCACCGTGTTTAACATCGAGCATCTCGATTGGGTTTGTTTGGGTTTTCGCGGTGTTGTCACTGTCGGGCTCACACTAAAGTAAGTTAATTTCGGAAGTGATCTGACACAGTGATCTGGGGGATTACTATTTCTTGGCCGGGAGCACTAACCTCATCGAGTCTCTGCTGGTTGCCCAGCAACTAGCCAAGAAATCACCTGTTTTCAGTCTTTATGCTAAGCTAACCCCAGTTGCTGGCTGTGGCCCTCTATTTAATGGACATGAGAGAATATTGATCTTCTCATCTCGCAAATAAATGTGTTTACTAAAATGTTGAACCACTGCTTTTAAAGCTTGCTTTTGTGCTTCCATTTCCAGCTGCAATACAGATGAAAACTATTGGTCGTAACGTTTGCACAAAGCTGAAACTTTCTCAACATTTTCTTTGAGTCTCAGAGACTGCTGCCATCATGTTTTATTAATATTCAATTCCCAATGACCATTGCTGTTGCCACTATGTGGCTCACTATAATTGCATGTATAGATATAAGATACAGTTACAGTTATTCCAGTTTTTCCAGAAAGGGTTCAGATAAACCCATTCTTCGTTTTTTGTTAATTTAGAAACTTCTTTATGACTCACTGACCATATAAAACAATAAAGTTGGTGTTTTTTTTGTTTACTTTATTCAAAACAAACACAATGACACTTGCCCCATAGACTATTACAATATTGCTTAACTTGATGAATTGTGGTGGGAGAATCATGTGAGTTACAATTACTTAATGTTTTAATATATAGTATATAAGTTAAAGTTGAATTAGTCTGGTAACCTTTCATGCTGGATTAAAACCACTCTTGCTCATGGAGCTTCAACTCTCCAACCCAGCGTAAATCCAACAAGGAATTGGTATCAGTATACAGTATTTGCCCTTTGCTGAGTAAGCTGGGAGGGCAAGAAAGCAGATATGCCACACTATTAATTATCAGTGTTTGTACATCATTATTTTTTAATAAATCCATCTGCAAGTGTAAGTGAAATGATTCTCTCACTAATTAAATGGATAAACAGATCATTGAGCTTTGTCATGTTCAGATATATATAAAAAATGTATTGGCTTGCAAAGAGGTTAAATTAAAATAATGAACCCTAATACATTATATATATATATATATATATATATATATATATATAATGCAAAGGCATCCTCTGAATAATTCAGAATTGAGTCCACGATGTCTGGAAACAGACCCTGAATCCGACGGAGGGGAGCTCTTGGATTCAGCAAAGGCAATCAATAATATTTTTGTCAAAGCGGAAGGGTTGGTTAAATTATGGACGAGTACCAATCATTACCATAAACTGCAAGGTTCATTAGCCAGTACCCTCCATATCATTTCATTAACTTAAAATGCCCTTATTAGTACACGTATCAAGTGTGGTGAGTCATGTACATCTTGCAGGAGAGTGTGCGACCTCGATCAACTCTCTCCCTGTCTGAACATTATAAAGTCTGCTCACTGTGCTTTGAGCTCTGCACATATTACTTCTAATTATGGTCTGTGTAGGTGACTGACCACTTATACACTGACAATACATCACTAGTTTACTACTGTTCTCATAAACTGTGAGAGAAGCTGTTGCTTTATAATGTAAATGGATTTCTTTATGGTGTGCTGATGGATCATCTGCTGCAGAGCTGGAATTCATTGCAGTCTGACGTCCGAGGTATAGCCAAGATTAAATTATTTGAATAATTGCCTTACAACCGCTTGTATATGAACTACTGCCAAATCCATCTTTTACCACAACAGCACCCGATAATTTCCCCCCAAGCATTCAATATCACCATTGTTGTATTTGTTTTCACAGGGGTCTGTAATTGCCATGATAAGTGCAAATAAGTGCAATTAACAAAGCATGGTAATTCTCTCTCTCTCTCTCTCTCTCTCTCTCTCTCTCTCTCTCTCTCTCTCTTCCCTAATGATCCTCTCATTTTGGTAGACAGGTGCTCTATAGAATCTAGGAGTAGTATGACAGCAGAAATAAATAATGGTCATTAGAGCATTAAACCAATGCAGCACCAGGAAGTAACTTGCTAATTTCCTGCATATGACGCCTCCATGGCTCTGGTGTTGTTTTTTTCCCCTCAATGAGATTTATAGATGAGTAAAATAGGGTTGTGAATCTGATTTATCACAACAAAGCTCTTTGGCTGGATCTTTCTGCCACAGTGCCCATGGTCCTCTAAGGGGAGCTTCACCTGGCATCCAGCCACCAGCCACTCCATCTCTCGCTCCGTGTTTTTATGGTTCTGTGGCGCAGAGCTAATTTCAGTCAATTTCTGAAAAGCACTCTGTTGTACTGTGAAATGGGTCTCCATAGACATCATAAGGGAGTAAGTTTCCGTATGATGGGATGTTGTTCCATATTACAGCATTTATTTTAGATTAACTGTGTTTGGCAACACATTTTCTAACCTTCCAATATTTTTAAATTGTCACCAAAAAAGTTTTTACATTTTGCTGCTACCCACAAGCATTAGTAAAGTAACTTAATAGCATGAGCTGGGAATTAACAGGAATCATCATGAACTGTTTATTAATCATCCTCTTCTGTTGTAATTGGAATGTGTTTTGTGTTTGCTAATATGCAGTCACATGTAGCTATATATATATATATATATATATATATATATTTGTTAATGGTATGGACACAATATAAGAAACCCACTTATACTCAATATAATGCAGTTCAGTTCAACACTTGAACTAACTATGTTGACGGAGCTATATAAAGCTTCACATTAAAGCGGTGTTGTAGAGTGGGGGACTGCTTAAACAATTGCACAGGTGTGCCTTATAAACCGGTAGAAAGCTATAAATGCCCCAAAGTCAAAGTGTCAGAGACAGATTAGGGAACATCTTGGTTTTAACAACACAACAGCTTCAGAAAAGATGCTACCCAGCACGTTGATCCATCTATCTACCGGGGTGCACATTCAAACTGAAAAAAAAAAAAGACATTGCTTTGGTGACCAATAAATTAACGAGATAATGTCATTATGATTATTAAGGCTGAAACATTTCTATGATTGATGCTGGTGAAGAATTACATTAAAAAAAGCAATCTCAATAGACTCAATAGTCAGGAAACATGAAAAGAGGTGCAATTATACACAGCCTCTATGTTTGACCATTTGTGGAGCACTTTTATCAATTATTTAAATTAATTGTATTACATGCCTATTACAAGAGGGAATGTAAAAGGAATACCGAACGTGCATCTTTTGCCAGAGCCTGTGTCAACAATAAGACCATATGTCTTTAGAGCTGTGTTGCTTAAGGCCCTTACATGGCACTCACAACTATTGGCACAAGCTTGCATGTTCAAAGTGGCATAATTACACCATGTGCCGGCTTGGTGAGTGTCTCTCAAAATGTTAAACATCACTCTTTGTGGATGTGCCAATTGCACACACAGCTGATTGTTAGTGACTGAAGGCCAGCATGAGCTATACACAATGCAACACTCCTAAAAAGCACCCAAAGAACTCTACACCAGTGATTGATTCTCAACCTTTTTTGAGTGATGTACCCCCTGTGGAAAACATTTTTCAGCCAGGTACCCTCTCGACCTGCGCATTTTTGGTTGAAAAAAAGATGTAATACACAGCGCTGTGCCATCAGTGTCTGATTTAATATAAAATGTATCAAATTCAGTGTATGAACCTACACTTTTATTGTATTGAATATTTATTAAATAACTATTTTTAAAGGATTTTTGAATGGATGCTAATTGTATAATTAATTAAAATAATAATAAATAAATAAGCTTTAAAAATAGTCTTCTATTGTTCCACGGACCTTCACGTACCCACATTTGAGAATCATTGCTCAAACCAAAAAAACAATGCCAAGGTTTGCACAATGTTTATTATCTGAAAAACTGTTTTATTATGTATTTATGTTTACATAAAACAAATATCCATGTCACAATATTGAATACAGAAATATGTAAATTTCAAATTAAATGGCATTAACAAATAAATCCACTTTGATTATTTTCGGTAGCCTCTAACATTTCATCAAAGTATCTTTACATTAAAGCTTAAAGTCACAAATGCCAAAATATGTACAGATTTGCATGCATGTCTGTAGAGGAGATACACTTGCACATTGACGGTGTTTCAGTCCTCATGATTGTTTTCTCCCTTGTTTAACGGGAGGAGTTGATTTTCGTAAAATACATTTTACTCATTAGACTTTCTGCCATTGTAAGACAATGTGAAAGCTTAGAGTGTAACAGAAAGAACAGGGGGAGTAGACAGTGGCCTTTAAAATCCAGCCCTGTAAAATGTAGAGTGGAGGTCAGCAACATTGCCAATCTTCTAATTGTTGGTTTAATTGTTCACAGTAACTACTGAATACTGTAATTTGACAAGGATGTACTATTGTTAAAATGCATGCAGCAGCATTAATAGTTAAATATCGCTTGTATACATATTTTTTGTAAGTAAGCTGCAACGGTCTTTTCACACTGATTTTCCTGTTTAGTTTCAAACACTCTTTGTGGAGAAAGAAAGTGTTTGGCTAATTTAGGACCTTGAAAGGACAAGCTGTATGTCACAGCACAACAAGCTGTGTGCACAGTACTCTAGTCACATACTGACCCAGGAGAGCGCAGCAAGGATGAATGACTGTGATAATACAACTGGTCTCCCGGCAAGATGGAGGATGTTACTTTTCACTAGATAGAAGCCAGGGGATGAAAACATATTAGGTAAATTAATTGAAAAGACTCCCCAAAAACATGAATTGAAAGATACGTATGCAGGCTCTCCTGTGGCGAGATGCATCGAGATAACAAAGGAGAGAAAAACTAATCTTCTCACAATTATGTATCAGGCTATTGTTCCACGGACAGTTTCATGTAACATTGGAAGCTTGGGACTCACTTGTACGTGGAATCTCTTCAAATTAGGCTATTTGTTTTCTGACAGTATTATTTTAGTTACGGTATACCGCAAAAGATAACAACACAATAACAACACAATCTTGCATAAAAGTGATCTGGTAAACGTGATTTGTTGTGATATCATTCCACTTCTATTCTATTGATTTTTGGGGCGCAGAGCACCTGTAATATATTAACAAATCAAATTATAATACCAGGTTTGATTACTCCAATTGATTATATGGGCCTATAGTACAAGTAGTAAACAAGTAATCAGCCATCTGTAATGAATATGTTGTATGTACCACCATTAATTGTTATACCATTAAATGCACAATACAACACAATGATCCATTATCTTTTTACTGTTTCCATTATTTCCAGCAACGTTAACCTATTAAAGCGTTCCACTACTTATTTGTCATTGCAAACATAACACAATAATACCTAATGCAAGCGTTCTTGTTTTTAGAGAGAGCCAGACTATGTGTGCATGCCTCAATTTATTTTTTTACAGTGCTTTATCAATAATTAAGATGAAGATGTGTGGCATGCTGAGTAATGGCTTTGGACAAATGACCTGACCAGTGAATTTGGTTTTACTGAAAAGTAAAGTGAGCCGCAATGGAAAAGGGAACAAATTAGCTGCATTTTGCACAGCTGTGGCAGCATTCACAGGTAAAAGGTCCCTTTCTAGATGTCAATCCTCAGCTGTCATTTGTTTGGAGCTTTTGCATTACTGTTATCGCCACTTTGCTGGTTTGATGGAATTTGGTTTCTAGTAGTGAAGCCATATGTGCTATGTATTGCACTGATGTGTTGCACTTATAATTATAATTTTTCTTGAAAGAAAAGTGAACTTAAAAAAAAAAATAGTTTACTTTTAAAGATATTGCACAGTGTCTCTAACACAGATTAGTAAGCCACCCTAGTGCTTGAAACAGACGTAATAATTCCAATTGTCTCTTCACTATAATCACCATAACATCTTGTCAAGGCGTCTCCTGCATTGTCTTTGTTTATCAGCTGCTAGCACACTCCTCTAACACTCCACACTTTCTCATTTTCTCCCTTGAACAGACATCTGACATGAATCTCATTAAAGCAAAGGCAGCGCCGGTCGGAGAGGCTGAAATATCATCGGTGAGCTCTATTATTATAATTTTTCAATCTCTGTGAAGATTGATATATTGGTGTAGAGAGCTGTATCTTTCTCCCTTCCAGGTCTGACTGACTCTTTTGGCCCATGTTGAGGCTGGGTGGCCCCTCATTAAGCACTTTTTGGATTACAGCTCCTGGCCAGGGCTATTTCCAACAACATGCTAGTGCATTGTAATGAGCCTCTCCGTGTGCTGCGCAAACACACTCAATCTCCCACTTTAATCACCGAGGAGGAGATAGGCTACTCCTCCAGCCATCAACAGGAGCAGTGAAAGGAGAGGGGGATTTGCAAGTTCCTCCATCCTCTGATGACATATAATCTCCTCGGGAGATGAGTGTTCTGTTTCAGAGATCTGATTGACATGTCTCGCATTATGATGGAACGAGTTAAGAGCAAAAGCTGGGAGGAAGATGGGGCTGGAATGGTTGACATGGTGCACAGTGCTCCTTCAGCTGTCTGGTCATTCTGTCGGCCGTGTAGCTGCAGATCATTTGTATATGTCACACAGCTTAGGGAGAGATTCAGGACACAGTGAGCCATTCATGGGGCACGTCATCTTCTGACCATATTGCTTGATTATATTAATGGCATGACATTCAGAACATACTGTACTGTATTCTCCTAAATAAAAAAAATGACATGAATCGTCTGCTTCTTTTCTCTGTTCCCAAACTAGATGTTATGATCTGCCTATTTGATTTTGCATAGGTTTAACGCTGGAGCCCCTCTCAGCTGACACTGTTTATCTTCATGGTTTTACAGAGGCATACCTAAGAAGAATGCAATTGTGTTATTTGTTATTCAACCATTATGGAATGGTCTGATGACTATTTTTATTTTGAACAAGAGCAAGAAAAATACACAGAAGAACACGAAAAAAAAAGGTCGCTATAATCTTTTTTTCGTGTAAATCTTTCAGAATATAAAAAAAAAAAAATATATATATATATATATATATATATAAAAAATAAAACGGTAAAAGATTTCTCAAATAAACTCTGACATTGCCGGTACCCACTTATGCTGCTTCTGTCATTTATTGTTGCACTAATAAATGCTGTTGTTATTTTGTCTGTCATGTTTTTACTTTAACCGAATGTGCTGCAACGGCATTTTGTTGTGCAACCTTGTGATTCATAATGACAATAAATGATCCTTAAATCCTTGAGGTGTGATCACAAAGTCCCCAATACAAGTCCAAGTGGGGGCCCATGTTTCATATACCCCCTTCCTAATATAGCAGCTGATAAAGGCACCACATGGATCCCCTGTAGGAAAGAGGTATCACTTACATTGTATGATAACAATTCAGTTCTTATATTTTAAAAAGGAAAATCTAATTCTGCTTGGAAGCCTAACACGACTTTGGGGGTCCCTCAAGGGTAGTTCACACAAATAAAATTATCTTTCTACTATACATTATTGAAAATACCATTTTAGAAAGGGTACAATAACGGAAAAAACATTTAGTTAAAAAGTTGTGAGGCAACAACTGGGCAGGCTTTGCCATTTAATACAATGTAAAAAAAGTAGTAGCTCTTATTGTTATGCTCTTCTTGATGTGGAACACACTGACATCAAGATCTATGGCGAGCCTCCCGCCTCTGGGCTTTTACTGTAACAGAAAGACTGCTGTGAATATCTTGCTCTTTGGACTTCTAGTGTCTTGAATTTCGACAGTTATCAGAAACAGTGCTATTCCCCTTGACTTGCTTTGATTTAATGGCCGGTTTGTGGCAGGCAAAAAGCAGAAAACAGTGGACTCGTGAAAAAGAGCCATCGTGAAAACACCTGCTATCGGCATTTATTGTGATCGAAGACCTGTTGCTGTCTCTGGGAGGCTGAGGAGGGAAATGCAGCAGCAATGACTGATGTCTGAGTCGACTGCACACAGCAATACGCAGAAATATCTTCCTGTTCTCTCTGCTCTGTACTGTAAGCCCATCTGACAGTTTATCCACGTGGCAGGGCCGTACAGCAACGCCCGGTGCGATAATCTTTCATCAAACCAATACATCTGTGGTGATGCGTGATGATGTGCCCATAACTCTAGCCGTACTGGCACAATGTTTGGTGGAATAATTCATGGTACCATAAATATGTGGCTGGTGGATACAGTGGAGGAAGATTTATTGTAGTTTTATTAAAACGGTAAATCCAACGACTCGCCCTTGGTTGAAAAATAAGGAGGAAAAAAAGAGGGAGAACGGGAACATGCTCCTGTCCGTTGCCAGTTTGTTCTCCAGTTGACGGCCGCATTTGAGTTCATTTACAGCTTGTTATGATACGGCTGAGGGGTGAGGGTTTTGTGTGTTGAGAGGAGGCCAATATAATCTGTCTTTCAAACAGGGAATGACATGGGGAAGGGAGTGGTGGGGAGCAAGCAGAGGCAGGTATGCAGCCTGCCTAACTGGTGGCTGTATTACATTCCGCACAGGCAGCACTGGTGATGGATTGATGCCAGCTGGAGAGAGGCAGTCCTGAATCAATTAAGGTGAGTTCATGAAATTGAACAGAGTTAAAAACCTGGGTGGTTGTCTTTTTTTACGGGTAATTTGATCAAGCCTGTGTTCACTTCAAAACCCCAAGACCTAATGGGCGATAATGGATTGCAATTGCCTTACTTTGTGATGACACAAAAATATGCATTTCAAAGATTACTATTCCAAACTCATTATACATTTCTAGTACATTATTGAAAGCCACTAGACCCTGAAGAGACCCTGATATTTCTACTTGCTCAGTAATAATAATATGAATCATTAAATGTGTGACTAGTGTAAAACATAGTAAGGACGTACAGGCATGTAGTCTGTGTTTATCTCCCCACTCTGTTCCACTTCTGTTCCCTTTGCCCTCTGATCGGACGATAACATTTTGATTGACATTTCCCGAGGTCATTGGTTAATTATCAGTACCTCTTCACCTTTAATTACGCATCAGCTGTATTATGTACATGCTTATTTGCACAAGACCCCAATCGGTTTGACAACATTTCTTATGCAAATTGGGGGATAATTATCTTATCCATCAATGATGGAGAAGGCAGGATTTGTTTGTTCCTAACGACATTGCTATTGCGATATTGAGTGCGTCATTAAGTCCTTCCCTGCAAGGATTCTGTCAGGGTGAACACTCTTCCATCACCTCTGTACTCTCATGCCCTATGCAGAGCTCTCAACAGAGAGAAGTCACCGCAAACTCGACCTTAGCCACTTCAACAAACAGAGGAGGGCATGTATTCATGAATGCACGTGTGGTGCAGATGCCCACGTGCACACACTTATCAACATGGATGCTGCTATCAACATAACTCACTGTATTAAAACACTACCACTGGGTTTGGCTTTAGCAACATGAAACAAGTTTACTGTAATTTGTAGGCTGATTGTTCATACATCTTTCTGAAGCTTTCAGGGTACCCATTGTGTGATTTCACAGAATTGAGGTTTTAACACAATACTTTATTGACATACCTTTTTTTTATACACGCATACGTACATCAGTCATTTAACCTTTTGAAAGATTTGAATTACACTTTTCGGTTAGCATGGGGATAGTGACTAGAGATTGTCTTGATGATAATAATTGTAATATAATATAATAATGTTAATAAAATAAATTATAATCATAGGAATAATAAGTATAATTGTTATTATTGTTATTATAATACATATAATTATAATACAATACTTTGTCTGTTTCCCACAGGCTGTATGTGGATGGCTAATTAGAAGCCTACAGAGCTTGCCAAGTTTATGAGAGTTCACTGAGCTCTCAGCCGAGCCAGAGCAACTCACATTCTGCTCTGAATATAAAATGTTAATTCATGCTGCAGGGAATCCAGAATTGGGTGAGAGCGCTGTAGTATAACCATTGTGTGTGTCTCTCTCTCTGTCTCTCTCTCTCTGTCTCTCTCCAACCCCATAACGGACTGGGTTCTCTCGTATTATGGTAGTTTGTGTTCGTTCTCGCTGTCTGATACATTTCCTGTTTACTTGCAGGCTGCCATTGGCTCGATCCACTCCCCCGCTCTATGACCACTGGCCAGGCTGATGAACCAGAAACCCTCGAGCCCTCACGGTCGACATCCACAAAAATCCATATAATGTACTGAACATACCCATATACTGTACACACTAGCAAATGGCCTAACATCTTGGCAGAGTAGGGAAGCTTCGAGGTTCAGGCAGTGGTTGTCAAAAGTCATTAACATGCAATGAGAAACATATCCTAATTGGGAACAAAAGCCAAGAAAACTGTGGTGGACTTTTCTAAACCTTGTCATCGCCACAATGTAGTGTGTATCTATTGCCTTGAGCTTAACCACGAGCCAATGAGACATTTAATTCAGAAGTGCTGAAGGTAGTTTCTATTTGCCAAATCAACAAGTGCAGAGGTATCATGTGCTTTGGGCAAATTAGCATTGTTTCCAGTTCACAGAACACTAAATGTGTCACTTGTAAATGTGAATCAACATGTTATGTGATCATGCCAACACTTGAAAACAAGAAGACATTTGATTTGTTTAATTCAATAGTTGACATTGGTTGCACACATATTGTTTGCTTTGGCAGCAACCTAAAGATGTTAAATCAACATTAATGTTCAATCAACACAATTACTTTGTGTTGATATGAAGTTATTAAAATTGGAGTCAACACTTTGATAATTTTACTCCAACACAATTGGATCTCTTTATTCTAATACAATCCCCAATTTGATCAATTAAAATTAGCAATATTAGTCAATTATGTAAGTTGCATATTGTATACGCATTTTATATATGTATAAATACAAATTATTGTAAATATACATAAATATAAACAAATAGGTGTCATGGCTCCTGCCTGCACTGTAGGGGCGTGGCTCCAGACTGATCTTCTCCTGTCCCTTGACCTCACCTGCTCAAGCAACCAAGCTGCCTTCAATCAACTAATCACCCTGCAGTATATCTACCCCGGTTCTTCATCCACTCGTCGCCAGATCGTTGTCCAACTAACCTGGTAGTGACTGCGCCTGGCTGCGCTGTTGTACGAGATTGAAACTAATAGTTTTGTGGCCTTGCCTCTGACCCCATCTTTTTGTTTACAGTCATCAGTCCTCCTGGTTCACCAGTCTGCCTGGATTTCCCTGCCTGGATTTCCCTGTCAGTCCCTTGACTGTCCCTCCATACCTGTTTCCCTGAAAATAAAACACATTCCTCCTTCCACTCCCTGGTCCGCGTTTGGGTCCTCCATCACACATCCGTAACAATAAAAAAAAATAATAATCTTGATCATTTTAAGCATTACCTTCTTTCCCCCCCCATTCAAAACCTTTATTCCAGAACCTGGGTAACCAGCAGGTGTCCCCACTTTAAATGTCACATTTAAAATGTAAATTATTTTCGACAGGAAAGAGCAGTGTAGTGCTGCAGTGACCCACGCTGACACGGGGAGAACACGCAAACTCCCCACAGAAGGGCTGTGCAGCCCGGGAATCGAATCCAGTTCTCCCCGTGCAGCCCCTCAATGTATTACTGATGCATGTATATGACCTACACAAGTAATTGAGACAATCAGTGAGAAGATTTGCGATTTCTTTATAGTTATTCTCAATGCTTCATCGCTGCCATCTAATCTGATTTAATTCAAAATAAAACATAATCATGCAAGAAAGCCAGTCTCAGTGATTATTCAACCTCCATAAAATGCAGTTAAAAATGAAGAAAAATTATTTAATATGACTAATGCTTACCACTACTATGATGACTTTGGAGCATAAAGTCAAAGCAAAGCTGAGGTCAGTCAACAAGGATCACCTATCTGTTAAAAAATGCAAGTGATGTTGGTGTTCTACAGCTCATATGACCTTGATATGAATACCAGCCCCTATTGTCCTTGGTCTCTAAAGAATCAGCAACTCCTTGCCTTTAAAAAAAATTAAAATAAATAATATGATCACAAATCAAGAGTCTGATTAAAAAAATGACTCCTCGATCGCTCCCCGAGTTTTTTTTTAATTGTATTTTCGGTGCCTTCCCATCATGCCACAGAGTAATACTGCACCTCTTTAGAAAGATTAAGACCTACAGCATCCAAATGCAATAATAATCACAATAAACACAAGCAATGACATTTTTTCAAGCCTTTCCAGTCCAAAAATCATGTTTTTCGGTTCAGAAATAGAAAAATGTGCAACTTTGACATGAATCTTGCTCACACCATGACCGTTGTGTACTTCAAATGACCGTCTCCGTCAGCGCGTGTCATCATCTGATGAGCTTTCAGATGAGTCTGAGGGCCAATGAGATCGCAGGACCTCGAAAACACGGAAGCAAAAATGAAAAAAAAGTCCTGTTGCTTTTTCGCAGCTCGCGATGTCAATACTGATCAAATAGTGATCTACCCACTACTGTGTACAGTCTCTACGGTTACAGCCGTGGTACTTTGAGCGAAATCTGCCGTTGTTATGGGTACTAAATTAGTTAAATAGTGAAACGTTATAATCGCTCAGTCATGTTGAGGAGTTTACGGAATTACGTAATTATAAAAATATAACGATTTTTTTTTAAATGTAGTCCATCGTTTCTCTTCTCACAAGGGTTTACAGTACTTTAGCCGTTTAAATGTATTAGATCGGACCTGTGGATGATGATCTAGAAGCGTTTGAGGTTTTTTTTAAACTCACATCCTCATTTCTGAAAAAGTAGTAAAAATGGCTCCAAGCCGATGGGGTTAAATGTTAACATTTGAAAAAGATGTACAAACACAATTTCGTTCCTCACGCATCTCCATTTGATTGTGATTGATGGAGCTGTTGGCCTTTTACTTTTCCTTGTTAAAAACTATATCAGGGGTCCAATAGAACTAACTCTGGAGAGGAAACATGAGTCTCGGCTGTTGTTGAGCCTGTTCCCAATAAACATTTTGAACATAACAGAACACATTATTTTGCATTGCAAACTGTTATAAAATATTTGAATGTGAAAGAAAAGAGATATATCGATATATATTAATAGTGTATATGCACCCAATTCATAGGCTATTTATAACAAAAACAATTAACCTTCCAGCCTTTTTTTAAATGCATTTTTACTATTTATTTAAAAGATATATTTTTGAAAAATTGTCATCCAATCATACCAAGTTAGTACTTGATTAATACTGACAACATAACTCTTCAACTCCTCTTTCACCCCCCCCCCCCTCCCATACACACTCATACTATGTGACGTGCTACACATGTAAACATGGTTCAACTCAATCCCTATTGCAACCCTGTAAACGTCAGTAAAAGTGAATTTCATGGGTAACTGTCTGCCAATCTCACACCTCTTCCTCCTTCACGCATCTTTCAAGAGTGATTGATCGGATTCAAGTCATCCATCCTGAGATCACTTTTGTGGGTTACATTAATCTTTCTTGCAATTGCTATGTCCAGGGCAAGGTCATGTAAAGGTAATCAGACATGCATGTCAACACCAAAACTACATTCTATTGTCATTGTTGTACCTATATGCATGTTGGAGAATACAGCAAGAACAATTAGTATTGCAATTGCTGGTAAATGCATGCATCTGTTTTATCATTATGGCTGAGAGGAAGATTTAGGTAGAAACACTATCCATAAATCCCAACAGAGCTGCAACACTGGAAGTGACAAAGTGTTGAGTCTGCAGTCTGTTGACAATGGTAATCAGCCCTCTGCCACTGTGCAGGGCGAGGCTAAGTGAGGAAGTGGTTAAGTATCCTACATGTCTTGTATGGCCACAGGGTAGGAATACAATAAGTGTTCATCTTTTTAGCATTCTTCTCATTTACCCAGTCACTTAGTGGTTGATCCAACCATGTTACCCCCCTTGCATCTTTGTTTTTTGCTGTACTGATCTTCTACAGTGTTCTCTATCTCATGTTGCTTTACTTCCCTTTTCGCTATATTCCATCTGCTTTCTTGCTCTCCGTTTTCTCTGTTACTCTCTCTCGAACTCCCTTTGTCCTCTGTTGTCAACCTTCCCTTGAGATACTGTTGTCACTTCTCTTTAGTCTGGCTACTCACTGAGGCTGCGCAGCTGTAATAGTTTTAGATTCCAGCCAAACCTTTGGCTAACTGCATTCAGAGAAGGAGGAGTGAGAATAAGAGGGAGAAGTGGAGACAGAAGGGGAGGTGTGTGTTTGAAGGCTGCAGCCAACCGCACAGGCAATTAATGACTTTGAGGACAAACCTCTGTCTTCAGTCTCTGACCCTGGGTTATGCATTTTCTTCCTCGTCACCCCTTTTAACTTTTTTTCCTTCACTTGTTTTGTATTTTAAGCAGTTCTTAAGGGGATGCTTTTGTGGAGTGTTTCCTTTTTTCCCTTTATCCATATTTTCTTCTTTTTATCAAAGAAATGCATTAAGGGCACACTTGTATTTCCTGCCCTCTCACTCTCTTCTCCCTTCACACAATCTTTTCTGTGACAGTGTGGCCCCCTTACAATGTTGCTTTTGGACATGGTGACTGATGAAACAGCAAAGTCTGAATCACTGGCTTTAGGCTTCAGGCTGTGGGTGGTTAGCTGTAAAAGGTCACCATGTCAGAGGCATTCTACAAAAAAGATTCCTCTTAATATGATTATCTTCACGATGTTTGTCCCTCTCAAATGGCAATACAATCCCATCAGCAATCATATTTAATGAGCTTTTCGGAGAAGGATTTTCACACAGCATTTTTGGGAGGGGGATCCAGATGATTTATGCAGTGATCAGATTGTCTGTTGAACTTTACACCACTGAATTTTAAAGATTGTTGTGTAAAAAAACACGATGCAGATTTAATCGCTGAGGCATTAATGTTTGACCTATGGATGGCACAGAAGTGATATCATCAAATAGATGAATAGACTCCATTTAATATTCCCATGACACAATTTTCCCCCTCAAAATGGCATTTAAACATTATGGCGCATACGATCTGAAATCATTGCTGCTTTGCTTTTCCCTGCAGTGAATCTGAGGGCAGCACTTCCCCACAACTCTCCACAACTCTGATTTCTTCAAGTGGTCAAGCCCAGCTGCCTGAAGAGCATAGCATTTCTATTCATCCTGCTGTTACCCACTCATGTACTCCAGCACTACATACATTGCTTTCAGGGATTTACATGGTCCCTGTATGTCAGTGCTAATGAGATATACAGCATAATATTTAGCAAGAAACAGACTCTCTCAATTCAAATATACAGATGTGGCTATAGCAAACCTTAATGTGCATATGATAATACCAGGACAGGAGTGCAGGGGATCGAAACCAGAACATTATTGGTACCCATATACTGATCCTCAGAGATATTGGTGACAAGAGCCCAAAGGATATTAACAGACAATACCTGTTCACCCCGCTGCTGTCTGCCAAGTGTTACTGAAGTATCAGCTTCAGTACCACCAGACATCAGAGCAGCTTCTTTCCTCAAATGTTTGCTTTTGTTGTGTTTTATTTAGTAAATTAGGACTACAAACTGCATTTCTTTGCACAAGCCTGTTGTACAATGGCCAATTATCTCTATTGTATTTTGTTGTGTGCAAGGTCAATTTATTGTCATTTCTTGAAGTACAAAGGAATGTCAAAATATTCAGTAGTCTCTCCAGTGAAATAAATGGCCTTCCACATCCTTTTTGATATTTTATTTTATTAATAAGCAAAGAGAAAAAAATATGATATAATTATCTTGAAATGATTGAGTGTACCAAAACAGATTGTACAAATTAGCTGTAACACTGTTTTCATATCCGTTCAATCACTCTGTGTAAAAAAAAAAGAAAAAAAAAAAAAAAAAAAAAGAAAAGAAGAACTTCCCAGTTGCATTATCACATAATCATATTGTAGATAAGAGTCTCTGGGCAACTTAATGAATGCTGACCCAAAGGGAGTCCTGTTATAATAATTACATTGAATATAATTGAAGGTCTTAAATTAAAAAGGGTCAAACCTAACCCAAACCAAATAGATCCTGGGGATAGTTTTCTTTTGTCCCCACATGATGGAAATTATCTTTGTATAGAAAAATACACCAGTTTGATAACACATAGTCCTGTTTAACAATGTCTATCAAACTATATTGTTTTGCGATTTGAAACTTGACATACATGCTGTTATGTGAAACAGCAGACAACAATAAATTAGCTGTTCATTTAAACTATTTGACAGTTTCTCAGCTGTTTGATTTGAGTTGATACAGTCATTCTCCTGAGGCAAAATTATTTTGACCTCCAGTAAATTATTTGAACACTTGGTGGAGGTTTGCAAGAGGCATTTTCACATTGGATCCACTCCGTGGTGCATGTCATTCATTAAACCCAGCAAAGCTGCACTGAAAAGTCAGCCAATTTTACTGCAGATGTAAAAATAGGAAGAAGGGAGGTGATTTTTTATTTCAGACAAGACAGAATCTTCGTTTCATAATCCCCTGTGCTCCTGGAAAGGTTTGAGACCTTACTAAGCCTGTAATCTCTGCCTCCCACAATTTCACAAAACTCAATATGAAAGACCAATTACCAGTATAAATACTGCACATTTCCTGCCTTGGAGATATTATAAATAAAACAAATTGTAAGTGTCTAAACATTTAGAAGAATCTGTCAACTCAGATGTTCAAATATTGATGTCCAATGTTTAGGCCTGCAGTATTAAACTCATGTGGTATGATTTGCTTGTGTTGTGCAGTCACTCACCAGCATGCTATTCCATTTCTCAAACTTGTCAAAATCTCATCTGATCATCACCCCATGTGCCTCCTTACAGTTTGTAATTTGTATTCTCCCTGTATTGTATTCATTGCAATGGGCAAACAAACCTGTCTGTTTAATTAAGTAATGCTAGCCTCAGAACCCAACTGGGCGCCTTCATTAAACTCTCCCCATTATGCAATTTCTACATCACTTACTACAAGAGCTCCTTCCGCTCCAGGCTAGCTGGTTGCTTTCTACGAGAGTTGTTTGCGGAGAAGGGAGGGTGGACCCCATGAGGTAAAATCAAATCAATGCCTTCAGGCACGCGCTAACAAGGTCTATCTAGTGTTGCGCTTTTCTTCCAAGTAATGTCAGGGGACAAGCGTGCAGGTTCTCACACTTAGCCAATGTCTAATGGAGTAGCATTCTCCCCTCAGTGTGTGTATGTGTGTGTGAGTGTACTGGAGTGTGAGGTGATAACTTGATCTGCTTTAAACGTCCCAAAGATAAAGAGTCTGCCAATGTAGCCATTCACTGTAAATGTTATCGATCAAATACTCCAAAGAGCTGTTACATCACTGTATGCAGGGCATTTCAATCTATGTTCCAACAAGATTTAAGTTTTGCCTATTCGTAGAAAATGTTTAGAGTTTTTATCATCAAGCAACTTCCCTTTCAGCAACTAATATTCACGTGTGCAGCCTCTGTATTCTATTCCAAATGAATAGACATGTGAACAAATATACCTCCTTTTAAACTTTTTGCATAACCAATACTTTATGGAATGGCAAAACAATTAAGTTAAAAGAAGACAATGCAGCATACTTCCAAAAATATGTAAACCGGATTCATCTGTACATGGCTCATAAAAAGATACAAATAAAAACCAAGTCTTGGTATTTCCATCTCTGCTGTATAACAGTAAGAGACTGAACAATAATGTATAGGTTTTGTATCATCCTCGTTTAGGAAGAATCACCGCATGAAAGAAAACCAGATGAGCTCCCACATGCTCCATGCAGACCAGGTTGATAGAATTACATGAACACTGTTGATTCACTGGCTGCGCTTATTGGTGATTCCATTAGTGTGTGAGCCAACTCATGAACAAATTGAACTATTGTTAACATCTCCTGATTGAAGGGTATACTGATTGCTTGTGCCCTTTAATTGGCTTGGCTTCTGTTCACGTCATTGCTGATAAGAGCAGAAAAGGTGTTGTTTGTCCACTTCAGAGAGGTGCTAGTCAATCCTCGCTTGTTCAATTATTTGGCTTCACTCACAGTCCCTTACAGTTTTACTGAAAAGAGAGAAAATTACCATGATCATTTGGTAAATACCACTCAGAAATATTTAATGAAAGGCTTTGAAAATCGGGAGGTATTGATGTTGAAATCTAAACTTTTATTCTTATATTCCAGATGTTGTATTTTTCTACATTATGACGTCGCCGTTTTGAATCGGGTGCAGCAAGGTGCACATGCTTGACAAACATGAAATGGCTTTGTATAGACTTTTTGTGTGATTTGCATACACAATTTTTATGATGTCAGAATCTTTTTGCGGAACGTTCTTCTATCATCCATTTTAATTAGTGCCTGTTTCAGGGTCTTTCCAGTGGTTGCTGTTATTTAAGCTATTCTGCGTTCCACAGCAACAACTCCTCTACTCTTCTACTTAATTGCTTTGTTTAACAAAGTGGCAATCAATCATACCATTCACTAGTTACCTGTCATACTGTCCAGCCGTGAAATAGATGAGGGACACCATTCCATCTTTTCTTTCAACCAAAGCACTTTTCCACTGCCTCAACTATTTATTACAGTCAATACATGAAAAAGTGGGGATTCTTCATAGTGTGGTGATTTTATAATCGGTCAATCTTCATTGTGTGTGATTTTATTCACTGTTCACTCTCAATTGATCCTTCATAGGGAACGGAAAATTACTGAATAATCAATGAGTAATTTTGCTACAAAACATGCTCATATGCAGATTTAACCAAACAAGTATTCACTGAAAGAGGTACAACACTTTGTACACAGTAGAGTCAATTCTGCAAAAAAGGGAAAACTCTATTTGGCCTTATCAATTAAGGTAACTTGCTTTATCAGTTTAGTGCCAATACAGGTGAGTTTCTTTAGATAATCCGGATAGTATTCAGAATCTAAAAGGGCAGGAGAAGGATGTGTTTCAAGGCAGTTTTTTGGGAACTTTATCATTTGATTAATGGGGCATTGATATGCATAGCTTATGAAATGAAAGGCTAGGAAATTGCTTTCCTATCGTGATGGGCTGATAATGTGAATGGGATGGGGGACTTGCCTAGCTCAGTCAACAGCACCTGTCATTACACCTTTGGTCCCTATCAGCCCAGCGATCTGTCTTCTGCCGATCTGCTTCAGAGGGGTAATCTTACAAAGCAATTAGGACTTCCTCCCTCTCCCCACTGTATTTAAATAGCAAATTATAATGTACCACTCCTCTCCAGCTGTGGTAGAAGCAATGTCTGCAGTTAGATGTTTGCGCAAGATGTTCAAAGCCTGGAGAATAGCCATGGTTCATTAGTTTGGGAATTTTGCATGGTAGATTACCTTGGCATCAAACACTCTACGGCCAGATACTTCACTGACCTCATACTGGATAATTGTACGGTATTGTAAACCCGACAACCATTTCTAATTCTAGATGACATCTATTAATGGTTCATCGTGACATTGGATGCATCATATGGTTTTAAGACCCAATTAGGGAGCGGGTATGGCTCAGAAATAGAGAGGGTCTTCATCCAATCAGAAGATTGGCAGTTTAATCCCCAGCATGTGAATTAGTGTCCTGATGGGCAGGTGGCACCCTCATGGTAGCCTCTGCCATCAGTGTAAGAATGGGTGCATGTCGGACATGTAGTGTACAGGGCTTTGAGTTGTCAGAAGATCAGAAGGGCGCTGTACAAATGCAAGTCAATTTACCATATAAAGGGGAAATGTTACCGCTGATTATGTGGATATTAAGTCTTGGTCCCTATTAATGTTAGAGACAGCAGATAATCATTTGAGGGTAAAGGCATGCGTTAGTGTAAGTTCTTGTAATTATTTAGTTTAGTTTTAAATATTGTCAGCATTGATAGATTTTTCAGACACCTTGAGTGAGTTTGTTGACTGTCAGTAATAAAGGTGGAAGTAGTGCGATGTTGTAATACTGCTGCAAAACATCTGAAGTGATCTACATGATCTCGTAGTTTTGTATGATTTCTTTTTAAATATGCAATGCAATAATGAAGACTGATTTTATGAGGTTTAAATGGTTATGTCCCCATTTTTGCTTAGCTAATAGGAACCACTGCTTTGTTAAGTTTAATAATTTAAGTTTTTTCAGAAAATAACCCCCTTGTCTCCCTCTGTGCTGGAATCTGCAAAATCCAACAAAAACTAACAGAAATTACCATAGCTATTAGGCCGCAAGGTGAAGCACGAAAAGTCTTCTAGAAAATGATTCCCGCTCCACAGTCGCGCATCTACACAATCTTTAGCTCATAAAAAAGAACGAGTCGTGCTAAGCGACCAAAAAAAAGTTTGTTGCTGAATTTCCAGTCGATTCTCGATGCGTCTATGTTTTACGCAGAACTATTTTCTTCAGAGCGTAATAATATCTTGCTCGCGAGTGGTGGCACGGTTCGACACGTGATCATGCTACACCAATAAGGTAGCAGATTTTTGTCAACAGAGTTGCAAGATGGCGGCCACCGTGTCTTTGTCGAGCAGTACGGACGACGAAGAAGATATACCGGATTGTCTTATTGCATCTAAAATCAAATTTTGTTACATGCATATAACTTCAGTGAAGCACGAGGAGGTACATCATTTCACCACTGCACGATGGAATACTTTCAGGACAAGCCTACAAAAGTGGCTCGGGTTGAAGGGTGAGTCTCGGGACGTGGCTGAGAACTTCAAACACTGTGTTGATGTGGAGTTTGACAATATTCCCGAGGATGCTGGCTTCCATCACACGTGTTATCGTAGATTTACGGACAAAAACGCCATCTCAAAGGTGGAAAGACGTCTCGCACGTGAGAGGCAAGAAGCTACGGAAGACCACGAGGCCATTCCATCGGCTTCTAGCAGCACGAGTCCAACAAAGAAACTGCGATCTAGGTCAGGGCTGGCAATCGCAGGCTCTGGCCCCGTCCTTCCTGCCCTGTGCATAATTTGCAAAAAAAAAGGAGAAATTCATCAACCGAGCAGGCAAACGACAAAGGGATCCTCTTTCAAAGGCTGAAACATTAACAGCAGGTAAACAAACACACACACACACACACACACAGTGGTTGAGTGACTGAAAGGTACAATTATGTGTGAGTGATATGTCAACAAACTCATTGAACTATCCTTTTTGTTTCGTTAAGGCCAATTGCAGAAAGCTGCAGAGTTGAAGGAGGACCAAAGTATATTAATACATATACAATACAAAGACTGTGTGGCTCTGGAGGTGCAGTACCACAAAGGCTGCTACAATCAGTACACCAGGTTTTTGACGAGGCCTGAAAAACCAGAGAGAACAGTAAGTTATTTATTATATTGCATTTCAAGGAGCTCATAACTTAACATTATAAAAGTAAACATTCAAACTGCATTCTGTTGTATGTGCACACAATCACAACACTTAATTTCTTTACTTCTCATTCATATGTGTTTTAGGAATGAGCCCATGTTTGATGTCAGCTATAAGATATTCTGTGAGAGGATAATTCGCCAAAGGCTGATTGTCAACAAAGAGGTGTTGAGAATGGGCCAGCTGAAGAAGGCCTTCGTTGAACTGGTGACAGGAAATGAAGGTCTTGATGCTTCAGACTACAGGTAACTGCAATGCATTTTTCTCTCAAGTCTTATTATTTGTCATGTGCAAGGCTAGCTTTACACAAAATGTGTGTGACAGGCTTGTTTGGAGAAACAGTTTTTAAGTCTCGCTGTTTGCACAGACATGTACCAGTCGGCACCAAGGAGAACTGTGTGTGTTTGTGATGTTGTGTGCCTTTCTTGAGCATCTTTGGTGTTAAATGTGCTGTATGGCAGATGGGTTCTAGCCTGAAATGTCTTGTACCACCTCCACCACTCTCTGCTTTTGATGGTACTCCTGTGACTCTTAATTGTCACTGTTTTGTTGTGTTGAAGAAGAGGCTGACTCGTGATTTCCCCCAACTGATGTTTCACATCCCCAACAAGCGCAACATCTGCGAGCTGGTTTTTGCAGAGACTCTGTCAACGGATACACTCGTGGACATGCTACCTTATCCATCAGGTGCGGAAACCACACAGTCTAGTGAGTTGAGCCAGACGGACAGCCAGACTGAACAAGGGACAACAAAGTGCCAAACAACACAAGAGGACGTACCTTAAGGCTTTTAAAAGTTTAGGTACCAACTTTAACTTGGAGCAGTCAACATTTGCACTTCTTTGCCAGTATGTGTGCCACTTATATGATCAGCCAGCTGCCGAAAATGTAAATGAAGCTACCTAGGTACAAGGCTTTCTGTATGACATCATCGGCCTTGCCAGAATTATGCATTCCCCCTACTACTGATGCCCTCCATCAGCACTGCAAAAGGGCAAACTACCAGGCTGCAATAATGAGGTCCTGTCTCCAAGGAAACATAAGTGCTCCATCACCTGCTGGACATGGTTGGAGAATAGAGGATGGGACCTTGCACGTCACCTGGATGACCAGAAATCCGGCCCCTGACAGTGTTTTACATGTAATACACTGCGGCTGCAAAAGTGCCTGTGAGACAGGCAGATGTTCCTGTGTTTCTGCGGGACTGTGTTGCACAGACTTATGTCGTTGTTCTAATTGTGCCAACACAAAAGAAACTGAGGAACTGGAAGATGACTGTCCTGACACTGAAACCGAGGGCTGAGTTTCCTTATTCTGTTTTGTACAGTTGTGTGTGTGTGTGTGTGTGTGTGTGTGTGTGTGTGTGTGTATCGTGTTTCATATTTTTCATAAAGATTGTTTTTATGGTTGATCAGTGTTTTCATTTGTGGAAGAATGAATGAATAAACAAATGGTCATTGGTATAAGTACAGTTACTGCCTTTTATTGATACAAGGAGGTTTATTTGTCTCATTCATAGAAATACTAATGTAAAGCATTTAGTGAAATTTCGTTTGGTGTTGAGGTGTATTCCCAGGTATTTTAAGAGATCAAGAGATAGTTTTAATGTCATATGCACAGATAACAGGCAGTTATTCTGTATAAGTAAAAGCTTATTTTGCTGGGTGCTCCTAACACAGAATTACAATAATCTTTAAGGAAAAAAATAAAATAAGCTTAAGACCAAAAAAATATATAAATAAAAATAAGGCACAAAATATAGTGACAGTATTGCACAAGAATATGTATTACATTACATGTCATTTAGCTGACGCTTTTATCCAAAGCGACTTACAATAGTGCATACAATCATGAGTACAAACTCAGAACAAGAATCAATAATCACTAAAGTACAGTTTCTTCAATAGAGTTAAATTACAAAAATTACAGAAAATTACAAAAGTGCTATCAATAAGAGACATCACAGTGCTACTAGAGTGCTAGTACAGTGCTACCTATATAACCTATATAACACTTGATCTAAATGGCTTAACATAAACATAACATTATCGTACATTTGCCTCATTGTTCTTCTTGGACGCGGCTATGTATACAGCACTGTTTAGAATCCATTTGGCCCACTTTTGAGGATGTTCGAGTGTTTTCCTCTTCATGGTAACGTTATATCGGTCCATGGGGGCCGCCATCTTGCTATTCTGTTGACAAAAAGCAGCTACCTCATTGGTGTAGAACGATCACGTGTCGAACCGTGCCACCACTCGCGAGCAAGATATTATTACGCTCTGAAGAAAAGAGTTCTGCATAAAACATAGACGCATCGAGAATCGACTGGAAATTCAGCGACAAACTTTTTTTTGGTAGCTTAGCACGACTCGTTCTTTTTTATGAGCTAAAGATTGTGTAGATGCGCGACTGTGGAGCGGGATGAAACGATAACGGGGTTCACCTTGTGGCCTATATTAGCTCTAAGCATTTTCACCACCCCAGCTAGTGGTGCTGCCTGGCCAAAGCCACAGCAACGTGAGCTGTACTGGTGGTTTGTATCAATAAGTGTACTGAGGTGGCATACAATAACACTTCTACAACTTCCAACATTCAATATGATACAAAGTAAATTACGTATTTAAAGGGAGATATTCTGGGTTGTGTGAAGGACCAGGGTACACATAAAATGGGAAGGGCAGGTAAAGGTGGTAAAAAATAAGGATTTTACAAAATCAGAACAAAGAGACAAATAAGAATACATACATTTGTTCAACATAATTGTGTTAAGGTCTATAAAACGCATTAACGAGAATTTAGGACAAACAACATAATGAGGGTTCCATGAAACAGGAGACAATCCTGAGTCTTCTTCCACTGCAGGATATATAGCTGTCAGTGAGTCCATGCTTAATTGAAAGGGGAGATAACATCTCTCTCCTTAGTGGTGCAGATTAACTGGCTGCTGAGGACACCCCTCTGGCTGTGGTAGCATGGCACAATCCAATTTCCCAGGCCAGTCTATTTAGGCAGGTGTGCTGCAGCAGCACCAGTCTTTCCGAAGGATCGTCGGCAGCAGGAAACAGCACTTATATTAACTCAACATATCTACATTATGTAGATATGAAGGGGATAACAAGTGGTTTTAGTTCCTTTATAAAGGTGTTTACTGCAGAGACCTATAAACATCACCTTCACTTGGGCCTGTCGCTGTTACGGCTGTCTATGAGAGAATGAGCTTTGGTGACCAAAGCTACGGTGACTGCTGCCCAGTCTGTGCCATTTATGTCTGGCACTGTTACAAAGTGACCATTACATAATTTGCAGTGAACAGTTCAAATGTTTGTTTTGAGTAACACAAAATCTAGAATAGAACTGTGTTGGACATTTGCTTAATGTTTCAACAATATTGTTTATATAAAGTAAGCAGTACAATAAATAAAGGAACCGCTACTATGTTGTATTAAAAGGTGCAATGTTGCCTCAGTGACATAAATGGTCCTGTCACATTAAAGATTTTACTCATGCACTTTCCCAGTTTTTCACTCCAGCATAAGAGCATCCATCCTCTGAAGATAAGAAAAGCTTCAATTCAAAATTCAAAACACTTTATTCATCCCTTTAAGGACAATTATGCCTAACGCCTCCCAGCATAGACAACATAAAACATGAATAAGGAGAGAAAAATACATAAATTTCCTCACTTCCACTGAAGTCTGATGCTTTCAAAATATTAGCAGTGATTTTGTGAGCTGAGTAAAAATAAGTGAATGTGTTGTTGTTGACTGAGTGTCGTCTCAACTGTAATAACACCATTAATCCTGGAGGAAGACCCCTAAATGCCTGTGGATTGTTTTGTTGACGTACATCCATTTCAATCCACTTTATCCAATCATCTTATATTGACAAGCCAAGGATAACCAATTACAAACTGAGGTGATGTAATCAGAGAGGGCGTTATCTGTGTTGAACTGTATAGGTATACAGCTTAAGAGAGAGAAACTTTTTTTGTGTTGATTCATTTTATGTTGCATCTTGCAGGCTTGGCTTGCCTTTTGATGCTGTTTAGCAATGCATTGCAATTTGGATATATTGGTTTGTTCCAAGTGTCCTACCAAAGCTATTTTCAGTCAACACACACATATGGTGCTAGATGCCAGGGGCAGTTCATATTTGACAACTGAAGAGAACCTGAATGCATCACAATGTAACTGAAGAGAACATGAACGCATCATCATGTAACTGAAGACGACCTGAACGCATCATCGTGTAACTGAAGTGAACCTGAATGCATCATCAAGTAACTAAAGTGAACCTGAATGCATCATCATGTACATGCATATGGACTTTCAAAATAAACGTCTGTTTTCATGGGAAATAACTCAATTAAGTTGAAGCAACAATACTACTTCGTTCGGTTTAGGAAAATATCGTTGTTTGGGTTAAAATATCTACGGAAGTGCCTTTACTTAAGTGAGCAAGTTAAGTGAAGAATTAATCAACATTGACTTCTTATTTCACATGGGGAACGAACAGCGGTCTCCTGTCTGAAATTTGCTGTTTATTGGACCCATCCACCTTCAAAATGCCCTTTTTGGGCTTTTACGGTTCATACATTTTTGTGGTTAATACTACAACATATGTCACTCATGATTGCGTCCCAAATATTTTTTTTAAATATCGAGGGAATTATGGTGCTTTTTTGTTTTTTTGTTTTTTGGTATAGCTATATGAATGCTGGATGAGACCATCCTGAATATAGATGTTGCTGCATCTTTGTCACTGCGCAACAAGTATGGCTCCTTTATCAACAACGTGCAATACATTTGTCCCACATACATGGACAGCTGACTATCGCAGACCCACTCTATCCCCTCCCCCGTCCAGTACATGTCCTAGATTCTTCACATGCCCATGTGTGCAGGTGGCTATGGATGATTAGCTGAGGCATGTGTCCCAACCACAGTATCGTTCAGCTTTATTTCTCTTTTGCTGGTGAGAGGCAATTTGCTTTGCTCCCACACTCTCCTCTTGGCCAGGTAGAGTATATGTCATTTAGATTTTGCCCTAACATTGCATGTCTTGGAGATCATGCAGTTTTTTCACTTGTGTCACTGTTGAACATCAGCTCCGGAGCCATCCTGATTGACATTTCTTATAAACCGGTGCTCAAAAGAAGAGTTAGTCATGTTACTGGCATGCTTTTTTCCGAGGAGAACAAGACAAAGTTAAAGGAAAAGCAGTCTTCACTGATTGATATTGTGCAGGACTTCTGCAGACAATAAACCCAAACAACAGCTGTAAGTGTATCACACTTTGATGAGAGAAGGTCAGGATCCACAATTGAAGAGGATTTACTAACCAGTTAAAATAAGTGGATACGGTTCATTCTAGTAATTTGTGGCAGCATCAGTGCGCTATCATTAAGTGGAGATGTACTATTGCAGATTTGTATCATCTAGCATGTGTGAAAAGTTTAAAAGTGAAGTATCTATAACTACTGCCTGACATTTTTTTTTCCTGGCCAGGTCTCAATTAGAAACACACAGCATAGTTTTTATCTTGAATCTGAAGCAATTTACTTGACAAAGACATTACATTATAAAGTACCATAATGAGCTCAGTTACATTGGCAATCTGTTTATGCTAGGAGTCTTCAGGGAATATGAATGAGACTTGCAGTGTTTATTCCCTGATGAGCCATTCTAAAAAATGATAGTGGACCGTAGAAGTCCAGCTGGGATAATGGAGGGAATCATTGAAGTAAGTGTGTGAGTGTGCACATTAAATAATTCAGACCTTTTGTGGTTAATCACACTTGTGAGAATGGATGGACATCAGACAGGGCCACTCTAACACATGGAGTCCTACATGATTCTATTCTAGGACCACACATATTCCTTAGTTATATCAATAGCCTGGCTGCAGCAACATCCTCCATGTCCCCAGTATAAAACCAATGTATTTCACCTACATTTTAACATTTTACTATTGGCTGAATTTATTCCCAGATGGTTCCAATTCATTTATATTGAACCTTCCTCTTGTGTTAGGGTCGGCACCGACCCGTTTTAGGTTTTTAATGCATAAAAGAACCACATCAAATGTGTTTATTGCATCAAGGCTTTTTGACTTTGTATCTATTTGAGAGATGTGTTCTAATACCCCTAAGTAATAGCTAGGTAACGCTACAACCTTTTATTCATTTATATGATTCTCTTGAGGTTCAATAGTTAAGGAGACAGACAAAACTCTGGCTTCGTCCTGATTGCAGCATGTAGCTTTGGATCGACAAGCACATCGAACATGTTTCTCAGTGTCAAGGCAGCAAGTACAACCTGTTCCCCCTTCCACCTACAACCTCGATGACATCACCGTTTACATATCACTGTTGCAAAGACGAAATAAATGTCAGATTCATCACCACTATTTAAAAGGTTTGATTACGTAAAAGGCACAAAAAAAATGCGGTTAGAATTAAAGAAATATTTTGGTTTGGGTTTCAATATCTACTTTTGATGAAGCGGAGGGAACAATTGTATTACTAGTTGTTCATTGTCTGAAAGAAATAGTCTCTTTTAAATTCAACCACCATGTCCTCCTTCCTCTTCAGACTGTGTTGCTCTGTGACAACATTACAATATTTAATCCCTTGCTCCCCATGGACAAGGGTCCCAATTCTTATGGCCAGGCCTTCGTCCCGTGTCCATTATGTTAACATATGGTGTGTTGTTTTGGAGGCACTTGCTGATGTGACTGCTGCTGTTTTCCGTGGGAGGACACTCTCGCCATCACATTGTCACTGAAGATTGTTGGATGCACTAAGTTTTAATTGGCTATACCTATGTTCACAGAGTTTGAGTTGTGATGTGCTGTCGATAGATATGAATCTAGTAGCACTCTCCATGCAGTTGGATAAATCTTTAAACATGACTCCTGGGAGGAAGCAATGGAGAAGAATTACTTTTCTGCATGGCTGATTAGGCCACAGCCTGCTGGCCCCAGAGTCATGTCAGCTTCTGAGTGCTGAATGTCTTGTTTATAAATAAAGATGTTTGTGGATATCATTTCATCCAAGATTTGACATTGCCACTGACATCAAAGTCATTCCTTTTGCAAAGCCGGTACCATGGGGGAAAAAGATTGTTTTCATTGGGACACGACTCACAGAAGCGTGGCCGTGCATCTCTGAAAGCTGTTTACAGAGGTGCTTAAGCTGACCCCTGTAAAAATGCTCAGTGGTCGGGCAGGATCATCTGTGTCATTACAAAGGCTGTTACTTCTCAATCAGCATTTTCCTTTTATCTAATGAATGAGATTGTCTTAATTATGTTATTGTCATTTTCAGCTTTCCACAGTGGGTAGGAAGTATAGCGTCAGAGGATAATGTAATCCTATAATAGGTCTGCATGCCCGGGTGGGAACATTAGATATAAATTCAATAATGCACGATTTTTGCTTGGACAATTGGATTTTGATTGGCCTAATTGACAATTACCTTTCACCAGCATGTAACACAGCCCATTGTTTAGTTTAGGATTCATTTTTTTGTCTGAACAAACAAGATATAAACAAGTGATTGTTCCTCTACCAAGAATACCTATATGCTGAATGTGTATGTTGGCATTAGCTTAATTAAGTGGTCAATTAACATTGCTGTATGAATATGTTGCAGCAATCTTGTCTTGAGCAAGTTGAAAACCCTGTTCATTTATGGATATGTATTACGTAGAGAATACATTCCCCTGTGTGTTAGTATAATGCTCAAATATGAGTGGCATCCCTTTCCTCATGTAACTACTTTACATCTAGAACACCTTTACATAGTTATTTCCGTAGAAAGGTTGGTAATTGCATGAGGAAGTAATTTATGATGAAAGCCCCACTGCTCGCCACACCACTTTGTAAAATGTACAGCTCCGAAAAAGGTCTGCACTGCTATTAATGCCAAGAGACATGATAGTATGATGTATGTATGCATGTATGCACACACACATATGTATGTTAAATATTACTAGAAAAAAAAAAAAAATCCCAGTAAAAAGCCATTAACGCATCAAATACCAAAAAATAGCCATTACATTGACATTTCATATTGATGTCTCTCTTTTTTTTGTCCCTGGTCTCATAGCTATCATTATACCTTTAGCAGCATAATAAAAGCAGAAAAAAAAAGATGGCATTCAGATCTGCTATCCCCATTGAGCGCGAGTGCTTGTATGAGAAGGGGAAATAAGGAAGGCACAAAGTCATTTGAGTTCCTCAACCTTCCCTGTCAAACTATTTATCTTCCTTTTTGTGTTGTTCATTAGTCTTGATTTCATTTTATTTCTCTGTGCCCACTTGCAAAAAGGCATCCAATTAGGCTTCAGCCATAGTTCCCCTTGCTTCCAATTCTCTGAGCTGGAGCAGATAAGACAGCAGGTAGACTGAATAACATCGGCTAATTGATAGGAAAAAGATGATCAAAACTCGAAATTGCGAGTCTTGTGAGATTCTAGGAGTAATTACTTTTAGTTGAGTTTGTTGTGTAAACTGGGACACTAACCTTCTCTTATGTTATTTTTGTCACATTAGACAGTGTCCACTATGGTGTCAGTCAATCAATGCCTGGTGTCTGACTGGGGCAGAGACTAATAAGTACAATGTTTGTGGGATACAAGTATTATGAACTGCACTTGTTGTGAAAATGTGCATTGTATTCAAAATACATATCTGATCTATGATATAACATATTCAATTGAACTAACTGATCTCTCGACATAAGCTATTAATAGTGCTTAGTCAGCCACAGGTGAAAATATACGTATATGAAATATCACAGTTGAGAGCAGAAAGCATTGAGTGACAAAATCCATTTTTTAAATACACTGTCAGTTTGACCCTTGTCCTCAAAGTAAGAAAAGTGTTTCATATGCAAACTGCCACCCAAATATGCCTTGTGTAGACATACAAAAGGCAGATTGACTGAATGCAAAATTCTTAATGTAAAGCATATAACTTGTCAAGTTGGATTATAAACTTAATATCACATTATATAGTGTCAGTTTTTTCAATAATTGGTTATTGTTGGGCAGGATATTGATCATTTTCATTTTAAACATAATCATGAATATCTATATCTATATCTATATATATATATATTAGTGCTGTCATATTAGCGCGTTGTTAACGCAAACCAATTTTAACGCCGTCAATTTTATTAACGACGTTAACGCATTTTAATTTTTCAAATTCTTTTTTTTCCGCGAGCACCACGCCGGATGTAGCTCAACCGGAAGCAAAATAGGCACGCCGTTTGGGCTTGGAAGCTAGGCTAACGTTACGGTTTGAAATGAATGAATGGTGAGCGCGATACGGCAAAATGAATGATATTCAGTGAACTGTGAACAGGTGCGCGTGCCAGAAGGGAGCGCGAGTGAACACATTGAACACAGCAGGAGAGAACGCAACGTTAGCCAGCTAGCTAAAGCTCCGGTGGGAAATTATTAGCTTATGCGGTGTTCACACCGGACGCGCCGCGTCCGGTGTGAACACGGCATAACGCAACCGTTTTTGAGGAGGTAGATTTTGAGGTGAGGGGACTGACAAGGCAGAAGGTAAAGTGGTCCACCGTTCTATCAATAAGCAGACCTGCCAACCTGTACGCAATTTGCGTAGCGGATACGCATTTTGACGTCAAAGTACGCTGGTAAAAATTAATCTAAAATTAATTTTAGACTAATTGACCAGCACACATTATATGCAATGCAATATAATGCATGACGAGTATTTAATGACTTATCAATATATAGGTTATATATCAAGGTTGGCAGGTCTGAATAAGGCTAAACTAGAAGTTAACACTAATACAAACATTATTTTTGCAGAATGAGTGTGTTAGGGGAGAAGGATGCAGCCATTGTTAAACAGCTGGATTGAAATGCAGCTGGAACTGGTCGTGGCTAAAACTGGAAGGCAAGGTCTCAATAAAAGGGCAAGAGGTGTCCTTTCATCTAGGAGATGTATTCTCCAAAATCAACAGGCAGGGATTCGCCAGATGCATTCTCTGCATCAAATATATAAATTATGCTAACAAAGGCAGCCATGCTCTCCCTTACCACATTGTGCCTCATATACTGTAAATGTTAGACCCAGTGACAGGCTGGCATGAAATAGCTTGCATAATACTTAGTAAGGAGGCCATAATCATTGTTGACTCATGGCTGAAGTTAAGTTTCTCCAGCTCTCCCCAGGTTGGCAAAAAATGCATCTCAAAATGCATCAGATTGATGCTTTAAAATATGGAATATTAAAAAAATTCTTACGGGGGAGCATGCCCCCGGACCCTCCTAGAGGCGTAATATCCTTCTCACATTTTTCACCCCTGACCCGTTTTCATGCCTGGTGCACTCTATAATTTTATTTTGTAAACCCTTGTTTACCTGAAATGTGCAGTGATTTTATTTTGTACCACCCTGTTTGGCAGTTGTTTTTCAATAAAATAAAGCAAGCCAATCCACTTTTTCATGTTGATAAGAGCATTAAAATGCACAAAAAAAAAATGCGATTAATTGCGATTAATCGCGAGTTAACTATGACATAAATGCGATTAATCGCGATTAAATATTTTAATCGCTTGACAGCACTAATATATATATTGTGATGTCATAAGAGGTAGTGTCATCAATGGGAGGTACATTCCCTCCCAGTGGTTGCAGCAGGGACTACAAACCATCATGGCATCTGGGGAACAAACTACAATTCCCAGTCAGCAGTGCAGCCAGGCCCAAGGCTGCTGCCCAGCTGAAAGGGATGAGGCTGATTACCCTAGGGGAAGGCTGGTGAGAGAGAAGCAAGGCCAGGAGTAGGGAAGAAGAAGGAGAGTTGGAGATAGATTAAGGAAGCAAGGAACCAGGAGTAAACTGGAGTATTTATGTTTTGTTTTATGCAACGACCTTTTTGTTGGATTTAAGTTTGACCTTTTTGCTAAATACAGACTTTTGAGTTAAGAAACCCACTGCTTGTCGTCTCGATCTGTACACCCACGCCTCACCTCACGATCCCGACCTCTCAAGACATCACAGTGGTGGAGAATGCTAAACGCAGAGGGGTGGGTGAGAGCGAATGTCCATCAGTGATTTGACCATTCGCTTTGCACAGTTGAGAACCCGGGACACAATGGAGGAAATGCTTAAGCGGCTGGTGCAAAGCACCGAGTTCCAGGTGGAGACGAACCGGGCCTTGGTGGAGGAGCAAAGGAAAGCCAACATGTTGAAGGAGGAGGAACTCGAGCTGCAGAGAAGTCGGCTTCAAAACGCAGGGCCACTGAACCCCAACCCTGTAATCCGGGCCAGTGATTTTATCCCTAAAATGGGACCCACCGATGATCCAGAAGCCTATCTTCATGCGTTTGAAAATACGGCCACCAGAGAGAAATGGCCGGAAGACCAGTGGGTTGGTATCCTTGCTCCGTTCCTGTCCGGTGAGTCACAGAAGGCTTTTCAAGACTTGGATAGCACAATAGCCAATGACTATGATGTCCTTAAAGAGGAAATATTAAGTAGAATAGGACTTACTAGGTTTGGAATGGCCCAACGGTTCCACAATTGGGGCTTTAGGAATGACCAACCCCCCCGGGCACAGATGCATGAGCTAATACGTATCACAAAGAAATGGCTGGATCCGAGTAGAACCTCGGCAGCAGCTATAGTGGAAGCCGTTGTGGTAGATCGTTACTTACGGGCACTGCCCTATGAGGCAAAGAGGGTTGTGAGCCACAGCGCTCCAGCTACGGCCGTTGCCTTAGTGGAGGCAGTTGAACAGTACCAGGCCACTAATGAAATGCTCCGCATGGGGAAAAAGGAGCAACCTGCGTCGCAAGCTCAACCCGTAAATCCAAATCCCCAGCCCGAAAGACCCACTCAAAGTAACCCAACCCGGCCGATCAATATACAAGGACGGTATCAGGCTGAGCGAGAGCCAAGAAAACAGATGCTAGAGAGGGGTACTGTAAAATGCTACAGATGCGGGGAGCTCGGACATATAGCACGGCAATGCAATAAAGGGGACGAACTAATGCCGACAGAGTCCGCTAGCAGCCAGCCTACACACCTCTAAGCCTCCTTGATGGAGGGTACAGAGTACCAAGCTTTTACTTGCCCTGTGAAGCTTAATAATCAGGATGTGGAAGCTTTACTGGATTCCGGAAGTAATTATACACTAGTTCACAAACCGTTGATGGAGGGAACAGACTGGCTTCAGGAAGGGACACGACCAGTTTCATGTGTCCATGGTGATACACGCCAGTATCCTACGTGTACGGTGAAGCTAATCACAACGCAAGGCAGGTGTGAAGTCAAGGCGGGGGGTGCTGGATTCCCTGCCAGTCTCTCTTTTAATTGGAAGAGATTGTCCCCTGTTCCTCAGGCTCTGGAGAGAGGTACAGGAGAGACGGTCGAGGGAGACAGAGCAGCCCAGGGGTAAGGTTAAACTGAAATATAGACCAAAAAATTTGCCCAGGACTGGTTTAACACTTCCCTCTTCCCCAGTGAATGCTTTTCTCGGTGCTGCAGAATCAGCCAGCGATGTGGACCCGGCCTCAGAAGGCGAAGAGGAGCCCCAAGAAAGCCACCAGCCGTCGTCCAGCGAGGAAGGCAGACAGACAGCTGCGGACGGCCAGGCCCCACTCTCAGGCCAGTATGGTACGGCTCAACTCAAGGATACAACATTGATAAATGCTTTGCGGAGTGTGAGAGTAATAGAAGGGGTGGACCAAGACCCGAGAGGTGGTGTAACTTACCCTCATTTTGCTGTGAAGAATGGCCTACTGTACCGAGTGATAGAAGTGCAAGAGGAGGTAACAGAGCAGTTGTTCGTGCCGAAATCCTTTCGCCCAACGGTGTTACAACTGGCCCATACACACCTGCTGGGAGCCCATCTCGGAGTGGAAAAGACTAAAGATAGGATTTTACAGCGGTTCTTTTGGCCAGGCATTCACAAGGAAGTCGAAAATTATTGCAGAAGCTGTCCCGAATGTCAGCTCGTGGCCCCTCGACCCTCGTTTAGAAATCCTCTGATCCCCCTCCCCATTATTGAGGTCCCCTTTGAAAGGATTGGGTTAGATATTGTGGGTCCCCTACCAAAGAGTGCTCGGGGGCATCAGTATATTCTGGTCCTAGTGGACTATGCTACCCGGTATCCCGAGGCTATACCCCTCAGAAAGGCTACAGCCCAGCAGATCTCCAAAGAACTGTTCCTCCTAAGCAGTAGAGTAGGGCTTCCAAAAGAGATACTGACAGATCAGGGGACCCCTTTTATGTCTCGTGTCACCAAGGGCCTGTGCTCCCTCCTAAAGATCAAGCACCTCAGAACGTCAGTATATCACCCTCAAACAGACGGGCTAGTAGAGAGGTTCAACAAGACTCTTAAAATGATGCTAAGGAAGACAATTGAAAGAGATGGCCGTAACTGGGACCAACTCCTCCCCTACCTGATGTTTGCCGTTAGGGAGGTTCCCCAAGCGTCTACAGGCTTCTCCCCTTTTGAGCTCCTGTACTCGTACAAACCCAGGGGGATCCTGGACCTGGCGAAAGAATCCTGGGAAAAACAGCCGTGTCCTCACCGCACGGTTATTGAGCATGTGGAGGCCATGAAAGACAGAGTGAAGGCCATTTATCCTATTGTCAGAGAGCACATGGAAAAAGCTCAGAGAGAACAGCAAGCATCCTACAACCGCCCGGCACAGCCCAGAGAGTTCAGGCCAGGAGACCGGGTCCTGGTACTGGTACCCACTGCAGAATGTAAGTTTTTAGCGACTTGGCAGGGACCCTATGAAATTATTGAAAGAGTGGGAGAAGTGAACTACAGAGTAAAGCAACCAGGGAGGAGGAAACCAGAACAGCTGTATCACATAAACCTGTTGAAGAAATGGCACTCTGCAGAGGTCCTATTAACCTGTTTACCTCCAAAAGACACAGGAGCTGCACCAAGGGAGGTCATAAAAGTGGGCCCTGAGCTGTCCCCCCAGCAACGACAGGAGTGCATGGAGCTAGTGGATCGTAACCGGGAGGTGTTCTCAGCTAAGCCCGGCACAACGCACCTCGCTGTCCATGAAATCCGCACCAAGCCGGGTAAAGTAGTGAATCAGCGTCCCTACAGAGTGCCAGAGGCCCATAAGGTAACAATTCAGGAGGAGGTTAAAAAGATGCTGGAGCTGGGTGTTATCGAAGAGTCACATAGTGCCTGGGCGAGCCCTATCGTACTGGTCCCCAAACCTGATAGGTCAACTCGGTTCTGTAATGACTTTAGGAAGCTAAATGACATATCGGAGTTTGATGCTTATCCCATGCCCCTAGTAGACGAATTAATAGATCGTCTGGGAATGGCTCGCTTCATCACAACGCTGGACCTCACAAAGGGATACTGGCAAGTCCCGCTTTCCCCAGCTTCCAGGGAGAAAACAGCCTTTGCAACAAGTGAGGGGCTCTTTCAGTACACCAAATTACCATTTGGGCTGCACGGAGCCCCTGCCACCTTCCAACGGCTCATGGACCGTGTCCTGCGACCCCACAAGAAGTATGCCGCAGCCTACTTAGATGACATAGTGATACATAGCACAGATTGGGAAAGTCATCTGTTCCAGGTACAGAAGGTGCTGGATGCACTTTGTGAAGCAGGTCTCACAGCTAACCCCAGCAAGTGTAGGTTAGCCTATAGTGAAACCCAGTACCTCGGATACACAATAGGGCGGGGCCTGGTCAAACCGCAAGAGGCTAAACTGAGGGCCATCCAAGACTGGCCACACCCTGTAACAAAGAGACAAGTGAAATCTTTTATAGGGCTGGCAAACTACTACAGGCGCTTTGTTCCTAACTTTTCTGATCTTATTGCCCCTCTAACAGACCTAACGGCTAAGAGACAGCCCCGAATGATGAAGTGGTCCCAGGAGGCAGAGGAGGCCTTCATGAGCCTCAAGAAGGCCTTGTGTTCCCACCCCGTACTCGCAGTCCCAGACTTTAACAAGGAGTTTGTGGTTCAGACGGACGCCTCAGAGGTGGGTCTGGGGGCGGTACTCTCCCAGGTACAGCAGGGGGAGGAGCACCCCATCTTCTACAGTAGCAGAAAGCTATTGTCCCATGAGAAAAGATACTCTACACTGGAAAAAGAATGTCTGGCAGTTAAGTGGGCCCTCGAAACCCTTCGCTATTACCTCATTGGGCGGAAATTCACGCTGATCACGGACCATGCGCCGTTGCAGTGGATGGCAAGAAATAAGGAAACCAACAGTCGGGTAACACGGTGGTTCCTCAGCCTTCAAGCTTTTAACTTCTGTGTTGTTCACAGGGCAGGCCGGAACCATGGGAATGCCGATGCCCTCTCACGACGAGATGTCCTGTGGGCCATTTCTGGTCCTCCGGAAATCTCAAGCCAGTGGAGGGGGAAATGTGATGTCATAAGAGGTAGTGTCATCAATGGGAGGTACATTCCCTCCCAGTGGTTGCAGCAGGGACTACAAACCATCATGGCATCTGGGGAACAAACTACAATTCCCAGTCAGCAGTGCAGCCAGGCCCAAGGCTGCTGCCCAGCTGAAAGGGATGAGGCTGATTACCCTAGGGGAAAGCTGGTGAGAGAGAAGCAAGGCCAGGAGTAGGGAAGAAGAAGGAGAGTTGGAGATAGATTAAGGAAGCAAGGAACCAGGAGTAAACTGGAGTATTTATGTTTTGTTTTATGCAACGACCTTTTTGTTGGATTTAAGTTTGACCTTTTTGCTAAATACAGACTTTTGAGTTAAGAAACCCACTGCTTGTCGTCTCGATCTGTACACCCACGCCTCACCTCACGATCCCGACCTCTCAAGACATCACAATATATATATATATATATATATATATATATATATATATATATATATATATATATATTCAGTCTTGACCATATACAGTACAAACATATGTTACTACATGAGATTTTTATTTTTTAATTAATTAAATTTTGTATTTAAAACAAAGTTATGTCAAAGCAATACAAGTACTGTAGATACTAGATCATCATACGCATACAAATATTAAGTTCAAAATATATACATTGTCAACAAACTACTACATAATTGTTAATTTACTTAGCTGTAACATTGTCCAGCCATTATAGTATTAGCCGTTATTTTTGATCTTATGTCAAACTGTGGAGCTGAACATGTTGAACTTGGCTGCAGGTGACATTACCCAAGAGTCACTGTCCAACTCATCTACATGTGCAAGCTACACAAAAGATGCTATCAAGGAAATGAAAGTCATTCTCACCTCTTACTAGCATTTTGAATAACGAGAGGGGGACCTCATCATTCATAATGACACTGATCATCTATAACGGTTTCAGATATGGTAAAAATGCCCTCTTTTCCAATTCTGATGTCTATGGATCTACTGGCTTTAACCTTGAACAGTGGCAGATAATAGGTTTGTCATTGGATAGCTTCCTCCTTCCCACATAAAGAGCCTTTTAAAAGAGATATATCGCTGGCGTCCTGCTGATGAAGTCTGCAGTGTTTTAGGATTATATCTCAATTTATTCTCATTTACTAACCTGCGGGTCTCTAATTTGAATGACCCTGACAGGATCATTAAAGCAGAGGTTATCAACTCTGCCTGAAGATGAGATGCATCCTTAAGCATTCAGAATTAGCCACCTTCTTATATTTCCCTTTTACCTGGTATAGCTGTCTCCTTCACATCAGCTATTGGGCCCATACAACTTCAGTTTGTAAATGTTGAACTCATGAATCCACATCCAATCAAAGGAAAATATGAATGTGTAAATGTCTGTTGTTTTAATTAATCAACGGTTTCAAACTGTCATCTATTTGATTTAGATGTAACTGTCCCAAGCAATTAGTATGTAAGCACTTGCATTTTTCAACTTAAAAACCACACTAGGAGACAACAGTAATACAACAGTGTCAGGTGTTTCAGTAAAGCTGGATAACATCATTATTGTCATCATTTTGCCATCACAGATGGCTCTAAATAATATAATATACCCATAATATAATATTCACCCATGTCTGCTATGGAGAAGCTTGGGAGTAGTGGTTTAATCCTCCCCCAGACATTTGTATGGACACAGACTTGTAACATCTACTTTTGCCAGATATTTCGTTATTAATCTTTTGGAATGATGATTTACCCGTGAGATTACAGTGCTAGTTCAAGCCACAGAAGAACTGAGTCCCACAGAATTATCTATGGACCAAATGTAATTCTTCAGTATCCGCTGCACTCTTCTGATCAGAAAATTCAGAGGGGAGTATGTGCATACATCTATATTTATGATTTAGCCAAACGGAAGTCTCTGGGTCTGTTTGTAAGTTGAGGGTTAGTCTGACTAACCGGATGCAGACCGGTTATGAGCCTGCCATCGGTCACATGGCATTTTCCTCCGCCTCCACTACTTGTGTGTTATCGTTTTGCAAGAGTGCTGTCGCTGCATCCTGTGCTTAGCGACCCCCAAGACGATTGCAGGTTGTTCTAACGAAATTGAAAACAAGCCAGGGTGTTTTTTCCCCCCTATACCAGAATGATAATGGGTACCGCCGCACCTGCTCTGACAGCGCTGTGGAGATAGATTGGGCTATGTGAGACTAGATGAGGGTAAACTTATTCCATACTCTTTCCCTTATGGATCCTAATGCTGCGTAGTCTGATAGCACTGTAGAATAATAACAGACAGATAATTTCATAACCACACAAGGTGGTGCAGTATGCTTTTGAGGGCGTATAATACCAGGTTGAGTTGAGCAAAGGCAGTTACTTCCTACTTGGTCTTCCCATCTAACAGTGATATAATTGACATTCAATCATGCCGTGCTTTCTGAAATGCCTGCATGTTTTCCAGTTTGTACATTTTGTTTTGTAAAATGTTTTTCACCACACACCCCAGAGCTTCTGCAGAGAAATTACTTTGACAGAAAGGTGCGCCCTTTGCTCGTGGGTTGTTTATATGTTTATGAACCTGCAAAATATGTCTTTCTTTTACTGTGCCTGATATGAGGAGCAGCCTGCATCACGGAGCATACGAATTGCAAATTACAGACTGTGTGGGTTGAAAATTGGTTAAGTCGCGATCTGTATTCCCGTGATTACTTACATTATTCAAGAACAGGCAAATACAGAGAAAAACAGACAATACTGAATACAGTCTTGCCAGATACTTTGATCTGTAGGATAACGAGTTTTTGTCTGGCACAAAAGTTGTGTATTCTGGTAATTATGTTATACGGTAATTACAGACATTGGTGTCTATTTACATTTTTAAAAGTGCTTGTATACTCTCTGCCGCCGTGCATTTTGTATTCTTTGCCATTATCTCTTTTCTCCATTTTCTTTAACATTTCTTCACACATGCAAACAACACAATGTAACAGCATTACGTCAACAATAATGTAGAATAAAGTAGTTTTCCTTTGGGTTTTTCTCTATTGCTTTGGGAGTAAAACTTGTAAAAGTTTCTCAGCAAAGTGTTTTTGTTTATGGAATATTTGCAGGATGCATGTGCGTGCATGTGTGTTTTGAATCTCTCTTTTGTTGCCTGAGAGGTTGAAAGCATCAGTGATTTAATTTGTGTATTTGATTAATACACTATATTAACCATACAGAGTGAAATGAATGAGACGTGAACCAGTCTTACACAACTGACACTATAAATGATTATTTTAATGCAAACCCCACTCGTGTCCGTACAGATTTAATTCAGATAGCCAAGGGAACCACAGAGAAACAGTGAAATGTGACTGTCTTTCTTTTTTGCCTCATTTGTTTCAGTGTTGTGCACCGTGACATCATTACTTCTGTGTTATGTGATCAGAACATTCATGCAAAATTTCAATGGAAAATGCAAATTAATTTAATTCAGCTCAGGCTGATCGTCTCCCATCTTTTCTTAATCTGCCATATTGATTGACAGTCATATATTGTGTCTTTTCATTCGTTTCTTTGGATCAAAATGAAATGCTCTCTGTTGAATTTCACGCTTGCTAAACCACATGAGATCCACTTGAATTAAAACCAGAGGGTTGGCTCGCAGTTTTCTCCATGTAGGAGATCTTGATGGTGCTATTTGGGTCAATTTCAATCAGTACAAGTCTTGCAGTGTTTGAGCCCTGCATCTTTGGTATATTTTACTCTTTTTGCTCCTCATTTCCCTTCTTTGTATCATATGTCTTCAAATTTCAGTTTTGGGCACCTCGGTATGGAACAATCTCCTACCTATCTGAATTCAATGCTCATACATTACACTGACAGTGATTTGATGATTAAAGACTAAGGATATGATGATTAATCTACTTTTAATTACTCAATTATCCTAGTCTGAAGAGTTGGTTGGGGTCAACATTTACCCTTCAGTAAAGGTGGTGGATCTTTACAGCTTCAAATATGAAGCTGTAATTGAGACTAGATATAAAGCGTATTTCAGAACCAATTATTTGATTTCACTCTCATGAGATTTTCACGATAATTTGTTCCTTTTTTTATCTAATACATTTCTCTTGGCGTTACGGTATTATTTGTTTCTATTTATATGCTGGCAAGTCCATGGATTTATTATTGTGACCTAAAAGAGGACACATATTATATACACAATATTTCAGTGCTTGTGCACATACATTTGACTATCTGCCGTGCCTACCAACACACACACTGTGAAATAAAACCACCCAGTCAGTTGTATGTGAGCTGCCTCGATCACACATGTGATTCAACAAGCCATTCAAATATGGATCCTTTTCCGATGTCACATAATTAGAATACACCGTCCATAGCTCCAGAATTACCTTTGCAAAGGTGAGCCATATTTTTACACATACACAAACTTTTTGTCATACTTTCTGTATGACAAAATATGTACTTTATACATACTTTATGTGTGTATATATATATATATATATATATATATATATATATATATATATATATATATAAAATGGTGATATATGATATAGTGATGTTGATGTTCTAGTAGAAAATGTGTGTGTGGTGTACTACACTGTAGCATATTCATATAGTTAAACTGAGACTGTTCGCGTCACGCCGAGGCTCGGAGAGGACCCAAATGCAGAAGTGTATTTAAAGAAAAGTAACTTTATTCCTTCCAAAAACACCTCAGGATTCCGGCAGAACTGAACAAAAAGCAGGAGCACGCGCGGTTTTACACAGTATGACCAGACAAGGGAACAGAAGACACACAGGGCTTAAGTACAAGGGGAAGGTGTGGGTGATTAGACACAGGAGGAAACAATCAACAGACAGGCAGTGCAGAGGAACAGAGGACACATGAGACAGGACTTCAGAATAAAGCAGGAAACCCAGAAAACCCCAACCCGTGACAGTTCGTGGCCATAGGCCTGTCACCTTTGCATCAAATAAACTCAAGCTCGCTTGTCTGTATTGGGCTGCAGCACTGAAGTTGAAGGCAGCAGTCAAGAATTGGTAAATAATGTTACTGTCATACGGAAGTGCTTCTATCGGTTTCACATACACGTCTGTGCATGACTGCGGCTTCACTTGCAGAAAATTCCCCTGCGCTTGAGCTTCAGAAATGCTTGGGGAAATGTAGCTTGTGTGGATGCTACCACAGTACTTGATCAATATAAGAATTTAGCGACTGAAAAGCTATTTGATTCTGAAAGTAGCAACGCTACAACCCCGCTACTAAGAAAAATAACTAAAATAGTCACGCTGCTACTTGTAACGCTACTACTGCACAACACAGACTTTACCACATATATTGGAGAAAATAAGAATGGGAGCTTTGTCAGTTGCTGTATTGCCGGAGTGTTTTTTTTCTCTTAGAATGATAATGTTGGGAACCTGACCTTTTTATTAGTGCTTACACATCACTGTGGAGTTTGGTCTGGCTATGTGAACCTATAATTTGGTTGAATCACAATAACCTTGAACTGTGATTCTATTCAGCATTACATAAAAACTTGCTTTAAAACTTAAAACCATTCATCATGTATGTTATTTTGGAAATAACCAGCCTTACATAAAATCCCTGTGAGCACTGAATTCACCAGTGGGTTGTTCAGTCTTTCTTTTGAACTCAACTCAACAGTTTCACTCAGAATGCATGATGTTTTGATAATGAGCTCAACTATTGAATAGCCTACATAATGCTTTTATGATTGAAGCCCCAGGTAACAAGCCCCTGCATTGAACAATATTGAAGACAGAAATTTCTGACGGAATTTGACAGCATTGATAGATGGAAAAGCGGTCTTTTCATAGAAAGACGATGTCACCTGTATTACCGGAGAACATTTGGATCAATGATGGACGGGTTTGAGAACATTCTATAGACATTTGCACAGGAGTGGCTACAAAGTTACAAGTATGCAGTATTTGACACACAGCGTAATTTTTTTGGTGGACTATCCTTTCAATTTAAACTCCATCTGATAATGTACTGCTAGTGTGTTTTTGGATGCAAAAACATAATGTGAAAATATTATTCAATCATGAGAATCATCTTCAGGGTTCTGTGAGGACAAGACAAAAATCCAGTGATACACAAACAACAAAGGAGTTGAAACGGAGACTAGACAACCTCTTTCAAAGATTATTTCAGTTCCTTATGACACTTATGAAGACACTATAGGCTGAAAGACGTGTCTGGTCTCTTCCTTCAAGTGTTTCATTACTATCTGTAAAATAAGAAAAAAAGTCTAAGAAAGATAAGATAAGCCTTTCGACTCTTTTCTAGAGTGAGGCTATCGATCATCTCTCCTATATACTGTATATATGCTGCATTATACGCTGCATTGTAGGATCAATTTAGAGCACAGAGTGGATGCTTTCCTGATGACTTATTTATTTATATATATATAAATATATATATATATATATTTATATATATATATATATATATTTAAAATAATTGTTAATAGTAATGTGTACCCTGAACAGCAACAATGTTCACCTAAAGGTAAGGCTTGATTACAGTACATTAGACTGGTAAACTATCATAATGAATATATAGCCTCTGCCACTATTTTAGGATTATGAATAGCATTAAGCAACTACTTTTTATGTGTCAAATTGACAAGGTTTGATGATTCTCTTAGCTTTAAAGAAGTACAGAATCACATTTTTGATTCTCTCAGATGTCTCTCCAAGCTGTCTCTCAGCTCTCCTAATTAGATAGGTGTGTGTGTGCTGGAGGTATTGCCAATTACCAAAGTGACAAAGCACAAACATTAATAGGAGATGGGCTGCAAGTGTCTGGAGCTGCAAGCCAAATAAAAGAACTCTAGACAGTTCTAAAAAAAAAAAGCCAAAGGGGGCCAAAGGGGGAATCCAATTAATAACTCTATATCTGTGTAGATAACAACACTGAACAAGAATAATACATGTGTGCATCTTAATGATTGTAACTGTAATTAACCTGTAATGTCTCTCCACAAATCTGCCCCTAATTAAAGCAAGAGATAAACTGTCTCTCAAATCAACCTTTCCTCAATCAACACATGGCCAGGATGCTGCGTCTACCTGATAGTGGCACAGAGACTGAGGTTTAACTTCAGTAATTACGATTTCATCTTGAAAGCATAGCCTAGGGCTACACTGTTAGATTATCATCCAGATGCCCCTGTGGAATAATGTCCACACTGGGTAGGTGGATAAAGTGCTTGTCGGGGTACCATCTACCATCGTTTTTCATATGCTGGATGGTCTTTGACTGGGACCGTTAGAGATAATCTACCAGCACATGTTTACAGACACCCAATTTACTTTCAGATACTGTTTTGTTTTGTTTTACTCACCTAAACATTGTGGAGAAAGGAACATGGTGCTGGGATTGTGTGGGGTCTGGTGAGTGTGACGGAGAGCTGGTGAAGGAAATCTCAGGCTGGAACACACACACTGCAGAATATGGGATAGATGTAACCCTGTCATGACCAGTTTTTCTGTCCTGTCCTGTTTGCATTGTCAGCAATGTGTTGGCAGGCTTTCTGGTCTCACAGTAAAACCCCCCAAAAAATTATATATATATATGTGTCATAGGAGGAGGAGTTTAATTGTGTTCTCTAAGGGCTATCTGTTTGGAGTGATTTAGCGTAATACTCAAATAACATTACTACTGTATAAATAATGATAAAGTTGATTTATTATTATTTACTGACCCATTCACCTGCCCACCATGGCCATTACATAGAGCTTGAATTAGAGCTAGGTTATTATTTCAATTAAAAAAACGTATTTAATCCCCCAAATTGAAAACAAATAAATGTTAATTGGTAGATTAAACTAAGTTTAAATACATACGTTTAAAAACAATTGATTTCATCTCATTTGTTTCTTTACACATTACGTTTGATATGACATGCTCAACAAACAGCAAAACAAAAAAAAGTACAGTTTTGTTTTTAGCACTTTTTGGGGCGAACGACAACAACAAGTTGTGTTTTAGAGGAGCTTCTGTGGTCTGAGCTTTGTGCATCTTGAAAGCTCATTCGTTTATAGGAAGTACTTGCCTTTAAAGGTACAACTGCAGACCCTTTATGGTGTATTATTACATGTTTCCCTATTTCGGTTAAAGCTTCATTTGAATTGCATTAGGATTCTGAAATAAGAATATATTTCCGATGGATATTCTCTCGTCCTTTTTTGTTTTCACTGTCCAGGAAAAATAAACAAGATATTTCATGTACTAAAGTGAACCACGGATACGAGGATTGAGGAGACAGTGCAGATTCACAAACATGATGCAACAAAAGAAGAAATTATACAGGAGGGAAAAAAGACTGTGACGAAGAGAGAACAAGATAGTGTCTCATTTTCTCCGGTCTTTGCATGTGAATGGATCCATGCGGGTCATTGGTCTTGTTTCCTCCTGGCTCGCCTGTCGAGTTGGATATATGTAAACTGGCCTAGCCTGGGGCAGCCTTTAAAGGATATCAGTTTGTTTGGGGAGTGAGGGGAGGCGAGGGGTGCAGGCCCGGCTGAGCTAGCAGTTGTGCGTGTTTGTGTTTGTGTGTGTATTACGTCCCCCAGATTGAGCACAGTCCCTCAGGTTCAAATTCCAGCGTTATGAGTGCCCGTTGACTCATGTGGACCTTTTCCAGTCGTTATTCTCTTGTAGATGAGGGCATGTGATGTGTGTGTGTGTGTGTGTGTGTGTGTGTGTGTGTGTGTGTGTGTGTGTGTGTGTGTGTGTGTGTGTGTGTGTGTGTGTGTGTGTGTGTGTGCATGGCTCACTGTGATGAGAGGGAACCCAAACAAACCCTCAGCCACAGCAGCGGCTTCAGTATTAAGGACAGTGTGTAACTTTGCCAGTGTAGTTTTGTCGAACATAAAACATAAAAAGTGTAATTCAAAAAAAGTAATTCAACACAGCACAATACAAGGTTAGACAAGGTAAAGTGTCACATGTGTTAGCCTGGAAGCAAAATGTTACATTTTGGCCTTCTTTTAAAATGTGAATTAATATTTAATTTTAGTCCGATCACAAAGGGAAACTACAGGGTTACACCAATATTGTGAAAAAAAAAAAATTAGCAAAAGGATACTTTAAAAAAATATATATTTATGTTAGTCTACACTTTCTCAAAAGTAATGTATTCTAGCATTATGGCAATTAATTAATATTCTCTACCTTGGCTTCAGCTGCACCAGAACTCCAAATGTCAAATCACCTCAAGGTCATATGTTGTATTGTGACCTTTGCACTCCCTGTAATAGTGTGATGTAGTTATGTACCGTGTGTGTGGGTGTTTGTGTAAGATGTGCTGTACCATAACCTTTTGACCCTTCCCGCTTAAGTCTCTCTCTCTCTCTCTCTCTCTCTCTCTCTCTCTCTCTCTCCCCTAATTTTCTAATTAGAGTTGCCAACCCTGACAGAGATCCTGACACAATCCACCTCTCACAAATGGTACTTGCCAGTTTGTCACCCCTATTTCAGCAAAGTGTGAAAAACTGGAGTGGTGGCACATTCTCACCATCTCGGTTCATCTCTTCCACTTCCTCGCTCTCCCGTCGTCTACAGACGTGTGTGATTAGCTGTGGAGAAGAGATATAAAGGTGTGCTTTAATGCTTTTGCATTTAGACTGGTGGCAAATGAAACAAAACGTCGTCCTTGACATGAAGGCGGCTTCCTTTAATTACCCAGATTGCACAACCACAATACCTTTTACAAACACTAGTTTTTTCCTTTGAAAGTACTGTGCTTTACACAATCACTTTTCTCCACATGTTCTGCCAAACTGACGGATTGTTACAACTTTTTTATGTTGCCCATACAAACAATGATGGATTTTGACAACCCTACAGTTATTAAAAAAATCAAAAAATCTTTATTCTTTCATCCTTTATTATGACGGGGCTGCGAGAGGAGACAAGTGGTTCTGAAGAAAGAACTAAGACCATGCTGAGAGAGCGAACAAAGGTGAATCAATCCTTGGCTTTTCCAACCCGGTGCGACGGTAACGTCAGCAATGTGAGGAACTACCTCAGCAGCGGTGTCATGGCAACTGTAAAAAGCTGACAAGAAATGTTCAAAAACATAATTGAGGAACAAAAGAAAATATAGACAAACCAAAACAATCATGTGTATATAATATAATGACATAATACCCATAATAATACAATGTGGTTGTCTTCTCCTAAATGAGATTACGGATGCTTTAAATGACCGCCACAGTGACATGAAAATACACAAACATTAATATTATAGATTCATGAAATAGCTGTAAATATCTTGGCCCAAATGTAATTTGTGGTACACTTCATCCTCTTGGGGCCTATGTGAGAATTACAACAACAAACACATAACAAAATGATTCTACGAACAACAAAATTACCTGCCAAAACATTTTCTTTCACCTGTTTTCCCAGATGAAAAAAGAACTAAAACTATCCTGGCAAAAAAAAAATGTTTTTTCTCTTCTGGTTTACAGATTAATTTTTGGGGGAGAATTTAGGAAGATTATCTTGGCAAAATGTTTCTTTCCGCTGAGAAAACGATAAAATCGGACTTGGAAAATGGCTCAACAGAATTTATTTTCTAATTTGACTCCCTGTATTTTAAGAATAACCCTGAGATATATTATAATTTATAGGTACGCATGTGTTATAATGCAAGTCAAAATAAACATTTCCAAATTGATCATATTGTCAAATGATACTTTCATTGTAGATTATGGGCCAAACAGGCCAGTATAATCCAAAAGTTATTGAAAACACACAGACACAAATTTATACAGCTTCAATCACCAATGCAGCCTCGGTTTTGGTAATGCAGAATTTTCCGATTTATTTCTGATTTAAGGCATCCCAGATAACTACCCCCCTTCCATTAATGGCAAACGTTATCCTGGGCCTCCTACACTCATGACCCCAAACTGACCCCTGAATTTTCTCATGGCAAGCCAGCTGGCAATTGGAACTACAGTAAATGATATCAGGGTCAACATAAAACACAGCGTGGAGAACAGCTATAATGAAAAGCCATATCATGTGCCCACATAACCTTGATGATGGAATGTGAAAAGTGTAGTATGTAGAGTTGTCTGTTTGTAAGTTTTTATTTTTGTTGTGCAACTAGCTGATAATCTACATTACACAGAACTTACTCCCGCTCTGTATCTCCTTTTTGTGTGTCTCTCTCCTACAGAACCTTTCTGTGAGAGACGTGGCTAAGATGACCTTTACCCACTTTCCCTCCAGAAAGCCTGCAGATGTGAAGGAGAGGCGTTCAATTCGCTAAGGAATGGTTGGTCTCTTGTTGAAGAATAGGCTTTTGCCAAGGGAGAACAATATCCTGCAGTTATCAAAGAGCTCAGACAACTTGCTTTTCTATACACAACACAGTCCAAAATCCTTTTTTACTTGTGGGATAACTGCCAAGGCCTCTGGCTCAGCTGTAAGCCCCTGGTTCACATTGCAGTGTACCATTAGTGTGAATACGCTTCCATTTGCACAGGTCATATTTTTACCATATTACAGTTAAACTATCATGGTTGCCTCTGCTGCACCTTGTTCATTCAGAATATCTCTATTGCCATGACAAACATATGATATATATAATAAGATTGTAAGTTGATTTAATCATGTTTCGTAATGCAGGTGCATTTGCCATCATGTATATACATTTTTTATTCTTCTTTAATTATCAGGAGATGTCCATTTTAGATTATTTACAGCAGTTTTGTGGCTTTCTTTTTTTATACAATTTCAACGCTCAAAAGTCAGCATGGATGGTTCCTCTCCCCTGTACAGATACACCAGATGAGGTAATGCAGCGTAGATAATTTCTTTCAGCAGAGTAAACCATAATTCACAACACAAACTAACAGCCTAGTATGAAGTGATTAACAATTATGTTGCAATCATGCTCATGGAAATGTTGTTCAATTGAGGAGACACGTTTGAAAACACATGTTAAACGGCAGGGCCGGCTCTAGCCCTTTGGTTGCCCTAGGCGAGATTGATTTTTATATAATTTATTACACACTCAAAGTTAGGATTAAATTAACTCCATAAACTGTGCAAAACACTTCTTTTTTTTCCAAATATGTTTATTGAACAAACCTCAAAACATGATACAAGCTGTATAGGGAATGACTATATCGTTTGACAGGTTTGACAGGTTGAGTACAGGTTGAGTACTACTGGATGTCCCTTCTCCTGCAGCTGTATTTAAACACAGAGTTCATCCATGCTGTTCGTTACACAATTGCATTTGGTCATTTCTATCATCCTACCACATAGTTGCATTGTACAAATACATTTTATCTGACCATGTAACTTGTAGTAGATAAATTACAATTACTGCCACCACTGCTACAAGGCTAAATAATGCTACTGATTACAATTAGTAGTATTAATGTGATGTGATTATGAAAGTAATAATTGATAATAATAATAACAATAACAAAAACAGCAACAATAGTACTAGTTGTGTAGGCTACTTACAAAGTTCAGAGGGAGGCGAATCAGGCGTCCTTTCTCCAGCAGGTGCCGGCCTCTGAAAACATTGCCTGAGTGCATCTGGCCAATTTAAAACAAAAAATAAAAATAAACACATATACATGTTAGTATATTCCTGGGGAGGAACTGTACAGAAGGGTGAACACCACCACTATCCCCAAAATGGTTACTGTGTGTGTATGCACCTGCTAGTTGTGAATTCACTAAACAGAACGTATGCCATTTATAATGAATGTAGACAGCAACTGTACTTTTCATAACTAGCATACGTTATCCAGATACTGGTCTTTTGACATGTACATCCATGTAGGTTATCAGTGAAGTTATGTTTGCTAGTAATAGCCTACGTAGCAAATTAGCAAAGTAACAGTTGCTAGCTAGCTATAGCTAGCCTAAGTGACAGCAATGAAACGTCCAATATTAGGTGATACACAATACTAAATGTATTTCGTTTGACACCTTAATGGCTGAGATGAGAAGACTTACCTCTATACTTGACTTTCTTTTCCTCTTCTTTCTTTTTTCGTTTTCGTCCCTGTGCTCCAGATGGTTTAGTGGCCGCGCAATAGATTTTTCAGATCGCGCACATTTTTCAGACTGCACAAACGATTTTCTTTTCAGAGTGAGCCATCTTTGCAATAGAAGATCTTTGATGTGTCGAGTCTTGGCCAATCAGCGTCCCGTTTTCTCGACAAAAAAATTCAGATTTTTGGCCGAGTTGTTGTCAGCTCCGTAATAGAACATCTTTGATGTGACGTGTCTTGGCCAATCAGCCCGTTTCTCAATATGCGTGTCTCTCTGTACTCACAGCTGAATCGTCCCTGCTCGCGGGAGCCAGCCCCCCCCCCCCCCCCCCGGTCGCGTGGTCGCGAATTGCTCACAGTGCTGAAATGTGTGTTGTGAGGGCGCCCCCAACCCATTTGTCGCCCTAGGCAGTCGCCTAGTTCGCCTATAGCAATCGCCGGAGTGTAAAAGCATATCGAGAGCTACAGCGACGGTGTTAGCAGCAGCAAAGAGCGTCTGCCTGCTTGAATAGACCACGCAGTTGGTGACGACAACCCACAAAGTCAGCTGACGATTAGCCGCTGCAGAGCACAGCACCACTGTCAGTTATCTGACCATAGGGTAGTTCCTCAAAGTTTACATTACGGTATTTCTCGGGTTTTATTATTTTGTCTATAAAAAATATAGATAAATACATATATTTGCATATTTTTCCTTCTACTATATTAGGACATATGCACGTTGTCACAACCATGAACTACTTAAAATAATAATATTTTTTTTTTCAATATAAAATAAAAGATTTAAACAAAATGTTTATAATATTTGCTCCGGCAAAAAAAAAATAACACTAAGAAAATACATGCATGTAGTGGTATGCAGTACATGCTAAATGCTGACATTTCTCCTGATTATGCAGTTCTGTCTGGGTATCATGGTTGGGCAGACATTCACCACCCACACACAAATTCACACTTACTGTATGTGGGTGTGTGGTCAGTTTATCTGTCTGTCTTCATCATCTTGCTGTCTGTAATGTATATGTATCATATATACAAAACGTGTATACGTCCTGATACTTAACTCTATCATGTGGTTGGTGGAGGTTGACATTTGCACCACTAGCCTTTGCCAATTTACCTCGCAGTGGAATTTGGCTAGCAAAGCACAACTCTGACAGGGAAAAGGGCTCGGAATGAATGCCAGCGTTTATAACCGAGGTGCTCTTTGAGTAGTGAAGATGGTGCCAATGTTGGAGAACCTAGGGGGTTGGCTTCTAAGTGTGATACAAGCAGAGCGAGAGGGTAATGGGTACTACAGTATATTGTACGTTCCATAGCTTGTCACGATGACGCCTACACTTTCTCCCTAGTTTCCCTCATACTCTCTGCCCCAGTGTATGTGGTGAGAAACTCAGTCATGCTTTACCTGCATCCCATCTGTCACTATCAGAATCAGAAACCGTTTATTTGCCAGGAATGTTTACACAAACAAGGAATTTTTCTAGGCGGACGCTGCATACATTAGACGAGACAAACAACAATCAACTAAACAACAACAGTGCAATGGGTATTAATAAACTATGTAGTTTCCTGCCTGAGTGCATCATATGAACCAAATACTGGTACACCTACCTGCACCCATTTTCTAAATGAGCCTTTTTGTGCACGCTAAACTGCATACCACTAGTCTACAGTATGTACTAAATGTTGTTATTTATGTTGTACAGTACTCAGTTTGTGGGTATTACAAAATTGCATTTCTTGAGTTGGCTGCATGAACAAAAGAGTATTATATACTACTATTTTTAACTGTCAACCATTAATAAAAGATCTTCCTTCGATCGACGTCAATCAAAATGAAACTTTAGAAAGCTACAGCCAATTTAAAAAAGCAGCAACTTTTGAGAAGATTTGTTACATTTTCTTTTGTATTTGTTTTATTTCTTAGATCTTCTTGGAGTTGTATCACCCCCATCCTCTATTTGTTTTCTTTTTTCATCTGTGAACTGTGATTTTCTTCCTTGTCTGTTCTACCAAGTGTAATACATTATCGCCCAAATGTTTAAGTATGTGATACATTATATTTAATTGATCTGTACAAAGTTTAATTTTGGTTTTGTTTGGGTATATATTCATACACATTTGACTGTTTGAGTCAGCATAACATATCCAATGTATGCAGCTACAGACTTCCAGTCACCATCCAGAAAGGAAACATTATTTCGTTTTCCTCCATTAGTGCTGCTTATGAACTTGATGTTAACACAGATGGCTCACACACAAAGGAATACTGATCAATAGCAATGGCCTCCACTTGGAGAAGAAGGTTGTCATTTTCTAAAGCATTGGCAAAGTGAGAGTGCAGCAATGGTTTTCTTTGATTTTTTTTTCTCCCTTTTTTTTATGAAGGCTAAATTCTGCCACTGTCATGTTCCTTCAGCTAAACCAGAGTTCCTTAAAACTGTATGATTTGAGAATGTATGTGTGTAATACACTTTTCAAAAAATCTACTTGCAATGTTATAATCCCAATCCAAATATATAAATACTACACTACACCACTAAAATCCAAAAGCCAAGTATGGAATCAGTTAATCATTTAATAAAATAAAATAATCCTTTATTTGTCCCGCAGTGGGGAAATTGCAGGATTACAGCAGCAGGAGACACAAAACAAAAAAAAGTAATATAAGTAATCAGTAAAACAGTAATAAAAACAGTAAAACAATCCACAATAGCAGTATTTACAGGTCTTATACAGTGTGACTATAAAGGACATGCACAAATAAAGAAAACAGCAAAACCTGAGTCTATATTTTGATCTGTTTCATCTTCACCCGTTGCTCCTTCAAGGCCAAATGTGTGAACTCGCTGGACTCATTTGGGCTGCGGGTCTACCATTCTGTGTGGGTTTGAGAGTGAGTGAGTGTTTCATGAGAAGCTTTAAAGAGCACTGATACTGTCCTGGCAGGATATGTAATTCCATTTCAACTTTTTCCATGAGCCGCTGCTTCAGGGGTTTAAGAGAAGTGAAAAGTGTCGCTGAGGCAATTGTCCTATACCCCTGCCATTTGGACACTGAAACTCAGCAGTAGGAGACAGTCATTTCTTTTCTTGTTCTTTTGCTTTACAATGTCTTCAGTTTGGGCACTATAATTAAAGGAAGAGACACTATAGCAAGCTGCATTTCTCACATTGTACTGTATATTTGACACACTGTAGGAGCTAGACACATACACTAATTGGAGGCATCCAAAAAGTTCTTCCACTGCAGCATCGACTGATAAATAGGCCTCGCCGAACTTCACCTAAGGCTTAGGTTTCCCATTGGGCCTTTCAATACAAAGTTTTTTGAAAGAACTTGACAAAATAAGTTTTCAATCAGTAATTAAAAAATTGGCAGTAATGTGGTTTCTTGAAAAACAACTCAACTTGCGTCCTCACATGGTTTTCCAGCACACAGTCTTAATCAACATGCAATGAGCAGGACCAGTCCCGATTTTTTTTTTGCATGGACAAGGAAGATTGTACAATTCAGTTGAATTAAACAAATTATACACTATGTCCTTTGTTAAATTGGATATTTCCAAATAACACAAAATAATACAAATATAATTATGTTTCCCTTAATCTCACACACACACACACACACGATTGCCATGCCAGAAAATTAGATGTACAGACAGGGCAATATAAAATATAATGTTGTTCTATGTATTGAGATAAAGACAAGAAAGACAGCCATCTTTGATAATCTCTGAAAAAATGACACACACATAATACAGTACATGTCTAAACAGTGTAAATAAAGGTCTAACAAATTGCAAGTAAGTTTGTTGGAGAATCTTGCTGCAAAAGGGTAGTTCATTGTTTTTGTCTTGCATGATAACTGTTGATTGTTGCTCCCAGCCTAGTGAAGGTTACCTGTAATATCGCCTGGAAAACTTGTACTGTGCCATGACAACATACATTTATAGGCAATCAATCAACCTTTGTCTTACTACACAAAGCCTGTCTTGAGGGTCTTGGAAATCTAATAATGATGCTGTCCATGCAGAGAGTGCTTTCTTTCCTCAGCAGATACATAAATAATTGTTTTTCTTCTTACAAAACAACAACTCTATTTCAGGTAAATGCCACATCAACCAGGATTACTGATGCTGCATATAGTGCAGTCTTGACATAACTGACACAAATGTGCGGTTAAATTGAGGGATGCCTTCCCTTGCTTCTTCCTACATATTCACATCCAACAATATTTTGTCAGAAATTAAGCATTGCTTATTACATTATTCTAATCCAACATTTACACTCTGTCTGCTTTGTGTACATCACACAGGTATAATAATCAAGACCTTCTAAATTTACCTTGACACTCATAAATAATGAATATTTAGTAAATACAAATATTGTATTGCCCATTTTTCCATTCACTGAAGAATTATACTTGCACTTGGGTGCTTTCGGGCTTTGTAGTGGACTTTAAAACGGTCTAATTCATATCTTGTAAAGGTTTGGATAGGTTTGGATAAATAGCCAATAACCATAGGTTCTAACTCATATAGGCTCTGAACTCTTCTGGACTTTATGGGTAATACTCTCCTCAAATTTGCACAAGCGTATAGTCAGTCAATCTGTACGTGCCTACCCAAATATGTGCCCAACAGTATATAAGGCAACACACACGTTGTATGCAATCCTACTTCTCTTCAGCCAACGGCAATTTGCCCCTTGCCTCAATGTGCTCATTTTCACAGATGGAGTCACAGTTTCAATAACCTCCACGATGACTGCTTTGAGTGCCTCGGTACAGACTACACTGAGAGCGATGGAATCACTGATGCTTTGATGCAATGCTTGAATTTGGGTATATTTGGTAGACTGAAATTTTGGACCATAGTATCTGCCATTTACCATACCTCTAGGCTAGGCTCAGTAGGCTCATCTTTGGAGGAGAGTATTACCCAAATAGTCTTATAGGGCAGGGTTTATAATATCGTAACCTTTGTTTTTGTCTACAACACAATTCTATGTCACCTGGACAGACATTTACAGTACTGTCCTATCTTTACTAAAGATAATGGGGAAAAACCTGAGCAAAATAACCATACTTATACATTCTTCTAGCCTCCGAGGAATGAGATGGTGAAATTAAACTTATGCACATCTTTAAAGACGACCCCCTGGACATACTTGAAAGACCATAGAGATAGCTAAAGTTATTTTCGGATGTAGGCTACTGTTCATGTATGCAATGTATTTATATTCATTGTGTTCCCAGTGGTTCTATAGGCCTGCAGTATGAGCTATACAGAATTGGAGACACAGGAAGCAACATTGACAAATGCCATCTTCTTACAGGGACTAAATGAATGTCTATCCAAACATGATTAATTGACCAACACATCAATTTGGAACAAGATGCTGTATTTGGAAGGCACACATACAATTCGAATTGTTTAGGAACAAAACACATTTGCACTCTTTTCCATGAAACGCAGTGGTATTTTGTCATTTGGCTAACCTATCAAGCCACAGCGGTTGTGTCATGGCATCCAGCAGCTTGGCATGATCTACAGTGTGGAATGTATACAGAGGGGGCAAGTTGTGTGTGTGTGTGTGTGTGTGTGTGTGTGTGTGTGCGCTTGTGTGTTTAATTAATGACTGTTTCAAAAACCTAGTGAGTAATAATTCAGGTGTGGTGTCGTGTGGTCAGAATTGTCACATCTCTACCTGTGTTGGGGTGACTCCAGAAGTAAATCCTTTGAGATATTGTTTTTTATTATCATCGCCTAAGCAACATCTATTAAAACAAGCAACTATTAGAAACAGATTTTACTACGGCGAGTCCAATTGCAGGATGAGTGTCTTTTTTTTAATTCAAATCAAAATGGAAATGAGGAGTGATGACCTTCAATAGCATGCCCGAATCAACCAAAACATCTCAATTTCAGGTATTGTAGCCAAAGAAATCTCATCTAAACAGCGGTTTCTCTGTGGTCTATTGCATAATTCAAACTGAAATGTGAGCTGTTTACATTTTTTACTTGTAAATGATGCACCCCTGCCTTTGTGTCTTGGTAACACCATTTCTCACCGGGAACCAGGAAGTCTATGGAACACATTCAGAACTTCATTCTAATTAATATTGTTGTATATGTTTTATGCTTGACAGCAGCTAAAAGAGAATATACATTTCACTACACTATTGATTCTTGGCCCTTTGACACCTTGTATCACAAGACAGGTTGGTCAAACTCATGTTTAGTTTATTTGATTGAATTTTCTAAATCACAAAGGTACATGTTGAAAATTGTATGGAATTTATACACATGAATATGAGAAAAGGGACATCAACCTTCTTGTTCCATGGTTTTAACTGTTAGAACAACGTAAGTGGACATTCACAATGATCAAAGAACTGCTCCTGTAGCAAAGATAAAAGAGTAATGATTTAACAAAGGATCTCTGCATTAATTCAGTGTCCGTGAAAAATGTATGTTGCCGAAAACCCCCTTGACTTCAGACTCTGGAGAAGAAATGTCACAATATATATATATAAACTATTATCTGCAAATGTGTTTTTTTTTTATCTCTTTTTTTGATGTGATACAATTGGCCACAAAGTCTGACCATCAATCCTTTGATTGATCTCAATTACAGAGAATTAGGTCCTTGAGTGTTTCTTAAAACGTACTCTCATGCCAGCTTAATTATAATACAGTTATTAATTATTCATCAACGAGGAACAGGAGAGTAAAATGAAGTGAAAGATGATAAATCATTGAAAATATCCACTTTTATTTCAAAGATCAAGGTTGGTTTGAACGGTTGGACAAACCAACAGGTGGACTGCTGGGGTCCGTGAGTATTCTGGTTTGTCCGAATCCTGCAAATCTTTTTAATTTCATTCATTCACTTTTGTGCACCTGGATTTGTTTTCATCGTTTCATTTTTTTTTATTATGTTTAAACTTATTTTCAGCATAAATATGATCAAGAGTCTGAGCAAGATTCCAACAAAATGACTCCTCAAGTTTTTTTTTTTTTTTAATCGTATTGTTCGCTCCCTTCCCATCATCCCACAGAGTAATACGGCACATCTTTAAAAAGATTACGACCTAAAGCGTCTAAATAATAATTATCACAATAAACACAAGCATTGACATGTTAGAAAGCATATTCAGTCCAAAAACCGTGTTTTTCGGTTCAGAAATAGAAAAATGACCTACTTTGAGCTTTCCCTTGGTCCCACCATGACAAACAAGATATGTATGATCGTCTCCTTCCGCATGTACCATCTGATGAGCTTTCAGAAGATTCTGAGGACCAATGAGATGCCCAAAAAAAAATGTCCGGTCCTGATTCGCAATTTTGAGACACTTATACGTGTCTTTGAATGAAATCCGCTATTGTAAGGGGGACTTATGAATGTTTTAGTGAAACGTTATAATCGCTTTTACGGAATTTACGGAATTATTCAAACTTAGTGATCTTTTCTTTTTTTAATGTAAAACCACACGTCTCTTCTCACAAGGGTTACGGTACTTCAGCAATTTAGATGAATTAAATCGTAACAGTGGATGAGGAGATAGCAGTTTTAGTTTAGAAAAAAATACAATTCTCATTTCCGGGAGACGGGAAAAAACACTTGCTGCCATTTTTCCAAGAGCATTTTAATGCTCGCCCTAATAGGTGAAAGTTTGTATGTGTACGATACAGACATACCTCGTCTTGTGCTAGAAGGCTTTCCCATGTGTGACCGCAATGCTCTAAATTAAAAAGGTGAACAATTCAGATGCTTGTTTCAGGTTTGGAGACAAGCTTGCAGTCAAAGATTCACAAGATGGGTGCTGAGAACCTTAACATTAATTAACATTTTATCTGTGAGTGTGTGTCTCTAATATGTTTACTTGTTTTGCATCTTTTTACTCAAAAAAAAAACTGAAGGAGAAGCTGGAGAACCACAAAGAGACTCATCGGAAGCTCAGCCAATTCCGAGACAAGATCTAAGACAAGCAGAGGCTGCTGGACAAACTCAGAAGGAAAACAACATTATAGCAAAAAGATTGTCTTGTATCTTAATAATTGCTACGGTAATTATAGTATATCAAAGAAATTGTTGTATTGTATCCTAAAGAAATGTCATAAAGAAAGTAATAGTATACTATGCCATGTAAATGTCATTAAACGTCATAGTATAAATATTTGATAGCACAAATGATATGCAACATTGCAGTGCCATGTGACAACAACCAATTATTGGCTGCACATATCTTTTCTTTCCTCCATAAATCTAAGTGTATGGGAAATATGAGGTTGATCATGTAAGTCCAGAGCTACACAGAGCTTTATGATCTGCCCCGTGAACTATTTCACTTCACTCTTTCTGTCCAAGGACTTCACAATGTTCGGTTGGAAGGTCAGCCAAATGGACACAGACAAAATGAGCAGTAAAGCTATTGTGATGGAAGCTGGAAATCTATTTATTTGTGTTTAGTCAATATGGCTTACTGCTAAATTACCTCAACTTCATCATTGTGGTCGTCATAGCACGCAGGTTTTGACTGCATACTAACGGCAGATGCTGCGGGACTCCAACCCCTGAAGCACCTTGGATAAAAGGATCAAAGTAGCACTCCTGGCCTTTCCCACACCTGTTTTTTTACGCAACGTGTGAACGACCCCTAAACTCTCTCTCAGTCATTTTATCTTTGAGTTGTACTATTTGTAGTAGTAGTAGCTGTTGTAGAAGTCGTTCAGGTAATAGTAGGGGCACATATGTGAATGTGATACAGTTTCATATTTAATCCTTTTCCTCCCAGATGAGTGCAGAGATCTGGACAACAACTGAGAGAAGAGACAACAGAATATCTGGAAGAACTGTTCAAATATGTTATTCTTTGGCACAAGTTAAAAAAATAAAGCTGCTATGTCATTCAGATTGTTTAATTAATTGTGTGTTTGTAATGTGCAGTAGAATCTGTCGTGTTGCTCATAAGTCCATGAGGTTGATTGTTTGATTCTTACGTGGTGCAAGGGATTTTAAAGTCCAATGCCCAAAGTGGATAATTCATGCTACAATACAGTGATAATGGGTGTACGATCAGATAGCTCAGGGTGAAACTGGAAGATATGCATTCAATGTGTCCAAAGGGAGTATGAGAATGTGTTCTGCGAACGATGTCTGAGGAAAAGAAAACCAAACATTTTAATGAGTTTTTTTTTGGGGGGGGGGGGCTCAGTCCATTCACAACTCTGAAAAAAAAATCTTACAGGAGAAGATATAACTTTTTTGCCAAGTATCTTATCTTTGCAAGCTTTACTATGACATGTTATATAAGACGTACTATACAATGTTTGTATGATATATATATATATATATATATATATAGTTTTAGCACACAATCCTAAGAAAAGAATACATTATCCTTTATTAATCCCCTTTGGGGAAATTATTCTCTGCATTTAACCCATTCGGAGTCATTAAGGAGCAGTTTGCTTCGACACTTCGACATGAGAACTATGGGGAGACGAGGATGACCACTCTCCCAATGAGCTACAGCCGCCCCAAAGACATTGTTTCATGACATTTGTTACATGCGATACAATTAAATTTTTACAGCATGCTATATTATTTGTTTTTAAAGTATACTATGTTCTTGTTATATACTATGTTAATATTTGTTATTGCATACACTGAGGTAACCAACTGTTATACTAAGGATAACTCTTTTTTTTTTTTATTCATGGTATACGCTTGTGTTTTTTGATGTCATTGTAGACTCTGGTTCCTTTTATGACACACTTTCATACCATACTGATCACAATGTTTTTGAAGAAATCCTAGGTTTCTTCGCCCACAAACTATGTAATTTTTTTGCATCAGATGGTAAGACATTCAATAAGGGCCAGGAGGACGACCAGGCTGACAGAGTTGCTCCGGAGGACGGGGCTCTGGAGACTGGGCCTCTAAATTGCCGGCAACTGGAACCAGAGGTAGCTGCGGCCCAGCGGAAATTGGGACAGGAGTCGGCCGGACCACCGACCCAAGAACATGTGGGCTGGAGGCTCGTCAACTGAGTTGCAGACTTGGAGCTAGGAAGTTGCGGGCTAGAGGCTAGCTGGCTGATGCTATGCTTGGAATCAGGGGAGTTTATAAACTCTTTAATCCAGGTAGGTAAAAAATTCAACAGCCATGGCATTGATAATGCCTCCTTACCTGCCAACTTCAGAACAGCCTCTTTATTCTCCCTACTTGGAGCTCTCCTTCAATCCCCATAAAAACGTCATTGTAAATCTTTTTAAACGATCCATCTGTTGGGTCCATATTGGAGGTTGTACTATCAAGGTTCAGCAAAAAAAACAGGGGATGGACCCAAATACAGATAGACATGGGGCTCAAAAGGATGAAACATGGTGATTATACAAACAAATGTCCAAAACAAAACTTGTTGCGGTTCACAAGGGATAATCACAGGAACATTGCAGACAAACCAACAACAACAACAAAAAACAGGGGAACACAGGGTTTAAATACACTGGGAGAGATGTAGGTGATTACACAGGTGGATTCAATCAGGGGTGGGGCAGACCATTACAATGGCGGGAAAACAAACAAGGCAGGAAGTGAAGTGAACGCGAGACACAAGAGGCAGGGAACTTTCAAATAGATCAGGAAACAACAACAATTGAACTATATTATATCATACATATTTGTTTCATGCAATATTAAACAGTGACTTTTCAGGACTCCTGTTTGGCAAACTATATGCAATTTTTGTCTACAATATATAATACTGTGCCATTTTTATGACATTTGTATGGCTTACTTTATTATTATTTGTTATAGCATACTTTACTTTGACATTTTATGGGATAATATACTGTGACATTTAGATGACTTATGATGACTGGATCACAGAGTTTCTGACAGACTTGATCATAGCCTTGAGCTTTTTTGTGAGTGGTACATGTTTGTACAGTGTCGGCGATGCAGAGAACATCGGGAAAGCCGCTGCAGGCCGTGCTGTTCGTAACGTTTATTTAGCGCTAAAGAAACTATTCGCAACGCTTTGGATGTGAACGCACCATTAGACTTTGCCATGATCATGGACGTAAATTCCTCATATGCGTTCATGATCATCTCCTGCTCATCAGGGGAGAAAAAAGAGGCTCTTCCTCTGAGTTTATTTGCCACTGTAGCGTTTGACGATCATGGAATCTGTGTTCGACTCCTCCCCCTTTTGAAGAGGAGCGTGCACGCGCAATTATCCAGATGACTGACGTCTTGTTCGAAATAACGAGACTGTTTGAGGGCGGATCAGCCTTTGAGGAACCGACATAGCCTGACGTCAATCGTCTCGGTAATTTAAGGTGGATAATAGGACATTTGATCGACTTTGTTGAACCATGTACGAGGAATAGGGCCATGAACCCTCATCTTGAAGTTTGTCTCCTGTGGAACCAGCACCTAGTTTCAGCCTGGAGGGCAGACACTCCCTCCACATTTAAGATAAGGCTTTTGACTTCCCTCTTTAATAATTCCTCTATTGCTGCTATAGGCTTAGACAGCTGGGGGACTTCCTATATTACACTGAGCTCCATCTGGATGCATGCATGCCACATTAATATATGTTACTATGTTTGCTTTTTATCCTGGAGTCTTTGTGGTTTCTCACCATGCAGGTTTCCATGGATCCTGGACTGTGGTTGTGCCTGCTGCCGTGGCACTTTTTGACACCTACTAATACTAATACTAATATTATTTTAGTTTGTATTCTGCTATTCCTGCCACTACTGCTTTCACTGCTATATGCTAAAGTTTTAGAACACTCCCATTTTTCCAGTTTTTATTGAAATGTAAGCAGTTCAAGTCCAGTGCATAACCTGACATGGTATAAAGGTAAGTGACAAACTGCCAGAGGTTAAACAAAAAAGTTTAGGTTACCAAAAACTGAAAAATAATGTACATTTCAGAGTTATACAAAAAGGCCTTTTTCAGGGAACAAGTAAGTGGACGACTGAAGACTGGAAGAAGGTCTTATGGACCGATGAATCAGAATTTCGAAACTTCGGTTCATCACGCAGGGTTTTTGTATGCGAGTAGGCGAAAGGATGGTTCCTCGGTGTGTTACACCAACTGTAATACATGGAGGAGGAAGCGTGATGGTCTGGGGCTCTTTTGCTGGATCCAGAGTATGTGACTTGCACAGAGTGACTGGCACCCTGAACCAAATCGGCTACCACAGCATTTTGAAGGCACCATGCAATACCCTCTGGTATACGCCTAGTTGGTCAGGGGTTCATCCTACAGCAATATAATGACCCAAAACATACCTCCAGGCTATGTCAGAACTACCTTAGAAGAAAAGAACAAGACGGTAGGCTTCAAATCATGGAATGGCCAGCACAGTCTCCGGACTTAAACCCCATCGAGCTGGTTTGGGATGAACTGGACAGAAGGGTGAAAGCAAAGCAACCTACAAGTGCAACACATATGTGGGAACTTCTGCAACAGTGTTGGGAAGAACTTTCTGAACAATATTTGATTTCCATTGTAGAAAGAATGCCACGAGTGTGTTCGGCTGTTATATCTGCAAAAGGTGGCTACTTTGATGAGTCAAAAATGTAGATTACATTTTGTTAAACAAAACGATTCCATGATGTATTTTTTATCTCCAATTGCTTATTTGTTTAATTTCAGTACATTGAGAAATTAAACAGTGTACATTTCAATAAAAACTGGAGAAATTGAGGTGTTCTAAAGCTTTTGACCGGTAGTGTATATATAAAGCATATTTATGTTTTCATTTTATGTTGTTTATTTTCTTATCATGGCATCTCATGCACAATAGTTTAATTTTTAAAGCATAAAATACTCTGGCATTAGTATGTAATAGATATTTTCCAACTACCATACTACACCCTAAAAAATTTGACCAATGGTAACTTAATAAAATTATGGCAACAAAGTGACAATTAATATAATTAATAAAAATGATTGAATAGATTAATTAAATCTAAACATTATTCAAATGTGTTGGATTTAGTAATAGAGCGCCAAATTATGAGTTATATAGACCAAAGATATTTAGTAAATACAAATCAATTTTACAAGGAAAATGATTTATGTTTACTAAGAATATCATTAAAAGTAATTTACATTTATTGAATATTTGCGTGAAATTGATTTATATTTACTGAATATTTGGGTAAAATTGATTTACATTTATTGAATATTTGGGTGAAACTGAGTCATATATATTAATTATCTGGGTGAAATTGAGTTGGATTTACTGAATGACATTAAATATATTACATTCAATCTATTCAATAATATTATTTGTCACTTTGTTGCCATAATTTTCTTGGTGTCACAGTAAACTTAAGTTAAGCCAACAGATCATCATACATACAAAGTACTGCAGGTAAACATTTATTTGTGCAAATTTGTTACATTTATCTAAAATTCTTCATGTGCAAATTCCTCAATAAAAACACACAATTTGCAATCCTAGTGTACACAGTTGAAACACTATACACAAACAGCTGCTTGTGCCATGGCAGTGATACCATGGCAGTCTCCTTAAATGAGGATGGTTTATATATTGAACAACCACCTGCAGCACTAAAACTCAGTTGAAGAGGCAAACTACACTTCTCACTGGGATCCTTCAAAAAATAATAAACTCAAGCATTGAACGAGTTGAACTTAACCACAGATGAGAGTTCGAACAGTGACATAACAATGTTTTTGCAAGGGTCCATTCTATTAAGTAAGCAGTTTGTTCTTGAGGCTGTTTACTTTCGGTGACAGCTTTGCACAGTCCAGCTCCAGAAGGAGTTTCTGGATACCTGGAATGTGTATCGGAGCTCCTTGGGATAGGTAAGGTTGACTGCATACATCAACCCAACCAGCAGCAAGCCCTCGGAATGTTATCCAGAGCAGTCAGAACTTGTATTCCTTCTGAAACGATACCGACATCGTCTGGACCCTCCGCCGTATAGATTTTCATCTTTTGCATGGCAATGTCCTGTGTCATCAGCATCCTGAAATAGCAAGAAGATTGTGTATTACTGATTGTACAGCCAAAAGATAAGGTCCTAATTGAACATCTACCAAATTGCTTCCAACCCTTTGGACAATAAAACCTGTAGCTGTAATAACTGTTGCACATAATGCACATAATGAAATTTCAGAGATGTTTTGCAAAAGGGTTTCGTTAAAAAGCGTACAATCAGTTCACCAACAAATCAAAACATTTCAAGGACGAGAGATAATGATCTGAACTGAGTCACATTTATAATATCTGTACATTTAAAAAAAAATCCCAATACATATAAGGTAGAAGAGATGAGAAAGAGATCACTTTCTTAATAATTGAACATGTACTTCAACTTACATCATACTCAGTGATCAGGTGATCAGTGGATTCCCTAAAGTACGCCATCAAACACCGAATGACGGCATCTCTGGTGATGTGGATGCTTGGGTTGCTTGGAGCCTAAAATGAAAAAAATAAACATTGTGAGTAAAAATCATCCACTGATCTAAAACTAGTTGACTTTTATTACTGTTAAAAACCCAAGTCCAGCACAATGAAACACTTCCTGTCATTAATTCGATAGAACCAGCTGTGACTCCAGGAAGTCAATCACATAAACTCCCACAAAACTTGCTTTTTGTATGATCAAGACATACCATGTTAGTCAGTGAGCTCTGTGTGGTGATCTTGTAGGCATATTTTGTTAGGACAGAGCCAGACTAGCTGTTATTCCATTTCCAGTTTTACTATAAGGTCATTCAATGTAAAACATAAAATAAATGTATGTGCTTATAATCACATATCAATTGCAAGTTGAGGGTTTTGGTGTCCAATCACCAATATAAAAAAGAATCAGTAATCACCACTTGGTAGTTAGTTATTATGAATGACTTTGAACATTTTAAATTTGAATAATTATGTACTTAATAAAGTGGCAACTGAATGTATAGAAACTAAAATGTATGCAGTTAGATCAAACTTTTTTTGAGAGAAAATCAAACGTAAACATTGCCTCTTGTAGATTTAAGTAATAATCAACTGATATTCCAACTTTTTGATCATAAAATCTCTAAAATGAAATATTTGCAAACATAATATTCAATGAATGACACCTTGAGAAGGATAGCCTTCAACCTCAGCCCCATGGTTCCGCCCTGGGAGTGGAAGAGGTTCAGAAGACTGGGAGTGTATTCATCCAGCATGGACATGAACTTTGTCTCGAGGTGCACCGTTGTGATCGTGTGAAACTCATCTTGGATCTGTAACAAACAGTATACACACATATACTGTGTGTGGAATTTGGTATCACAGCATATTGTGTATTGAAGTATGGTACATACCTGTTGATGAATTTCAGTTAAAGATTGTTGATTGTTGGAAAAAAGACCTATTAGATTCATACTTTATACAAAGTGATTTACTCTGTTCAGCAGATACACACTGTTGGCAGAATGGCCTCTACATTTAACTGTATTGTGAGACTAAGCAGACGAAGTATAACAACTCTAGCATTGTAACATAATATGTATAAAGGCAGCTCGGTGTAACGTCAACTATCAGCACGAGCGGAGACCACTCATTGAAACTATACTGATAGAGAAAACAGAAACATGGCGATCTGAATCTCCTGCTGCGGCCTCTCAGTACCATGAATGGAGACTGCAACGGTGAACTTGGGATAGTCAGCACACCTGTCAGAGCGTGCACAAAACACAGTAACAGCCTGGAGCTGAATATAACGTCAGGTTAAAAAAAAAGAAAGAAAGAGGAAACTGCACTCTTTGTTAATTTGTTTCACTGACTATTCTCCAGAAACGTACCTTACCATTAACTGCATGGTCTATCCCGACTGCTTTTAATTAACAGCATGTTAGGTTAACATTACTTGACAAAACAAAATGCAGTGATATTAATATAACTTGTATGCCTTATTAATAACATTTGGGAGCAAGAATGTGTGTTCCTACAATTGCATTAACCTTAATGCGCTCTAACTCTAAGTTCTGCTGCATTTTCGCTAGCTAGTTAGGTTAGCTTGTTACGGTGGGGGAGGGGTGGAAACCACGAAACTCAGTCTGAGCTGGTATCTCAAAAAGGCATAACATATTAGGGATAACATTATAAATGAGGAAAGCCATGAAATTTTGGCATTTTCAGTCCTTGCCATGTTTTAACGGCTCAAAGACAACGTAGACCGAAAAACAAACACTAACGTTAGCTTATTTAAGACTTAACCTAAATTAGCTAAATAAAGTTACAGCACAGTAAAGTTTACATGTTTGTTAACTTTTCAGTAGCGCAAAACAATGTTCAACTGCTGCAACAACTTGGTTATAATTTGTTCGTTAACTAACAATAATTAAACAGGTCTTACCTTTGGGAAAATGGCAGCCCCTTCAACACGTTGCAGAAGATGTCCATGTGGCGCAGAATGCGTGAGGCGGAAGTGGAAGTTGATTAAAAACAAAGACCTCCAAATAAGTCAAATTCATTGATTTTCTGCATCTTTGACTTTACTGATGAAATTTAATTAAAGTCTACTCAGTGATTCAAAGCTGATTTTATTCACACAAAATTAAGTAAAATGTAATTAATAATTAAACAACATTTCTTGAATTCAGCTCAATGTAATTAAAAACAGTACATAGTCTTTTTTATTATGTAAAAGTTACTATTATTTATTTAGGAGATATTAATTAATGCAAATCCCAGTTTTTACAGTGTATGGCAATTTGATAAACTATATTACTTATTTTTCAACATACTATACTATGAATACTTCATTACTTTTGTTCACAAATTATAGTATGACTTTGTATTGCAAATACTTTAAAATGACTTTTTGTGACCTTTTTCAAAATACTATACAATAACTTGTTTGTGACATTTTAGACATGGTATATAATTACGTTTTTTGACACACCATAGTAAAACTTTTCATACTGTACTTTTTTTACATACTATGCATTTTGAATGACGTTTTGTAACATAATATACTAGACAATTTTCAACATACTACTTTTTATGATTTATTTTCCAACATACTCAACAATTACTTTTTAAGGTCATTTTTAGATGCATTATACAATGACTTTTTGGGACACACTATACTATGACTTAATATGACAAACTAAACTGGGACTATTAATATACTGTAACAATTTTCAACATATGTTAATATGATTTTTTTAATGATATTCAATACTATGACTTTTTATGAGATATTTTTATATCATTTAATATAATACATATACTATATCTAGCTAAACAACGTAACCACTGGATGCACAAACTCAGTGATGCCTTTATTGTATAATGAATTAATTAATCTTCAAGAATCTTGCTGTGTACAATTTTATCGTGTAAAAATCATAGTCTTTCCACCCTCTCCCTAATAATGGTTGTATAAATGAGAACAGACCATTTTCACTCTGTCTCTGCTGTATGCCCTTTACACTGCATCAATTAGTATGTACATTTTAGGGACCATTTAAACTTGGCTCAAGCAGTTAAGATTATCAATGGTGGAGCTAACAGTATTTGCCCCAAAGAGAAGGCCCTCCCATCGGGATAAGCCCGCATGCCCTTCCCCACAGAAGCGGATTGAGATTCAATTGTGGAGTGACATTCACTTTATGACCGAGGGATCTTGGTATTCATATAGGCTGAGATGCCCTCCTGTTTGAACAAGGGCTTTTTGTTAATTGTGAAGCATAAAAAAAAAGCAGAGTGGCATTTGTGTGGTGAGAGGGAGGGCATAATCAGGCGGATCGGAGGCTGAGGAGCGGAGACAAGGGCCATTATGCTCTGCCAGTGCAGACACTTCAGAGGAAATGATAACCGGAGCTTAGAGTGACAGAGTAATATCACACACTCTCCTGCACGAGGAGACGCATTCCTTCTCCGACGAGGACAGGAAGTCAAAAAAATCTTTGTATCTGAAACTTCCATTTGAAGGCAAATTGATGGCCGCTCTGAGAGCTGCCGACTTCTCCACTTCACCGCCTCCACAGATATTAACAGACGGTAATTAATCAAAGTTTTACTTTTTTTAATTGAACCCAACTTTGGATTTGCCGGAAATGAGAACCTCCTGACATTGGGTTGTGATGATTTCACATTATGCCAAAGACAATTATGTGCATGTCAAGAGTGTTGTATTACTACTCGTAATAACACCGTGTCCTCTTTCAGAGCCACTGCGGTCATCTTCCATTACAAAAATACTCTCTAGACAGAAGAAGTGTGGGCGGCGGAGATAGCAGTTTGGTCACTGCATTGGCCGCCTTCGCCAGTCCGACAGCATTCAAAAAAGAGCACTGACTATCTGTTCAAAATAAGTCTGGAGGATGATATATTGGCTCCATTTGCTAATTCATTATCAATAGAAGTTGGTCTTCAGTACAGTTTGCTTTATTAAAATGTGGTCTTACTTTGAAAAAGTGGAAGAAAAATAACTTTTTTTATATTAATATTATTTAATAATATAAGTGGACCATACAACAGACAAAATACAATTACATATCTAGAAATTGCTGACTCACTTATGTCAAACATTATGCAAATTAGAAAAGACGGAAATAAAACAGTGGAAAAAACTTTAGTCAAGTTTCACAGTAGTAAAAAAAGAATGAATAAACAATACAAACATCTAGTTTTGAAACAAAAAGAAGGATGACAATCACGGTTCCTTCAGGATTAAACTGTCTCCACACAAAATTGCATCTACCTTTAAAAGGTAGATGCAAGCTTTCAAATATTGTCATTTTGTGGACTATAAAAGAGAATATAGGTTTTCTTGACTTCTTCATTGTCCAGAACCATCACTGGGACATTGCAATGCCAGACACCAGTTGAAAAAAAAATGTCTTTCTCTTTTTTGTTAGAAACCAGTGCAGTTTCCATGAATAACATGCCTGCTCGGAATGGGCTGAATGCGCGGCCTGTGAGAACTGCTGCTTGCAGCTTTCTCGAGAACTGCTCAAACAAACAACTTCACTCTCAACACTGCACTTCCTTTGGTCCTCAGCAACACAATTGCTGTGACATAGTTGCGTCAAACATCTAATTGCGGCTACTCAGAAATACGGGTGAGATACAGTCTGGTTCAGAGAAAAAAAAAAAACATACTGGCTATTCGCAGTTAGAAGCGTCGGTGAAATTCACTTCGGGGATGTTCTAATTTCCAAATATGAATTGTTTGAGCTAACGTTATAAGTTAGTATGGCAAACTTGCACAATGTGGGTTGCAGAGGCAGAGGAGTAATGTTCCTGTAGGTTATCTTCTCGTGTGCGTTGACTCTGGGGGAAAAGTTTGGTTGTAACAATACCCAGCCTCCATGTAGCGTAAGAAGGCTATATCCAGCACCCAGCTGCAATAGTGACCTGCAGTTAATGAGCCGTCGTCTGCACACTGCAGTCAGGTGACATACTCGACTTAGTCTGCAGAGCCCTGATGTCAAGCCCAGCGCTGGCTGCTAAATAAAACACTCTTCTCTTGATTATTCAAAGTGTATTAATATTGAACATGTTGTGTGTCCGAATTGTACCAAATGCATCACTGAAAGTCCCCGGGCCCCCATCAATACACCTACCTAGTGTGGGGTAGTTTTTTCAACTTTTTTTGAGCCGCGGCACATTTTCTACAATCAAAAAATCCCGCGGCACACTAACAATCCCAAAAAGTTACAAAATGTCCCATTGTAGCATAATACAGCATATATGGTAGGTCATTATTATTAATGTCACATTATAGCATAATACAGCATATATGGTAGGTAATTATTGAGCTACCTACTGGCATGGACGAGTATTTAATTACTAAATGAGCCACTATATTGCAGGCTCAGACGCTCAACAATGGAACATTATTTGCGGCAGCTAAATCAATGAAATTGGACATTTTCCCACGGCACACCTGGCGACCTCTCACGGCACACTGGTGTGCTGCGGCATAGTGGTTGAAAATCACTGGGGTAGATTGAATAAAAAGTTCTCGAGATATGGAAGAACATACAAGCAGAGAGCCAGAGATTCCTTGCTTTATAGACACAATCTGCTAGGAAACAGCTTTGGACCATGTTTACATCATGTCAGCTTTTTTTCATTCACATTCCCTACAAAAGAAATAAGGGTCATTACAGCACTGTACTCACATTGATCATTGATGCCAGGAGTCGTATGGTATGGTAGTATTCTACATGTTGTTGTTTTTACCAATAACGAACAAAACATCAAGCTGTGTAGGATTTTGCATCATTCAGGAAGCTACTGGACATTGTTTAATGTCCTGCCTTGGTCCCTTGTGCCCACTAGTCAGTGGAGCTAGCTTTCTGTGCAAGCATCAATATATTGGATACCTCCAAATGAAGACACTGTTCCTTTATGTTAACAAGAGCCAACTCCAACAACATCATACAGTGTGTGTAATATAATGAGCAGTGTATCTTTCAGATCATTGTCACAGGCTTTGTGATGTTTGAAAGGAAATCCTTCAAATGCCTTCAAGATAATATTGACATGAGCAATAAAAAGTTTATATTTTTTTGGTCTTATTTGTTGCACTATTCATATATGCGGAATAATGTTCTGTCAGTTTCTTAAGGCCAGTGTGAGCTAGACACATTGATTGAACATTATTGATCCAAGGTCTGAGGAAGAGCCATTGAGTCCAATGTTGCCATGTCTGACAGGAGAAAAACATAGTATTCTGTTTTTGTGTGCATGACAGTTGAATAAAGCATTATGGTTTGATCTACTGAAATATTATGTTTAAACTAGGACGTAGATGCTTGACTTTACCATCACATTACTATTTCCAAAAAGGCATTTTTGGTTTGTCTGTCACCAGGAATACGGACAAACTGCTGGCCTGATTGTTATTAAACATGGTAGAAGGGTGTAGCATGAGCCAAGGAAGAATTCTGACATGCCAAATGTGAAATGGACTGGCCTTGGCACAAGTGTGTGCTCTCCGAGTGGACGTTTATTTTTCAACAGAGCACATTAGTTTTTTGCATATTTTTGTCTGCTTGTTTTTGTTGTTGTAATTTGATAACGGTGTTTACTGAGTTTGGGGTCTTAGTAGTATTAGTATTCTTAGCAAGACTATATTGAATAATCACATATTCAAGGTGATAGATGCCTCACCGATAATAGCAGCAAACACAATCACGAAACAAGCTGCATCTGATCTATAATTGGATGATTAAAGATACTCATATTCAGTTTACAGTATAATCCTTATTAATACAGTGAGTTTAGAGTATTTAACGAAGCTAGAAATCACATTGTTGCAAGTAAAGAGATGTGGGAGTACAAATGAGTCTGTGTTATATACACTTTGTCCAAACACAATATATAATATTTGTGGTATTGAAAACATATGAAAACAATACCATGAGGCAACATCCAGGGTTCTAACACAAGACATTGGACTGTTATTGCTATGTGACCTATGCTGCTCAGTCAAGATGCACTCATCCACTACACATTGGATGTGTTCAGCCCAGTAGTCCCCTAGCATAGACGGGAATGATCAATAAGGCCCTCTTTTACTGCTTCATTTCACAACTGTCTTGCCCATGTACAGATGTTGACGTAAAAAAAATAGAATGGCAAAGGGGAGTTTAAAGGGTCCAACAGGATGCTTATTTATATATTTTGTATTAACATTTTGAATGTTCCTACTCCTCCTCTTCCCCCTTTTTAAAACTATTTTTCTCAGGGGTGCACTGTTTTTTTTCAGCATTTTTTTTTTTTTCAGCTTTACCACCAAGCTACTTATGTCTCTTCACTCTCCATGTCAACACTTATAGCTCATCTTTCTAAAAAAAGACTGTAGGGAGGATAATTCCTCTTCACCGTGCTTCACCTTATTCCTTTGGATCATTTCCCTCTGAGAAGATGTAAGCGCCACCCTGTTCGAGGTTTTGAGAGGGGGATCATTTCAGTTTAGCTGTAGAGTCTTACAGGGCTCACAACCTCAGGCTTTGATTGTTTTTCACAGACAAATATGGTTACAAGTTAGTACGGTGAGGGAGAAAAATACAATCTCATGAGAAGCACAATTCTTACCCTCTATCATTCTGTATTAATTAGTTAGCCTTGGTATAGTTAATTAGATATTCGACCCTGAAAAATCTGTAAGTTATGTTGACAGAACGAAATAAGCAGCACTCGGCAGCACCCTGAACATGTTAAGCACAATCTTCAAAATAGAGAAGTGTTTAAGGGCATTTGACATTAAAAACATAATAATTAGTTTTGCATAATACTCCTCAAATACCTCACAAAAGCGTGGAATTTTTTTTACCTATCACCCAGAAACTATATCTAACGTTAGTCGAGTGAAGTACCAAACTGCAGCAGTAACAAAGGAGATGAGTTGGCCAACTCACACTGCAACACTAAACAGAAGTCCCAGTCAACTCTGGTCAGGTGAGGAAAATAACTCCATCAACAGTCCATTTCATGATCCATTGTTTTGGCAAAGAATACTCTCTCCAGTACTTGCATTTCATCAGAGTGTTAGTGAGTCTATTATCAAAACATATAAAGGTAAATGTCTTAGACGTAATAGATAAGTAGTGTGATATATACGTATTATGTATCTTATTCTTGTTCTGTCTTTTCGAGATGTAAAATAAACGAGACACACACTTGTGTACTCAACTGGAGGAATTGCCTTTTGCTTTTAAATGCAACTTCCACATTATACCCATTATGTGAAAACGTGTTTATATACAGAGTGTCAATGCAACCTGTCAACCCACAGTAAAGCCTCTCTTATTTCTCTGCTGTTGGACATACAATCCTTTCATGAAGTTCCAATCATCACATCACAAGTGCAAGTAGTACCGACAATTTTAAAATGGGTGTCAATGTCTTTCTCTAAACATGTTGCTCTTGCCAACCAACATCCTTCTGCTTTGGGCTTGGGGAGCGTGAAGTCATTAGGACCGAGTCCAGATGAAGTCCCAGTGAGTCATTAATGAAAAAGTTGCTTTGTACTTTTTTTTATATTTGGCTTGTTCAGTCCGAAGTCATTAAACCGTCAACTCAAATCTAAACACAAGCCAGACGCAAGTCCACATCCCTGTTTAAATACCACAAACTAGATGCAAGTACACCAATGAAGGAAGGGCTGAGGTATGAAACAACATGCACATTATTTTTAGAAGTAATAACTGTGTGTTAATGTTTACAGTGTAACAATGAATTCCACTCTGCAATGGCATACGCTATTCAGATGTCACGATAAAGAATCCTGGCCTCAATAACCCACAGCTATAATTTCCACAGTATTTCTAATTGACATATTATCATTTATTTTGTCATGCTTGGACAGTTTAATTTATGTTTCACTGTAGAACTTTTAGTGGCCTAAGAACTGTAAATAAAAAATGAAAAAAACAAATGAATAGACAGAGATCGTTGTCTTTTGTCTGCTCAAATGGTCCCCTATCCATCCCTTATTGTTCTAAGTGGTATCTAATGTTCTAGTACTTTTAGATGACAGACAACACGAGTTGAAGTGCATGGTCAGACATGTGATTATTACAAACATTTCAAGGACAAATTGATGAAGCACACACTTCTGTGTCTATTTTTGTGCATACATTTAGTCATGACTGTTTGTGATATGCCCCTGAACTGTTGGCATGATCAGAATAAATGTGTTTATATGTCATTGCACAAATCATGTATTGTATGTGTTAAACATTCAAACTGGTAATGTCTTTATTTCCCTGCTGTCACACTATATATTTGTTCCATACTGGGTGACATTTCTAGCACAGTCGTGACTTGTCTAGAGTGCAATGGAAGGCAGCTTTAGCTCTTAGGTTTCTCCAGCTGTAGGCATTCTATACAAAAGAGAAAAATGATTATATGTATGTATGCAAAGAATATAGAGCCATACATCTGCCATTTTTTTTTTTATTATGTTGACCTTTTGTTAATGGTTCTATATGTATTGCATGTTTTGCTCAATATCAGAACAAGTTGGTGCCAGGGATCAATAACTATTCGGTAATTTATCCCATGAAGCTCTATATTCTGCGAGCAGCAATGACCAGAAGTATTTTTCTGCTAAAAGACACTTTATCATAACTACTTATTACTGTATCTGTGTCATTTTCTAATCACATAGCTCCTGCTGTCATCTGCTGCACCACTGGTGCTGCACAATCTTTCATCCATGAATTCACACAGAACGAATTTAACATGATTTCCATATTGTCTGATTTCTATCTCAGAATATGAAGAGTGGAACGCAGTCACATTCACACAAGTCGGTTCATCTGTTTGAACAATCTTCTTGAATATATCCCTCAATGCATGCTAAACAGGCTTCTAGATTATCACTTTAATCCAATCTTGAGCATGTTTTCCATGTTAAGTTGTGGGATTCACAGAAAAACAATTTCAGATCATGAATTGGCAGTGTATAATAGGAGTCTAGTCTCTAGGGGATCGGAGCCATTTGTTTAGGAACAGTGCAGGCAGCCCCGGGGTATGGAACTAATGTGTTTGACGCTTTTGTGCGACAGGATTGAACTGTGTGGTGTTGTGGGTTAGGATGAGAGCACACGAGAGCGGAACCCTTCAAGGTTAGAGCAATAGGCTTTAAAAGTAACTGCAAAAGTGTTTTCATGTTCAAACCCAGCAAAAAGGTAGGATGCTGATGCCGCCTCATCTGCTGTGTCCTTGTTATAAAAACACCAAGAAACTAACAAACTTGGAAGCTTTTTTGCAGCCTGTAAATTCATGCTTTAATTCCCACATAAACAAACCTTGTACTGGCATTATCACATGATCTCCAGTGTGTGTGTGTGTGTGTGTGTGTGTGTGTGTGTGTGTGTGTGTGTGTGTGTGTGTGTGTGTGTGTTGTGTACTTCCATGCAAAAGAGTGCTGTACACCATTTTTGATCATGCATTTCATAATCATTAGGTGAGGCCCTGGCGCGGCATCTCACAAGAGCTGCAGTTGTTTATCTGCAGACAGCTGTAAATAAATGAAGAGGGAGTAACTCCCGGGGGAGTACGGGGACACGCACACTGGGATTTGTCACGGTAGACTTAGTTCGGCTTTTTTGTTTTTCTTTACCTTTTGTCCTTTTCTTTAGTCCATGTTCCATATAGCGATTCATCATGCCACAACTTCTTCTTCCATGAATTCTTGTCATGGAAATAGAGTTTCCCTGATTAATCTTTCACCCATTTTACGATATAGCCTTTACTGCAGCAGCACTCTACTTATTTAATTTGAGAAAACAATCCAAACGAAAAAACCCAGGATAATAAATGTTTCCTCCTCTGGGACACTGTTTGGTACAGGCGACATCCATCTTGGAACTGCAATCCCCTCTACCCACCACACTGTTTACACGTGTGTGTGCGCATATGGTGTCATATTAAATCACTTTGCAAACATGGAATGGCGACAATGCTGATGCTACAAATTGGAAAAATATGCTACACATGCAATGGTTGAGAAGGAACAAAAATGGACCGAAATAGGTCACATGATAATAAATTAAATACATAAAATGAACATGATACACTGTATAAGCGGCTACACTGAACATATTCCGAGACATCCAAGCCACATCTACATTTGCACAGAGACATTCTTTCACAATTAGCCGCAAGGAGGGGGAGGAACTGATGAGGATGTTTCTGGTACGGAAAACAGAAAGGCATATTCAGTTTTAGCTCCCACATTACAGTTAAGCTTTGCATACTCTTAATCCTTATTGTCTACAATTAATGAGTTTCTCTCATATTGAGAAACATGCAAATGGAGATTTCTGGTTCGGAGACTGCAATTATGGGAGAAGCGAAGGGATATGAGACCCTAATTATGTGCTATCATTATTGCCATGACTACTGCTACAGTTAACTTAGTCTGGAAGGAGGAAAGAGGGGTATACAATATTATGCAATCCAGTGGCTGCATGTGAAACATTAAGTTGTTCTTTTTCATTCAAATGAGTATGTCCAGTACATGATACACACTTTAATTATATCATAACATAATATGGTAAATGTTTGGAAGTTTTTCAAAGTTGTCCTCAGGGAAGAGGAATGACCAATAAAGAACAAAGTGAAAGTTTGTCGTGAAAATGGTTGAATCAAGCAAAACAAGTGCAATGACAAAACAGATTTGGTGTCATACCGCCTTGCATTTTGCTACTCTGCACAAAAAACACAATGTGCCATTGTCATGGAAATTTGGCACTATTGCATTTGCCTCCTAAAACACAAACAAAACCTATGTGCGCAAGCCTTCCATTGTAGACACCGCCACACACCCGCGCACACATAGGTTTATTGCTTTTCACATTAACAAACTCAATTTTTGTCAGCTTGAGCATTGAATTTAATCTGCTTTGATTTTTCAGGCAAGCTGTATTGTGAGTGCCATCATCTCAAAAGAGCTTAGTGGGCAGAACTGCTTTTTGACGGAGGATAAAACACAGTCTTACAGACAGAATCGATGCAATACTTCTAAACTTGCATGGATTGTGTCTGCGTTCCCTGTATCTCTGTCTCCCTCGCTGGATTCCAAAGAAAAGATTATATCTATCACAGAGCAGCAGCCCCACCACAGCATCTTCTGCTGTAGCAGCGTTGTGTGTACGGGCCCTTACTCCCAGTCAAATTCATACGCAGGAATACTGCTCAGATGTACGCTTTGAGGAGCATTGTAGCCAACTCGCTGTGCACTTTTTACTTCAATGTCATCCACAAGCGGATTTTCCTCAGGGCTTTAACTGATTTGCAAATGCCGCAATTCGCCCCTTTGTGTTGCTTACAATGTGCCTTTGAAAAATAGAGAAAAAAATAATAAGTTATATTCCCTTTTATCCTGCATTGTGCCACTCATTGCACCTGGGGAAGTGATAGCACTTGCATGATAAAAAGAATATTGAAAAGGGAGGGGACTAAATTCAATATTTTCCTCTGCCTTCTCTTCACTGTTGGAGACTTCGAGCACACTCAAATGTTTTGCCTGACATTTTTACTCTCATATACTCACGCTAAATAAGTTATTTTGCATTATGGCTTACAGTTGACTGTCAGGAGTAAAGCTCATTATAATCCTGAAAGATTAAATATCTATCCATTCATTATTAATGTAGTGATTGACTGATTATGGCTCAAACCCTGTCTCAAGAACACCATCACATATTAATTGCAGGTATAACCCACAGCACGCCCATGGAGTTGTCTTGGCAACACTGGCTGAGGGTGAGAGAGGGCAGGAGCTTGGAGGTACAGGAAACAGGAACCCCCTGATACTAGTGGAAAAAATGATTAGACCCATTGATTGTATATCACAAGAGGGTCAAAATATCCATATCAAACTGGAAGACTTGACCTCTGACACCTTCCCTGTGTGGAGGGCCCTGGGTAATTGGCATATCCTTTGAAATATGCCATTGCTCCACAAGATTCCCTGCCTACAATCTAGCTCACACACCCTCAGTCACTGCTGCCAGGCACAATGTACGGTTGCAGGGACAGCTCTTTCCCCTAAGAGGCCTGTGGTGAGCTAAGCCAAGCCACACAGCCAGAGCCAAAGGATTCTGGGTAGTTGAAAGCAGCTTTTCCGTCACAGCTACCTTCAAAGACCAGGACGCCATCCAGAACACAGGGACGTAGGATCAAAGGCCCAGAGAGCTCTTGCTAATTAGTAGCAGGGAATCCTTTTAAATGCACCACAAGCTATTGTCTGCCACTGTCACATTAGCGATAGCAAAGGTTGAGCAAAAGAGGAAACAAGAGGATGTGGCAGACTGAGGGAGGGGAAGAGGGCAGAAGAGGACAAGATGAGAGACAGGACATCCAGTCCCATTGTGTACAAGTGAGTGAGTCCATGTGTGCGTCGCTTTGTCCCAAAGTGAATGGCATACATATGAGCACCCTGATGTAATCTGAGAATGCAAAGTGACAGCACCCTTTTCTCAGTTTCAATATCCCGTTTAGTGGCGGAGCGCAATGTCTCTCATCAGGAATGCACATCTGCTCCCATCACAGAGAATAACTAATAATTATACCTTATAAAAAAAGATTAAATTCACACCGTAGGTTTTATTTATGTTGTTTGGGTTGTGAACTGCAAGCAACACACAGTAACCACAGTAACCACAGTAAGGACGCATAATGAACCAATACGTTGTGCGGCTAAATGATAACATTAACCATTGATTTTGGTTTTTCCTTCTAAAGAAATCTATCTAGATTAATAGATGTTAACTGGATATAGCTACAGTTTGATGAGCATGTCTGTAGCCCACTTACAGACTTCACTTTTGGTTTACTGAGGAGGGTTCTGCTTAGCACCTGAAGAAAGATCAATCCACTGTCCAATCAGGGAGTAACATGCACCATAAAGGAGTCCACATTACACTCGTCTACCTCAAATTACTGAACCGAGAACAAGGGACGAGTGAGTCATGAAGCTGGAGGACTACGCACACACTCAAAGAGCTGGAGTTTTATCCAGGTAACTTCTATTCCTATTTTGTATGTGCTGCACCCTCTAACAGGCTTAAGGGATGAGCTCTTCTCCTTGCTGGGCCTATATATATGCAATGACCTATTCATACGCAGCCCCTGATTGGGTGGAAATGATGATCAAACTGCAGCCCCACCAGTGGATTGCTGTCCTACTACACACCTCTGTGCCAAAGAGCAAAAAAGGCAGCACTATGCCAGATGGTGCTCTCACTAAAGTGGCTCTGTGAGCCATAGCTAAGGTGCAGGAGGAAGACCACAGACAGATGTTTCTGCCATGGCACTGAAAGCTACGCGTAAAGCTGAGGAGGCAGCGCCCCTTGTGGCGTGTGCTCCAAAGAACTGTGATTCACCTCCTCATACACCTTCTGAATACTAAAAGGTGAGCCTATAAGAGCCTAGCGGGGCTAGAGGCCCTTGGTACACAAACCATGGCAAATGAAAAGCTGACAAAGGTCAAGACAAACTGCACAGCAGACAATACACCGCAGAAGCAAGAGGTCACCTTCTCATACTCCTACTCAGACTCAGTTTCAGAGTGAGACTGACAGTTTGTTCTGATTTCCCCCTCACTCCCATCTCATATGCCCGGGGTACGTCCAGACTGGCTGTGCAGCGTTTGTCAGCACAGACTATTTTGCCACATGAGGTGTCGATATGCTGCACCTGACAGGCCGCTGGCTCTGCGCAGTTTGCCTGCCTTGTTATGTCTGACACTGACAAGAAGCGACTGGGTGAGAACTGACACACAGAGGAAAATCCACGGCCACAGCAAATATTTGACGATGGGATTTTCGTCGGATTGGAGATGAAAGCTGATGTTGACATTTGTGTAACATCTGCACAGTCAGGTCGTCGGAGTCTGTCTCTCTCCCTCGGTGTATTTATCTCCTTTTGCGCTATCTCTCTCATAAATCCACAGTAGTAATGCTTCCAGGCAAAATCAAATTTATTGTACTTGAGGGTGACATGCAACACTCTTTGTGTGAAAGGAAGAAAGAAGGACTATTTTAACAGCTAATTAGCAAACAGCAGGTGATGAGTGTTAAAGTTGCAGGTAAATGCTAGGTACCTATCACCGGGCATCTCTACTGCTTAGTGTCAATACAAAGATTTACAAGATTTACATGCCACCACATGCTGGCCTGAAGCATAAGTAATGTATCACACCAAGTCAGGATACTGTAACATGTCTCTTCATGTTGAGATAACATTCATAAAAAGAATGTCAAATTCCCATGGAGCATTGGTGCACAAACAACTAGATGTGTTTAAGAGTCATGCAGAAAGTACAAACATTTAAATGCCAACAGGGAACATAGGATAGAATGTATTACTCATCCTATCATTTGGAGAACTTCTAAAACATCTAACAGACTTTAAACCAGAGGTGATTGCAGCTATCTATGTGTGCAAGTGAAATAAGGTGTCAAAGAGGGGACAAAGAAAAGTATGAAACCAACCGCATGTTTGACAAATAAATGGAATAGTACAACAAAAAATGGATTCAGTGCTAAATCAGTCCCCATAGTAGGATGCACAAACACATCACAATGTATCTTCAACAGTATGAAATAAGGGGAGAAAATAAAGCAAGTGGAAACAGTGAAACAGAGTGCTGAAGGATTTTCCTCGGAGTCTGGGGTGGTTCCAGTGGGGCCATGAGAACACAGTAATGACTTTAATGAAGAGGACTTGTTCTTAATTGAGATTAGATTTCTGTTTTATCTAGCTGCCACATCAAGGATCCTTTAGTTCCAGTCTGAATGGCGTCTCATTGTGGTCCATTATGTGGTTGATCGACCATGTTAATTTAAACTGCATGCCATCAGTTAGCTGGTATAATTCTCACAGACTACAGTGCCCCTTTAGTATTAACTGTTAAATATCAGGATCTGAGAATTTTCCTTTTTTTTCTCCTTCAGATTTAGAAGACAGCCAGAATGTGTGTGTGTGTGTGTGTGTGTGTGTGTGTGTGTGTTATGTATTTGCAAGGACAAATGTCTGTTTATATTGATGTTTCCTTTCCTGTTGTCTTGCAGATTGTGATCGCATCATAAACATCATTACACCTTTGTTTCAGGTTCATGTTTCAGATTGGTCAGCTGGCATGTCACATGTTTGACCATGTGACCGCGTTGGGCAGACTGCACCCGTGTGTCTGACAGCGTGAGCGAACTCCGCCCCTCTCCTGCACGGCAGCTGAGCAGAAAGTGCCTTTTAGTGCAATTACATGGGTTTCTACACATCAATTAGCAATCCAATTAAGTCTTGATGTGATGAATAGCGGTGAATAGGAGTGGAGGAGCTACTGATCTCGCTAATAATGATCTTGCCGATTACACTGATCAGTCAGTGGCTAAGAAGACGGACATGCCAAGGTCATCAATTAACACAGAGGGAGCGGGGGAAGAGAGAGAGAGAGGCTGATACACAATGTTATCATATGCAAAACATTAGCTGTGTAATAATTATAAATGGTTTGTATTTCCAACATGATACATACGTATTCCAATGCATATATTTTCATGGTTAAAAGAAAGCTGCAATGTTTTAACTGAATAGTCTTGATGTGGGAATAACTTATCCATGACAGATAATGAATAATACGTTTTTAGACCATTTTTAAGTTGATTAGATGGAAATGAATGTACTTTTTCACAGTTTCAGCTTCTTATCCAAATATGTTCCAAAGCTCATTTGTCATTTACTTGTAGTTTGACTCATTTTACGCAGAAATATGTTTTCATAGTCTCGTGGCTAATTAGGTTCAATATTAGCAAGTTAGCATGTTACCACATGTTGCTATGCATCACAAGTTGACTGTTAATCAAGAAATGATCCAGAGAAGTTGCAATGCAATTTTTTCATCTGTGGCAGTCCATCATTTAGCATACATCTACATTACTCTTAAGCCGTTTACTGTCTTCAATGTTTTACGAGTTGCAAAGTCAAGTTAAAAGGACAAAAGCATTCCTGACCTAGAATACTGTTGAGCTGTTTCAACCTTTTCCCCTTATGCCACCTTTAAAGTACTGAGCACCTTGCTAATATTTAAAGGTTCACGCATACTTGGTTACTCTGGGCCACTGGTTCATTCTATTTGGGTCAGTGACTTTAATGAATTAGATTTCATTCCTTTTTGCATGCACTCCCCCTCCTACTTTGTCAAGCTCTGATTAGATATTTAAAAACTTCAGCAATGCACTCTCTACAAAGTTAGGTTGTGGGAATTAAATGATTCTCAAGGAAGGGCATCAGAGATAAAGTATGTGGTGTTAGTAGGACACTAAAACATCAGTCATCAGCTTGAAAACTGTAAAAAGCGCACACAACAGTGAATTCTGCGATGTGGTGAGTTGTAATGCTGCATGTCTCTGAACACTTTTTCATATTTGTTGGGTCTCTGTAAAATAGTATTCTAAAGAGTCTAGACTGGGTGCTTTAAATTTGCTCTATGAAAAGTGCCCTGAGACAACTTCTGCTATGATTTAGAGCTCCATAAATGAATTTAACATAAAATGTAGCCTATACATTTGCCAGTCTGAACTTTAGAAAATAAATACTCATACATTATGCATTGTAAATAACTAGATCTCAGTGGCTCAGGACTTATGTTTGTATGAGTAAATGTTCAACCCTTCTAGCCCCTGTATGACTTCAAAGAGAAAAAAGCATACTACGTATAATCATAGCAGAGGTTTTTACATTATTGCTGCTCATGCACTAATCGAGGAACCCATCGACTATCCGAGAGGATAAGCCTCTCGGCGTGAGGGGCTGTTCTCCTGGGGTTCCGGTGTAGCTTGAGGTTATCCAGGCCAAGACTTCCTTTTTTTGTGCACTGCTTATTGTTTACAGTCCGATTAGCAACTTGAGATGCGAGAGAGGTTGGAGTTGAGAGACAACGTGTACGACCGGATTGTTTCACAAGTAGCCATTATAGAAGCTAATTTCAAACCAATTACAATCTAAATCATCGTTGGGCTATTATTCGGTATGTTCCGAGATAGCATTTCAGCCAATGCGTTCTGCCTCTTTTGCTCTACACACAGACTTCTTACCTGCATTCAACCAAAGCCTCCTTAAAATGTGATTAGTCGATACTACCCGGACTGCAAATGGAAACTAGAATGCTTCCAATACCAGACTATTGTCCCCTTGCCCACAGATTTTACATGTGAATGCTGATGAATCTGTTTATAGAGCTTACTCAGGCACTGGTCCATGAAGCTTTTCATCAATCCTCCACTTGTCCATCAATATTCAATAGTATGTCATTTACAAAAATATTAGAACACTTTACAAATCAAACATTTCAATTGCAATAACTGTTTCTACTCAGTGAGACAAAAGGTAATTATTCTGATGTCTCTGTCACACACTTTTGGGTTATTGCATCTCACTAGGTTTAAATGATCTAAAAAACAGAGTCTAATAACCATAAACAGAATATGGGGAATAATTAAGGAGGTTGTGAATTTGATTGTGACTATGAGCATTAATAAAATCAGCTACTAAATGATTAAAAAAATGTGAATGGGGGCTTGGTCTTGTCCATTGTTTTAAGATTGACAAAATACTCAGATGCAGAAAGTATGACTTTGGCTGTGCTGTTACTGTTACAATGACAGTGTGGTCTGGTTGTCTTCTGGTCCTGCACTAAATATGTTATAACAACTACAACTTAAGCCATTTTTTGGGATGAGTGATAAGATATGTGGGGCCCACATTAATGTTGGACACAATAGTAGGAACTGGACTCCTCTCCATATTCTCATTGATTTATTATTTGTATTGATTGTTAATAATTTGGTTTATTCACCTGGCATATGTTCATCTGCAATAGAAACTTGAATGGTTTAGGAGGTTAATATTTGGTTACAATGAGTAATTCACAATATAAGCAGATTTGTATATGTATAAGAAAAGACAATATTCAGTAGTAGACCAAAACAGACTGCCGACGTTCTTTAAAACCAATGCACGCCTGGATGTCCTGTGTGTCCAAATGTGCAACAGATATATTACACATAAATAAACCTGCCCAAACGACAGTGGAAAAATGGGGAAAAATAGCACTCCGTGAAAGTAAAATGAGATTTAGTGTGGGAAATAAATGTTCGTTCTTGCCAGCTGGTTAAAAGCTCTAAATCTCTATAAAACACTGAATTAATGAAAATGTGTTTAACCTTTTTTAATCAAACATATTATAGAGGTCACTTTGTCCATCTGTAGCAAACCTCAGGTATAAAACAAGCTGCTGTAACTTATTGGGTAGCATTAGTTTTATTGTTCTTAAACGGGCAAAGTGCTAAACAAATATATCAAACTTCTTCTTCCTCCCTATGACGTCCACAAATTCTGAATCCAGTAGATAAACTGTTAATCAACTTAAGTTAGACGTGGGACTTGGACTAGTGGGGATATCTGATTGAATTGAAGGGAAATGTTATAAAAAGAGGCAATATTCATCTAATGTCTTTCAACTCCCACGACTAAGCAATTCTTCAGATTTAATTTCACCTCTATTTCACCTTAGTTTCTCTCCCTGTATGTCTAATCTTTGTATGAAAGTAAGTACATAACTATTATTGTCTTTTATTAGCAAAAGTACTGGAGTATTGTTTTATTAACTATAATTATTTTTGTTTTTCTATTACTGATGCATTTATGCAACTTATGTTGATAAATTAGGGCTTCATCACAACGTTATGGAATTTTATTTTGAACATAAAGGAAAAAAGAAGTACACAGTGACCCAAAAATAATATAGCTGCAGCACTTTTGTCTGCCCTTCACTTGATGCATAATTGATATACATCAGATGACCAGACCCAAATTATAATGGTCCCATTTGCAGTGACTCATGGGATATCTAACGTTTGGATTGTGACTATTTTATGTCTCGCTTCATCATGGCAGAACTTGTATGATAAACACGTATCTGTGTCTTCTTGAAAGTCAAGCGATGCGCAAAATGTAAAAAAAAATAACACAATAGCATAGTAATCTGAAAATGGGAACCTGAGGTAATAGAAGACTGGGGGCTTTATTAATCAACGTAAACACTTTCCAGTGTAGAAATAGCGCTGTGGCGAGTGGTATACCTCTATCCCGGCTGTTCATATCTATGAATAAACTGCTATGGCTATTCAAACATTTCAATAACATCCTGGGTACTGGTACGATCACACAGCACCACAATGAAATATAATGGCAGTATATATTTGAAGTACATATTAGACGCAATTGCATTTTCTTTTCCATTCTCAACATCTATAGATGTGCAGTATCGACACATCCATCAGTAACCTTTAGCCGGAAGATATTCAGGCTCTCCACTGACCTTCTTGCAGCTTGATCTTGCCTTCTTTGAATACTGTCCTTCGCAGAAGAATTATGGATCTTTCAAAAGTGGATGAGGTGTGTGCTCCCATAGGATTTGGTTGTAAAATAACCATCACGGGGTGATGGAATTAACAAGATGAAAGGTGAATTTCTCAGCCACAGAGTTGCATACGTAAAGCGTAATAAACATGACTAATGCTGCGTTCACACCAAAAGAGTTGCGAAATATTTGCGCGAGTAGATTACATGTAAAGTCAATGCACAGACGCGAATGGTTGCGAGAAAAGTGAATTTTTCGCCGGGCGAGTGAGGCGAAACAGCGTTGCTGAGTTGCGAAATCCAATAAGCGTTGAGAAGCACCGCCCGTCGTCACCGCCGTCCTGCTGTTGCTGAATCAAACTGCAGCTGGTCCGCTGAAGGAGCGCTGGAAGCGGCTTCATTCAGACACTCGTCCTGGAGGAGTCGGAGCTGTGTGCGAAAAAGCAAATTAACCACATAAAGTCGAGCGAGTAAAGTCAGGCAAATTCGCAACCCTTTTGGTGTGAACGCAGCATTACACTGAAGTTCATGTGAAATCCATGGGTGGATACATTCTTCCTTGCTTATTGCAACAATTATTCTGTTGTTTTTTTCCTTTCATTTGTTCATTGATTATTTCCTTTGGATGTTATGCCCTCATTTGCCAACGTACAGTAGAAAGATGACAAGAAGCCAACGGGAGGGATGGGCAATGAGGGGCAACAGAGGTCCCCAACTGGACTCAAACTGGGGACTTTGCAGTTAATGGTAATCCCATTAACTCTATTGAAACCAATTGTATTATGTCAGATTTGAAGCTCATTAATAGCTTTGTTGACCGTTTTATTATGGGAAAGAATTTGCATTTCAGTAGGAATTGTATTACTTCCATTGCCTTTGCAGCAGTAAAGATAATATCTATATCCAAACTCAAATGTGGTATCGTCCCAGGTTTAGAGTTGAGAGTTGTGCTAAAGAAGTACCAAAGAAGCCCAGTGGAACATGGGTGAGAAGCAGCTGGGTTGGTGGTATTACATGGGGGAGCACATTGTACGGTGGGTAGGCCATCCATCAGGGAGACTGCAGCTCCCAAAGGTGGTCTCTTCAAGTGCACTACCTGGCCCCACTGCTGCACACACACACTCTTAGCCTGCTCTCATTATAAACAGACACACATGCACATTCACAGAGCACAACGCACAGACATACAGACATGGACAAAATAATATAATTAGCATAGATGACCTCAAAGCTAAAATAACGAAACCACAGTCGGATTCATTCATTCAAAGAAAAGAAAGCATTTTACAAAGGTTGTGACAGAGGAAGGTTCTTGCGGAGTCCAGTGGCCAAAAAGACATAAAAAAAAAGAGCCCAATAATAAGCAATAAAAAAATAAGTAAAACACAAATGTCATTCATATGGCTTTGAGAAAGACAATACATACCCCATCTTCAACGCACAAGGAACGCTGACAGCTTTCAAACACCAGTGTTCGCTCTCCTCTCTCATTATTTTCTCATGTTTCAAGGTGAAAACACCCCCATCCACATACGTGTTGTCAGGGGCACTGGAATTACTGCAGCCTTTCAGGGACTTCCAAACCAGCAGTGTGAAGTACATGTTGACCTCTTCCATTGCTTTTAACCATTCCATTGTGATGATTAGTCCAATGTCTTAGTGTAAATTCTTCAGGATTTGTAAGTCAGTTTCTCACACCCTGACTGAAGCCGACATAACTGTTGCTGAAGGCAAATTGTATGATGCTTTCTCTTAATGTGTCCACCTCCTTCACGGCCTTATACGTGTACATTCACGTACATGAACACACACACACCACCCGTCTCTGCAGGTCCCTTTGGGGCCACTTACACCAGGCTGGGCTGGAATGTAAGCATGTGCACATTTTATCTGTGAATACAGTTGACCCACTTCTATATAAAGTACATGGCATGATATTTGATTCATGATTTAATTTCCTCTTTATCGCTCTTCTTTCCTACTCCTTTCTGAGAGAGAAACATTCCTCATAACTGTATTTGAATCATGTAGTACTGTAGTCATAGGTTAAATATATCTGGTTGTCTATATCAATTATAGACCTTGACCTTGCCTTGGAAGATTAATTTACACTGTTGAGACATGCATATTGCAATATTACAACTGCATTAACTTTACATTCTTCATATAATTGTTTCCTTTAAAAATATGCCAATCAACATTCTGTCTCATGCTCCTTTGAAATAGAATTAAAATATGACTTATTTTATATACCTTGCGTGCGCAGTGAACTAAACCAGCCAACTGTGAAACATTTCAATAATCTCAAAAAATTAATCCTCCTACGTGTCACACATTTGCATATCATGAGAGAGGGTCTATATTGTCAAACCAGATTTAAGAAAAGAAGAGCGGCTTACACTGGGTGCATAGTGTCTATGTGCATTGATTTGGAAATAAGATAGGGGGAAAAGCAGGCATTATCCAGTCATTAAGTCCTCAAAGGTGCCTCATTTCTGTGATCCATCTTTAATATCTGAACACAGCCCTGTGATATAAGAAAACACATCTCTCTGTCATGTGACATGCAGAAAAGGCCGAGGCAAAGGATCTCATGAATATCTACTTTATTAAGTGATTATGCATTTTCCATTATTCATCAGATGAATTATTAAAATGAAGTGATCTATGTTCTGTCTTCACTGTATAGTGCCAACACCTTCACCATAAAGGTGTGCTTTCTATGTTTTAATTGCTGAAGGACATAGCTGGTAGAGGACTGAGTACATAAATAATTATGCGTAAAATAATGTATTGCGATGACAGCTTCCATGAGGAAATATCTGTAATGTGTGTGTCAGACATTGCACATTTGCATTTCGTGTCATTTTTATGGTTTGAGGTTTGACATACATAACTTGTTTACATATTTAAAGCTAGAGAAGACTTTACTTTCAGGACACTGTTCTCTTTTCTGTCTCCAAGACAGACTCACCATCAGTTTGTCTGGATGCTATAGCTAGTTATAGCTAATTGGATTTTAGCAATGTGTGAGATTAGATGGCATGTTTCTATAAATCCAACATAGTTTTGTTTCCTGCACACCGCATGCCAGGTGTGTGCTTCTCAATCATTGAATTAATGGTGGCGACAGTTTAAACAAAATATACAGATCATTGGATTAACTGTCTAGTTGACTGTTTGCTTGTCATTCCTTTAGCTTCTGTTGCTACAAGTGTTGCCATGCAGTTTACAGTGAGAGTAAAAATGGCAGATTGATTGATTGCTCAATATTCTTCAAGTTTTTTTTAAAGATTCATCTTTGATTTCAAACAGGAAGAGAGACAAATTCCAGCCATCGATTTATTTTGTTGGCTAAAAGGCAGATTGTTTATAAGCTTGAGTTTATAATTTGTGGCGAGATAGCTAATCAAGCTAAGGTTAGCTCAATGAGTTGAGAAAATGCCCTCTCTAGACTAAATGGCTACTAGCCCTTGAGCTCCTACGGTTGCTGAGCTATGATTGACAACCATCCTAAGCATTTAGGAGTGACTTGCTGTAAAGCAGGAAACAATGTGAAGCCACTTGGGGTTCAGTCTCTCGCTCAAGGACACAATTGAAACATGCGTTGACACCGGGGAACCGCCAACCTTGTGGTTAAGACGACAGACTCCACCCATTTAGCTGCTGCCTCCCAGTAACATCTCACTTCTTGCATGATTTGATTGGCCGTCTGGGCCAAGTGTGACTTTGACGAGAGGTGCGACTCCCACTTCTTGAGCTGAAAGGTTGAGAATATTTTTAACTTGTATGCATGTCTTAAGGCTAGACAAATATAATGCTTGGCACAAAAGAGAGGCATACGCCAGGCATCATAGAAAAACCATCGATTTGCTGGTTGAGTGTTTTGCTGACGACTCATTTTGCAGACGACCTGTCTCTGCATGATCAGGGCCTCTGGCATTATTTTGAAAAGTTGTGTTAATGCGCTATTGAGAGATTATTTGTGTGTCTTCCTCGGAAAAAGACAGTAATGAAGTGTGAACACAAAATGCAGAGGTTGAGTCGTTCATCGGCAAGAGAATCAACAGTAAATGTTCTGCACATAAGTGGTATGTAATTATTGTGGCAATGTTTTCCCATCTCCAGACAGTTAAGTGTGTGGCAAATAAAGCAGATGGAGAAACAGTGATGTTATAGGTTATTTTACTTCAGCAGAGAATTTAACTTGTTATTTTAGTTCATATTGAAACAGTCTTTAAAAAAAAAAAAAAGAGCTGAGGATGCTGGTGATAACGACGTTGATGTCATTAATGTCCACCCATAACCTGACAGGTGGCATTCGGCAATGTCACAACAGCATATTTGTTTTATAATATTCAGTTTGCATCATATTTGAAAAGTATATAACATTGGAGCTGATAACTCTACTTCACAAGCCTATCCAATTATTTTTCCAAAGCAATATTTGTTATGTACCGGACCACGGTGGCTGGACCCACAAGCAGACACAAGGCAGTTCGATTCAAAAAAGGCAAGTTTTACTGGATTTCACACGCAGGACATCAAAAGACAAACTCGCACAGGACAAGGAGTTGACACAGACTAAATACACAAGGGAATGAGACACAGGTGGAAACAATGAGGGCGGGGCTTGCAATCACACAGGAGGGCGGCACACGAGGGGGGAGGAGTCTGGAACGAGAGACAAGGTGAGTGACAGACAGCACAACAGACACAGACAGTGAACACAGAACTACCCAGAAGGTCTGGGTGTAACAATATTACCATTTTAGTATGTGTTTTGTTTTGTTTACTTCAAATCAAAGTCCAATCATTTTCAGGATGTTACATGGCATGTATACTTATAAGTAGATATGAAAATATTATAAATTGCAATTGTTTCCTTTAAATGTATGTGTATGTGATATGTTTCTGATATTCTTCTGTAAGTATCAAGAAGGCTATGTTTACCCTTTTCTCAGCCCTTGTCTTTACCCACTCCAATGTCTTTTCCTTTTCGTCTTTTTACTATTAATTTAATTTTTCCGTTTCTCCTCACGTTATGCTCTCAAAACCTTCAGAATTCCACATCAAATTCCGCATCAAATCTGCGTCAAAGAAAAAGCAATTTTGTAAGAATTTATCTTTTCTTGTGTCTTTGTCAGAGTTTGATAATGAATATTGTTCATTAGAATAAGAATAAGAATGATAATTATGATAAACATACTTTTCATGAACCTAATCAACAATAGGTTGTCTGACCGAACTTTCTTAAAGGCATGTTTTTACAGGCTTAAAACATGCTTGTGTATACAGTATGTGCATTGCAAGTGCCAGACATGTCATTAATGTTATCACAAAGCCATTCTGCTTTCCAGATTTCTCCTCTCTTTTACAGCATAATTCAAGAGATTATTAAGGTTTAATTACCACATGATCCACAACAAGTATCATATGGCATATGTCAAAGGACACCAGGAGCAATAATTAGGCATTAAATAAAACATGCTCATTTTTTTAAATATTTATAGAAGCAAAACATAACTTCTCTGGATACACTATGGTGGCTGATGGTGTCTTCTCTTACTAATAAATAGGTTACTGAGATAATGTATTCTTGTGCACTATATGTGTTGACTGTATGTGATATCAGGCTTCTCTTGTGTGTCTCTGCTCATTCTCAGAAATGTATTTTCATTGAATTCTGGATGGTCTTGACTCCTCTCTTTACTGCTATATACTGTATATCCTATGATTCAGAACCTCCTTAATGGTTTACTAACTGAAGGGTCTTCTCTTTGCATTTCAGGCATTATGTATCATTTGTCCATCTTTGAGATGGACCCTCAACTTTCAGATAGTGCTTTAAATTATTATCTAAAAATATGAAGTAGCATTGTAAGTGCTGGTAAGCACTTCATTGTCATTGAATGTAGAGAATAATTTAAGTTCCAAGGTGAATGCTGTATGAATTTATCATATGTCTTATTATTCATATTTAGCATACCATATGTGTTGTTGCTCTCAGGTCAACTTTATCACCGCTATCAGCCATACACAGGTTACATGTCTTGGCTTGTCTTTATAATAAACATGATAGTCCTAAATGGTTAAAAACAACTAGACTGTCAGGGTATGCATTTTGCGTTAATATGCAACATACATTTTTTTCTCTCTATGTCTCAGCCCGATTTTACCTAAAATGCTAATGCTAAATGTCTATGTTTAGGGAAATATCGAGGTTATAATAATAATAAAAAAATCATATTAACTGCACATTTGTGGTGGCTGTGTCTGCTCCACCCCCTTATTTTCACCTTGCTACATAAAGGGCAAACTACTTCCCACAATGGCACTGAATGATGGCATTGGATGTAAATCATGAGGTGCACTATAATCCAATATGCAGAGGGATACTGGGCTGTTGCTGCCATTCCAAGGTTGGATAAGTCACAAACGCTCTGTTGACCAGGGAGAATTACCTTAGGGATAACATGACTGGGAAGCTAGAGAGCATTAGACTGCCTAAAATATTTGATTTGCTTTTTATTTCTACTAAATGACTGCAGGTATAAATGTATGCCTGCATTAACAATTCCATCTGTTCACTGGGTATACTGAAGCTCCTACCCTCCAGGGCTTCACTTCTCCTTCACTTCCAATATGACTTTTGTTTTCAAACTTACAAACCTGTTCAAATGTTACAATGTTGCATGGAATCTCAGTAGGCCCCTGTGTAAGTGGCAACATGAGCTGGTGTCTCTGGTGAGAACTGAGTAACTGTGCCAGAATAACACACCATGAAAGGCATCGCGGACTGTGTCACAATGGCCCCGGCGCAGAGGACTCCCTCTCGTTTTAACATGCAGTTCCCCTGTCACATTACTCCTGTAAGAGGCCCAAAGATGGAGCTCACCACATCACAAAGGGAGAGAAACCAGATAACAGAATTCCCAATCCTCAGTTTAGCAGAGATTTGAAATAGCAATCCCCATCAGGGCCAGGCGATGTCGGTTATTTTCCTATTTCACTGAACAATGGCACGGAGCCGACCCTCCCGAAGTATTATACATCGTCACAAACACGGCTCAATGGAACCATGCCAGGGGGATCTCTCACTTCTTAAGCTTTTCAGAAATATGATCCCCAGCTATCTACATTACCATATGGGATCCAGCAGCCAGGTAGGATCTGGGGCAACGGGGTTTCAGACAGATAATTGATTCCCGTTTTTAGCAAGAGAATCGGGGATGTTGGAGACCATCGAAAGAGCCTTTTTCAAAGCTACGGCTTTTAGGCTGTAAGACTACATTATACCTGACTCAAGGAGAATCTGATCTGTTATTCTTGTACAGCTCTCTGAGGTGTTAGAGTGCATGAATAAGCTATGGGCTACAAGGGTTTTGTGGTTGCCATCAGACAGTTAGACAGACATTCAGTGAAAGGAGAGGGGCAGAAAATGGATGTGTGCAATTGTATCTCTCTCTCACTTAGAGGATTTGTTTCCAAGGGCCGGACTATCTGTCTCGCCGGACATATCAATTAGAAGTTGGCAGTGTTGTCTGTTAAAAATGGGAAAGAAAATAAGAAACCATTTTGGAACATTGTATCTCACAGAAACGTCAACAAAAAGGGCAGTCACAAACAAAACAAAATGTTTCAAGCTTTATCACGGACCCAAAAATATATTCTCCAGGCACCAGGATGTTGGACTGTGCTATCAGGAGGTTGGGTCTCCAGCCAAATGGAGTTCATTCCCTTAGCCCCCCCTGAGTGACAGAAAGAGAAATGCCATCGAGGATAGATGAATGACAGATGAGTCATTTCCATTTATGAGGTTGAGAATGCTCACACTGATCTGCTGTCATGCCTCTACGAGATTGAAATGTGTGCTTGAGTTTGCGTGAGAGACAAACGAGTGAAAAATACTGAAAAGAGAGGGTGAGGATGAGAGTTGTTTTTTCGTCTCCTGGCTGTATTGTTCCTCAAGCCATCACACTTTCCATTGAAAAGTCCCATGCTGTCCCCATTACTGTTCTTTTGACCTGCTTACAAATAACAGGTGTTTCTTCAGAAAACAGGATGGTGGTGCAGTCCACCCCTTCCAGATATAGGACTGCTTTGCTCCTTTCACAAATGTAAAGAAGGGAGAGGAAGTGTGCCTGTGCTGCACAAAGTTGGGTTAAAAACAAACCAGCTGAGATGTACATCATTTGGAAGCAGATTCAGTTTCAGGGGCTCCTGCATAACTTAACATTTACATCTCTGCCAAACCGATAATAAATCCACCGCATGAATATTCACATGGTGGAATCAGATATTTGAAAAGACAGCTGAGGACAGTCTTATTATTTTATCGATGTAAACTTCTACAATGGGTCATTCAAACAACAGGAGTTTGCAATAAATGTTGAATAGATGGACAGCGCTGCACGATCCATGATCCATTACAGATTCCTGATGACAGTTGTATGCTATTCCCCCGCCATGTGTAGAGAAGGCAGTAAACAATGTTTTATGAAGAAATACATGGATTTCCAAAAACAATTAGGCCTCAGAATTATATAAAAACAATGAACTTTAGTGAGAAAAACATTGAATGTTACCATAGGCTGCATATAAGAAGTGGACATTTGCTTGTGGACTACGGTTTAGAAGACTCAAGTTCGGCATTCTGGCCTTCACCATCTTGTTTTTTTTTCCAACCAGAAGTGATACAAGAAGGTGGAGCTAAGTACAATCAAAAACTAAATAATGTTAACAATGAACAACCAAAATGTTAACAATTAACTTGAATGACCTGAAAGCACACAGTGAAAAATATACAACTATATACCCCGAAGGGCAAACTACACAGTCACCATGGTAATCTGTGTCCCCAATACGCATCATCATCATCATCATCATCATCATCATCATCATTATCGTTGTCGCTGTGTTCCAGTAAAGCATGATGGCATGGACCAGAGGAGAACCACATGGTGGATTCACTAGCATCACAGTCTAAGACAAAAACACAGACATCTTCCAGATCGGACAACAATGTGGTAGCGACCTGTCAATCACAAGATAACCATGCCTGAAGCATCTAGTTATGGATCCAGACCTCAACCTGAACAGCCATATCAAGACAATTACAAAATCAGCCTTCTACCACCTGAAGAATATATCAAGGGTTAGAGCAGGGGTGTCAAACATACAGCCCGCGGGCCGGATCTGGCCCGCCAGGGGGTCCAGGCCGGCCCGCGGGATAATTGTTAAAATTCCAGCAAAAAAATAAAATAATAATAAATACCTGAGCTGGGGCTCAAACCACTGATCTCTTATTGTAATACAGGCATGCTAACCATTGAGCCACAGTCTCAATTTTTTGGGGGACTGACATTACTAAAGATATTGCTCAACTACGAGGGAATCTGCAGAGGAGAGCCCAGGCAGGTAAACAGTGGGCTGATGTCTGAAGTTTTGGTCTTTATGTTTCTAGTTTATTGTAGAAAGACCTTAAAATAGGGTTTATCATCCACAATGCTTCACCAATGATTTAAACATAGAGAAATATTGTCATTATGTATGCGTTATTATGCTATGATTTTACTGGTCCGGCCCACTTGAGATCAAAATGGGCAGCATGTGGCCCCTTATCTAAAATGAGTTTGCCACCCCTGGGTTGGAGGACTTGTGTCTCAACAGGATTTGGAGAAACTTGTCCATGCATTTATCTTCAGTAGACTTGACTACTGTAACGGTGTGTTCACAGGTCTCTGTAAAAAGTCAATCAGAAAGCTGCAGCTGATTCAGAACGCTGCAGCTCGAGTCCTCACTAAGACCAGGAAAGTGGATCACTTCAATTCTGAGGTCTTTGCACTGGTTCCCTGTCAAACAAAGAATTGACTTTAAGATCCTGCTGCTGGTTTATAAAGCACTGAATGGTTTAGGGCCTAAATACATTTGTGATCTGCTGCTACCTTATGAACCATCCTGACCCCTTAGGTCGTCTGGGACTGGTCTACTTTCTGTTCCAAGAGTTAGAACTAAGCATGGAGAAGCAGCATTCAGTTGTTCTGCTCCACATATCTGGAACACGGTCCCTGAAAACTGCAGGTCTGCTGAGGCCCTCAGCTCTTTTAAATCCAGATTGAAGACTTGTGTGTTTGCTGTTGCCTTTAATTGAACCAGATTCAAGGATATTAATCAATTTCTGCATCTCACTACTGCATTTTACTTCTTAAACTGCATTGCAACTTGTTGGCTGTTTTTAATGTTTTAATGAATGCTCTTAATTGTTGCATAATGTTTTGATGCTTTTAATGGTTTTATGTGAAGCACTTTGAATCGCCTTGTTGTTGAAATATGCTATACAAATAAACGTGCCTGACTGAGGTAATAAACCAAGTCAGATGTAAGGTAATTTTCTAATAGACTTCTTTACAATCAGACTTATTTTTGCAACAAGAGGAGTCGTCCCGACAGGTTCAGGCACAGTATTGACTTCTAGGTCCCCCATGTTTTGGCAGCGTTTCAAGCCCAGAGAGTTCAATCACAGTAGTTAAGCCCCTAAAACAGAACAAATAAATAGACTTTAAGCATCAAAACATGCATTGGGTTGCATTTAAGCACATATAACGTGGATGAAACACGAGCCTTCATGCAGCTTGTGTACACATATTTTTACTCTCGAAGCATTGAGAGCCTTGCCACTTGACTCCATCTGTTTCCCCAAAATAATTAGAAATGACTCTGATAACTCCTTGTTAAATGTTACCACAGCAAAATCCAATAAGACAATTAAACTAGGCAGTAGATTTGTCTTTCTTCCCAATTCTCACAAAATGTTACCACGGCACTAACGGCCAATGCAGCTAATTAATTCTAATTATTTTCTTTCACACTGTTGAAATAAACTCACTGATCCCACTCTAGTGAGCTACGTCTTCAAGTACCCAGCAGATTCTCCCCTCACCGATATTGTCACCGCGCTCAAAGTAGACCGCAATACTAACAGCAGGTTAATTACACAGGAGCCCCACAGTCTCTCAAAGCTGCAAATGTTGCTATTACATGCAGTGCCATATAGTTTAACTCTCCCATTATGCATTCTGTGTTTTTGTATTCCTGAGGGAAACTACAGACTTAATTGGCAGACTGTTGCGCAAAACCAGTTGCATGCCTCTCAGTCACCTGTTATCACAACACCGACTTCTGCAGAGAAAGAGGCATTTTAATGTTTCATAGCAGGGTCACAATCAGTGGCGGCTGGTGATTTTTTTTGGGGGGGGGGCGCAGTTGGGCGGCGCGGTTTAAATAGCACTCCACAATGAGAAGAAAAGAGGTTTGGAGTAGAATATTCTAAAAAACAAAGCTTTATTTCAAGAAAACACAGTGCTCAACACTGTCCAATAACAACTATCAACAAACTGTAACTTTGGGCATGAGAGGTTCAGAGCAGAATGGTTTAAGAAACATTCAATGTGGTGGCCAGAGCAACTTCAGGGAATACATTGACGTAGCATTCAAACTGGGGGCCCTGCAGTAAGGTGGCACTGGTGAGGTGGTCTTTGAAGGCAAAGCGTTCCCTGGTGTGTCCAAGTATGGTGTCACAAACCTACAGATAAATATATAGAGAGAGACAGAGACAGTAATATAAGTTGTGGGGAAATATCTACTACAAACAGGCTTCATACTACAGACAAAAAACTATGTTTTGTGTGTCTTGATGGCTCAGCAACATAGACAAAAGGCCAGGAGCCACCTTGATGGTTGTAGCTATGACACACACACACACACTAACTTGTTGGGGGTTGAATTGGTATTTTAGATAAAGTTATAGCCTGATATGATATCCACCCAAATCTAACAATGTCCAACATGTGTTCTGCTGTGGGAAAGATAAAACATTAAACTCTAACACAGGCATCTGATGATTTTGACACTCACCTCTGCAGCAATCCTTCCAAGCTCATCTTCCTTCATAGCCGGCGCTTCCTCGGCTGCTCAGAGCCACTGCTTTGCTCCACACTGAGGCTCCAGCTAACAGCTCCGGTTAGCATGTAGCTTGAGGAGAAGCTCCGGGTGTACGTCCATATTTAAATCCGGACGTTCGGGTCCCAACTCTTTCAGCCTCTTCTTGTCAACATCTGATCGTGGATTGAAAGGTGTTTCGCGTAGAGATACCACAGAGTTTTCAGTCGCCATACTAACATAATCAAAGTCTCTGCTAGCTGTGTTGCTCGCGTAGCTACGTGGGAGCTATATGGGATGTGAGGGAATGATAAAGGTCTCTGATTCGATGAATAGTCCAACCACGTTGCAATAAGAAACGATGTCATTGGCTAGGACGCAGATTTGTGCGCCCGAAGATTCACGTTTCATCCGCCAATGAGAAGCTGTCCTTGCCGAAACGAGGGTGAAATGTTTGTTCGCTGCCATAGACACACATTGGGCCGGCGCCCCGACAGGGAGGAGGGGCTTTTCTCAGTGATGATGAATGGCGATATATTATATTTGGTATATCTTAAGTGGTTGTTGACAGGGGCTTACGGTCTCCCACACACATTTAGCGCGTCAACACGGTATATTTCTTATTTAAATTATTTGGTATATAATGTTTTTTGACAGTATATATTATATTTTTTTTTCTTCATTTTTTTTTTTCATGGCAAAATTTTAAGAGGGGCGGCGCCCTAGCGCCCTCTATTGACGCACCGCCACTGGTCACAATGATAGCTGCAGAACATTTTGCAAGTGCTTTGGTTTTGCCATCAGCCAACACAGTTGCTGGTAGCCAGCCATCAGTCTTCCAGCTCTACCTGCTAAATGTGCTTCAATCTGCCATTTCTCAGCAGAGCTAGAGAGACGTGGAACAAGTCATGTGTCTCTCCCTAATGGAGCGAGCAACAACTGCGGGAAGAGAGAGAGGGGATTGCTGAGAGGAAAATGTCTGAGCTGTTTGTTAATTGGAGAGAACGTTTAGCAGACTCCTTCACAAACATATGACAAGCCCACCTGTTCGGTTGTCAGTCTCCCTGGCTTGTGTTACAATATGGAGCTGACAGTACTCCCTGAGAGTTTGGCTGCTGTCTTGACAGGAGAGAACAACTTAAAAAACTTGCCTTGTCGAAACCCACATCATAACCCTCAAAATAAAAAAACAATACATCAAGCATACAGTTGACTATATATTAAAATATTTTTTCCCCCATTCTTTCTTTTCCAAATTTGTCATTGTGATGCAAACCTGTTGGAAATGTCCCCACTGCGGGACTAATAAAGGATTATCTTATTTTATCTTAATTCCAGACGAGCAATTGTTTCCACTTATCGCAGAGAAATGTTAAAAATGGTCCTTTTGAATACGAGAGCTATAGTTTCAAAGAAATAGTGTGTGATTGTTTTCTGATTGCTTCATGGTGCGTGTGATATGGATTTACATTCACCACTCTATTATTTCAGATGTGCTTTCCAAATAAAGAGACACATGCAGGCACATAGTATCATGGATTCACACTGATAAGGCCCATCTCCAAAAAATACTCACATACATAATGCCATATAATTTACTTATGGTGCAGTTAACCTGCTGAAACTTGAGACTGTACAAATCCTACCAGTTTCTTAACAAGCAGAAAGCAAAAAAAGCCTTCACATTTTACACTTCACAAACAGGTTCATGATCATCGCGAAAGTGGACGTGTGAGTCACAGCCGACATCACACAATCACACAACGAGTAGCCTCAGCTGTGTTTTACAGATTGCGACATATGGTGCACACCATCTGAAAATCATGTACTCTAAAACTACAGTACTCTGCAAAACACATTGCCAAATATAGACTGTGGAATGTAGGCTAGTAATATGTATTCTCAACCCCAAGAGGCTCTTGAATACCCACAACCTCCTCTCCCTTACTCTGTACTGAAAGTGAAGAGTAATAAACTCGCCAACAGGGGCGGTTTTGGGCACGGGCGACCCGGGCAGCCGCCCGGGGCGGCACTTTTTCATGACACGTGGGGGGCGGCACGACCACTTAAATATATATATATATATATATATATATATATATATATATATATATATATATATATATATATATATATATATATCATCTGGGCCGCGAAGCGGTTTTCCATTATCTATCATATCACTGTGTGGGGAATTGGCAAATTGGCGCCCCCTGCAGCTGCAGGCGCCCCTGCTTGCTAAGAAGGTTCCGTCTACTAGTGATGTGTCGGTCGCGAATGAAACGGCTCTGAGAGCTCTTTGACGAGAACGACGGAGCCGGCTTTTTTTTCTTTCTCTCTCTCGCTCTCTCTCAAGCCGCATTTGATTGGTCAATATGTGTGGCGTCGTCTCTGTGCCTGCGATGAGCAGAGGGGCGGGAGTTACACAGTTCATGTGACGTCACGAGACTGTGCATTGTAGCAGCTTCAGTCCCCTCAGAGAGAATGTTCTCCAACAGGGCAGATCATTACGGAGAGAAGAAACAGGATCAGCCCTCACAGCTGAGGCACAAATGTTTTACACATTTTAATTTATATTTTGTTGTGTGATTCTGTAAGCTTCTGTATGTTGTTTTACTTTCAATCTGTTAAGTATTAAAAAGCTAAACGTTTAACATAGTTAAGTTAGTTAAGTTCATTTGTAAATAGTTAAACGTTTGTTTTTGCACTTTCTAATTTAGTTTTATCACTCTGTAGAGTGTATAAATAAAAGTGTATTTATATAATAAACATTTGATATAGTGCATGTTTTTTTTTACATTAGTAATTCATATTGCGCATAATTTTACATTATTGTTGGTGTAACCGAGGGTTCTCTTGCGCCTATACTGGTACCATAATAATAAAATAATAACACGCTGCTCCGTTATGTTAGACAAGGCAACCACTTTAATCTTTTTTCTCGCTCCTCACTCCAACCAAAAACCCCTCTCTCTCCTTCCGTTTTCCCCTTCAGAATAAAAGCCCCAGAAACATACATTAGAACACTGCTTCATAGAGAACTGATTAACAATAGCTTACATATCTCCCCTCCTCCTAAAAGAAACGTCCCCGTTTCTAAACACTCAAAGTGCAACAACATTTCCCCCAAAACGTAGTAACAACATGTCTCAATAACACAACACAATTAACGATAAGTGACAAAATCCCTTAAATATACCGGTGGCCTCACCACCCTCTCAGAACGAGTAACAGTCAGTTGTGGCTCACTGACGCCGGTAACTAACTCGGTCCCTGTGTCGCCAGCGATCCATGGCTCCTCAACCCCCCAGTCCCCCTCTGGTGCCCCCTCGTCCTGAAGCGAAGGAGTACAGTGAGGAGAAGCTGGGAGGCTACTTGAAGAACCCGCAGGCATCAGCACAGTGTACGGTTTCAGCCTATCATAATGAACAACCTGCTCCGGTCTGTGGAGGTCCAGCGGACTGCCAATACGATAGATAAGTCCCTGTTCGCCCTGGGAGTTTAACACAGCCAGGACCCTGTAGGGTCCCTTCCAGTGGGGAGCGAGTTTCATGCGGTCCTCTGTAGGATTATGCAGCCAGACGAGATTCCCCTCTCGATACGGCTGATGACGTGCAGTTCCATCATAGTACAGTTTTTGTTTCTCATGGGCATCAGCACCACTCTGCCTGGCACCACTCTGCCTGGCACCACTTGGCATGTCCAAGCGCACCATATCCGATGGCAGCAACACATCCACGGGAACACGAGCTTCCCGTCCATGAGTTAAAAAGTAAGGAGTGTAGCTTGTGGAGGCATGAACAGATGTGTTATAGGCAAAAGCCACCTGCTTCAGATAATCATTCCATTCACCTCCGCAGGCAAGCAATGATTTGGCTAGTTGATCGATGAGAGTCCGATTAAACCTTTCGACCATGCCATCTGATTTGGGATTATAAAGCGTGGTGCGTGTTTTCTTAATCCCCAAAAGTTGACACAGTCTTTGAACAATCCCAGCTTCAAACTGCCGGCCCTGGTCACTGTGAACCACTTCTGGAACGCCATGTACCAGCACGTAATCCTCAAACAGACACTGTGCTACTGACTGGGCCGTTTGATTAGGGAGAGCATACAGGTTTACAAACTTGGAAAAGTAGTCTTCGACCACTAATACATATCTATTGCCCTTAGAAGTCACTGGTAATTCAAGAATGTCCATTGCCACTCTCTGGAATGGTCGAATCGCTTGGGACCCACCCATTGGTGCCCGGTGCTTAGGCACAGGGGCTCTGCGGGTCTGACATGGGAGGCACTGCTCGCACCACTGTCGAATGTCCTTGAACATAGAGGGCCAGTAACATGTTTGCCTTGCTCGTTCCCACACTCTTTCCGCTGAGAAATGTGCCGACACAGGGCCTCCATGAAGATGCTGCAGCACATCAGGGACAAGCGATGAGGCTACGACCACCTGATACTGCACACCCTCTGTGAGGGAAGAAAATCTCCGACAGAGTAGGCCATTCACCACCGAAAGACGAGGATATTCAGTCCATAACTTCCGCAGCCACCTGGAGCTGCATTTCATCCGCCCCCGAGGTGGTCGAGAATTCCTCCAGTCCAACACCGTACCAATATCAGGGTCGGCCTGTTGCAGTTTCTTCAGGAGGATAGGTCCTCCATCTCACTGGTCGGCTCCACTGGCTGGCCTCTGAGAGCACCCCTTTAAGATACTCAAAGGCCTGATTACATTCAGTGGTCCATTGGAACGGTGTGCCCTTACACGTCAGGTGGTGCAGAGGGGCTGCACGCTGAGCAAAGTTCTTCACAAAACGCCTATAATAGGAGCATAAACCCACAAACGCTTTCACTTCAGTTGGATTCCGTGGTGTAGGCCAAGTTCTGACCTTATCTGTGTTTCGTGGGTCTGGCTGTAGACCGTGGTGAGAAACAACGTGCCCCAAGAACACCACATGATCTTGAGCTAGATGGCACTTTTTAGGGTTTAGTTTGAGACCGGCCGCCTGGATTCTGTATTGACGACAGTCAATACAGAATCTCCACTCACCATTCTTTTTTTTTACTAGGACGACAGGCGAGGCCCAGGGGCTGTAGCTCTCTTCAATTACCCCGTCAGCCAACAGGACCTCCACCTGCCTATCTATTTCTCCTCTCTTTTCTGGTGACGTCCGGTAGGCGCGCTGCTGCAGGGGATGCTGATCAGCAGTTTTGATGTGATGTTTAATAAGCATGCATTTACCAGCCACTCCTTTGGAGGTGCTGAACATCTCCTGGTGTTCCGTCAGTAATGCCACCAACTGTGCCTGCTGTTGCTGACTAGCTGGTGACCCCTCCAGAGACACAAAAGGCACTTCCGTGGAGGAATTGGTAGAACCTGTCTCCCCTGAGATTGGCGGGAGTGATACAAGCTCAGACTCGTCCACAGAGAAAAACTCCCCAAGATGCATGCCCTCTCTCAGTATCACATGTTGGTCTGTAGGATTTAACACACGGGCAGTAGTAACTCCATTCTTCACCGAAGTCACTGTGTGAGCCACGACACACTCACTTTTCCCCTGAATGTTAGGCGCTAAGTAGCCCACAAAGTCAAGCAGCTGGTCACTAGCTCTGGCTGGGGACACACTTACTGGCACCAGCATCTCGCTGAGGGGGGGCAATGTCATAGCAGTTGCAATGGAGACATTACAACACTCAGGAATCAAGTCTTTGCCGCTCAAAAGTGGGATCTCGGTGTCCCATAACTGCAGTCTGCCCCGGGAAAAATCCAAGAGAGCATGGTTAGGGACAAGAAAGTCTAGGCCCAACAGCGCTGCTTGTGTAGAGCCCCTAAGTACATAGAACACATGCAGCCAGGATTCATTACCCAGATGTAGGGTGGCAGTTATGGTTCCCAATGTGTCAAGCATCTGTCCATTCACAGCACGTGCAGCAATAAAATCAGCATTTAGGGGGCGCTTACGTAGTGACGGAACTGACATTCGAAAGTCAGCGCTGATAAACGACTCTGTAGCCCCTGAATCCACCAATATGTTGATTTCAGTCCCTTCAATACTTCCCCTCACGTATGAGGTACTCTGGCGCTCTGTCGCGTCTTGTACTAATGCATTACTGCCTGAGCCCATAGGTTTGGTAGCTGGTGTTTGGGCCATTGCACCAGCTACATCTCGTTTCCCGACTGGTTGGCTGGGTCCCCTCTCCTGGGAGATAGAAAACGCACTCCTCTCTTTCTCTGTGTTTCCTCATTAAAGGGGCCCCTCGTAGATCTAGGGCCCCTCCAAGTTGGAGAGCCCGTTCGGTTATCATAAGGCGCCCGGTAATCCTGTCTTTCCCCGGGACTCCTTTCTGCACCACGTTCCCGCCAGGCATGGTCAGGGGAACGTCCTCTCTGTTCACCCTGGGGCCGATGTGACTGGTAGCCCTGCTCCCCGCACATACACTGACACTGACCTCCACGCACTGGATGAGAAGATTTCCAGTCACTGGAACTCAGTCGATTATTTTCCTCTGACATTTTCCTCATCTCCATCCTCATTTCTCTCATTTCTTCAGTAATTCTGTCCATCGTCCTGTACAAGCCCCCTCCTTCAGATATGGACTGTACCATTGACCCTGCACCGCTTCCAGTATGGGGCTGGCTCACATGGGTATTGACATAATCCATCTTTAGGGTCTCCCTGGCCATCTCACATCGGCCAGCGATGATCAGAGCCTCCTCCAAATCAGTAGCCCCCTGCTCGTGACATTTAGCTCTCAGAACTGGATCCAGTCCTGCCAGAAATCTGCGAAATTTCTCCTCTCTCTGAGCAATATCGCCGTAGCCCGGGAAGGCTTCCTGCACTAGCTTGCTTATATCCGCTGCATACACTTCCAAACTCTCTCCTGGAGCACGTACACGGGCAGAGAGATTTGCTCTGAACCGGTCCAAAAACTGTCTTTGTCCAAAAGCCTCTTCAATCACTCTAATGCAATTAGTGGGCTTAAGTCAGTTATGTTGTAACTTATACTGTGTTTTATATTGTCTTTTTTTTTTTTTTTTTTTTTTTTCACACGGTACAAAGTTAAGCTTTGATTCGGCGAACTGCTTAATATCTAGATCTTCACCAGATGGTTAATATCTAGATCTTCACCAGATGGTTCTCTTATGCCGTGTTCACACCAAAAGAGTTGCGAAATATTCGCGCGTCCAGATTACATGTTAAATCAATGCACAGCCGCGTTAGGTTGCGAAAAAGCGGATTTTTCGCCGGGCGGCGCGATACTGGCGAAATGGCGTTGCGAATATTCGCGAATATTCGCAACTCCGCTTCATCGCCAGCAACTCCGCTTCATCGCCAGCGAAAAATTCGCCCGACGCGGAGTTGCGAAAGCCAATCAGCGTTGAGAAGCTCCGCCCGGCATCACCGCCGTTCTGCCGTCACTGAATCAAACTGCGGGTCCGCTGAAGGAGCGCTGGAAGCGGCTTCATTCAGACACTCGTCCCGGAGGAGTCGGAGCTGTGTGCGACTACGGATAATAATATGAACCCAGACACGGGGGCGTTTGATGTTCCGACGTGTGGGACTTTCTCAACAAGTATAAAGCAGAACTAGTGGTTATTTCAATGGTCAATAGCGGAAATAGTAAATGTTTTCACTGACATGGAGATAAGCCCCGCCCCCTTTCCCCAGCGACGGTTGCGAAAAACGAATTAACCACTAGAGCGAGTTTTTTGCCGGGCGGCGCGATAGAGGGCGAAGTGGCGTTGCGAATATTCGCAACTGTTTTGGTGTGAACACGGCATTAGGGCGGGAGACAAATCCCACCGCTGCCACCAATGTAACCGAGGGTTCTCTTGCGCCTATACTGGTACCATAATAATAAAATAATAACACGCTGCTCCGTTATGTTAGACAAGGCAACCACTTTAATCTTTTTTCTCGCTCCTCACTCCAACCAAAAACCCCTCTCTCTCCTTCCGTTTTCCCCTTCAGAATAAAAGCCCCAGAAACATACATTAGAACACTGCTTCATAGAGAACTGATTAACAATAGCTTACATTGGTAATAAATTAATTTAAGCACCAAAAAAATCTGAAGAGCCATTTGGGAGCCGAAAGAGCCGTCTCTTTTTAGTGAGCCGAGCCAAAAGAGACGGTTCCCTAAAAAGAGCCGGAATTCCCATCACTACCGTCTACAGATCATGTGTGAGAAGGGGGAAGGGGAGGGGGCGCGGGGGAATAGTTCACCTCTGTCTCCCAAATGGAACGGACAAGGGGGGGAACAGGGGGATCCACTGTAGGCTATAGAGCAATACTCTAATGCAATTAGTGGGCTTAAGTCAGTTATGTTGTAACTTATACTGTGTTTTCTTCCTAACATTTGGAGCTGAAGGATTGGACTCCAGACAACAGTCTTCATAGAACTTAACGATCGTGCCATCTGGAGGCAAGGGAGTGTTGCAGCCACTGATATCGATCATCTTTTTACACTTTACTCTCACAGATGGTAAAAAAAAAACACACCATCTGGGTGCAGGTGTTGGTGCTTTGATGAAATGAAAAGCAGCCACAACAAAACGGCCATAAAAATATTTGTCCTGTATACTTCTAAAAGTTTGTTTAATTAGGAGCTTTTAATGTGCTTCTTTTAAGAGTTAAAGTAGCTGCTGCTGTGCGTGTGTATATTTATGCACACGTAACCCTGCTTAAAAGTTTCAGACAACATTCATAACTTCATTTTAGTTGCTGAGAAATATTTTGCCTTTAGATACAAACTGTATTGCATTTTATAACCACTGCACAGTAAATACCAATGTATAGCACATGCTGATATGAGTCTTGTGCATTTTATTTCATGGTTATCATTTACCATGAATAACTTTACGTGTTGCATCATGGGAGAAAAGCACAAAGTCGTGGAAAGGCACCGTTTGAACTTAAACACCATACCAATGTTGCCCTCAAGTGGTAAACCATTGTTATTACATATCTCTTGGTCTTGGTTATCATCATCATTATGATCATCATTATCATCATATTCATTACATTAATAAACCGTTAGGCCCCCTCTTCTCCTTGTGTTCCTCCTAGAATCAGCTGCTGAATTAATCACATTGTACAACTGCCATAACGTGCTTGTGCAAAATGGGTCAGGTAGATATGTGTGCCTGTGAAAAGTGGCACAACTGTTTTATTTGCATTACAGTTGCATTTGTATAAATGTTATTCTAGTGGAGCAGGGGAAAAAAGTAAATAACCATAGCATTTGATGAGTGGGTCAGAATCCCTGGCTCTCTAACAACAGGTCAGTCTAGCCACTAGGTGTCGCTGCTTACCATCGTCTCAACCAACATTGAAGCAGCACCTGCATTTGCAGGAAGCACTTCGGTGCAGTAAACATACACAACCAATGAAGTTAAAGGAGACAGACTCAAAATCATGAACAGAGGATAAGCCTTGTTTTCCTCCACATTGCAACCAACTTAACCCCAGGTGCTGAAAAAGTCAGAGAACATACAGGTTTTAATGCAAAACTAACTGCAATTTGATTAATAAGGTGAATGTGGCCCTGCATACAGTTCTCGTCTGTTATTGTTTCATTATATCCTAAGAAAGTGTGTTTGCCCGCTTAAATAAAATTGCTTCCAAGCCACAACCACCAGCTCACATTAATGAGGGAGGTTACGGCTTCTAGGCTTTGGTAAATGAAAAACTCACTAGTGTTTTATTTATTATTATATGTTTGTGAAGGTAGAAGAGAGGTGTTTTTATTTTTTTAATAAGTTAATTAATAGTTAATGGCATTGATCCTATAATTGATTGATTCCTATGCAATATTGGTCTGTTTTCATTATCCATTTATACCCAAAATAGTACATTTCTTTAATTATATCCATTGGCAGGCCGATACAGTTTATAGCAACATGTTCTTGATTGTTTGTTAATATTTCAACTTGATTCATCCATTATGACATTTGGAAACATACTATGTTAATTTACAATAGATAAAACTCATTGACCTGAGTTTATAAAATGCTTTGAGGTGTGCTGACATATTCTGATTGGTGGATTACCTAAAACATTTTGTGCAATAATCATATTGATATATTGATAACAAAATTGATAATTGCAAAAGGACACAGTTGGCTTGTTAAAAATTCCCATGATGGCCATTAAGTGAACTGTAAATGTTAAGATGTTTGCAGTCTATTGCAGTATACCTAACATCTTACAGTTGTACATGTGTTTGTTGGGGCTGAGCTGTTGTTGGAACACACACAAGGGGGGAAAAAACCCTCTGTAAATTGTATTAAATAGTTCCATCTCCAGCCCTCAGTACTTCCACTTGCTTTGTTTTGTCTCCAACAGGCCACTATGCGGTGACTGTAATCAAGCCTGGAGCCAGAGAGAGAGAGAGAGAGAGAGAGAGAGAGAGAGAGAGAGAGAGAGAGAGAGAGAGAGAGAGAGAGAGAGAGAGAGCAGATCCATCTGGCCCTCACCTGGAGAGTATAGCTGTGTAACATTCATGCCGCAGCCTATCAGAATAAAGAGGGCAAGAAGAGTGTTAGAGGCCTCCAGCCAATCAAAGACAAATTCACACACAGGAATGAAAAAAATATACTACGCTCTTGCAGTCGTCTTAGAGTAATTTTACTCTGCTGTGATGTTAACTGAAACACATGTACATGTTCTGTTTCCATGTATGCAACACAAAGCTTTGCACTCAGATATTGTTTGGTACGTGTGTTCATCTTTCACGTTACTTGTTGCGGACTGACCATTGACGATATAAAAATTCCAGATTCCATTCTTTCCACATTTTCTGAACTCCGCATGAAAGTGTCACCCTGGGCCTGATAAGTCACCCTGGGCCTTGAAAGAAATTGGCATGCGTGTTGTGTGTTCCACAAAGTCAGGAAGTGAAAGTAAACATGCATGAAAACTAGTATACTAGTGCTAAGCTACACAGCAACAATGTTTTCACATCAGCAGCGAAATATCACAATAACATCCAAATGAGACGTACTGTGACTGTAACTGAGGTAGAAGTGTTGTGTTAAATTGTAATGCATGATTTTGAGGGAAACATGATTCAGTCAATTATGTATGATTAATATGGATTATTATAATATACGTTTTGGTTAAACAATTAAATATGAACTAAAATAAATAAATTCAATAAATTCAATAATATAATAATATAAACAATAAGTATTGGTCTATTGTAAGTATTTGTTCACACTTGTGAAAAGTTGTGGTTGAGTGACCAGCTACAGGGGGCCGCACATTACATCAAGACTCCACGTTTTGTCACGAAAACACACGCGAGAAGTGACTCAGCCGTAGCGCAGTCGTGCTTGTCGATGTTATCGTGTGCACACACATTCATGTATCAGTCACTGTGTTATGTGTTGTGTTTGTTCACGCAAACATTCAACACCCGAGGTGCAACAACAACTTTGGTCAACACATAGCACATACAGGTAGGCTACCGGCAAGTTGACCCCTCCGCCAGGTTTTTCTCCCCGTGTGTTGCGCTCTCATTGGCTGTAGCTCCCGACAGATACAGCCGGGCAGCATGCTAGAGATCTGGAATGCAGCAGCCAGCCTCTTGGTTCATACATGGCTCTCTAGCGCTAACGTGTGAGCGCTGAGCCAACGTTGTGCATTTTCTCTGATCTGTGACCTGTATGGAAGCCCATTCTGCCAGTAAAAGAAAAAAAGATCAGTCATAATTATGAGATAGAAAGTCAAAATTATCTTGTCATCTGGTGGAAGAAAAAAAGCCAGCATCACAATTTCCACTTTCTATTTAATAATTATGACTTTCTATTTCATCATTTCCACTTTCTATCTCATAATTATGTTTTTTTTTTTATCTCATAATTTCCATTTTTTTTATTTTATTTTACTGGCTGAAATGGGCTTCCATACTTTTGTCCAGGAGCGGCGAGTGGAAAATCTGGGGTAATGTCGTGCAGTGTGAACTGATTATTGTTGTCGTCTGTTTCCCCTGTTTTGGATAGTATGTCATTTGAAGTGATGTGAAAAACATAAAGTATGACACAGCATAAATACCCAAATAATTAATAAATTGATCAATACAAAATGTATCTGTTTCATCAATGGGTTTCCCAAATGTCGGCATCCACTTGAGGAAAGAACTAATCAACAGTCAGAAGATCAGCTCTGGCATGGCGGCCAACATGTGGGCTCTGCTTTAACACACTATGGAAAATATTCCAGTGTGGCCTACCCAGTAAGAGCAGCAAAATTGTTCAGTCACAGCCATAGTCTCATTGCTTTGACCAAAGCTGAACCACAAGGGTGCGTGATGTTGGATTCTTTGATGCCAGGCCTGTTTACATGACATAATGATGCCCGTGCTGTCACATTAAAGCATTTGAATACTCTACATTGCCTCACAGAAGACAACCCATCAGACAGATGGTCTCTCTGGTCGTGGAAACATGGCTCATCGTCATGGGTAAAATGATATGAATTGAGAATTCCAGCTTGTTTATTGCGATGATATGTGTTCTGGAAGAAAAAACAAAACATAAATTGCATGCAAGGGAGAGAGAGGGATAAAGACAATAACAGAAACAGAACATTTTAAAACATGGCATCTTAGATCTGTTATGGTGTGTGAGGGCCCCATTTCGAATCTAAATGCTGAGAGCTGTGTTTACTATAGGTGGAACAATTTGTCAAACAATGGCACAACAAGTGAAGTTTTAGGCAGATGTGCCAGTGTGTGGCTCCGCTCTCTTTCTCCTGGCCTCTCTTACTCTTTTAATGTATTCATGTGCTGTACATATGTATACGTTTGCAAATGTGTGTTTGTATGTGCATGCATGCATGCTTGCAAATATGCATATCATGTGTTCCTCTTGTGGTTGCAAAGAAGCATTTTGTATGGCCCCAACAAGGTTTGTTTTTTTACTGGAATGTTTTAACATTGTGTGTGTGCATCTGTCTGTATGTATTCCAGTGTATGTATTCAATGAAATAACAGTTAGTCAACTCTGTACTGCCAATTCATGTATATATAGATAAGAAATCTTGAATGACAGTGCTTGATACATAATATCTCAAACAAAATTATAATAATTTAATTTGCATGTAATATAAAGGCTTATTCACACTTTTCAATGAGGCAATTGTGCAATACGAATGTAATGGACTATGACGCTATTTGGAACATGGGTGTTTTTTTCTGGGACTCAAACCTCAGTCCCTGGGATTGCTACATTAAGCAGGTTATCATGACATTTTCAAGGAATATTCTGCAGACTCTCTTTCCATTTTCATTATGGAATGAATTTAGTTTTTAATCCGTGTATTTTTCACGAGCTACTAAAACAAGCCCACTGGTCGGTTATTAAGAGAGTCTCCTCCTCTGACTCGAAGTCATTTTGCAATTGACCCGTGGTGCAACTGAGGCGATCGCGCAGGCGATTTAAATGTTTATGGTGGCCAGGGAGGTGATATCTAATTAGCTAACACGACAATGAGTTTAACCCAGAAAAGGAGCTCTGGTGTCACAGGTCATGTTTTTGTCTGAAGACAGGGGAGGGGCTGAATCTGACCGCAGAGTCCAGTTCCAACTTGGGCTTTCCCTCCAGACCCCAAGGGAAGAAAAAAAGATGCAGGAAAGGGAGGGAAATATATAATTTTATAGGCAGTGTTGTTGTTTTTTTTCAAATACATGTTGCTTGTTTACCGTTCAGGGAGATAATTATTGTTAATTTTAGCTATGAGAGAGAGAGAGAGAGAGAGAGATTTTTACAATTCAAATTAGGCATGATGGAGTGTGACATTAACAAAACTGATATTGACTTGCCCTTTTTGAACAGAAATAACCAAACAAACCAAGCATTTGTATTCTTCTACTAGAATATTTGATTAGAGTGTTGGCTTGCATGATATGCAACTTGTTTTGCATGCTCTTGCCTATCTGACACTCTCAGTTCTGTTGAATCTCAATCTCCCCGCACGCTGCCAGATCGTTCCCCAAATGGGGAAACAAATAACAAAACGCAGCAGAAAAAGCCTTCTCCTCTAATGTGTCTGCTTACCTCATGGGAGGCAGAAACAAAGAACTATGACTCACAATTCACCACCCCAGCTTCCTTTCAACTGTCACCCCATTGAGTCTCCAAGCAGAGCTCTGATGGTTAAATGTTGGACAAGAGTCCCAGTTTTTTGACAGTTCTGTGTTGCTTGTGGTTTCTCTCTCTTTCTCCCCACTCTGGCCTCTCTAAAGTTCCAGCAGATTAAAGGATCGGATTTTGAAGGACACACACTGCGCTTAGTGTGTATGCATTTTTAGTGGTTTCCTCTTTACTTTGGTGCTATTTATACATGTTTGCTTACGCCATCATGTAGTCAGAATCAATGACAAAATATGAGGCGTGAGTGTAGATGATTGAAAATGTTGGCAGCAGTTGAATGTCATCTAGATTCACTGTCATGCTGGGCAGATGCTATTTTACGGGGTGGCGGGTGAACCAGTCAGTTTCAATGACAGTAAAAATTCTGAATAAAGTTCTGAGTTTGTAGAAGGAATCAGAAGTCAACAGACTGATTTTCATATAGTTCCTCATGCCCATGGAGTCAAGATTTCATTTGAACTTCATCATTATTGTGAAAGCAAACTTAAAACAAAGGTATTGATTTTCACATTAAAAGATAAAACACATCAGCTCCTAACTGTTTGAAAGCAAACTGAGACCTGAGATCCGGGGATCGTTTTTTAGCAAAACCATGTGCACCCAAGCCGTTTATGTCCGTCATGATATGACTTCGGTAAACCTCCTTCCAAGCAAACAAAAACCTATGCATTTATGCATTGCGCAGGCGGCAGCAGTCATGGTGGCATGACATTCAAAGCCACGTCGCTTTACCACTTTGGTGGTACTCGATCTCCGTAATTTTCTTGATTCCTTGATCTGTGCCCATCTGCGTTTCTGATGGCTCGCCTGCAGTCTGTCTCTGTCATTTGTTCCAGCATGTCCCCGTTAAGTCTCTGTTACTCTCTGGGAACGTGGACCACAAGAACCCCCGGGGGGATTGTAGTCCTTAACGCTGTTGTGAGTACATTTTAGGGAGTTGGGGGTCAAAGAGAGCAAGAGAGACGGGTAGAGTGGCATGGAGAAAAAATGAGAAAACTGAATGGTAGAGAAGGGGGGGGGGGGGGGGGGGGGGGGTGACAAAGGGGAGGCAAAAGAAGCATATGAGTGGAAACATGTTTAAGTATGAGCCTGAAATCCTTCTGAACAATAAGTAATTGGAAAAATATGAGGGGGAAATGGTGAATTGAACAATAAGAGCCTTTTTGTTCTTCTGTCACAAATGCATCTCCTTCAATTCCTGTTGCCCAAGTTTTCCTCCTTTTGAGGGATGAAATACAAACACTGTATTGACAGGGCTCCCATTTTATGCTCAGTAGTGTACTTCTTTATAGCTCAGTTCAGTTGTTTTGTTACATGCTACTAAGCTTTGGTTGTGCTTATCTGAATCTGTAAAACAGGTTATGAAGAAGTTATTTATGTGAGGATTTTGAGTGTAATTTGACTTTTTCAAAATGTCTTGTTTAAGTAGCTGAAATTGGCATATTTGTTTAGCATATTTGGCATGTGTGTCCCTTAAAAATATTCACACATAGTAAATATACTCCATTAAACAGTTGCAGCATGAGATGTTTGTTTTAACGTGGAGTTATTTTGTAAAACAATGTAAATCATAAAATTAAAACGTTTTCCCTATGCTCAGATGACTTAAATGCCAGATTTGTTTGAAACTCCCTCTAAGTGTTGGTTACTATCAACACGACATGGCATGACCTCTCCTTATCTTCTTGTTTTTTTAATACACTGCAGAAGCAGCTTTACCCCAGTTCATGTTTCTTTTATACGCCAAACAGGCTTCCGATGCATTAAATCATTCCGTCTCCGCCACTTATCCCACAGAAACCTTTCTCTAACTGCCGCCAGACTGATTTACACCGGAGGGGTCATTAAATGTCCAACCAAAGAGACACTTATGAGGTTGTAAAGCCTCATAAGTGTTTGCCCGAATGGCTTCCAAATGGCCACGGCTCATCTGACTATGATTTTCACATCAATATATTACATGTACACAAAGGCCGAGGCCAGCGGAGCGGGAAAATCCTATGTCTTTGTGGAGTGTTGCTTTATCAGTCCTTGATGAAAAAGGAGCCACAGAAACGGCAGAAGGCAGGTGTGAGACAGTGAGTCAGCTTTTTGCAATGAAAACAAATATTTACTTCAAGACTTGTGAGGGGGAGGTTGGTGCATTTGTCAGTGTATGTGTGTTTGTGTGTGTGAAGTGGTGATTGCTCAGGAATGGGATTCATATGTATTATAAATTAAATGCACCTTTGAGAGTTTTTTGACCATCTCGTACTATTCAATTCAATTCAATTCAGTTTATTTTATATAGCCCAACATCACAAATACAAGTTTGCCTCGGAGGGCTTTACAATCTGTACACATAACATCCCTGTCCCGGGACCTCACATCGGATCAGGACAAACTCCCCTAAAAAGATAGTTAAAACCCTTTCACAGGGAAAACAGGAAAGAAACCTGAGGGAGAGCAACAGAGGAGGATCCCTCTCCCCGGATGGACAGAAGCAATAGATGTCATGTGTTCAGAATGAATAGCGTAGTTACAGCACATTCAATGAATATGACAGAAATTATTCATATAATGAGTAGTAGGCATGGTCCATGATCCAGATAATCCACGATCCATGAAGCAGAAGGCGGTAGAGAGGAGGGGGGGGGCATCAGCAGGGCCATGGCAGCAGGCAGGACCGGTTCCAGGCAGCCATGATTCCATGGCAGGGGGCAGGACCGGGGGCAGGACCGGTTCCAGGCAGCCATGAATCCATGGAAAAAGAAAGTAGAGTTAGTAATGTGCATTGAAGAGACAATAGTTTATCCAGATGGAGAGAAAGAAGAGGAGAGGAGGAGTGAAAGAGGAAGAGACTACTAGTAGTAAGAAACATGGAAGCACTAGAAAAAGGCAGCAAACAAGGATGCTGCTAGCAAGCAAACATGGATGCAAGTTCTAAAATAATCGGTCATGAAGAAGGAGATGCATTCAATACATTTGTACAAGCAATATATTTTCGAGAGAGACGCTGAATGTAAATATAATTGTGTGTTTGCAAGAAGGGAGGGACACATATGTTCCCTTAAACTTTGTGTTGCCTTGTGGGTAAAAAATAACCCGCTACCATGTCAAACACCAAAAAGAAGAAAACAAAATTCAACATGAAATTGAATCACTTTTTCAAAGGTTAACTAACATTAGTGTGAAACATTGCTTTTGTTCACATTTCCACTAAAGCTGTACATATTTAACATTACGTTACATTTCATTTAGCTGACACTTTTATCCAAAGCGACTTACAATAAGTACAATTTCTTCCAAAAAAAAGTTAAACTACAAAGTGCTATCAGTAAGTGCTATTCAAGTGCTACTACAGTGCTACCTTCCTTGTTCAAGGTGTAGTCGGGAAAAAAAATGCATGGTTGATCTATAATGCATTATAAACATACATCATTATCTTGTTTTATAATTCATATAGTTTGTATAATTTTTCAATGCATTTCTTCATAACGATAAGGCTCACACATTATGAAGCTTTTTTATGATTTATAAGGTCGCTATCATAACAATAATACTTCATAATCAATTATGTTTCTTATGCAAGGATCATTGTGTATTAGTATTCCCCTTGTGATCCATTATGCAGTATAATAATAAAACACATTATATGTTCATAATAGGGATAGCACTGTCACCTCACAGCAAGAGGGGCCTGGGTTCGCTTCCTGGTCTGGGTGTGTGGAATTGGCATGTTCTCCCCATGTCAGCATGTTCTCTCCGGGTTCTCCGGCTTCCTCCCACAGTCCAAAGACATGCAGCTCAGGTTAATTGGAGGCTCTAAATTGGCCGTATGTGTGAATGTGAGCATGAATAGTTGTCTGTCTATATATGTGCCCTGCGATCCACCTGTGGTGACCGCCTTTGCCCAATGTCCTCCAGCGCCCCACGACCCTAAATAAGATAAGTGGCTCAGTTAATGGAATGTTCATAATGTATTATAGTCTTGTGCTTGCTAAAAATGTGAGAGGATTAGTATGTTGTGTCTTCTTCTCGTCATTGTAAAGTATATAAGAATATATAGCTTTTTTGCTAAAAAAAAAGTTTAAGAATTATCATTTGCCTTCTATTTTCTTCTGAACTGTGAAGAGGGGAAACCCCAGATATTCACAAAGTTTGTGATTAGTAACAGGTTGTTTCTTCATCAAAATAGATTTGGGGTTTAACATTAAATTACAGTTCTTTATCTTCGGTGTTTAGTCAACTCGGGTCATTTGTTAAACCATTAATTCAATTCAGTTTATTTTATATAGCCCAACATCACAAATACAAGTTTGCCTCAGAGGGCTTTACAATCTGTACACATACTGTAACATCCCTGTCCCGGGACCTCACATCGGATCAGGAAAAACTCCCCCAAATAAAGATAGTAAAAACCCTTTCACAGGGAAAAAAGGGAAGAAACCTGAGGGAGAGCAACAGAGGAGGATCCCTCTCCCCGGATGGACAGAAGCAATAGTTGGACAGAAGCAATACTTCGACAACAAATTTCCCCTTGGGGATTAATAAAGTATCTATCTATCTATCTAGATGTCATGTGGCCAGAATGAATAGCGTAGTGGAGTTACAGCACATTCAATGAATAGGACCAAGGGAGTGTACAGAATGTTATTACACGGGTTAATCCTGCATGAATAGATTTAGAGCACTTGGGCACAGCTCAACAAGCTGTAAACAAAACACTGAATGTGTTGATTTGAAGTCATGTTTCTGGTCTGCATATGTATATGTTAATCCAATATTAACACTTCCTTTAGCTCTAGTTTGGTCCCCACCAACTTCAGCATATCAATTATCCCCTATGACTTGCTTCCTAGTTGCTGTCTGCTATTTGGTGCAACAGGCAGCATGCAGTGGGTTAATCAAAGTTTTTTTCACTGAAAACAGCTGCCTGTGTGGCTTGACATGCTGCTGATGAGAGCAGAGAGACAGAACCAAAACAGTAAAGTTGTGGGTCGTAAAACCAAAACAATGAGCTTCAAGATGCTATAAAGCTCAATGGAGCTGAGGGGGAATTTAGAGTCGGGTGGTAATTTCAACCACTAAATACAAATGAATTAAGTCATGAACACAAATAAGTCAAGCAACTAAAAGAGCATGCAGACATGTGGTGTACATGCTGGTATTAAACACACCCTCTTCTTTTCATGGGCCGCTCACACTTGTACACGCACGCACACACACACACACACACACACACACACACACACACACACACACACAAATGCTTTGCCTGTGTCTCCAGTTGCAGTGTAGCAGGTCAGATATCAGACTGCAGGTGACAGGGTTAAACCTGCAGCTCCTGTCCCGGCTCCTCCCCCCTCTCACTGCATGCCTGGAGGCAGAGAGGGCAGCTCGGGGCCGACTCATGCCTTGCCAGAGATTCACACCAGCAATTTGAGCTGTCAACGTGCTCATGAATCACCTGGTTAAGGCATCATTACTCCAGAAGATTTATTGGAAACACATACGCCAAATTTTCATACTAAAGCAGCAAGTGGAAGAGCCCTTGAGGGATTGAGGTGGTAGGTGGAGAATATGTTGGGAAAAGAAGGGGGTTAGAAAATGGGGTGATGACTAGTGTGACGCTATAGAGCTTGTTGGAGGACTTGATAGCGTTGTTGTGGTACAGGTGTCAAGATCTTTAAGATACTGGCTTGACACTTTTACTGTACATTATGTTCTTGCTTAGAGGAGGTAAATACATACAAATGTTTGGCTTTTTTCCCAACAATAAAAAAGTGCTTCAACAAAAGTTGGAAAATGGATAATGACGTTGGTCTCACTTTGTGTGAACTGTGTCATAATACATTTGGCTTTCTGCATATATGCAAGTGTGTGCAAAATGATTTCCGTTGTTTTCCGTTAATCAATTAATACTCACATGGGTGCATATTAGGACTGTAAAGTAATTATAGTGTGTGGCATAATCTATTTTCAAACAAGACACAGAATATGAGCAATGTCTTACTTACTCCATTAAACCGGAAGGGTGAATACAAATTTAAAAATAAATGTGTAGTCAGCACCTACTGGTGAAGGCTTTTCATTATTTCTAATCCCATTTTCTCTCTTATTTTTTTTCCCAACCAGATTGAAGCCATCACTTTTGGTTCTAATTGAACTTCTCTAACCTTTAGGCTACATCCACTGTGGTTCTGGATTGTATCTTTTTATTATTGGCTGCAGGATGAGTATTGAAAAGAAATGGTGTTATTATTGTCTTATCTGCTTTTAACCTAATAAATACTATATGATTATTAATAGGATATTTTAAAAATGCACTGCGCAAAAAAAAGGAACTAGAAATAAAGAGTTTATTTCCAAACAAGTCTAAAAGTGATTACAAAAAAGAACCACACTAGCTCAACCTCTAATACAATATGCAGCAGCACAACATATACATGCACACCTCCTGAACAGAAGTAAGAATGACAGCCTCACAACCTCAGAACTAGTCTGAACAGCTCCTGGTCGTTCCCATAAGAGTCCTTGTTAAGGTGGTACGTTAATGAGTTGCATTCAATTCTCAAGTGTCCAAATGCCTTAAAACTCATATGTCAGTTACCTGTCAAGCATTTGGCAGCACCACCTCTTGACATCCTGTCTTCATCTCACACATTTAATTAACTCACCTCACTTTCAAAATATACAGTAACCAGTAAAATTCTAGTTGACCGCCATCAGTGATCACCCCGGTCAACGGAGCCTGCAGATTAATGCAATTCAATGAAACATTCTTGGATATCTTCCAATTGGAAAACTGTGCTTTGATGGTGTTATCGTAATTAGCATCTATGAATAACTTATCTGTTTCAGTGCCAGAACAGCATTTGTGTGCTTATTTGTGGTTGGCATGTTCAGGGATACCATGACAGGGATGCAAGTTGGTTGTTGCAAAGATTGAACACATGACAGAAGATGCATAACCTTTCCTGGAGGATTTAGAGCAAAAAAGCAATGATGGGCCCTAGCATCTATATTTTATTATCATCATCAATAACAATAACATTGTGAAACATGTTTGCATCATCACACACATATTTGAGTACCATTTGCACATCCTTCACTAACACGCAGATGAGCTTCATATCTGGAATATTGTTGAAAAATGTCTAAGAAGTTTTCCTCAACTGTCGCGGTAAATTACCTTATTGTTTGTAAATTGAACTTGAACTATAATAAATGATAACACTAAAACCCAAACTCTGGATAAAAAAGCAAGTTATAAACCAGTCAGAAAGACCAGTAGAACACACACCACATTCATGCAGTATGCACAATAGCCTTTGGTGAATGTACTTAGCGGTATGACAGATAATAAAGATAGAGAGAGACAGGCCTGTCTGGTCTCTCTGTCTGGCAACATTGGTCTCTCATTATTTATGAGGAGGTTGTGGGGTCTGACCCCTGTGGCTTTTTTGAATTGAATTAGACACTAGATGTTGGGCCCTAAAGACCGAAGACCCCCAAGATGAAGATTTGCAAAGACTTCATGACCCTGGTAAACCTTACAGAAAGAGATGATGTTGCATGGCATGCAGAAAAGAATGAAAATAAATAAAACATTGGGGATAAATATTAAAAAAATATATGTGAGAGATAGAATAAAAACGTGGAAAGTACACAATAAGTGGAAAATGAAAAAATAAGAGAAAAACTGATAACACTAGTTCAATGAAGCACCAGTAAGGGTGTCATGGCAGACCCGTGGCACCCTAACCTCGGGCCTTTACTCTGTCGGTTAGTGTGTAGCTCACCGACCTGACAGAAGCAGCAAGTCCTCCATTGTACTGTTGCACACACCCAATTAGCCAAGGGCTTCATGTTCTCTGTGGGAAACAAAGGCAGCTCCTTGACACTTTGTTTCTATTACCCAACATGTCCATGCCCTCGAGTATCTTTACTCTGCATGTAGTATGTATCATAATATTACACGCTTAATAGCATTAGGTCGTGAAGAGGCCATGTTACCACAGTATGGAGGCAATGTTAGTTATGAGGGGTTAAGTTGATGTTTGATTGGTTTTCCTTGTAATTATCCAAAAGATCCTTTACAGTCTCACTTAACAACTCCTCTTTAGCTCCTATTACCTGAGGTGTCCCTCTAGGTTCAATACTTGGTCCCCATCTTTTCTAAATTGAACATGATTTCGCTGCCTGTTAGTTGGATAACTGTATTTAAGACTTGAACCACTTTAGGGTTGTGTCAGAAGGGAAGGAACTAGAGCATGACACAAGGTCGCATGTGGTGGATGTGAGTTAAATAAATAATAGTGCATAATCACAAGCAAAGAAAAGGTGTAGTAATTACGTTTTCAGCTTCTCAAGTCGTCCTTGTGAGATGCTTGTGAGGCAAAACTCACGTTTTCAGTCTTGATGGGGATGTTTTGTGAAATGTCTAAGCCAGGCTATTCTCTGTGAGTCACCATGAACTTAGCACATACTCAGTGAGTCTTTGCCCGTTCACATTTCCCTTAATCTTTCACCCATTCAAAGCATGTCAGTATTAATATTTTTTCCAATACTAATGACTAAACCCAAGCGTGAAAATCTCAAAATGGCATGACTTTGTCATCGTAAGATCCTCTCCTTTTGACATTTCCATATATTCCATGTCAGACATCAGAGAGACTTAGAGAGAGAGAGAGAGAGAGAGAGAGAGAGAGAGAGAGATTAGGCATGCCAGAGACAGAGTGACATTTCAAAGCTGGCCTGACGTGATCTGGTGGTAGATTCATCAGCGTCAACACCATGAAGCTCTCATCAAAGCATCTGAAAAAAAACAGAGGCTCACTAATCATGTCAACACACTGATATGTCATCCATTTACACCCTCTTGTAATTATCACCCATCTGGGTGACCTGATGTTTTGTGTTTTAAATCTATAATCTCAATATTAAATTTGTAACCTTACCATTAACATTTCGGTTGAAAAATTCATTTTTCATGATAATAGTAAGTGTTCTAGTTCCCAAGCTGTAATTTATAGTAAAATGTATTGAACTCCTAATTTGATTGCACATGTTTTATTACTTCAAACATCACACCCACATGTTTTTTGTTTTTTTATGTCCAGAAACATTCTATAAAATATTAATTGACTACACATCAAATCATGTTCGTAAACAACTTGCTAATTTAGACTAATTACGCATTCTGCCCGTACAAGTGGCAGCACTCTAGTCCATCTGTACTGAGCAGATGTGCTATCTGTAGCAGCAGCTTGGACATTGATTCACATTGTTTCTGTCAGGCTTCATGTGATTTACAGTTAAAAGGTGATAATAAAATTAACTAAATCACCACATTCTCATCTGTGCTGTTGCTAATCACTGACAGTGGTGCAGCTATAGAATTGCTTTTCTGCCTGAGGGGGTTGATTGTTGACCTTGTCAAAGATAAAACTGAAAGGTGTGAGACGGATGATTTGTGGTGGGTGAATCTTTTCCAGAAGTGTGCGGAGGGTTTTATTGTTTCACAACTCTCCATTTTACCACTGAATGTGCCTGTTTTAGTAGCACAAACCTGAAGAGGGTTCAAGTGTTCATTGACGTGTTAGTGCGTGATTTGGGTTTATTTGATCTCTAACACAGGCTGAGCAAAAACAAATGAAGCTTATAAAGCTTGTAAATAAAGGCAGATGTGGATTTCAGTCGATGATGGGCAGATTTATTGGCACAAGGTAAAAACATCAAGATTCTTAAAAAAACTGAAGTTTAGTAACATGAATTCAAATCACTGGAAACAAAGAGACTGACACTAGTTTTCTCTTAGTTAAAGTTAAAAACAAAGTTGAGTGGATGGATCACGTTGCATCAATAGAGTTGGAGGCCAGAACCTTCTTTACAATTGTAGGCAACCACCAAAACACAAACAGCAAAAATGTCATTTCACAAACAAACCAAGCTGCACAGCTATAATCTGCTGATTAGGTCAGTGATGATGGTTGGACAACATACCCTCGCCTTTATTGTGTACGTTGTTATTAAGAAAGAACATGCATATATGACAGAAATGTACACTTCCCTTTGATGTAAATGGAAAAATAATAAGATGACAGCAACCTCTTTCAAGACACTGATGACTAAAAACGGAACAAAAAGTAAAACACAAAGACAAAAACTGAATGATGAAAGGTAAAAATAAATAGATGAAAAAATAAAACCATGAAAGCATCGGATCAAATGACTCAACATAGAATTTGATAGAAGAAGTTGTTGGTGGAACCGCTCAGTATAAACTGAATTTTCTCGCGGTTCAGAAACATCATTGGTTCGCCCCTTTCAGGTTGCTTTATGATGCTGACAATGATGATGGTGATTGAGTAAAACAACAGCAGTTTAAAAAATGCTTTCATGTTTTATGCAAAGTGCATGGTGGCGATGTGGTATTTATACTTGAGTAATAAATTACTCTGATAAAAGAGAAGTCATGCATGAAGGTTACTGACTGTCCCTTTTAACTGCTCTTCCTCAGTTTGACTGATCTAGTTTTGACATGTCTTTCTCTCTCTCTCTTCTCTCTCTCTCTCTCTCTCTCTCTCTCTCTCTCTCTCTGTGTATACTGAAGAATGTGACTCCCACTGCTGAATCCAGGGCTGGTTAATTGCTGTGAGTGAATAAGTCATAGATGGCAGCAGCAGGCCCTCGGGGCAGAGCTCGTTTTCATCCTTCCTCAGCCTCTCCGCCCTCCTCAGGTTTTGGCTTTTCACCAGCCCAGCTCATTTTCAGGGGGAATCGCATGGCATAGCTTAATACCACTGTACTCCGTCAACAGCTGTGACACTAACCTGCCGTCTTTGTTAATGAATCAGATACACTCAAATCATAACGGTGTTAACACTGCACGCATGAACAGATTCAGTCATGAGTGAACATACTTGTGATTAAAAGCGTGCACAAACACTCCCCTGGTTTGACCTGACGAAAGTGAAAAAGCAACTTACTTTGTGCACGCTTGTTAAATTTTGCGTCTGTCGTACTTTTGCTGTTGTTGTTTTAGTTGATTTTAATTGAGCTAATCATAACATTGCGATAGTTATTATGACACCACAGCTGGCACATTTTTTTTTTCAGATGATTTCGAGAGACACTGGACACATTACGTACACAACAATTCGAATCAAAAAAACACATGGAAGAATTTCTTCAGATCACGAGTTGTTCAAGTATACAACAGTCTTATCCCTGTGTAACATCATCATCCATCACATTGGTGTGTTTGTTGAATGGAGCAAGTTGCTCTTTGATCCATGATTCTTCATGTAAATATGTTGGGACAAGCAGTCCTTCTAGTAAACTGTACTGATAATTCATAGACAAACACATGTGAGGAAAGTATTGTACACGGCACAAAATGAGCTCAAAATGAGATTCTCTCCTTTTAGTTTTCTTTTCTCTCCTTCAGTCTTACAACAAAAATGCACATGACTTACCTGAAGTCTTTTAGATAGGTGTCACATTAACCAGTAAACTGTGTGTTTAAATATATCTTTAACATCTTCACATATTCGAATGGTCACCTCAGTCAGTAAATCAGCGCTGTCACGCAGACCGGTAGTGTTCTTCCTGGTTCGCCTCAGGGCCGGGCTGCCAATCACTCAGATAGATAAGGGGGCTCAGGCTGATGGGATTCTCACAGAGATCCAACTTATGGTAAATATGTCCTGACTACACAGAGAATCCACAAAGTCAACCTGTCAGTCAGTTCCTCTGGAGCACCCTAGCCAGTCACGCGATGGCTTAAAGCACAAATGAACTCATGACAAGCTCCCGAACATATTTATTTATTTATTTATTCGTTTGTGGAATTTGTTTACTTTTGATATTGGTGCAATAATGTTTTAGTGTTTAGTGGTAGATTTTGCAGGAATTGTGAAACCACAAGAAAACATGATCAAGAAAAATACTAATTAAAATCTGCATTCTATTTCTCACAACATATAATGTCACATGCTCTAAAGAAACCAACATCCATATGTTAGTCATACAGGTATTCAACAGGTCATTTAGCTGCAATTTAAGCAATGTTTGCAGTGCTTTGGTCTCTGTTAACCCTACACTCTCCTGCTTCAGGGCTTTTTCCTTTGTGATGCCTATTATGTTGTTTATTGTAAGCACAAGCTGAAAGGGATCGTATCGAGCCGGGGTTCATTCGTTTGAAACTGCTAATTAGATATGACATAAAAAAAAGAAGACAAAAGAACAGTTCCATGAGAGCATCTCCAAAGAAGAAGAAATGTGTAATGTTCCCCCTTTAGTCTTTATTCGTATTCGACCCTCTTTCTCTCTCTCTGATTGAAACAAAATGGGCAAACCCTATTCTTTCCAACCCACTTCACTTCCAGTTTTGGACAGATACAACTGCTGCAAATGCTAACCGTAAACAGTGACAATCCAAACTGTGTATAGGAGACTATTGTTTTCTTGCACAGTGTAGTCTTTCTTGTGCTTTACTTTTTTTAATTTTAAAATTCTGTATTTAAATTTCAAAGCAATCCTTACCAGATGAGTATTGGTTCACGAGAGGCCATGCATGAAGACAAAGAAAGTGGCTGATTTCAATTGTGTTCGTTTCTTGTTTGGTCTGGTTTGCCCGTGGATGGAGGTTGGGTGACTTATGCACAAAGTTAGCGTAAGACAGATTTTATTTTTCTTTCTTCTTTTCAGCCTGCACGTCAGCCCCATAAATCCAAAGTGTTACAAACACAGAGGGATGCACATGTTCTGCACATAATCAATCTCATATCTACTAACAGTATCACAGCTGCTGACCATGCAGATGATGGGGGTGACTCGGAGGGTGTAATTTTTATCGTTTCTACTGCACATAAATGTCCTTCCTATGGCCTCATGGTATAGCCGGTTCCACAGGTGAAGCCCACTGGGAGGAAAGGAGGAGAATGAGCTTAATGCAGCAGATTTTACATTCCAAAATCAATCAAAGTATCAATATCAAGACTCTTTTTTTTAATCAGCTGCATAAAATATAAAGTCATGAACACGTAAACGTTCCATTTATGGCATGAAATATTTATAATGCAGTTCAAATGTGTAATACACTGCCGCAGCATACAAAAAAATCACATGTGTTTTCTTAACTCGACCTGAAGCACTACATAAATAATCATTAGCACACAGCTTCAGGGTAACGCCGGCACGTTCCAAAGCACCGTGTCTTTGCCTCTGAGCACTAAGAGAAAGTATTGGGTAAGGAGAGCCATTAAGTTACCACTTGTGGTGGTATAAGACCCGGTGAAAGCAGGTCCCTTAGGCACCGGTCCCCGGACAGTTTGAGTTCTCCTCTGTGGCCTGGCTGAGGAAAACAATTCTGCGTGTTTATGAGAGGTTGAGAGTAAGTTTACCTGTGGCAGGTTGTTGTAGGAATGCAGGAATGAATGTGGTCTCACTGCCTTTTGTGTTATAGACTTCTATCCCAACCCCCAATCACACACACACACAGGTAAGTCAAAAATATCAGTCGATGGCCAGCTCCAGCGTAATTAAAGGAGATGGTGATCTTTGTGACCTCACCACACCCGACACTTAGCTTGGCATGTTGTCTGCATATAGCAGCCCTGCCCAACATGTATACATGACAATAGACAGGGTCACAAAGCCAGCCGAGAGGGCCAGTGTGTGTGTGTGTGTGTGTGTGTGTGTGTGTGCACGCGCGTGCGTGTGTGTGTGTGTGCGTGTGTGTGTGTGTGTGTGTGTGTGTGTGTGTGTGTGTGTGTGTGTGTGTTCGAGTATTTGAGTGTGTGAAAGTGTTTTCTCATTATATTTTTAGTCTACTCTTGTCAGATTCCTTACACTTAATAAAATGGAAAAATTTTCACAGAAGCTAAACTGTTATTCTCAACTTTTGTACTCATTAAATCCACTTAAAGTGTCACAATAAATGTATTGCCGTAACTGACTTTATCTAATTTATTCTCTTTAACAAATTGTCCCGTTTTAATCAGCTTGCAAAGTTTATGCTAAATTAGACATAAATGATGGTGTTTGTTGACAGACCCTTTCTGGTTTGCAGGTGAGAGATTACTAATGGGAATGCTTTGTTTGGTTGTGAGCATTGGTCAGGAGGATGAGAGCTTTGTGGCCGTCCCTAACACCAGAGGGCTCTCTTTCACTCAATTTATTGTCTGACGGGCACCGCTGCAGAATCACATCTAAATAATCAATGACTTAGATTAAATTCCTATACAAATTCAAAATGTACTCTGAGCTGGTACTACATTTAGGTTATTATGAATTAAAAGTGATGTTAGAGAAAGAAAGAAAAATATCAAAAGTAATAATATTATAATAATATATTTAAATTCTTACTTTTTGTTGATATACTTTTTTATGGTTAGTGATTTGATTGGCAGCTGTTCCAAACAGGAGTGTGTCCTTGAACAGGTCACTCAACCCCAAAACACACCAACTTGTGTATCAGCTGCACTGTCGTCAGCGTATAAATGTGTGTGCGTGCTAGTTTGAATGTGTGGCATTGTAAAGCGGCATTTTGACGTTTCATTTTCTTTCAGTCGATATTGAGTGAAAGGAGGGTGTGTTTCCCACAAAGACATCCAAGTAGTGTGTCATATGTTGCCCTGAAAGAAACTGGAGCAGACAACTAATCAGCAGGACGAGGGGACATTGGATGTAGCCGCCGTGGTTGCTCTGAGCGCTTTCCCCCCCAAAAACCCTGTGGGTAGTGTTAATTGATGAAACTCTCTAATGAATGGGGCACATCTTTGCCCTGGCCAAACCAAATCATACTTAGATTAGTGAAGCTGGATATCAAAGCAAGCCGTTTGATGCCAGTGACAAGCAAACCAAGCCATCTTTGATAAATGCCGTGAGTGTCTTAATTTCCGCATGATGTAAAGCAGGCGTTCCTGCAGCCGTGCTGGGCTCATCGCTCACTTCAAGGCTTCTTCTCTTTACCTTTCATTTGTTTTCACTGTAGTAACATGTGTGCTGACTTCAAAAAAACATTCTGCATTGTTTGGTTGTTCTTTGTTCTTTTTAAATAGGAGGATTGTTTTGTACTGAACACATTATTGGACATGGGACTGACTTCTGGTAATCACTGAGCTTTACTGTATGTCAATAGTGACATACAGTAAAGCTATAACAACACTAATGCAAATGTGTAGCTTTGAAGCCATACGGCAGGTTAAAGCCTATAATTATTTGAGTTATGCCATAACCCGCATGTAAATTATGTTTAAAAAAAAGGACTGCTCACAATTGTGCTGCTGACATCTTGCATGTTGCAGGTTTAAGTTGCGGGGAAAAATAAGATTAATGACTAGTGTAAAACTGGAATTGTCATCACTTGGTTTTGTTGTCAGTTTGTTTAAGGCTGCAGTTTAACAACTTCTTGAAAATAATCTTTGTTATGCAGAAATGTAGCGTCTGTTCTATTTCATCCAGCATCAAACAACAATTGTAAATACTCAGCTTAACTCACCAACAACAGGTAGAGGTCCATGAAACAGAGAGGCTGTAAAAAGTCAACTAATCGATGCCCTGTGAACAGCAAAGTGGATGAAAGGGAGCACAGGCAGATACCAAGCAGAGAACACGCAGCCGGCCAGCACGAGCTCTGTGGCCCCCCTCGGGCCCTCGGCCACAGCCAGTGCAGGTTACACACTGTGCCTGTTTGTAATTCCCAGTGACCTGTAATCCTGAACACAGCCTTCACGGTAAGGCCCAGAGAACACAGGAACCCCACAAGCTCCAGTTCAGGTTCTGTCTCTCACTTCTGTCTTTCTTCCTCCCCTCTGTCTCTCTCTCTTAATTCATCGCTGTGCTCCTCTGCTGTAAAATGACCCATGGCTCAACCTTTTTCTGTCCACCGGCCAGTTTTTCAGACCACTTCCCACTGCTTTTGTTTATCAACAACACAATGTCACGTAGTTCATTCTGATGCCGCTAACCCTGCAGACCAGACTTATGACTTGGTGCTGCTGTGAGCTACATTTAGTACACCTGGTAATTGTGCTCGAAATTTGTCGTTCTTTAATTTCATGAAAACAGAGTCGAAAACAGACTTGATGTTCGTGGAGCCCAAATCCTCTCTTTTTTTGACGGTATTTTAGAAAACCGCTTGAACAATACATGAATATCATTTTACATTACATAGTGATATTATGTCATGGATCTGATATAATTAATGCATTTCGTGATGGAAGGAATGTATGTCCTCTGACAGTCTACTTGTCAAGGGACATGCATTTTCCTTCTTTCTCTCTCTCTCTCTCTCTCTCTCTCTCTCTCTCTCTCTCTCTCTCTCTTTATGTGCACCATGGTTGACCCCCTGCAGACCTCAGGGCGAGTATTTGACTCTGCATCGCATGAGAACACCGCAGCTTATCCACCCTGATTAAAGCCACTGCCAGAGTGAGTCAGAGCCAGATTTGCTCCGTGTGCCTACACCCTGCATCTCTGCCCTGAACACTCCTCTTCTTTCTTTTTCTTTCAAGAAACATCTAAAAGGGGTTAAGATATACTATCAGCCGGGCTGCCTAGTCAGGTTCACTTAGCAGGAACATGAGGAACTGTACTCGTAGAGTTCCGCGAGGAACTTGGGAACACCTGAGGCAGCAGAGAGGAATTCTTAATGTCATAAATGAATATGCAAATATCACAGAATGTCATAACACATGCCTGAGTCATGCTCTGATCCAAGAGCAGCCAGGATGCCAGGCAGCTATCGCTGCACCAGTGATGCCTGAAGAACAGAAGTTTTACCGCAAAGTGAGAGCTGGGAGCTTTCAGCCAGAACCATGCAGGTTTGGGATTTGCTAATGTCATGGAAGGCATGGAATCTCGGATTGAGAGTGAAAGTTTTAACATTATATACCAACAAAAAAAAAGATTGGCAAAGAGCAAAAGTATAAGAGACAAAGCCTAGAAAAAGAGAGAAACCTGGTCTAACATATTATCCCCCTCTAGCAGAAAAGACCAAGACTTTCACCCATGTCATCAGCCTCTGGCAAAACAGATTCATCATCATCATCATCACCATCAGTGCATCCCTTCTGGACCTCTCTGTCCCATTTCCCCATCATCCTGAAAACAGGCCATCTTGTTCCAATGCCTTCTTGGTAACAACTGTTAACCTGACATGTCAAATTGCATAATTGTACTGACTCGAGAACTGTAATGTGCCAGATTGCGTAACCCGGACAGGTCTGAGCACTGCGTTCTGGGGACACACCTGTGGTACCTTTCTGAAGTTCCTGACAGTGACGACGCACAGCATGACTAACACAGTTAACACGAAATGTGTGTGATTGCTTAAGTGTTGGATTTAATGTTGAACATACAAATGTAAATATGTTGTAATGAGTCACCTGATATTTCAGATAGGTTGCTGCCATTTTCATTAAGATGCCAAGTGGCCAATGGAGCAGAACATGTGAACAAGTTCAACTTTGTTCTACTTTGCACTACTCACCCATCCACACCCTGAAGGTTTCAACTAAGAACTTTCATTTTGTGTTGATTTTGGCGGTTATTGAGGATGAAAGTGGTGTTTCCGAGCACCAGAATCCCTTGAGAAAGCTTCTCATTTTACTGCAGGAGGGTCAGACAGTCTGCCCTGCTCCGGCCTGGTTCTGGTTCTCCCGCCTCTCCAGTGAGCCCAGCAATACGGCCCGGGTCTCCAGCAGCGTTGATGTCTGTGTTGGACCTGCAGAGCCGCAAGGCAAAGCTCTGCTTCTGGCTAGAAGAGGAGACGCTGCTGCTGCCCTCCTCCCACCAAAGCAAAGCCAGATCTGGGTCCGTCTGCGTTGGCCCTGGTCTCTGCTGGAGGCCACGCCGGTGACTGAGCTCAAGGAGTTTCTTGTGAACCTACATGCATTCATGTAATTTCAGTATTAAGAATAACTACGCAGAAATGGCCAATCTTCTCACAGAATGTCATTGCACATGCCTGTTAATTCAAGTGTTTAAGTTCCTCACAGTAACTTTTACTATTCACTTCACTACATAAAGGTCACACTACTTCCTGTATTAGCACAGAATGTTGGAAATGTAAATCACGAGGTGCGGAATAGACTAATTTGGATAAAAACCGTGAGAAGTTTTTGTCAAGATATGTGAACATGATGTAGGTTGTATTGCTTTTAATAAACCACCAATGCAGTTTTTTTTCTTTTGAGGACAGTATCATTACTTTATTATGTGCATCAAGTGTATTCATGTAAAACTGGACAATTGCAAATGGCTGGGTGTAAGAGGCTGCAAGGGTTTGAAATGGTATAAATACTAATGCAGAAACATGAACCTTACAGATTGTGTGATTGAGATGTGGCCTGACCTCACAGTTTGCTGTCATCATGACATTGTATATCGCCTGCTGTCTTTGGCCAATCAGAGAGGATCTCTGAAAATAAGTGCCTCTTAAACTCAGGTGGCATCAGTCTCACCTCATTTGGAGCCAATTGGTAGTCAAATGCACTTTGACAAAATATATTAATCACTAGTACCTTATCAAGAGTTGTAAGCAAAACATAAATGTTAGTCAATTGTAAGTGAGGTATACAGAAAAAAGTAAACATTTCCCGAACATTACAGCAGGAAAAATGACCCACAAAGACATTTTGAAGGGGAAGCAAACTCCTTTATCCCCAAGGGTCAGTTCAAAAAGTTCACTGCTCATATAAATGTTGAATAGATGAGCGAGAGGAATATGCACCTTCCTCTTAGAATACTCAATGCAATTGTATTAGTATATATTATATATAATACTCATATTATATGAGTATTCAGAAAAGCGCTATATACAAAGAAAGTATTATTATTATTATTATTATTATTATTATTATTATTATTATTATTATTATTATTATTATTATATATTGGGAGTGGCGGAAACAGGTTATATGACATTATACATTTACACACTTACACATTCCGTATCCAACTCAAATGTCAAATGTCCCACAAGAAGATGAATCTTTTGAGTGCCTTTTTACCCGTCACCACAAGTCAGGCTGTCATCACCTCAAAGAAACGTTGCTGTGGTTGTTCCTGTTTGTTGCAGCAGCAGATATCCATAAATCCTGTTGTGTCCTGAGCTGAAAATTGTGTAAGAGCTTGTAGGAACCTTTGAGGGTTAATGTACAAAGAAGGATAGTTAAGTGGACACATTCTCATTCTGTCTATGTTGCAATACTCACAGTTGCAGTGACAAGCACATGGAGCGATACACAACCGCGCACACATACACACCATGGCATGCAGACACGTTCACAAACATGCACACACACTCTCACATGTGGATGGAAGTAATTAGAGTAGAACAAAGCTGAAAAAATTAAAGTGGGGAGGAAATGTTGAAAACACAAGTTTGGTAAATGACCTCATAAACACCCAGTCCCCCCTTTCTCTCTCTCTCTCTCCCTCTCTCTCTCTCTCTCTCTCTCTCTCTCTTCCTCTGTCACGGTTTTACAATCATTTCAGTTTGTTTTTCCTCAGTTTTGTTGTGAGATGTACATGAAGGACATCAAAAGACTCTTTCCCTTTTTCCTCTCCCTCTCCCTCTCTCTCTCTCTCTCTCTCTCTCTCTCTCTCTCTCTCTCTCTCTCTCTCTCTCTCTCTCTCTCTCTCCCACCATCAGTCCTGCTTGGCTGCTTACTCTCTTCATCTGGTACTCATATGGGCTTCATTCCCCCCTACTGCAATCCAGCCCAAAACTATTTCCTCTTTCAATTTCCAGGGGAAGTTGTTAAATGGTTTCTCAACCAAACAAGCCTTTCTCTCTCTCTCTCTCTCTCTCTCTCTCTCTCTCTCTCTCTCTCTCTCTCTCTCTCTCTCTCTCTCTCTCTCCCTCGCTCTCTCTTATTTCTCAGCTACCTTTCGTAAGGCAACTCACATGGGGCCCAAAATGAGCCCTGCCTTGTTTAGCAAAGCAATAATGAACTACCAAGCAATAAAGCTGGAGCAGAAGAAAATAAAAATGTCAACAAATATGGTGAAACTTCCCATTAAGAATTCTATTCACCCACATAAATACACTTAAAAGGGACGTTAACATGGAAATAGACTCCTTCCCAAATTGTAACTGTTAAGTAGTTGGAGCATCCTATGTTACACTCAAGCTTGCGCACGCACACACACACACACACACACACACACACACACACACACACACACACAGCCTCTTTGTCCCGAGTATGCAGTCAGGCGGGCAGGCGAGCTATAGCCACAGGGCCAGAGAAGCATGCTCATCTGAAGGACAAACGCTAACCGGGCAGACTTTTCCTCATCTCCCTCCATCCCTTTCCCTCCTTCCCACCCTGCTCGCCGCCTGCTCTGTGCCCTCTAACCTCGCTACCAGTACAGAGAACAGAGAAAGAGGGGATCTATAAATCCACCCCCTCCACCGCACCCCTCTCCCCCCCATTTGTCGGTGGAGAAGACGAGGCGAGGCGAGGCTGGAGGTGGTGTGGAGCAGGTCTTCAGAGTAAGCTGTGATGACAGGTGTCACTGAGTCTCATGGGCGGACCTGTGACGAGTGTCCTGCTCACTTACAATCCTCACTTTGGCGCTTTTCACAAGTCACGAACTGATGAGTGCCAAAAGAGGTGGTACGAGGATTCATTCGCCCGCTTTGTGTTTCCTTTACACTGGTGTGTGTGCGTGTGTGTGTGTGTGTGTGTGTGTATGAGCACGCGCAGACGGGAGCGCGTGCTTGCCCATGATGCCAAGCGTCTGAACCCCTCCATCCCCGCACGGGCAAATTTAGATACGGGTGTACATGTGCATGAATCCACACACATATGCACACACACACTCTCCCTCGAGCCTGGCACTACACACACGCCGGCTGCCAAGCCAGTTTAGTGTAGTCCAGGAGAGCTGCTCTGTCTCAGGGCAGGGACACTGCAAACAAAGCCTGTAGCTCCTCAGTGCAGTGGGTAAATCTGATGTGCCGGAGGAACAGAGAGAAGAAACTCACAGGCACGTCTATGTTGTTTAGCATGATGTACAAAAAAGCTTTGCCGGGTGCAGAGAGGTTGTTCACACTCCCTAAAGTCTTAGTCCGATGATAAATGACGACCAAACAACTTCAATTAGGGTAGTTTGTGTTTCTAAATGTACATCGTCTCGTGTTAGCTCTTCGGAAAGGCGCACAATCGGCTCTATGAACCAGACTAATTGTAAAAAATAAACAGCGTTGACTTGTTGCCGCTGCTTTAAGTACCAGACATCCCTCGGTAAGTCAGTTTGTGTTGTTGTCATGTGAGATCACAAGGCTTTCATGCTGTTTTTCACACTCAGCATGTGATGCAGGATGATAGGATGGAGGCAGGCTGAGCAGATTCAGAAACAACTATCAATTCATGCCCAAATTAGTCAAAAAGAGTGTGTGTTTACTATAGAGAATGATGCTGGAAGGGCAAAGTATTTATGTTCGCGATTAGGGCAGAGACAACCATCAAACAGCTGTCCAACTGGCCGGGAGCATGCACAAGGTATTCACTTTCCCAGCTTTGATGCAAGATCAGCTGCCGAGGCCGACCTCTGCATTTTTCTCTCCCAAGGGTCCCTGTGCCTCCAATGATGTGATCACAGCAGGACACAGGGGCCAGTACGGTCTGGGAGGAGCTGACCATTCATCAGATCATGGCAATCCCTGCATTTCCATTTCACTGGGACCCCAGTGGGGATAGACACACTCATGAAGACCCTCTTTTGTACCTGCAACAGGGGCCGCCCTGCCTTCTTTTATCCTGCAGTCTTGGTTCGAGGAGGCTAATGAGCACAGGCCCGGTACGTCTGTTCTCCGGGAGGGACGCTCCCATTCATCCGCCGGTCCTTCTGTGAAATCCCATGCATTTACCGAAGGCCAAGCCTCCAGTCAATCAGTATACACTCCTCCCTTGCTTTCCCTCGCCCCTCTGTGCTCGCTCTCCCCGCTGCGGCACACAAACTGCCAAAGCCCAGTTCCACCTTTTCACACTGTGCCGGGCTCAAAGGGAGGCTGGCGGGGGATGTAGAATAGAGCTGTGTTTGTTTAAACATGTCTTTAAAAAACGAGTGGGGGGACTTGTTAAATGCAGGCCAGGCACCGCACACCAGGACATGAAGGAGGGAAGCTGCAGTACTGAGGCCGCTGCTGAAGGCCTTTTAGGTATCACTGCCACTCAGGCGCTTCATAAAAACACTTTAAATGCCACCAAAGCTATTTAACACGTCTGTGTGTGTGTGTGTGTGTGTGTGTGTGTGTGTGTGTGTGTGTGTGTGTGTGTGTGTGTGTGTGTGTGTGTGTGTGTGTGTGTGTGAAATGTTTGTGATATTCTTCTTCTATTATTATTATTTTTGTATCTCATTATGTCTTACTGTTATTACTATTTGATTACTTCTTTATTTGATTACATGAAAACAATTTAATAAAATACTCTCAAATACCGATATGTTGTTTGATAAATGTTTTAGGGGTGTTTATGAACCTTTTGTCTGTTTTTTATATTTATTTTATTTATTTATTTTTACTAAGACTTGATTTGAAATATGTTTCCACACAAATAATGTATGTGCTTGTCTTGAGGCTTATTTTCGTTGAATATCAAAAAGGCCTGTTTTGTTCTTTGACTAATTTATTTACTCATTGTATAATCAAATGCATGTTTTTCTCAGTGCCACTCATGACTTGTAAAGTGAGGTGAACTCAGTATTGTATGGCCTTTCACATCTCAATCTGTGTTACATTTCCTCACAATTTCCAAGAATAACTGACTGTGAGTTAATACAGCCAGTGACATTTTCACCATTCACTGAATGCAATTAATTTCTGTCCCTCCGAAATGCCACGCAAGTATTTACCACTGTGCTTTACGTAATCTCTATGCGATAAATTCTAATTTATTTAATTAATAATTATTGCTCCAGAAATTCTGCATTTTTTTCTTATTGTATTCAGTGTTTCTACATCTCATTTTGCTCCACGTGTTTCTCGAACTAAATAAAAATGTCAAAAACATCTAACTCTGTTTGACAGATTCACTGAAGATATTCATGCAGATTACGTTTGCTTTCACTTACAAAATCCCCCTCTTTGTGTTGACGCAGTCTATGAGAGTAAACATGTGTTTAGTTATTTTGCATGTCTAATAACGGAAGGTTTTCACGGTTGACTTTGTGCAGCACTGCAGGAAGACACGGGCATGTCCCGTTTGTCACGCCTGGACTCTGTCTCAGACTTGTCACTGCTTTGAACTGCGACTGCACAAGCGCCTTACAGGAACCTCCGGAATTAGGTTAATTTGCACTAATAACGAGGGTATTTTAAATATCTTAATGAGGGGTGTTGACGTAGACCTTGAGTGTCCATTGTCTCAAAATAATTAATGATGGGCCTGGCTGATATGTGTCATATATGACTGCATGGACAGAAATAATGAATAACTGCTGCCAAGCTGTGACTTTCCTGCAATATACTTAATGAACCACTCATGTGCTTATGGATCTTTTTTTGTGAGTTTATAATAACCCTTTTGCTTTTTATTGTATTTACTATGATTTTTTCCCCCTCCCCTTTTTATAATATATTTGCCAAATTCAATTGAATTATTTTTTATTTAAGAACACACCATTACAACAAGAGGAAATTCATGTTTTGATTGTTTTATACTTATACTGTGTGACATTTTTCACGACTCTATTGTGTCAGTAATTCTGCCTGTACACTGTCTCCTGTGCTCACCATCTCCATGCACGCTCAGGACGCTCAGTGAGGACATTTGCATTTATGCAGATTAAATTAATCTGTTGATCTCCGTGTCTGTCTAATGAAGAAGGCACCGTGGTGTGTGGATATGAATGTCTGTATGCATGAGGAGGATGGGTTAATTAGGGAAAGCCCGGGCTTCCCTGAAAGGCCACACGTTGCCAAAGGCTTGAATACATTCTCTGCTCTTGACATGCAACAAAGTGACAAGTGCAATGACAGATTTTTTTTTTTTTACTTTTAGAGAGAGAAAGCGAGAGAGGGTGAAATATGTTCAGGGCTTGGTTAATTTCATATATATATATATATATATATATATGTTGTGTTCCAGTGGTCCCTCTCATTAATACATAGCCCATGGAGAGTTCATCTTAAATCATTACTTTAATTCATTCGGGCTTATTATGTGCATTGTTGAAGGATTCAACTCATTGAGACAGAAAGCCATAGTCTGCCTCAGATTTCACAATCTTTCAAATAATAACGTCTTCTAATTGTGAATATTGTCATCAGCACAAATGTCGTCTCGGACGTGACAAGTGTTGAGAACGACACCTGTTTTCTTTTCCAAAGCGTGCAGAACTCATCACAAGACTCAAACATTGGCGTGAAAACATGTTTCCTTGCTTCATATTTCATTTGGTTGTCACTACCCACACTGGCTGCATTGTCTGATGGTTATTGCTTCCTCGTCTCATCAAAGTATTTAAATAAAGCCTACTTGACCTGACACCCACTGGCTGATTTTAACGCACGTTTGTGTTGCTTCCTCCCAACTATAGGGAAGCTAAAGTAATGAAAACTCACATTGACACATTGACATAAATGAGGTAATGAATATAAACATGATACCAGTTATATAAGCCCTAATGTGTAGTCTGGTTTAGAAGTGTTTTATTGCGCTGTCCTCCAGTGAACCTCTCTTTCTAGAACCATCCGCCCACAATGGAACGAATGACCGGCATCGTTCTCTTTCATAATCTCTCTATCAATCTGTTGTCATCTGTTAGACCACAGCGTTGCTTTTTGATTCCTCCTAACCATGCTGCAACATTCTCAGAAAGATGTAAAACATCTTTCATGGTTTAATGTTTACTGCCACATGATTGCCTCTAAAGACCTGTGACAGGGACATTGGCTTCTAAAAATATCAGTTATGTTCTCATGTTGGAGGAGCTACAGCCCTTTTAGTTTGACTACTTACAGATAATGTTTCTTTGTGATCTAATACTGTTCTCAGTTGGAGCCCAATCACATGTTTAGAAAAGTGTATTTCACACTTTTGTTGTTTAGTTAGTCACTGTACATACTTATATTTCACTGTATATACATATATACACTGCATATACTTTGCATGTTTGCACTTTCTTTATTGTTTAATTTGCTTAAATGTAATACGCTCTGCTGTTTTGTTGTATATATTGAGTATTTCATACATAATATTTGTGTGTCTTCTATGTAATTTAGCTTTCTGCTGCCACAAACACATTTCCCCTTGGGGATGAATAAAGTATCTATCTATCTATCTATCTATCTATCTATCTATCTATCTATCTATCTATCTATCTATCTATCTATCTATCTATCTATCTATCTATCTATCTATCTATCTATCTATCTATCTATCTATCTATCTATCTATCTATCTATCTATCAAAGAAATGGTACAATTGCATGTCAGTATAACACAATTTAAACTCTGTCCGATTAACATGCTGCATTCAGTATAACATTGATTTTACCTTCACTGATTGAATAGTATTTTGTGTGCAACCAAAATCATAAGGTGATCTGGTGAATATAATATATCCTAATAATCAAAGTGTTGTCATCTGAAGATATTACCAGTTTTCACTTCAAGTAATTAAATACAAATCATAACTCGTTTGCCATTTTATTTATTTATCTTTATCTCATGTAGCATAGTTTTTGCAAGATTGATGATGAACAGATGATGCTCTGCTCATTGTGAACATCTCAGGGAGCAAAAACACTGTTGCTCAACAACAACTCAACTCAGCTCAACTTGAATGATGTTTCAAAGAGCAAATCAAAGTCACAACACAGGATCTGCATACCGTTTTCATTCAACAAGGTCAAGAAGGAAACTTGGGCAACACTTTTATGCTTTGGTTTTGTCCGTAATTGAGAACATGTCGTAGCCTACGAGATAGTATTTCCAGTGTTTCAGGAATAGACACACATAAGTGAATAATTCTATAAATGCTTTTGTATTGCTTGGCATTGCTGTAAAACTACACTCCTATTGTGAAGCTCATTGTGAAGCTCAATAAATAATATGGTGAAAATTAGAGGCACCATACAGAACCCGTACCAACTAAACCACACAAGTGTCACGCTGTTTTTTCTACTATTTCTCTTTCTCTCAGTCTTTTATTTTCCTATAAACAAAATTTGCACAAAAACCTTCAAAGCTCGCCGATGCTAAATATCCTTTAATCCATCCGACTGTTGTCTTTTTCATAGTATACATCAAACAAATATTTTGTATTCAGTCATTCTGGATGGAAACAAACAGGCTAGAGACAGAGGACTCATAAGAGGTGCAACAATTCGGCTGAGACTGAGAGTTTGGCTTTCAAAATGTTGCAGTTGGAGTGCAGTTATTCACATGCCTAACAAAGCTAAATATATAAGACATATGTGTAATACAGTACATACAGACACGAAAAGCTCCACCGTACTTTTTTCCAGTAAATTGATGCTGAATGGATGTTATCACAGTCTTGCACTTTAGATCAGAAATGGCATCTGCAGTGTATCGTGATTGACCTCAGTGTTGATTTGTGGATGCATTTCCATCAATCAGCTCCTGGATAAATAAGTCAGGCTTTCTAAACACACTTCTAATCATCCTTAAAGAATTTCCTTAGCCTATAATCTGCTCCCGCTGAGCTTTGTATCTAAAAGCACATGAGATAGGAACGAGTGGGCTGGTATTAACAGATTTCATACCAGCTATTGTGATGCGCCATGAATCTGGATGAGCCAAATCCCTCCCCGGGCACAACTAACCAAACCGCAGTGTCTCACTTTGTTTGAATAATATAAAAAGAGAAGTTTGTGCTGACACTGAAAATGACACAAGGTAAACAAGCACAGTGTAAGTGACACAAAGGATCCAAAAGATAAACACGTACGACTGAATAAATGGATTACACGTTCCCCTTGACAAAGTAGCTTTCTGCACCTCTGGGATTTTGGAGTTTGCCAAGTGTTGACTGCCACGCCCGGTCGAATGAATAGATTTGGAGGAGTGGGGGTGTGCTGACTGAGTTTTACGGGCAAAGTTTGTTCCAAGCTTTACAGTGGTCATCAGATTCATGTCCCAGCATCAATGCTTATAACAACTGCTTCGGCGTGCTAGTTTCTGGTGTTTGTTTTATTTGACCAACATAATCTAAGGGTGGGCCTTTCATAGTGACATCCTTGGGGATTGGCCCAGTGGTTGGATTAGAAAAAGACAACATTACTTGTAGCAACTACTTCTGCTGAAATAGTTTTGAAAAAAAATGGCAGTTTCTTGATTGTAGCAGTGCAAATTGACCCTACTGTGGTGGTAAAGTGGAGACATTAGTTATATGGGAGTTTGTCAGTGTTGGCAGCTCCACGAGCGATGATGAGAGCAGGGCGTGCCGCAGCATGCCTCTGTCACACATACATTATTTGAAGCACTGTGGGAATTTGACACAGGAGCCAACCTACTGCAGCGCTCACTCTTTGTAGTTAGGTTGAGAGAACGTCAACTGTAAGTTTTAAGTGTAAAATAAATCTGAAGCTGAGAGTCGGTTGAGCTTCTCTGTAACAACCGTGAAAATACAATTGTCCTTCATAATGTGAACCGAGAAGCAAATTGTCTTAAACTCATCAAACTCAACCTACACACACCTCTGAATGCACACACACACACACACCTATACACGCTCAGTCTGCTGCTATGATGCCCCCCCCCCCCCGCCCTACTGTCCCTTTGAAGTGTGGACCTGGCAGTAAATTCTTGGGCTCTTTTATGCTCATTCCCATTTCGATTAGTGGGGTTAACAAGCCGCTGCAGTTCAGGCTAATGAGACTGTACCACGGAGAGGGGTCATCAGAGGTGGGGTGGGGGAGCTGAGGATGGATGACTCAGTCTCCTTCCTACTGAGGAGTTAAATGAGATGCGGGGGAATCCTAAACATGTGTTGTTATAATTGAACGGCCTCCATGTTTCAGGAACTAAATAGACAGAAAGTGACAAAATAAAAAGGCAAGAAAAAAACCACCGGGGACATTATCTATTCGTAAATCCGCACATCATTTACCTCTGAAAAGGATGCAGTTGCTCATGCCTTTACTGAATCAATTACTCCTAAGCACATCTCCCCTGCACAAACACACACAGATGCTCGCACACACAAACATACCTCCTCACTAACATGGGGGCCCTGTGCGGCCAATCCCGCTGGGGACAGATGGGCAGACAGAGAGGGGGGCCTCATTAAGGCAGGATGTACCGGGATGCAGTAAAACCTCTACTTTCCTTTCCTCTCCTTCCCCTGTTTTTTTCTCCCCTGCGCTCCTCTACAGCACGCGGTGATGTTGGAGATCACTAACAGATGGAGAGGAGATAGAGCCGTATCACTTCCGCGACACACGAAGAGACTTTCGGGCTGTCTTTGTCGTTTCATTGATTTGTCACAGAAAACAGTTGCATTTCAGCTACCTGTCCAATAAAGTCCTATTTAGAAAACATGCAACAATGTGAGACAAACAGGGTGAGTAATAGCGTAATGCGCCAACATCCTGTAAGCTAATACTATATGATCTCATCTATGTGTTGATGCAGAGCCAATAATACCCAAACTGCCAACATCAAAGTGCACTAACATAATACTCATTTGAGCGCATGAAATGATATGCGTCTGAGGCAACGTGTCGGCCGCACGGCAGACGGTAACTATCTAAAAAATGTAAACAATTTCTGTCTTATGTTTGCTGTACACAGACAGTCTGTAATGTTTTAAAACAGAAATGAACGCAGGCTTCCTCAACCTTTTTTAGGTTGCAAATCTCTATTGAGAAATTAGAAATAAATCAACTTATTGTGTCAATCTGAACATATTAGGGATTCTATTTATAAGCGACGTTCTATTATATGGCGACAAATGTTTGAGATCAAAATGAATTCAAAACAAAACATTTCTAAATAATGTGTGATGTCTGTATATGGGTCTTGACCTATGTCATTATGTGTAATTGAGTCCAAGTATAGGAGTAAGTATAAATGACAGAAGTATTAGGATAAAGGATGCAACAAAGTAAAAGAAAAGCCTCTTTCAGGGTCAGAAAGTAAAGACAGGTGTAATTCTCCGATAATGTCTCGCTTTAAATACATTAGCATGATTCAGTATCATGTATCTCACGTGTCTAGGCCTGGACATTATGTATGAAAACATTAGCCAGTGTAATGGACCAGCCCTAGGGCTCTTGTTTGGCACGTAAACGCTTTGTGGGGGTCAGCACACTAACAGACCACGGCTCTCCCGCAGAGGTTAAGTGTCTCGACCAAGAGGTCAGGCCATCATTTAACAAATATATCTGCATCCCATCCGATCCAGGTCACATGCTGGCACGGAGATCGGCTGTGATGGCTGGCCAAGTGAGCAGACAAATGAGGAACTGATGAGAAGCGGGGGGCCTGTCTTGTCTTGTCTCCAGCAGCATCAGCCCTCCCCTCCCCTGCTGTGTCCGTGGCTGTCTGCAGTGTTGTCCTAATCAGGCCAGTCAGCGCTGACACACAGCATACTGTACTGCAGCCCTTCACGGCCCCACAGTCCACTAGCATCCCAACTCCTGTCAGTCTATGCAGGAGGGCAGGAACGACACGGTATCTCCCTTCAGAACCTGACACATTTCAGGTAAGGATGCTATGATATGATGGAGGTGTTTCGTTTACCCTCTACTTTGAATGTAATGTCCTCAGTCCCTCTCATGCATCCTGTCATTCCCGCCATCACTGTCTCTCTACCCCACGCCTACAAGATTGCATACGACTGTGAGACAGACATTCCCTTCAGGTAAATTTGCAGACACAAAGCTTCCAAGCCTGTTGCTCGGAGTGATGGAATGAACGCTGAGCTCTGCGGAGGAGAGAAAGGCAGAGATGAGTGGAGCAGAAAGGAGGGTGAACCTCCGTAGCTCTCATTTGGGGGGTTCCTCCTTAATTTCATCAAGCAGCACCTCGGGGGAAAGGAGGGGTTAGCGAGGGCAGAGACAGTGGACATCAGGATAATAATCATAATTCAATTAAAAGGTTACTCACCTACACAGTCACTCAAGGGGGGAGATGAGCACCGCTGCTAGAGCTGTGTCTTCCAGCCACTGAGGCCTATTACAGCACCGCCTAATTGATGCCTGTGTCTCTCAGTGTGTGTGTGTGTGTGTGTGTGTGTGTGTGTGTGTGTGTGTGTGTGTGTGTGTGTGTGTGTGTGTGATGACAACAAGGGGACCCTCAAACGCCTCCCAAGGGCTCCACTCCTAATTGGTTAATTAATCCTCACAGAGCTCGTCTGCAGGCCCAGAGGCGCTCAGCGTACAGAGGGAGGGAGAGAGGTAAGGACAGAAGGCTGGAAGGACGTAGGGGAGTGTGTGTGTGTGTGTGTGTGTGTGTGTGTGTGTGTGTGTGTGTGTGTGTGTGTGTGTGTGTGTGTGTGTGTGTGTGCGTGTGTGTGTGTGTGTGTGTGTGAGACGGGAAGGGGAGCAAGTTTGACAATGACATCAGCAGCAACATAGCGGATATTATCCCTGAAAGATCCCTGAAACAATCCGTTTCTTTTATGAGATCTTGGTTTGTTTTTGTCGGGGTAGTTTCTTTTTTTATGTTGATCACAGTGAGCGCTAAAAAACTTTTTTCTTCTTCTTTTTACTCCTCTTTCCTCGCTCTGTGTCTCTTTACACCCCTCTCTCTCTCTCTCTCTCTCTCTCTCTCTCTGTTTCTCCTCCTCTCCTTTCTGTTTTGCAGAGAACGGTTACAGTGGGCTGGAGGGAAGGGCAGACATGTATAGTGCTTGTCTGGCTGATACTCACTGAAAGAGACAAGTATGTAATTTGCCCTTAGATGCAACACAACACAATCCACTCTTGCATAATATGCTGGTTACATTGGGTAAAATGAGGACTGTCAAGTATATGTGCTATATCACCACTCGAGAAAGAGTGATACAAATTGGCCAAAGTGTTTCCCTTCATTGTTAAAGAGGGATTCAGCATAAAAGAACGTAAATGTGTTTATTTTATGGAGCTTTGGTCAGTCGCTGAGATGGAATAACATTAGAACAAGGAGGACTTTCTTTCAACTCATTTTTTGTATTTTTTGTTTTATTCTAATCTGTTTATTATGACTTTTGTTATGCACAAAAACAATTGTCATTGGGCCTATTTCATTAGATTTGGGCCGCCAGTTGTGATTGCAGAGTTTTTTTTTCATTACAATAAGGACCTCTGTATTTAACAAAGCTTTGACTTGTGAGAATTGACAGATTACCAGATCTTTTGAAAGTATGATCATGTTGTGAATCGAGCTGGACCACCTAGTGGTAATTCTTCTAAAACAGCATGCAGTTGATGTTTAATTTTGCTGATTAAAGCGTACAGAAGTAACAAACATTCTCAGAAAGGGAATGAAGGCAACTGCACACCTAAGCTCAGCTACACAAATACACACACTGAGGGACACCGGTGCACTTCTGATTCAGATTCAGACAGGAACATTCAACCCACACACACAATCTTTGTATGGCATACACACAAACACACAAACACACACACACACACACACACACACACACACACACACACACACACACACACACACACACACACAGAATGTAATCTGTGTGCAGTATTGTGTATGTGAACCGGTTCAATGAATTAAGTTGAGAAAGGTTTGATGACTGAGCTATTTTAACCTGATAGATATGTGGTGGAACAGGTTAACCCTATTTAAAAAGACACCAGTGTATAAGAGGTTGCATCATCTAAAACTCAACTGCTTTAAACTAACTACTGTTTTCAAGTCAGCCACTGTTGCATGTGTGTGTGTGTGTGTGTGTGTGTGTGTGTGTGTGTGTGTGTGTGTGTGTGTGTGTGGAAAGAGAGTGAGTGACTTGGGGTGGTGCTCAACATAAAACAACTCAATTACCCATGAAAATATCAACGTTCATATGTGAAGTCATCATCAACATCTTGCTCTCCCATCTTGGTTGTGGATGTGATGCAATCAGCCGCCTGCAGGTCTCTGCTGTTTCTCCGTAGATCAACCATCGGCTTCAGTTACATGGAACATCTTACTTTAGTTCTGCAGGTTGTTTATTTGGTCAACTCAAAGTCAGGATAATAGTTGATATGCATAACTCGCTTACTTTACAATTGAAGGCAATATTTAAAAGGAGGTGCCACCGTGAAAACTTTTCAGAGCTTTAAAATCCTGTCTGAGTATTACAAAGCATGTATTTATTGTAGGATGAGATCCATTTACCTTGTTTTTATCCAAGTTAAATATCATGCTATATTTCATTTGATATCACCAACTGCATTATGCTGCAACTTCTTTACACCAATCTGCAGTTTCGGTCTTTTTCAAGTGTATTATGATTACTTTGCTTTCCTCAAACGTGTATGTTGTATATAATGCTTTACAGTATATAATGCTTTGCAGTATTTGTTTCTCAATTGTACTTTTTACAGTACTTTGTTGCATTCCTGTGCTGCTGTGACACTGCTGCATCTCTGGGTAATTTGTGTTGCAGGCTAAATATAAATATATATGAACAATTCATTCATTCTTTTGGACGTTAAAATATAAGGAAGGGTCCCTCGTAGCTGAGATCCAAAGAGTTCATGGTGATGTATGAAAACATGGCCCAAGTCAAATCAAGTGTTTGTCTTGGACAAGTTCACCCTGAGGCAAGGACGAGCACAGCACCGAGCAGACTGTATGTGACATGACAGTATCAAACATACCCAAATGGACACACACTGACTGCCCAGACGAATAGTTTGTATGAGTGTAACGTGGTCATGGTGGCAGTCATCAAGGAGTAAATGATGCACGTACTGTACATGCACACATATGTTGTATGTGAACATAGAACGATGGAGCAGTGAAGTAGTGCAGCGAAAGTATTGTTCCTTCTGTGTGCACTCTGTCCCCTGACAGTCCTTCTCCCCGAGGCCCTGTACTAGTCCAGGTCAGGGATGTTAAAGTAAAACACATGTAGGGTACATAGATACACGTTAATGAAAGCAAACAACAGCCAACTGTCATGTTCCCAGTTTGGGAGACGCTGGAGCATCACATTTTCCATTGAATTTTCCATCAGAAGACACTGGAGCCAAAATGTGAAACAACTTGTCAAATTTTCCAGTGTGTGTTCAGGTTAATGTTGGCGTTCCACTCATGGCATTGTGTGTATGTGTGTGTGTGTGTGTGTGTGTGTGTGTGTGTGTGTGTGTGTGTGTGTGTGTGGGTGTGTGTGTGGGTGTGTGTGTGGGTGTCGTCTTGTCTCCTCAGACATCAAGGAACAAGGCGAGGAGTGTCAGAAGTCATTTGGCCACGATGGAGCCACGCGGCACGCTGCCATTCACTTCGAATCAGCCGCACACTGAGAGATCCAGCTCAGCCTGGGGGGCATGGCCACTGACACACACACACACACACACACACACACACACACACCTCCTTCACCCCACCTTATTCTGCCTCACAGACACACCAAACACAGGATCCCTACCACGCCTCATCACCCAGCCCCTGGCCACCCCTCTTGACCTGCCTGGACACACACGTGCACAAAAGAAATGCGCATAAACACAGACACCTATAATCTCTATGTACACACTGACACACTGGGATGTCAAGGAACACACACACATTTAATACACATGCACATGCACCAGACAAGCCCTGTCTCTCCCACTTATTTTCCCTGCATCCTCTCTACCTTTGCAGAGATTTCTTTCCTTCCCCACTGACTTCGCTGTCTTCTTCCTTCCTTCTTCTTTCTCCCAGTCTCTCTCGCCCTCTCCCCCCCCTCCCCTTCCCTGTCGGAGATTTCAGAGAAAATAGCTGAGGGCCAGATTAGAGGTTGGCTGCCTCTTTGCGTTACCAGCAAAGATAAATATTCCCAGGATGACTCCCATTGCCCGGAGGATGTTTATGTGTGTACATGCTGCTCTACAACCCCCCCCCCCCACACACACACACACACACACACACACACACACACACATTGACACATGTATATGAGCACATGTGCGAGTTTAAAACACATGCATTTCCTCTTTGCTTAGTGTGACACAGTAGATTGAGCAGAGGCAGATCACCAACATTCATCTTCCTGTTACAGGTTTAACTCACTGTTACCTGTTGCCTCACTGAGGCGCCCTTGTCAGTGTTTGTGACAGGTTTGTGTGTGTGTGTGTGTGTGTGTGTGTGTGTGTGTGTGTGTGTGTGTGTGTGTGTGTGTGTGTGTGTGTGTGTGTGTGTGTGTGTGTGTGTGTGTGCCAGCCAGGTGATAAACGAAAGCAACTCTGTGATGTGACAGGCAGGCTGAATGAAGAATATGAAGATGACGTTGTGAATTTGTGTTTGTGCGAATGTGGATTATTTATAATGCATAATGTTAATGAGAAAACACTGCATTTTCAATTAGTAAAGAGATTCAAGATAATGCAAGATCACTTATTCTGAAATCCTGATAAATATTTTTTTTATACGATTATGCTACAAAACAGAGTGCATATAGCAGCAAAATGCTTTATTTGTACAAGTAAGATTGTGTTATTTCTTCTGACAAATGTTACATGGCCTTGATACAAAATATGTGTAATTTGACACCATACATCATTTTTTGTAATTACTATAATATAATGTAATTTGTCTCTGTTTTGATGACACCATAATATCCTGGTAAAAAATATACTTGTACTACCCAACTACCCATAGTTATGCATTTGTGTCGTGTGCGTGCACATCAGCATTTGTGGCTTGACTTTTTATGACTATGACTTTATGTTTTCGCAGGTCAGCCTTTGTGTAGTTATTTGCATAACGGCAGAAGCAATGCAGCATGCCGTGTTACACCTTCCATCTCCTGATAGATGTTCACCAATAAAATGGGAGTTCCTGATTAGCTTGTTGTTGTTATTTTCCCAACGTTGAGAACAGTGTAGGTGAGCACAGTGAGACGTTTGGATCTCCTCTGACCATTTAAACATTAGTAAATTACAAACTCACTCATGAGATTTTTTTATTTTTTATAATCTAAAAGGGCTAAATGAGAGTGATTTGGTGAAAGCAGCAGCTATAAGATTTCACAATAGCGGTGGCTCAGCCAGCTGTTTGTTCCATGATTTTTACTAGAGGGCGTTTTCCAGTTCCAGGCTATACTAATGCAATACAATACCTGTTAATAAGGATAGCCAGGTGTTCCTGCAATACAATGGGACATTTACCACATTTCATTTGACAAAAATGACCTTTTGATTGTTCAACTTTACAATCCTAAGTGTGATTGATCTGCAGTGATAGCAAAAGTAGAAACATACACACAGAAAAACAGATATCCTAAAAGCGCCTCAGAGAAACAGAATCACATTTTACAGACAAAACCACATTGATATACAGGAAATAAATACTCAAAATGACTTGTACTTTGTAACCGCCATTGTGGATGTGCATCATTTAAAAAATGTGCATTGGGGCTACGTAGACAATACAAGACCACAATAATGCTCCTTGGGCTGCTTAGTGTTTTCTCAGATAGTAAATACAACAAAAAATAATGTTTCCTTTTCAGTAACTCGAGACATTAAAATGTTGTGATAGCCATTTCCACCGCAATTGCTTCCCCCTATTATGAACTGAATTAAAGACGATTTGGATGTATGAGTAATGCACAAAACGAATAACACATATCACAGCATTATAGTTCCAGTACCAACTTATTATGCTCAATTGTTACTCAACCCAGCAGGCCTCTATGGTGTCACCACCAAAACGCCATTATGTTGAAGCACAATTCCTTCTTCTGTATCTTTTTGTTACATCTGGATCCCTGTAAAGGAATCACACTTACAAGACGCGAACCAACGTCTTTGTCATCCTCCCAGAACGATAATTACACAGAAGAAGAAGAGCTGGCAGGACTCAATACTGAGGCGGTGGGAGAAGCAAAAAAAGTGCCTAACCCGATTTGACTTTTGAAAGCACTGGTGGGATCTGATCACAGGTCAGAGAGAACACGTGTGTGGCTCCAATGAAGGAAGACTTAACTGCTCCACTGTTTGTCATCAAAGGAGGGGAGCCAAAGTCAGGGGAAGTGTCTTAAGCAAGACTTTAAATTCCAATCGGCTGCAGAGGGGCTGCTCTGAATCTCCCCGTGACCTGTGACTTAGACCCTAGAGAGCACTGTCCCACATTATCATCCGTACAACCATAATATGACTTCAGGTTTGACCTCTCACATTTAAATAAAGCATCAGAATAAACAGTTGCAGTATATGCACATGATTTCGTCGAGGGATACAGTTTAAATTCTTTAAGGAAACTGCTTTCAAGGGGACACTTAGAGGAAATTGGAATCAGATGGAGATTAGACAGTTAGGAATATGTTCCCCCTTTGAGGTAAAGTAAGGAGAAAGGACAGTAAGGGGGGGGGGGCTGTGTTGTATAGCTCACGGCACTGGTGACCTGTGAACAGAGGAAATGGTCTTATGTTGTAAGCTCAGCTTCTCTGGAGAGCTAATTTACCTATTTCCCTATGGACATTTACCTTCATCTGCAATAAATCAGTACATACTGACTGGTTTTTCCTACTTTTTTTCTTCATCTAATGACTTTATTTGTCTCCAAAGGGACCTTCAAATCAGATAAACAAAAACTGTTAACAGATACTTTACAATACAGAGTCTCTTTATTTTCCCTATTGCCTGGAGCTGGACAGTGTTTGAGTTGTATTATCTGTATTACTTCCACACACGCGAGAGACTTTTGGCGTCTTATTTTTCAGTGAGATTTAGTCAGACATATTCTGTTTTTTTCATTGACAAATAAAGTCCCAGTACTATCTAAATTAAAATCACCCTATAAATGGGGGTAAATGTTATGTATGAATTGATATCCGAAGACATTTTTAGATGTTTCAAGTTGTCTCTTTTGGTGAGCTGGTGGTGCGAATGTGCTGCTACTGTCAAGCTGTTCAATGGACAGCTGTGCTTTAAGTGAGGCGGTTGGTGTAGAGCAGAAAATGATGAGACATGTCAGAACAAGACTGATATTTTCAAGCTGCACATTTTTTTCTCCCTGACTTCTGTCCGTCTGTTTGCACAAAGCACTAAACACACACACACACCTACACACACTCACACCATCACACACACATACGCACACATGCACGTATACATTCAGACCTATACTCTTACACACACATGTGTAATCATACACTCATACATACGGCTCTTATTCATACTCACTCATGCATGCACGGATGAACACACACATACACACACACATACAATAAGGCTGCCATGGTCTAGATTCAATATCAGATTTTGTCTGTGTTATGTTACATTTGTACAGATTATTATTCTGCATGGTAGTCTGTATGTTACTCTGCATATTGTTATATGTTAACAAATGGGAAAAAGCAAATATGTCCGTATGTGATGCATCATACCTCTATAGTCAACACATACAATTTACATATGGTATTACAAAAGATTGTTATCTGTGATGTGAATTGTCAAATTGTTATGAGATACTGTATGAAAGGCATGTTACTAGATATCTAGTGTCTCATACTACTCTCACACACATGCAGAAGCACATATGCACACAAACCCAAAACAGGTGCTTCCACACCAGGACGTGTTTGTTGAACTGATTTCCCAGCTCTCTGACAGATCCTTGTTTAAATATGAATTATGAAATGTCTCACCAGCACCGTATGTGCATTTGCCTGCATTGCCAGAGCTGCTTCCTGTTAGTACAAACAAGAGTTTAATGTGGGAAATTATGACTATGTTTTTTTATTTTATTTTTATTGTGCTTTGGTATGTGAAAATATGTCATATCCTGTATGAATCTGTAGTGAATTTCATCAGTATTTTTGAAGAAATACGGATGACATTGTTGGCCTGAAGGGTGTTGAAAGACTGCCTTGATAGGCGTGACACCTTTGTTTCTCACCAAACAATCAGATACAGCAGCAGTTCTGTGAGTGTAAACATGCTGAGATATGAGCTTTATCGCCCTCATATCACAGACATCTGGGATCTCTCTCCTTCTCCCTCGTGCTCTTTATGTTCCTTTGTGTTGCTTTGACATGCCAGCTTCTCCAGCAGCGGTTGCATCAGCAGAAACGTTGTCACTGGCAGTCACGCTAATTTAGCCTCTTCTCTTTGTTTTTTCTATCCTGGATAGGCAGGTGCATGTTAGTGTACACACAATACAATGCTCTCTCTCACTCCATCCCTCAAACACACACACACACACACACACACACACACACATGCACACAAACTGACGTACATAAACACAGGCTCACAAAACGCATAACTAAGCAGATTTTTTTTTAGAATGTTGTTTGGAGTGGAGGGATTTCCCAATTTCTAACACTGTTCAAACATATAAAACAAGCACATCTCAGCAAGTTCAAACATTTTGAGATTGTGTTGAAATGCACACAGTTAACACTTTACACAAATACAGCCTGGAAAGTCTTTTCATACATAGACTAAAATCAGAACATCACATCGTTCAGTCTTTAACTAAAACCACAGCAGAAAATAGCTCCGCTGTTTCACTCTCCTCTTCTCTCTGTCTCTTTATTTCTGCTGTTTAAAGAGGAGGTACGGCCGTCTGACAGTGGACACTGACACCTTTCATCACCACCTTCCCTCTTTATGCAGAACCAGCACTGTGGCCGGATGCCACGGGTAGGTACTGTAAACATCACTCCCTTTCTCTCCCTCCCTCCCTCCAACACAATAGCGTCCAACATAATTGAGGCATGCAAGTCTGTGGCTGCAATATGCCAAACATGGGGTGGATAAATTGCCGGGAAAGGAAGGAATAAGCAGAGGGAGGAGAGGAGAAAATGTCTTTGTGTCTTTGATTAAATCAGTCATGAAAGATGTATTCAAATTTGGAACAACTACAGTTGTTTGTATTATATAATTTTGGTTGCAAATTGAAATGTAATTTCTAAAAAGATAAACGCCTGGACTGAAAGTTGCTTGTTGACAAACATACATTTGTAACCAGTAGCCACGGGGGTGTCAAACTATTCCTATAAGTGTTACTACAAGTTGCTTAAGTACGGCCATTCCCCGTCTGCGATGAGCGCATCCCTCCCTGTACACCATTCTGCACAGCACACTGCAAACAAGTCTGGACAGCGTTGTATCTCATCCCTCTTTGGATAAACATAGGCAGGAAATGAATGTGGTTTTACAATGATTCACTCCATACTGGAAGCATTTGCTTTCAAAGAAATCCATTCAAAGCAGCTTTGGCTTCACATGTTTACTATTGTCTCTTACTTTGGTAGATATGTATCTTTTCATTTGGCTATTTCCTACCTCTACAACGCACCTTACCATGATTGGTTTCTGCTCTCGGACTTGGAAGTTGCATTGCAGTTTGAAAGAATTTTCCCAAGAACAGTTTTCAATTGTTTTCGGTGGAAAACCATTTATCTATTCGCTCATCCTTTCTGTGCTGCCCGTTTTCTCATGTACGCATTTGTACACGTTAACCAACAAAGTTGTCCATGGATGCGCCGTTTGACAGAGCCTTCTGCTACAGCGACCCAAAACTCTGGAATGCTCTGCCAGTTTTAAGGCATTTCTCAAAACACACTTTTAAAAAGAAAAAAATGCTTTTAACAACCCCTGTTGAAGTCTGCAACTGTCTGTTCCTGCAATGTTATGTGCTTTCATGCCCGATGGTTTGGAATTCATCAAGCGCTTTACAAACACAATTCTCATCAATACCATCTTTTCTTCACTCTATTTCTCCTTTTTAATTTCATTTTTTTTTTGTTGCCATTTTTGCTTTATCCTCTACCCCGTTATCAGCAGAATCCCACATATCTGCATGTTTCTCTTCTGCTCTGCTATCTTTATTAGTGGAAAGTCAAAGTGCCTCCGGCCGGAGCTTAAACCATGCAGTACAGCTGGTTAGGGACTGCCAGAGTAATGAGCTTTACCTTTAGCTGAACCATAAAGTCTGGTGCCTGCCTATGGGCATTCCTGCTCTGAAGTGTGGACAACACACAAACACATGAGCGTGTGCACTCGATGCTCCATCTCCCCGGTTGTAGCGACTCCCGTTCTCCAGTTTTATATGTTTCCCCCCTTATCATGTACAGCTGAAGACTGGAGATACAAGTTGTTGTTGGGGGGGGGGTCATTGTTGAGTGACCATGACTGACTCTTGACAGAGTTTATTGTGTGCACTGTAAAGGCATTCACTCTCCAGAGATGAGTAATATTTGTATATTTTACCATTACAGATGGTATGTCTGTAAAGCCTCATGAGACTGTCCAGCCTGATGACACACCGTGGGAGATGATGCACCATGAGTGCAGGAGGAATAGACGTATAGCTACTTCAGTGAGCTGGGGGAGTGTGACTGAAGAGGTGGACACTTGTACAGTACTTATGCTGAGTTTCATGTCATTGCAGTCAAGTCTGGTGGTTCTTATTGCTCTTTCCCAGCAATTGCATGTAATTTGTACACAATGTGCAGGAGACTGTACAAGGGAAATACAAGACAAAGGCAAAAGAGTGAAAGTTGTATGAACTGCTTGTTGGATTCAGTACATCTTTTTTGCTATCCTATTTTTTCCAGGGTTTGGTGCCTTGTTTTTAGAGCACAAGTGGGCTGCCTCGACTTAAACAAAGTCGACCTCTGCAAAGGTCATCAACATCATCAATACACGTTTATGATCAGCAAAAAAGCTTCAAGGAGAGGTATTATATTTTGAAAAGCAACATCCAGATTCAAACTAAATCAGGCTGTTCTCACTTCATAGCTATACCTACAAAAAGTAATGCACTATAATTCATATACAACCCACATAATCAATTCCGATGTAAAATACGTAACCACCTAGGGAGGAGGTCAGGGTCTAAAATCACCAGACCTTCGCCCAGGAGACCTTGTGAGGCGATGGCGACTTATTTTTGATGAAACTTCCAAGCGCCACTTCCATTGTTGTGTTAACCCAAGCGTTTCGTACTTAAGTAGAACCACTTTTGTAATTATCTTAACCAAAACCACAAATCTTTTCCGAAAGTCGTTTTGTCGCCTAAACGCCGGAAAATGCTGGACATTTGTAGGAAAACGCACGCAAAAGAACTAAATAACTATTTGTAAGAGGATACTTTGACTAAATGAATTGATCAGGAGACAAGATGTGCTAGAATCTAGTTGATTTAACTCCTCTGCTATACAACTTCCTGAGAGAAACAATGTATTGTATATAGCGTGTCCTCCACAGTGGAGCGACAGAAGGTCTCTGCACTCACATCCGTCTTTTAGTGTTTTGTTAAATTAACATTAAAAAAAAAGTTGTGAGAACAGCAGTATAATGGCAGCAGGTGGTTTGTGAGAAACTCTCTTTAATGCTTCATCGTGGCATTAACCCCTAGCTGCTTTCGCCACACAGTCACAGCCACCGTTCCCGGAGCTTGGGAATCAACCATGTGTGGGTCAATGATGAGACCAAGCACTGATGAACAGCGAGACACAGACAGATCAATAATCCCTGCTAATCCATAATCCCATCAACAGTAACAACAATGAGCAACAAATGTTACTTTTCGAGATTTATACGTTTTTTTTTTTTTATTGATCCATGAAAGACAGTTGTTTGTGCTAATAAACCTCTTGAGAAACAAACAACTGAGTGACCGGCGACACCACATGTGTAATCTTTTTGTTGTTGTATACTTGATGCTCATGATTTCTGATTCTGGTAAATGAGTGAAAGAATACTGTGTGTAAAGCTCAGTACATTTCTGTTTACTGGCCTGTTTGTTGACCAAACAGCTTGTTCCCATTACTGTGCTCAGGCCTAGGTGAACAAGACTTGCTTGTATGTTGCTTAGCAGAGGGAGACGCCAGATGCTTTTCATTAGATAGATCAACGGCGGCAACCATCCTGTGTAATTTATCTGTTTTTGTGTCAGGGTAAATAAGAAAGAGGAAGGGGCTCTTCCCGGTGTTGGACTGTGTTTGTGTGCGAATGTGCTCTTATTTGTGTGATGAAGAGTATTCGGGCCTCTTCAACAGCTAATCTCTTTCCTGTTAGCTAATAGCTCTGGTTTGAAGAGGCAGGGGAAGGATTTTTAGGCTGCAAGAGGCCCGCAAAGAGACGCATGTTCCCTGAGAAACCAAGACATCTGTTGTCTGTGAGAAGATAGCACAGGGAGGAGAGCGGGGATTGAGAGGTCCCTACAGTCCTGTCCACGCCGGCAGTGGCTTCACTGCTGACTAATTGGTAAGAGGCCTATGCGTGAGTGAGTGAAGGAGGGGCGTCTGGGTGGCAAGCCAAAGAGGAAGGAAGACAGGCCACCTCATTCCCACAGGATGAGGAAAAAAGAAAAGAAAAAAAGAAAAAGAAGAAAAAAACAGCGACCAAAATTCAGAAAAGGACAGAAGTAACTGTTTCCCCTCTTCCTCCCCAGTCTCTCTCACCCGCCTTCCCTTCCCTCTGTAGCCCTTCCAGACCCAGACTCCAGACTAGCCTCATCCTTGTAATTTAGATTAATTTCTTCCACATTTTCCTCAGGGATTAGGCTGCAACCCACCCCCCTCCCTGCACACACACACACACACACACACACACACACACACACACACACACACACACACACACACACACACACACACACACACACACACCACACACACACACACAGCTCACCCCTACCATGGCTGCTTAATGCTCTCATTATTGGACTACGTTCTCCACACAGTTGCACCCCACCCCCATCCTCCACACACACGCACGCACACACACACACACACACACACACACACACACAGAAATACAAAACTCTCAGCTCTGATGAGTGTCAATCTATTAATGTCAGTAAATGATTTCACTAATGCAATGTCATATTTAACTTACTTAGTTAACATTTTCATAATCATAGGCAACTTTCAAATGCTGTCACCAGATGTATTATTTGTCAGCACATTCTCACCCCAATGCGTCAAAAAGCTTAGTCAGTGCTTCTAAGCTTCAAACTATGCGATGCTTTTCGTAGTTCCCAGTTTTGGACATATCACATAAAAGGCATGTTAATTTAAGCTTGTTTCATGCATAATGTCCTTTCAAAATAAGGTTTAGACAATAAAACCACTTAATTTGGTTGAGGGGAAAAAAACATGTTGATGTTAACTTCCCCGACTGTTCACTTATTGAGCAATCGAGAGGGTTTCTCATTTACTCTTTTTGGATGAATCTCTTTTCCGACATCTCTAATAAGGTTTTCTTATCAAATAAAGGTGCTGGCCATCACCGAATTGGACAGAGATAATGAAATATGTGTCAGGATGTTACAACAACCACTTCCCAGTGAGCGTATGTACGGCTAATCTGACTCGGCATGCTCTCTGACTGCTGTAAAGTACAGCACAGCGGGCAAATACCAGCACAGTTCGCTCACTTTAACTCCAGGTGTGTTTTATGCCACACAGGAGCGAGTCACACGGGGCGTAGACACGACTCAAGCGTTTCTCAAAACAACATGTAAACACTGCAACAAATATAAATCCAAGACAGAAAAGCAAAGACTTGTAGGAAATTAATATTTGTCTTTTAATTGCATTTTACTCTTTCATCCAAATTTAAATTGAGTAGCTATTTCTCCTGCATTGCATTCCTTCGTGTGTAGTTAACGCCAGCTGTTGGTCTAGAGAGGAAGGCTCAGAGAAGCAGAATTGATTTGAAAAGCCTCTTGAAACTCATTTGTTTTCTTTGGCTTTTTCTTTATTTGGTGAATCTTACACCAAGTTCTGCATCTTTTTAAAAGTTGTCTTCTGTCTCTTTTATCTCCCAATGTATTATTACTGAATAAACTCTGTAACTTGTGAAAAGTGCTATTGTAGCAATGCTGGTATTAATTCTACATGAATGAGTGATTGTAATATGGCTGACTGGCACTGGAGGTGAGTCGGAAAAAAAAAAACGATGTTGAAATGAAGAAATGAATCACAATGAAAAAGAGGAGAACCCAGAGTCGATGGAAAATTTAGAAAATACCTGAAGTCACACTGCCTCACAGCAGGCTGCCAACAACAACTCTCCCACAGTCAATCCCTAAGTGGCTTTATGCCTCACCCTTATTGGACTGAACCAATGCATGCATGTGATTAGGTAAACCACACATTCCCACTTAAACCCTAATAGGAATATAGCAAACAAATGAATATCAAAAATATTTCAAGATAAACAATTATTAATACACGCTTCCCCTTATAATTAAGTTCATGCTCCTCCACCCTTCAACATAGATTGACCACAATAACGCCACAATAGATCCTTCAATACACATGGCATTCCTGTCCATTGTGTTCACCTGTGAGAGAGGAGCAGGCAACAACAAATGAATGTGGTGATGAACAAGAATGTTTGGATGAGTTTGTGCGAGGCCTCCATGAATGGGGAAGATTAAGGCTAAATACTGCACTTTGTGTTGGTCACTAAAGAGCCATTTTCCCGGTGACGTTGCACTTCAGAGGAGTTAATGTAATTTCCAGTAAGGATGAGTAATATTTAGGTTTAGTAGTTGTTGTTTTTTTTAAGTATCACTAATAACTTTCAGATGAGTTCATGTAAATCTGCGTAGGAGGAGGTCAGGGTCAGCTGCTTACACAAACATAACCAAGTACTCTTGTTGGCTTAAACCCAATGGCGTTTTTTTGTAGCTTTTTTTCTCTTTTGTTTTCCATTTACAATGTTAACCACCGTTTTCCGACTGTTTCAAACTGCAACCGTAGTTCAAGAGAAAATAATTAAGAGCGCAGTTTAGTTGCATGCGAACGTCAGTCAGGGGGCGATTGGATTGCTCTCCAAAGAGACATATTAAGAACTCAAATGATCATCTGCTTCCTGTGCGTACTGAGCTGGGAATGACCTCAACCCCTGATTTACACGTGACAATCAACTGTCGTCTGTGTGACTTGTCGCTTGTGACTTGGGATGTTAAGACTATGGTTTAACTCATAAAGTGGTTTCAGTGGTTGGGAACTGTAACCAAGCGATTAGTCTGACTGCAAATGAGTCTTAATGTACAACAGATTTTAAAGGCAGTGGTTGAAGGGAAGTGGTTGGACTAAATGGAAGGGGTGAGAGTAAAGTGCTTAGTGTCTGGGAACATGTTGGATACACTTCAATGACATTTGTAACAGTCAGGGAAGTATTGAAGTCAATATATGTTCAGACTTGAAGGAGAAATTGATGAATAGTTTTCTCTGTCTTGTTTTTCAGTTGTTATGCCTCTGTGCCAGTGACAGTTGGCTGATGTTTTTTGAGTTGTTGTCTGTATGTTAATTTGTCCTCGAAGAAATTTCGACAAAACTGATTAGATGTTGGAAGTCAAAGGTCAAGGTCTCTGTGACGTCACGTCAGTCCCATTCTCGTAAACACAATATCTCAGGAATGCCTTGAGCGTATTTCTTCAAATTTGGCACAAACATCCATTTGGACTCACGGTTGAATTGATTTGATTTTGGTGTTCGAAGGGCACTGATACCTCAAACACACGTGTGTATTATAATTTAAGAATGTGCTAATTATGGCAAATTTCTAATCAGTTAAAATTGTGACAATTTGGAGAGACGTCGATGTAAACAGCAGCATGACTAGCTAATGATATAATAAAAATAAATTAAAATGAGAATTCAAAAAAATGAATACAACATGAAGTTTTTTTTGCTGCTTTTTTCCTCTTTCCTGACAGCTTTGCCATGTGACTTGAGGTGACCTACATAGAAAGGTCATTCAGTCAGAGCTGGCATGAAATACGACTACAGTTCAGTGAATCTGGAGTTGACAAGAAGCCCCGGGTGTTCTAATGAGATCAAAAGAGTATATTAGCACGTCAGATATAATCTCTGAAAATAAAAGAAGTATATGAGTTTCGTTTTTTTTCATTAAAGAAGAAGAGGCGAAGGTAACGGGTAAGCCCAACAAGTCTATGCTCGCCTCCTTTTCCCAGCTTTATTAGGTGTGTCAGAGGTGTATTACTCACAGTCTCACAGTTAGAAGGAAAAGGTTTGACCAGTTACCTTGTGTTTTGGAAAACATGTGAGACACATGAAACAGGTGCTTTGTGGTCTGATTAAAAACAACTATCTGGTAGGATGTAGCTGTTTAAGTATTCATGTTTTTCCATCTCATAAACGTTGCACTATACCTGTATACATGGTTTACCTTGACTGATAATTCATTTAGGAATGCTTATAAAATGACGGTCAGCTTTAGATTGGATACCTAAAGGAATACTTCACCCTTAAAATGACCATTTGCATATCAGTTACTCACTGCTTGTCACCTTGCATTTTGTAGAAAAGGTTTCTCGCGTGCCTCCATTGCGAACGAAGGAGCCAAAAACTGAGTAAACCCTGGAGGAATTGAAGTCAATGGAGGCCAGGTTTAAAAACAGTCAATCTTTCGCCAACATTTTATGAGCATACTACTGCATAAATGAGAGTTGGATTACACTGCACAAGTTGTGAGAGAGTTTGTAAATGGATATTTGATACCCATGTTTGCTGTTGTTAAACCTGGCCTCCATTTACTTAAATTCATCAAGGATTTACTCCCTTCTCAGCTTTTCCGCTTGCCGTGGAGGCCCGTGAGAAAAGCTTTTCTTCAAGAATTCAAGGTTACACGCGGTGAACATTTGATACAAATGGTCATTTTGTGGGTGAAGTATTCCTTTGAGATAGTCATCTGACAAGCTCCAACTCAGCACACTTGGCCAGAGGGGAACTCCTCAGCTGACGATAAAGGTAAAGAAAGTGAGTGGGAGGCATGTGTTTAATAGCTTACGGCTGCCAAAACAAAGCCCTGCCATGTGACTGACAGAGTGACAACATGAAAGACAGTCGTGAGAGAAGGGACAGAGCAAATAACTTCCAATCAAAGCCTCAGACACAGGAAGGTGGATGTCTCAACCGTGTTCAACCGGTCATCAAAGACACTTAAAGTCCACCCGCCTCTTCCTCCCTCCGACACAACCTTCCTCTCCTTTTCTGTCGCCTCCTCCTCCTTCTATTATACCCACCGAGCGTACAAGCTACGAGTAACTGAAGGCAGTTAAAGTCAACCGCTGAGAGGGCAGTGAGCCACCAGGTTGACAGGTCTGGTTTAACAGGTTCTGAGGGGAGAGGCTGATACTTGTTTAACTGATCGGTATGGGACACTGCTGCTGCTGCTGCAGATGCCTCTTTAACATGCAGCCTGGCCTTTGCAAAACACTGGTTTCACCTACTGACCTCCAGTGCTGGATATATGGCCATGGGCTAATGCAGCACATATGAGGAGAAATGACGGGGCGATATATCATTTCTATTGTCGTGGATTATACAACTGATACTACTCATAAATCAAGCTATGTGTCTAATGCTAATGCACAAATGTGTTTCATTCAGCCCTGGTTTGGTGTTACTATGGCTAAGACACAAGCTCCTGAAACACGTAAACACATGGATCAGTGGGAACAGGCTCGGCAAGTGATGATTAAGCAACCTTCAGCTACATGCAAATCAACTTTTTCTCACAGACATCAAAGGAATTGTCTGCAGTATGACCACTTGCAGCACTGAATTGAAATAGAAGAAATACACCTTGAAACTAAAAGTAGATCGGCACGTCACGTTGGGGCCAACCTGCTCAGAAAATAAGAAATAGGAAAGAGAAAGATTGACAAACAGGCATAATATGGGCTCTTGGGGCAATCTATTCCGTATATTTTAAAAGTGCTCTATGTTTAAACATTGAAAGCCATTTTTCTGCTCTCAACTGTGCATCTTTGTTCATCACATGATGTGTTTTTGAGGCCTCTGGACTCACTGAGCCACACAGCCTATTTGTGAAGCAAAGTGAGAGCAGATAATGATGGCTACTGTTCCCATTAGTTTTGGGGTTTTCTTTGCTGTTTATTAATAGGAAAATCATCCAACCCATGACTTAACCATCATCGGTGGAACACTGCAACAGAACAATAGAGCACAAACACGTGTGTTTGTGTGTTTTTGGGGGTGGCCCAGGCAACATCACCGACTCACTGAATCAGGCTTGAGTCTTTCATTTTATTTTTATTTTTTTCCTGAAACTTTAAAACAGTTTTTTTACATATTTTCAAAAAAGGTATATCATGCCCATTTCCTAACCTCTACTCGATAAAAAACTAACCCATTTATAAAAGTTAAACACATTATCATAAAAAGTGAAACCGTACACCAGAATGAAACCATTATTTACACAAGCCCATTAAATTACAACATAAATTAGAAAATATGTACATCCAGGACAAGACACTGGATTAAATTCTATGTTTGGAATTTAATGTCTAATTAAAAACTTTTAAAGAAAGAAATATATACATTTACACACATTCTCACAACAAACACACATACACTCTGACAAGACAGAAGTGGATGGTAGGTTGGTGGTAACTTGGGGTTTTTAAATACTAAGAATGATGAATACCTAACATTGTCACAAAAGAACGCTGCCAGGTTTAAAAGATAGAGAAACAATGGAAGTATTGCTGCCTGTAATCCACATGAACACTGAAGAGGCGGTAAAGTCTCTGGTTTCTGACCAAACACAGACTGAAAAACCCAAAATCGTCTTTTCCTCGTTTCAGCCTACATAAGATTCAAATCATCTTTCATGAATAAAGCACAATAACACTGTATCCATTTTGAAGTGGTTGTACAAATCAAGCACACAAAAAAAAAGAAAGAAAGAAAATGAAGTGGATTTTCTTCTCTCTCTTTCTCATATAAAAGTTGTCCTTTGCAAGTCCATTGAGACACAGGAAATCAGAGGATTTGCCTCCAGACGGAGCAGTAGAGGGGGGGGGGGGGGAGGCTGAGAGGAATTCACAGCCACAGCAACTCATCTTGAAATGATGTCCTTTAGATGGGGAAAAACACAGTCTGCACTTTGTTCTTTCCCTCCTCTTGTCAACAGGGAGCAGGTCCGATAGTCGTAGCATTTGGCAACTATAAGGAACTGCATGGCGGTTAGTATGGTATGGTGTGGGCTCCCCATTCGGACCGGTTCACAGAGGCGTTCGCCATCAGTGCCGATTTGCAGACAACTGTGACAAGTTCTTAGAAGAAATCCTCCACTTCTCGAAAAATAGGATATAAATTCAACAGTGCAAGTACACACACACACACACACACACACGCACGCACGCACGCACACGCACATTCACGCACACTCACATACAAATGCAGCTCTCAAAATGACAATACTTATCAATCAATATTGATTTTTCTTTTTTTTTATAAAAAAGGGCAGACAGGGCAGCAAGATTAACGGAATCTGGGGTTCTCAAGTTCATAAGGATTCTCCTCTGAGCTCTCATTTCCTGTGCTTGTCCATTTTGTCTGCAGATTTGCTTCCACTGTCTGAGGATCCCTGGGTGTCGCTACCAGAGCTCAGGTACATCTTGTCCACTTGTTTGAGCGCCTCGTTCAGGTAGTTCTGAAGCGAGGTCATGGCGGCGCAGATGGCAGGAGAGCCAAAGCCGTGAGTGAGGAGGCTGAAGTGGGTCAGGCAGCCTTGGATTCCAGGCTCCATGATGGGGGCCGGCCGAGAGTTTCCCAGAGGTGAACGGTCCTGAGTTAGCAGGTCAGTGAACTCCTTGCAGATTTGCCTGTTGGTAGAAAACAAGAATACTTTAGGATAGAGGGAAAATACTTACATTAACACATGTACGGTTTCAACATGAGTCTGCAGGAAATTAAGTCTGCAAAATGCTCCAGTAATCAAGACATGCTATAGCACCAACATAAGAATTTGAGGTATATCCTTCTTTTCTAGAGGTGTGTTTCCATGCTAATTTACATTTAAGGCAACCATCCAGACAAGACACTTACTTGGCAGCGAGGAGCATGTTCTTGCGAGAGTTAACCTCGTTGCGTTCCACGTGCGGCCGGCCCAGGTATTCAGCAATGGCCTTTGCAGGGAACTCTGTCTCACACACGTAACCAAAGTCTCTTGCTAAATGAACAGCTTCACCTAAGAGAAGAAGAAGAAATAATTGTGAGAAAAAGGAAAAATCATCTCTAAACCAAGATAGGAGTAAAGTTGACACTTGGCTCTTGGTCTCAAACCAAGACTGTATATTTATGTAAGAATAATGATTATTATTAATATTTACACAGGCATTATCACTGCGTGTCCTCTGGCACACTGGGCAAAGATCAAATGGTAAGCTGGCCGGCTTCAGCAATTTATCAATTTAGAGAATTATACGAGCAGCCCCGTTTTGGACCTGATGCACACAAGCATCAAGGCACATGAAGTGAAGCAGTTGAACTACAGAATAATCAGCTGTGCTCAGTCCTCTAGCTGGGGGGAAGAAGAGCTAGTGAGATGAATATATTTCCGTCTTGAGGGTGGTTTGACTTGCATGGTCATAATGGGCTTATGTGGATAAATGCTAGCAGAGAGCGCCCACGGCCCTACAGCACCGCTTATTGATAGACACGCACATCACTTGAGGATGCGGGCAGCTATTCAGAAGCACAATCTTTAAGGTCAGCAGGCCCTCCTGGCGAGTCGAACACAAGATAACAAGGCTTAATTCAGCTTTGAAGGTCTCTAAATAACACAAGCCTCTAGTCATTCTACTACACAGAATCATCAGCCCATTTATAAGAATTAGGCGTGTAGGGAGCAAGAGAGGAAAAAATATTCTACCTCGGCCCCGCGGCAGGTAGATGTGATTAAAGTGATAACGTGTTCATGATGAAGCGTCACTGTCTGGCTCTGACTGAGGTATTAGTATTCAAGGCGTTGACAAGGAAAAGTGAAGGTGTCGCGTTCCTCTTTATAGCTACATAAGTCTCTGATGTTGAATGACTGACAATGTGTAGCTTACAGTGCCGTGTAATACTAAATAATACTGTCGTAACAGTGGTAGAGTTGCTGCCGAAAGGTTTTGTGTTATGCAGACACTGCTGAGAAGATCAAAGACTGAGTTGAAAATGTATTTTATCTTTGATAGTTCAGAAAAAGTGAAGTTACTCGCATTGTCTTCATTTCATTCAAGTATTTGAACAACGAAAAGTGTTGCGCAAACGGCTTGACATATTGAACACACGTACTGCGTAAAAGAGATTGACGCTCTCGGACAGCGACATTCCTTCCGCTGCAAACAGTAATTACACCTGGGGAGGTGCACTGCACTACTGAGTGACATGTCATACCTTCGACTAGTGAGGTAAGTAGTGTGACATTGGCGGCCTTCCTTCTTCCTGCAGGCAGGTTGAGCCCGATCTTATCCAGCTTTTCTCTCAGAGAGCGGCCGCCATTTTTCGACTTGGCTCTGCAGAAGAGGAACACAAAAATACACATTATATATTTAATATAAGCGTCATTGTCCACACAAACCTGTTAATGGGTGATTACAAAAAGATATATATTCCATTTGCCAATCTCTTCACACATAATATTTTGTTGATTGCCATCTGCCTGAGAGCTTTAAAATAGGATGAATAGATGCATGTGATTATTGTGCTGTCAGCTAAGATCTAGATATTACAGAGTGCACTGCACACACAACCTGTCAGAGGAGGTCCTGCACTCACTCCTGCAGAAGTTCTCATTGTGCACTCTTGATAACAAATAAATCACACAAACAGGCTCTCCTGACCCACGCAAAGAGCGCAGCAGATAAATCACTCGCACACGCAGAAACACTTATACTCCCCACTTGCAATGGCCGATTTGCTTTTACGCATGACTGGAGGGCGAGCTCTCCCTCTCCATGGCGGGTGAGAGAGGGAGCATCTTTAGGGAGGCATGTGTGTATGAGTGCCCCCACCCCCTCTGCTAACGATCCCCCTCCTAGTGCTATATGACCTACTTAAAAAATGTCTGTGATTGTGCTTGTGTGTGTGTGTGTGTGTGTGTGGATGTCAGCATTAACACAGGCACATGGGAAGTGACAAACGTGCACTCCAAGCACAAAATGCTCCGGTCAGGGGTGTTGTGTACATACAGTAACCTTGCAGTCCCTCAACAGACTGCCACACTCACATATGTGCCATAAGGTCAACTGCTCTGCCACAGATAAACCTTACCCATGCTGCAACCCCTGACAAAACACCCAGATGCACAACACCCACGGAGTCTTCAGATTGGTACTGACTGTGTAGATGTAACCTATCCCCAGAGGAAGCAGAGAACCAAAATTGCAGACCACAGAAAGAATGTCACGAACCTTACGCAAAAGAAATGATGAGCCAGAGCAACTGAGACAAGCTGTGCTTTCAAAAAACGCTTTTTCAATGTGCTGCTGCGCTTTAGTCTACAGATCTCGAGAGCTGTTACTCCTCAGTTTGATGATTACTCCGATCCGAGGCAATCGGACAACCTTACCAAGCGTGCAGGTAATAGAGATATTGATTAAAAAAACCGGAGGAAATAAATTAGGTTTAAATAAGATTTCCGTATTTTTTGTGAATCGGTGCATCTGCAAAGACTTTTACAAACAGCAACAGGGAAATTATTATCAAATTCAACTTGCTGTCATGCCGAATGAGTGTGAGCTCTGACCTGCGTAAAACACCTCCCAGGAGCGATGCGTTCAGGCACTCGGGGGGTGACAGACGTCTCTGGACCTCGGCCACGGTAACCTTGTACTTTGAAGTGGAGCTCAGCAAGGAAAGGCGGCCCGGTACGGAGCAGAATACCTCTGTGGGGTTTGATACCATGCCCAGCAGGGACTCTTTCTGGAAAGGAAGACCCAGCATGTTGCCTTTGGGGAGAGTGACAGGCCCTGGAGGGTGAAGGGGAAACAGTGTTGGTAAGTTGAAGAGTGAAGAACAACAAAAGGAAAAGCAAAAAGATCCAGCTTGTGCAAAAGCATTTGTTTATATATGCACTTTTCCTGTGTATGTACATAAACTATAATCGTCCTAATTATGCTAATTTGTGCTTTATTGTACGTAATCACAAGGAAGAGCGTGTATGCAGCTCTGCACGGCTGACAAAACCAGCGTCTGCTGTAGGAAATATTGTGTGGTTTTCCCAACATTGGTTGCCTGATGGTTAAACATCTAAAATGCCCTCATGCCAAACACCATCCACAAACACATGCACACATACAGCCTCTCGTCCAAGCCACAGATACACCGCACTTCTGTTTATTATTTGGTCTCAAAGGCTCTAGGTAGACAATGTGTGTGTGTTTTTGCTACTTCTAAAGTTGTACGAAGTTTTTAACCCCCCCTCACAAAATCAGTGACAGTCATCGGACAAACACAACAGTACAGCACAACTACAGAACATAGCTATCTCACCCGCAAGAATTCCCCCCTGATAATAAGTCCTCTGTAAGCGATCAAGGTTCCTGCCACCTCGAAGTCCTAATACTGAGACAAAAATCACAGAGTCACAACAGTGCTGTACGGCTCCTCTGGGGAACATGGCTGGGAGTGACATGCCATTGTTTACAAGTGGAAAACCTAGATTGCCTATAGCGTTCCCTTGAGCATGGGAACATAATAATTAGCCATCACATTTTTCCATAACAATTGGAGAGTTGGTTTATTGCGCTATGCAAATGTCTTTCTGCTTGTAACTATGCGTCGCAATATTGCAACAATAAAAACACAAAACAATAATCACTGTATAGTATCACATACATGTCATTGTATTAACCCCACTGCTTTGATCTTGGGTCAGGCACGGTAATGAGAAAACTAAAGTATGAGGTTTACATTTTAAAATGAAGTCGTAAAACCTATATATGTCTACATTTTATATCGCTATTTTATGGATTTTTGCAGAATCTATCTATCTATCTGCCTGTGTATGGTTTGAATGACTGTGGAAAGAAAGCTAAGCAGCAGAATAATGTTGCTCAAGCTGATCTCATGACTCAAAGTCTGTTTAATAAAGTCCTAGTGACAAAACAGCGGGAATAAGTTCTCCCTCAAAACAGTTCATGTCCCGACAAATAACTAAACTGTCCTTCACATGCGAGCCTAATGCCACACCCCGCCAAAAAGCTGGTTCTGCAGAGCCAAACACCGCTCCAAGATCAACTCATAATTTCCTGTTAATGTGAACTGAAAAGAGCTGCAATTGCAAGCTTAACCAGCCTAAAGATGATCCAAAGCTTTCCTCTTCTCTCACAGTCAACACCGAGGTTGTGAGATTGCTCAATTTTCATGTCTTGTCAGCTAGAGTCTGTCATTTTTGAAAGGGATCAGTTCTTTCCCACTGGGCATCCATTGAAGCACCTTCACCAACAGAATAGGCTAAGGATCACAGCCAGCTTAGATAAGTGCATCTCATGGCTATGAGGATTATCAGTGTATGTGCAGTGCACATACAAATACAACACTCCTCTCTGGCTTTACCGAGTGCCCTGACATGTCACTATAGTAATTGTTATGACAATTGCAAATATGTAGAGTGAAAGAAAAAGAAAGATCCTTGCAAGACATTTCCAGTCCTGTCAGTAATTACTGCATATTTATTTGGTTATACAAAGACACATGTACCCTAGGCAGCATTTCAAAAAACGTGTTTTTTCTTTTTTTTTTTTTTTTTCAAATTAAGAGAACTGGGTTGAAAATCATGCAACAAACTCACCTTTTTTGATGACTGTCTGGTCTGCCATAATAACACTGTGGTCATCATGCTGATAATTAAAAAAGAAAGAAAGAACAGAAGCAGCATTAATTAAGCAATTGTGTGTATTGTTTATGTATTTATTAAGAAACCAATTATGGAGACATAGCAAGTTGAAATTAATTTATGCCAAAATATGTAATGTATATCTAAATTGCTCTCTCTCTCTCTCTCTTTCCTCTTTTGCAAAAAAAATAAATGGTATGGTAGTGGGGGTCTTTGATTATATTTCTAACCTCTTATGTGATCATTATAATGTCCCTGTTGTACATACAATAACTTAAGTAATTTATAAATAATACATGTAGCTTCATTGTAAACTATGGTAGATCCTAAAATGTATTGTGGCATTTGGCTACCTGTTTCAGCACGTAAACTCACGCACATACATGTGTGCACGCACGCGGGCTCACACACCTTACCGCCTATAGTGCAACTTAAAGTCCACTCATCACTCAGATCCACTCACTTGAACATCCTCCAGTCCGTGCCCCATGTCGTGCATCCCCATGCTATCCCCAATAACCGACGACTCGATGCTGTGCACGTGCGGGGCCAGCAGCTCCGGCCGGCGGAAGCCTTCCCTCCTCACCCCGGACGAGCCCTCCAGGCCCAGGATCTGACTCGCCAGGCCGCTCCTCCCGTGCGCGCCGAGGCCCTCCTGGCCCTGCCGCCCGGGCCACTGCTGCTGGTTCGACGACTGCGACTGGTGTAAGGAGTTGATGTTGAACGGGTCCCCGAGGTGGGAGTAGGGGTCCCCGGACTGCGGGTAGGAGATGGGCTGGTAGGGAGGCGGGAAGTACGGGGGCTGGAAGTCCGAACTGGTCGAGTGCGAGAGGGAGGGAGACGGGCTGTAGAGGTGCTGGCTGACCGCTGGCAGGTGAGGCAGCCGGGGGTTCCCATTGCTGCTGCCGTCGTGCCTTTCCTGAGGGACGGAAGATACAGGTCAGCTGATGGAGCCGGCAACAAAATGGCAGGTAGTGGTGGCATGTATCCCTCAAGGGAATCATGTGTGTTACCCACTGGCATGATGTCTACTAAAGATAGCCTAATGGTTAAGAGAGGAGCGTGACATATTATGGTCTTTGCATTTAAAATGAACGATATTTATTATTAGTATTATTAGTATTATTATTAGTGTTATTATTTGCGTGGAGAAGGTTACTTTGCTGTTTAAATTGAATTGGTTATTGAATTATTGGATTGTATTATGTGCTCTCGTGTTAGTAATGACCTAAATTAATTATGCTACTTTTAGAAAATATATGTTTTCTATTTATTAAAATAATAATAATAACGATTATTTGTATTAGTATAAGTAGAATTAGTATCAGGTACATCACTGTTGTTGCTGTCCTCGAAATAATTATTGTTCATTACTTCTGAAACTTATTTGTTGTTTTGTTTTGCTTTCACAGCTGGCGTCTCAGTTGTTTTTTTTTTGCAAAATTGATTAAGAATTCCCATGTTATCTTCGTTTATCTTATCATTCACATTCGCATATGATAACCAATAATACAGTCACCCCAGTCGTTGAATGGCAAACTTTTGTTACATGTCAATCAAAACTCAAAAAGGCACGTATATCCCTCGTTTTTTTGTAACGACCGAAACTCACCTCGCAGTCATCCTCGTACTTCACGTTGTCGGCTAATTTCCACAACATTCTGGCAGAGAAAAAAGTCTCTCTGTTACAAAAAAAAAAACCAGTAAATTAAAAATTTAAAAAAAATCTTGTCGCCTGCGAGTTAATCCAGGTATGAACAAGTCAAACGCTTCCTGGTGATCATGAACCACCTCGTTCTCCAGCTGCTACGAAGAGGCGAAGTTGAGAGTGAAGGCTGACCGACCGACTGACTATCCAACCACAGATGGGAGTTTCCAACAGCCACTATGGGAGAAAATAATCGGTGTCAAGCAATATTTCCCCCCCCTGTCCGGTCACTGTGTTCTGCAGTTGTGTTGTGGAAGTGGGCGAAAACGGTGCATATAAGAAACTTGACTCCCTCTCATGGAGAAAAAGGCGATGTTCAGTCTTATTGGCGCACACGGTCGCACTTTCAGGCTGCTATATCTGCACAGGGGGGCGTCACCCTGCACGCTGACGTCAGCGAGAGAGGAAAATTAAAAAAAATATTGCTGATTGGCGGGACGTCGGGCCAATCAGGATTCTGTCCGTCTGTAAAGTGTCAGACATGTAAACCCCATTGACTTGACTAGAGGAAACTTTTCCCGTGCCTTAGAATCTGTCACCACCTCCTCGTGTGTTTTAGCGTGTTTGTTTTTTATCAGGAACATGAAGCCAGGGCTTTTAAACGTGTAGGAGGACACCTGTAGGCTCAGAGTAGGATTATGTTCCTTACAGGCATTATTATATGCCTGCTGAGACGATGGTTAACGAGGATGTTGGGAATTATAGATCTTGAAATAGCATTGGTCATGAAAGAAATAACTAATTTGCACTGTTTGCTGAGTAAAAAAGAAAAGAAAAGAAGAAGCTTTAATTGCGATTGCCATACATTTAGTGTCAGAACAACTCGGATTAAGTGCTGCTGCAGGGAAGGGTTGCTCGAGTACCTCATGGTGAGCTTGTGACGCAGGAATGCCTCTCGGCCAATCACAGCGCTCGGTTTGACATGTTCTAGAATTTTGATTGTTTTCTTAATTTAAGAATAGAAGAGAAGCGGAATGTTCTGTCTATTATACTGTAAACAAAAAAATAGGACTACGTGTTTTCAGAGTTTCTAATAGGTTAACAAACTATTAATTGTGTTACTGATACATCAATATAAACAACTGCAATTATTGTACATCAATTAATCACTTCAAGAAGGCCTACTAAACTGACCGTCATTCCTGTTTGTTTATATAATAATAATAATAATAACAACAAGTAGTAAATTAGTAGTAGTAGTAGTAGTAGTAGTAGTAGTAGTAGTAGTAGTAGTAGTAGTAGTAGTAGTATTTGCATCGGTGGTATTCGCATAAGATGTGATCATATAAAGTAAAATAATAGCCTATACTGTATATCACTTTATTTGACTAAATCCTTGTGGTCATGCTGTTTGCCCTTTTCGAAATAACTTGTATTATTGTTTTAGTTGCAAATCAGCAAGATATTAAGTCAATGCAACCCTCTGATTTAAATGCATGATTAGAATAATAGTCATTGAAATAAACCCATGACATTGTGATGTCGGTGTTTCACAGTGGTGGCTAAGTGCTTGTTTCAAACCGCAATAAGCCTGAGGGGTGAGCATCATCATTCTCTCCCCAAAAAAACCCTCTAAAGCTCAAAGGATCTCGACAAACAACTCTTTCTTCACGTCATTTACATGTTTGGTGGAGCTTTGCAATGTCTAAAACAAGACTGCTTTGAAGCTTTGATATGCACCAAACCCCAGAAATGAGAACAAAAGATGTTGGTTTTCCTCTCTCTTTTTTTATTATAACGACCTAACAGTTCATTATTTTTGTTACGATTTAGTCCATTTTATTTTAGTCATTAGACCTTTTAAAAATAATTATAAAATGTCTCCCTCCTCAGGAGTGTGGCCAACTGTATATAGAATATTAATGCAATATTTGGACAAATTTCATTAATTGGTTTTGTATCATTTGACAAATTCTAGATGTCAGATTATAATTTGTGAGATTAATGGACAGACCTTTGTATTTTAGGGTAACAGCATGTGGCGTCCGTGCTCCCAAGCTGTGATGGTCGGCTGTGTCTGGGAACAACAGGACGTGCACTGCGGAGGATTATCTCTTTTTTTTCTGCGTGTTGGTCCTTGGCTTGTTGTGATGCGAAGCAGAAGATAAATGCGCGCTGATTAAATGTTACTTTACGTCGGCAGAGACCCAGAGCAGACCTACAGGGAGTTAGTCACGCTTGGCCTGACGGGGATGTTTTCAAATCTGATGCTCATCTTGTCATTTTAATAACAGTCGACTGCAGTGACTCAGTTGATGTCAGGTGTAAAGATTAAATAGATCCATGCTGGGACGCAGAACTAAATGTCACGCAAATCAATAAATTCTGCTTCGGGATTTTCCAATTAGTTTATACACTGGGGCCTATATACAATATGGTGTAATACATTATCTAATGATGCGTCTATTCACAATGAAATCACATTGAAAGGCAAAATTGGCCCGGGAAACCAACACCACATGGCCCATAATAAAGAGCACTATGATATGCAGGTTATATTAATATACTGTAAAATGATCTACATTATTTTATATGACCTATTGAGTATATTACAGTACGTTTAAATTACTCAGTGGTATCCACTGACTGCATGTGAATCCTTTGTCGTTATCATCTGTTCCTGCAGAACTCCTTTATACTTTTATAATTAAATTAAATAAGCTTGTTAAAAATCATCAAAGAGAAATATTTACCGAACTATAACTTTTTTTTTTTTTTAAACAGCATCACTGCTTTGTAATCCAGTTGATCACTTTCCGTTTTTAAAAAGGGTAAAGCCTTCGTCCTTATGACATTAATCACGGGTTATCCAAAAGCCCATACGGCGCCGCGCCATTACAAAACAGGTGATTATGGTGGAAAGTAGTAAAACAAATATAGGCTCAGCAGCAAAAGCGATAAACATGATGCAGGTCGGGGTTAAACTAAGTCAGCTGGAAGAGAAGAGCACTCACCCTCCAGTCTATCCTCTCCAGCACAGACATCTGCAAGGCTCAAATCACAGCAATCCCACTGAGACGCAGCGAATGAGTGAAACCACGAGAGGTTTACGTTGCCGACTTCACCTGACAGTCGTGCAGTGCGCATGCGCCACCCAGTGTAATACACCTGAGTGGGATAAATCAAAAACAATCCATCTGTATAGTCCTTCGATGTAAACACGCATGTAAGTTGTTTTATAGCAACGTGTGCATTTACATTGATGAACGTGAAAAAAGGAATGAACAAATCTATTAATGTATTTCTTATTTGTGTATACAGTAAGCACGACCTATACCTGATTAGACCTATTTATAACCAATATACAACTATTGGTAATCTAAAAACCATCTGCTATTGTTGAGTAAAAAAAGAAACAATGTCATAGAAGGTAAAGTGCAAGAAAAGGTGAAAATAAGACATTTTAAAGATGAGGTAATTCCACCCCCAAAGCCACATGGCCTCAGGCTGACCAAAAGAATCTGCTTTCAAAAGCCATGAAGCTTTTTAAGGCCTAAAATGGCTGTTGTTATCTGATCTCCCAAATGCTTCAGCTTAAACTATTGAAGAGATCAAAGTGTCTTCGTTGTGTGGTTGAGAATGTAGCTGACATATCTGGTTCTGAGAAAATAATCTCACCTGTCCGATCTGCAGCCCGGACACCTGCCATACAATAAAGTCTCATCAAACAACACAGTTTCAAGTAATAAGGACATATAATGAAAGAGAACATGCGTGTCTTATATATTAATAATTTTCAGATTCTACAAAAAATATATATAATTCCTATTTCCAATGTCTATGGATCTATTAATTACAAAACGCCAACTGTGCGGTTTTTTGTTTCTTGAGCAACATAATCGGACAATTCAACAACAGCATATGCCGGGCTATGATTTCCAACTTAATTTTGATTCAACAATATTTACGTAAATGATCTTAATTAATAAAAAATTGACCATTAATGTTAAATAAACGTTCCTGCAGTTCATTAGAAATCTGCATTCACCCTCGCGAGTGAAACCATTCAGAATAAATCAGGCACGTCCAACTTGTTCTTTTGAGCCGATCACGTTCGCTCCTGCAGGGTTTGGTCAATGCATCCTCTTCAGAAACATCTATATCAATATAGATATATTGCTGCTCCCAGAATTATGGGGGCACAAACAGCCAATGATGTGCTTTGAATAAAAAGCTTCTGAAATATATAAAACAAACGAAAGGACTGTTAGAAAAAGCAGACCGTCTTTGCTCCTGCGCAAATATAACGACTTCATCCGTCACAAAAGGTCAATAGTAAAATTGAAAAAACGTACATGAGCTTATGTGGTTCTTATTATTGATGCATCATTTTTCAGTAAACTATATTCAACGATCTAATGTGCGCAGAAAAATAGAAATCAACAACAAAACTATAAAAACATGTCGTACACTGCTGCTGGATGAAGACAAGAGGACGCATTGTTTATTTAATGTTTTAGCCACAATGATTGGAATATTTATGGTGTAACTTACATGTAATGAGAAGCAGGCAGACTCCTCTCTGCAGTGGTGTATAGTAACGAAGTAGATACTTCGTTACTGTACTTAAGTAGTTTTCTGGGATATATGTACTCTACTTTACTATTTATATTTCGGTTTACTTTTACTTTTACTTCACTACATTTTGCAAAGAAAACTGATACTTTTACTCCGATACATTTCCCCTGAAACCTTCGTTACTCGCTACAAAATCAAATCTATCTCTAGAAAGAAAGAAAAACACATCGGGGACTGTGGTGGAACACAGACTCCACGAAGCAGATTTTGCGAATCACAATATTCTGCATTTTCCCTCTGCATCCTCGAGTCCAGCGCTCCCAAACCTTTTTTTTTTTAACCTGGTTTTAATCCAGAACACCGGCAGAGTTGAAACAGACTTAAGTTTCATTTTTAGGGTAATGTAACATATTGACATGTGTCAAGAGGTTCCGTCTGAGGTTACCACAGACGGATGTATCTGGTCATTTTTCACAATAAAACATTTTTCCGGACTTGATTTTTTTAATTTAACTTACATTTTTCATTCATTCTTTCTGTTCCGGGCGGAATGAGCATACTTAACCACACTGTTACAACTCCTTCATAGTGTCATATTGCTTTTTGGAGAATTATGATGATAAGTTCATAGTAGATGCAAAAGTATACTTAGGTACAATATATTATGTTGAACATAATATATATGGATGGATCCCAGCCAACCCAGTTATTGTATCAACACAACTCCTGGTCCTTGGTCATGGTGACCACAGCACTTAAAAGAATAAACTTCATAATTCTCAAAATTCTGACCCTTTGCTTTTTTATTAAAAGCATGTACTTGTACTTTTGCTTTCAATACTTAAGTACATTTTATATCAGAAAAATACTTTTGATACTTAAGTACAGAAAATATCAGATACTTTAAGACTTTTACTCAAGTAGTATTTTAATAGGTGACTTTTACTTTTACTGGAGTAATTTTCCAGTAAGGTATCTTTACTTTTACTCAAGTACGGCTTTTGGGTACTTTATACAACACTGCCTCTCTGTATGTTCTGTGTTTACCCTGCAACCACAGTTCAAGTCTGTCAAATCACAGGGCGTGACCAACACTCTGCTGCCACCTGGTGGCTGCATCACCACATTACCACGGAGCTAAACGTCAGCTAATCTAAGTAGCCCGGAACAAAAGATGTAATACACAGTGCTGGCCCATCAGTGTCTGATTTAAAATAAATAAATATATATACATACATACATACATATATATATATATACATACATACATACACACACACACAATTCAGTTCATGAACTTAATTATATTTGATTTAATATGTATTAAATAACTATTTTTAAAGGATTCTTTAATGGATGCTCCTTTTAAATATAAAAAACAATCTCACGTACTCCCTGGGGTATTTGAGAACCACTGCAGTAGTAGGCAACGTGTTAAATATTGTATAGACGTCTGGAATATGATTGGATTCTAAACGTGTCGTTGTGTCACAAATTCCTGCTCATATACAGATGAACCTTTTAAAAACCGAGAAGAAAATATAAACGTTCCCTCTTCATCAAGCTGAAAACAGCCTCCTGGTAGCCAAATCTAAACATGCATCATTCTGCAGAGCAAATGTTAAATGTCCAAGTGAAGTAACAAGGAGAAGAACAAATATATTTGACTAAAGGGAGACCTTCAGTAACATTTTTAATGCATTACTTTTACTTGAGAATGTGTACAGCTTTGCCACTTTTACAGCACTAATAGATCTGAATAGTCTACTTTCTGTGTTTGGGTGTTGTTGTCCTCCTGTGCCATTAGAGGACAACTGTGCAAGATCGTACAGTACGTGTGACTGCAACCAAGCAACAGATGTCTGTTTTTATAACATGCATTTGGAGTAAGATGCTGCCAACTGCGTCTTGATCAACACCATAAACACTGCATTTCACAACAGTTGCCATTTTCACACCTCCTGCATGTAAACACATGTAAGCTGCTGTACTTAATACGAGCTTTTTAATAACTCGTTTTGGGTGTACATTTTTCCTTGGAAGGCACAGGAGGGAATTGCTGCATCTGTCATCAACGGTAATTATTGCTCTTCGTTGCATGGAGAATGTTGTGTAACCAAGCTTTATGATCCATGGGAAACGTTGTACTTGTAATACAGGCTGAAGAAATACACAGCCAGAAAAAGAAAAAAAAGTAAACTCAATAGGACAGAATAGAAATTTATTTTTGGCATTTGCTCGTTACATGCAGAAAAATGAGAAAATGTCTCATTTAAAAAAGGAAGAACACATGCTGAATCTCCTTTAAAAAATAACTGCAGAAGAGTGTGTAGAAAATGTGATCATTCACTATATTTTGCTATGAAACCACAATAACATATTTCGATAGGTTTCATGTTAATGGGCTTCCTTGCAAAAAAAAGTTGGAAGCAGCTTGTTTGGACATTTTTTTAAAATATTGAAGCTTGTGATGTTCAAGAATAAAGAAGATCACTGTTACACAACAGCTACGTATGTTTGTCGTTTTTCTGCTGCGTGCACTATTTTGTTGATTTATGAGCATCAGAAGCTTCAATAAATAAGCACGATGCTTAAAACTGTCTTTATGTTGCTAACCCAAATGAACTAACTTTTCAAGGAAACAAAAACAATGTGATGAATACATATTCCTTGAATTTCCCGCGCTATGTTAAATGTTATACAAAATGTGGCCAAGCTCACACTGACAGAACTCCTAAAAATGGAAACAATTAAAAATTACTGAATTAAAGAATAACGCAGTATGACCTGATTTAAAGATGTAGAGATTTAACTTCCTTTTGTTGTGTGCCTTAACTGAATAGTGAAATTAAGCCTATGATCTGACATGGGTTTAATTTAATATCTGTTAAAATAACTATAAAAAAAGACAAATCTGCACTCTGTCCACTAGGAGGCAGCAGAGAGACAGAGGTGATAAAGTTGCTGCAGCATCAACTCTCAGAGCGCCTGTGACTGGGAACACGGAGATGCTGGAGAATTCAACGGGGAGAAAAGGTTACAAAACAAAAAGAGGCTGAACAGCTTGGGGAGCCATTAGCAAAATGTTGACAACATCTAAACACTGAGCTGCTGGGGACTGATGTACACACTTTGGTGACATTATTAGGAGGTCACGTGGGTAATGTGTAGAACTAGGCTCACCGGTAATGGGCCTTTAATGGGTCACGGTTTCTGGAGCAATCTAAAAAGGGTGATCTTTGCTCTGAGTGATAGTTACTAGAAGTGATACGGGGTGTGGGTGACCCAGTTGGATGTCTGATCTTTAGTGCGCTTGGCAGAGCTGTGGGTGGTGAACAGGGACTTGAAGACCTCTGACTTCTCTGTCATTTCCTGAAAGTTCCTTTTGGCGATGGAGGGCGTGGAGGACTTGGTGCCTTTCGAGGAGTCGGAGGATCCGGAGGGTCCGGCCACAGCTAGACAAGAGTAAACGAAACAGCAGGATGAGGATAAGAAAGGAGAATGACAAAATGCATGAAAAGGAGGAGAATACGACCGATGATAATATTTAAAACAGCTTTTTTTCCTGTTCTGATAGTTTTATAATTTACGTCCATTTTGTTCTATAATAAACAAATGATATCACTGGAGTGGCATTAACTCACTGAACACACGACTGCAAAACCTTTTTAACAGTACCATGCAGGTTGAATTTGGGTGAGATTCCTTCCAGTAATCCTGGCAGACAAACTACTTTTTAAAATTTAGAGCGCTTAAAGGTGCTACATTTGAAATTTAAAGTATTAAAATAGCAGCAAGCATGTATTTGGCCTGTAAATACATAAAGTAATGCCATCCTGAGCAGAGTGAATGTGTCTGTTGTAATCAAAGCCTCTCTGAAGCTTTGTTTGCGCGTTCATGTCAGTACACGTCAGTTCCTGTGTGTGTGTGTGTGTGTGTGTGTGTGTGTGTGTGTGTGTGTGTGTGTGTGTGTGTTCGCGCCACTGGTTCGCTAATCGACGCTACTCTGCTTATGTGGCAGAACCGCGGCGGCGTAGCGCTCGCCCTCTGGGACGCCAGTCAGTCGCCATCGCGTTGAAAGCCGTGCGCAGGAAATCCCTCAATCAAAAGACATGATCTTGATTTGGAATTGGGCACTTTTAAGTTTTACGTCTGATGCTTCGTTTGTCTGTATTCATCGAAAGAACAGTGTGTTCAGCTACCTGGCTGGCTGCTTTCATCACCATTTTGTTGTGCCGTTAGATCCACTTGTGGAGCTTGTGCGTCTTCTGCGGGAAGAAACCAGAGTCAGACAGTTTGATTAAGACGGGACGTCATTCAATGTTTTGTTCAAGTACAAACTAGCTATGAATTCAGAAGAAAGAAAAAATAAATAAATAAATATACACACACACACACATATATATAAATGACATGTAAGAAATAAAAAACTTAATTACAAAAGGTTGCATAAAAGCTTTCTCATTCAAGTTGAATTCATGATCAACTTTTTTTGTTGTGAACACCATAAATAATACTTCTTTTAAACAAAGTAAACCTGTACAATCTAAAATAGGCTTTACACAAGCAGGAAGAGAAAAGCTGCACTTAGGCTTTCTAAATTGTTCCATCAAAACCTTTTGATTTGAGTAACGCCTATGAACACAAAGCCTTTTTCAGCCAACATCCTCTTAAACTTGTGAGGTGGGAGACCTGTGCTGTTCTCAAGAACTCAACAGGAAACCAAACCAAAGCGGAAGACTGTGGAGGTGTCTGATCTCAGATGAACCAACACGCGGCCAAACTGCAAAACCACTGTTTTGTGTCACCCTTTATAGGATTTGCATTTCTTTAAATTTTCACAAGACTCAGAAATGAAAATAAATTTGAGATAGAAGTAAAAACATATTACAGTTAAAAAATTAAAAAAAAGTAGACTAAACTCTATGACTATTCCAAAAATGATTCCATTAGTATGATTTGTTTAGGCAGGTGTGAAAGCCGTCAATTGTGCAGACCAAACAATCCAATCGAGGCGGTGAAAAGGTGGTTGATGGTGAAGTTCAGGAAGCGATCTTTTATAAATTGTACTTTACGGCGATCAGACAATAATAAGCCCCGAATCATTACCGTTTAAGACGCCCTCCTTTTCGCCCCGTCTCTGCCTGAGAGTCATTATTCATGACACGCGGTCGCTTTGCAGACCAACAACAGCCTCCTAGTAATTCCTATAATCAGTCATTTCTTCGTGAACTCTTTGTGACACCAAAGAACATAAACATCATACGCCTCAGACGCATAGAGGTTCCGCATAAACTTCCGTCAGTCCCCATAATTTCTACTAATGATGCAGGATGACAACTGTCAAAACTGTCCAAGAGTCAATCTTTATAGCGTCATGTTTACTCCCCTTGGATCCGTTGTCTAAAAAACTGAAACGTAAATGCAGCAATGTATCTTTCTTTACAGGTGTGAAAGCACCCTAAACCTCGATACATGAGAGATAGTGTTGATGACCAATAAAATGTAAAATATGTGGGAATCAATAATTAGACTCAGTGGGTCTGGACAATATCCCTTAACCGGTTTAGAAAACCATGCCTGACACATCCCAGCCAAATCCCAATAAACTGAAGTGATGTCATGGCAGTACAGAAAGTCTGCTTTCTGTTGGCGACACCAGTGAAACAAAGACAACATCAACTAACATTCTTATGAAGAAGAAGAAAAAAAAGCATTAACTGTCAGAGGAAAAGAGCAGGTGAGAGATTTCCCAAAGCATATCTGAAATATTTAAAAGAGTGCGACTATTAGACTCTAATCCACCGGATTAGTGAAAGTTATATACATGATCCACGTCTCACAGCGAAGTCTAAAGATAGAGTCAATATCTACAGACTCAAGTAGTTAAAGGTTTTGTATCGCAGATAATGGTGTCACATTCTACAGTCTTATTCCAACACAGTGTTATATTTCTCTATGTATAGATTGAATACATAGGAGGTAAATGTTTGAATAACCCAGCTAACTCAAAACAGAAAATTCAAAACCTTATTCAAATGAAGAAGTAAAGGCTTTTTTAGCTGCTTTGGTTTTGTTTATGTAAAAACAGATCTGTCTGAATATCACAGAGGCTTTACACAAACCTTTTGATTCCGACGGTGTGGACACTGTTTCAGCTGCTTTGCTCTTCTTTGATTTCTAAAATCAAAAATGGAAATGCTTTTATTGCAAAACTTTGAAAAAGTTTTTTTACATTTGTATTATTATTATTATTATTCCAAGACAAGTATTTATGATTGGATGAATCAGTTTACTAAACAATTATCAGTTTGTCCTAGTGAAGACAATTAAGATACTATCTGATAAATCACTCTCAAGAACCCAATAAAATAGGTTATAGTTTATTCAAACCCAACAACCCACTCTCTGACATCATCATCTTAGATTAGCTGTAATTGTGTTTAAATAAAAAAACCCACCTTAGTTTTGGCTTTGGCCCGCTTCTCTTCCATCCTCACTCTCAGCTTCCCCACCTCCTCCTTAGTGCCATTGAGCACAACGACGTCCTCAGCTTTAAACCCTTCGCCACACTAAAACAAATACATGAAAGCAAGGGTAAGAAGAATGAATATTGAATAGTGGAACAAGGCTGATTGTAATTATCACTTTGATCATTTTATAAATGTTCATACTGTCAAATGCTGGCCTAAACAGAATCACCGCCGCCCAGCTGTTAAACAGCTGATCGAGACTATGACTCAGACGACACTGATCACGCAGGTAGAAAAGTCAAATTAAAATGTTTGGTAATTTACAAAGTGAAAAAGTGATGTGGGAAACAACCCTGTGGGTGGGGAAGAAATATGAACTTGACTATGTTAAACTTGGAATCATTATTTATTTTTGGCCATTATAAAACACATTTTCCACCCAGTATATGTTTCATCCTTTTTTTTCCAGGAAATAGGCCATAAGTTGAGAACCCTTAATGTACAGTACGTGACAAAAATGTAAATGTGTTTTTCGTCATGACATAATTGAACTGCTATATATTTTTGGTGGTAGGCTAGTATAAAGAGGCACTGCTCTGACATCACGACATTCAAATGTGCAAACCTCTGTAAGAACACATAATGATTAGGTGAAAAGTCCACAAACTCTGCTTAAACAAGGTTCAGGTGCACAACAGATAAGGAGACGTGGTGCCACTTTGACTTGCAAAGCAATGTTTTGTTTATCCAGTGTGACGTCGCTGTCTCTGATCAAGTATGCTTTTGTCCCTTTGTCCGTAGAGAGCAGAGTACCTGATGCAGAGCACCTGGTCTGGGAAGGAGGAGGGCTTAAAATCCCCGCTCTAGCGTTGCTCACGGCGCGCGGGTTTGCTGAATGGTCCCAGACCGTTGCTGCCGGTTCTCTTTGGTTTTGGTGACAACACCTACACTCCATTACACACGCACGCACATTGACATTACTGATGTTACTGACGGCCACACTCCATACGGTTAACCATTTCTGTATGTAGTTGAAATAAACACTTTACCATCAGCCGTTGTGTTTTTGCCATAGCCTAGGAGCCGGGTTATGACACCAGCTTGACGAAAAGCACAACAATTGTTCATGAGGTACCTGTGGCAAAATATGTAGACTAAACCGGCAGATAGTACAACAATAAATTAAGCTATTTCCATAATGCAACATTGTTGTGAACACTTTTATGAACACACACATAAGAGAACATTAAGACCATCTCTCCGCCACAAAACGTCCCTTTTAAATGTATTTGCATGCAGGCTGTGTTTGTTTTACTCCGAGAGGAAAACCAAACTCAAAACACAGCGAAGCACGTGGAAAGAGGGAAGACTGAAATAAAAGGTTAATGGCGTCGGGATGCAGAAACTATTTTCAAACGTTTTGACCTGCCGGAACATCCAGTCAGGATCACACGGCTGTCTATTTTACTGCAATTGTGTTTTGTTAAATCCACAGTATATTTTTGGGTCACGTCTAGGTTAACCTAGATTTGCAAACATTTTTCAAAAGTCTTGAGAGACTCGCTGCCGGGGGTATTTAATTAATGTTTAACGGGTCCAGTTAGAGAGAATTTCCTCACACAAAAGGTTGTAATGCGTCTCGTAGTGGTGCTTCACATTGCCGCTTTTAATAATACGGTCTCTGAACATATGAGATTTACTGGTTTTGAACATTTCAGAGTCCGTCCATTCATGGTTCAAGGATCTGGTCTCGCTGACCACATTCCTCTTTTTGGACCACGCCATGTGAAATAACTTCTGAATCGTACTATTCCGACTGCTCGGCCTCTCGTCCAGTCTCTCCCCTCGGTTGATATCTTACTTAAGACGGGATGCTTATCGGAATACATATTTGATTGGCCGAGTAGCATCTATCGATCATAGGCCCAGGTCCGCCTATTAGTGACCACCTGATCTAAACAACACAAAACACGTCAATTTACAAATCTAAAACCTGTTCAGCAGGAATTTCCCTTTTAAAAAAAAAAAAAAGGGGAACATTTCCTCAATCCAGACATGTTATTCGTATGGTCTATGACGGTTCAAAAATAGAAGTAACCATGAAGAACTCTCTACCAAATTTGTCTGGAACTGCTCAGAGGCAGTTAAATGGGTAAGATATAAATGACACCGAGCACCCAGGGGACTGTTCTGAGTATATGGGGATATTTTAAGTTTCACAGCTGAGAACACTACAATAAAAAAATAAAGCCCAGCTTCCAAAAAAGGAAACAAAACATTCATGGGTCCACAAAATCAGTTATTCGTTGTCTATGGAACAGCTCCATACTTAATACTGGATAATGTTACAAGTTTGAGACTTTTTCCTCTGGTTTCTGGCTTTGAGGGAGAGTAGCTCATGTTCACACATATTGATTGAACGTATCGGCCATGGACATATCATATTGGAATTAAACCAACAATGGTAAATTGTGGACAAGTTTCCACTTTGCATCTTAATCTAGCACTGACAATGGTATGTGTGATATGTTGCTGCATTTGATTTACCTAAAACAGTTTCCAAATTGTTTACACAATGGAACATAGTCTCAACCAGTGACTTCTGTATGAAACCCACTCTGAGAAACCAATCATTAAACATCGGTGCATTTTCGCCCAAGAGTAGAATGCAAAACATCTCTACTTCATCATTGTGTGTATTATTCAAAGATACTAAGATAAGCAGCATGGTTGCTACAAAGAAAGGAAAAGCACACCCATATACAAACACAAATATTAAACCCCGGTGTAACCACCAGGGGACCTATTGTGTTGCCGTAATGCCGGCTCAGGGGGTGAACTCCAGCCATGTGCTCTGTTCAACAGAAGAGGGATAATCTCAGAAGCTGACCAGGCAGCAAACAGACTGCGTGGGTGCTGCTCTGAAGTCAGTCACTCTGCTGTTGCTATTACCACAAATGACACAGGCCGCCGGCCGGCTGAGAACCATATCGTCAAGTCAGCACTAAACCAGCTACTCGACAGGCAACAAACAAGAAGGTGAACAAGACAGAGAGGCAGCGCTCGGCGGAGAGACACTGCGGACAATTTGATGCGTTTTTACATCTAACTGGGCAGAGGAACTGGAATTAAAAAAAACAGTTGAGAGACAAAGATGATGCAAAGCACGAGGACAAAAAAGAAAGATGCAACACACCGGTGAGCAGAACACAGGGGGAGGAGAGTGGAAAAACCTGTAGAGAGAGAGAGAGAGAGAGAGAGAGAGAAAGAGAGTGTGTGTGTGCGTGAGGTGCGTCAGGCGTGTGCACTACTGCTGGTAACCAGGCAGGGACAGACCTCGTCTCGTGGGGATGTGGGGGGAGAGACTTAATCAGCAATGAATACAACAAGAGAGAGAGAGAGAGAAAAGAAAAAAATCAAAGCACTCTGTCTCACTGCGTCAGGGTCCCAAGCTCAGCGAGCACAATCTCCGACTCTGCGTACAAAACAATCCTGTGTCAACCAAGTTTAGGTCAAACGTAGGACAGAAAATACTACTACTACTACTACTACTACTACTACTACTACTGCTGCTGCTGCTGTTGCTGCTGACAACAATGGTGCAAGTGGAAATGGCTTCTGTTCTCCACCAGACTCCGGGTGGATTATAGTAGCGAGCTCGGAGTAGCTGTTCAGGTAACAATGATCAGACGAGGCGCCGATGTCTAATGTTTTACTTCTTCACCATTTGAACTACAGACCGAACTGCCTGGAAGGTAAATGACTCGCGCTCTTTCCATACTGCATCTGCCTGCATGTGTGCGTATATGTGTTGGGTTGATATACGCTGTAGATGTTTAAAATGATAAAATAAAGAAACAGACGAAAAACAAATGTTAAATTATTATTATCTAAAACAACAGATCTTAAGATTTTTGACTGAGCAAAATCAAATGAAAAACAACCCTATGTACAAACATTGAGAGCAATCAAGCTACAAGTTTGATCTCATTTACATGCATTTCTTTTTTCTTCCCGTCAGTCAAAAGTGTAGTAAGGTGTGAAGGAGGGTGGGGGTGGGTGGCATCTCGACAGAAGATTAGAAACGTGCATATTTCCATGGCATCCCCACCCCCTATGGAAATCTGTATCTTTGGTGTTGTTTTCAAGAACAGCATGACATGGGATTAGGAATCGTCCTCAGAGACACGCTCTGCTCTGATTTATCTCCAATATTTCATAGTATCTAGTCTGCTCAATACTAGTTGAGCCTGACAGCTCAACTGTCGGTTTAACCGACAGCAACATTTGAGTCATTGTATCCTGTTAGGCTTCATTTAACGAGGGGGGGGGGGGGGGGGGGGGGGGGGGGTTCAGAGGGTACTTGTGAATGTTGTGCTTTACATGACAGATCAGTCTGAAACCTATCCTCATATCTCACAAAAATGTTGTTGGTTTGCTATCTGTTGTACCTTTGCACGTCGCTCCTGAGGTATTCCTGTTATTTCAAATGATCCGCCAAAGCTCCTTTACTGAGTCTCGATATCATGTTTCAATTAAAGCTGTAATACCTTTCATTCATGCTATCATGTATTTGTCAATTGTTCTTTAGTGAATTAAAATTAAATGAATCAAATAGGCAGACCGGGGTTTGGAATCAAATTAAATCTATGAAATAACAAAACATAGCCATTCTTAATTACTCACACTTTGATCTCAAGATGTTTACAAAATGTGTTCGCTAAATTCATAATATGAAAATATAACCAAATGCTGTCTATTATTTTTACGTGATATTTGACTTATTTGCTATTGATCAAACAATTGAACCACCTGATAATTTCAGCACTAGTGTTAATGCATCTTCCTTACAGGAATACAAATATTCATCTAAAAAACTTCAATGACTGTATTAAAAAAATATGTTTATTTAAGTCTTCTATATTTTGTTGACTGGTGAAATTATTATTTTTTGGCACATTTACTTTATGCTTTTTCAAATTAGAAGCCAATGAGAGAGATGTTATATGATAATACTAATGATAATTGTGATCATAGACATAAAGATAACAATATTATTATTAATATATATATATATATATATATATATATATATATATATATATATATATATATATATATATATATATATATATATATATATATATATATATATATATACACACATACACATATAAATATATACATATATATATATACATATACATATATACATATATATATATATATATATACATATATACATATATACACATATATATATATATATATATATATACACATATATACATATATATACACATATATATATATATATATATATATATATATATATATATATATACACATATACATATATACACACATATATATATATATATATATATACACATATACATATATACATATATACATATATATACACACATATATATATATATATATATATATATATATATATATATATATATATATATACACATATACATACACACACCTTTCTTTATGTAAAGATGAAATGAAAGGAAGGGGCAAAAATCCAGAAAAAAAGAGCTGAACGACAAACCAAAAAAAATACAAAATAAATGGTCAAAAGCCATGTTGTTTTCAGAGTGTGTGTGTGTGTGTGTGTGTGTGTGTGTGTGTGTGTGTGTGTGTGTGTGTGTGTGTGTGTGTGTGGTGTTCTTTAACTGGTGGAATGTATTACTGTAATGTGTCACATCTCAAATACTAGTTACTAATAGACTGTACACTACACTACATTTCTTGATCTAAAAACTGGCTCCATCAATTAGTGCTAACCTACATATGTAACCCTATTTCATATCCCTCAGGGGTCCAAGACCATTCTGCAAATCACCAATGTGGATGTCTCTATTGCAGGAGTTTTATCCGTGGTGGTGCTTCTTGGATACGGTGAAGCAGGGCTATTATGCGCCAGCTTGAGGGGACAAAATGCAGCTTCCTGTTATGCCTGGGGATGAGTATCATTATCTGTTCAGTTATTTACATGAGGGCCAGGATGCCAACAGAGCCCAAGCTGCTAGAGCCTCCAAGTTGCAGGCCCTTCTCCACCGAGTGTAAAGCTTTACTGCCCGGCATGGAGGAAGGAGTGGGGTGGTACCGCCGTGACTGCCAGGTAAGTCGATATATAAGTTAAACTGAAGATGCAGTCAAAGTAATGACAAATGTGAGTAAACATTCTAGTAAAAAAAAAAACACTACTAGGGAAACTATGTTTTGATCACGGGTGTAGTGTTAATACATATTTTGTTCCGTCTATAGGTGGAAAGCTATATTCTCAATAGTAGCATACAGTGTTCCAAATTGATCAAAGACCAACACTTCATCACGAGGCCTCTTAGTCGGGAGGAGGAGGACTACCCTTTAGCATTCATTGTGACTGTTCACAAAGAGCTGGAGCTATTTGTACGCCTGTTGCGGGCCATTTACATGCCACACAATGTCTACTGCATTCACGTGGACAATAAGGCTTCTTCAGAGTACAAGGTGGCTGTACTGAAGCTCGTCAGCTGCTTTAAAAATACCTTCCTATCCAGCCGCAGCGAGACAGTGACGTACGGCGGGTTTTCCCGCCTGCAAGCAGATTTGAACTGCATGAGGGATCTAGCACAGTCCAAGATAGGCTGGAGGAAGGTGGTGAATCTGTGTGGACAGGATTTCCCCGTCAAGAGCAACCTGGAACTGGTGCGGTACATGCAGAGCAAAGAGTGGAGGGACCGAAACATGACGCCTGGGGTCAAGCAGCCACTGTCTATGAGGCACAGGACACAGCTCCAGCACAGGGAGATAATGGGCTCGCATGTAGCTCTGACATGGCCGAGACTGAAGAAAGGTCCGCCTCCACACAATCTGCAAGTTTATTTTGGAACAGCGTACTATGCTCTCACAAGGGATTTTGTAGACTTTGTTCTGAAAAGCCCAATAGCCCAGGACCTCTTGGAGTGGTCCAAAGACACGTTCAGCCCAGACGAGCACTACTGGGTGACACTCAGTCACATCAAAGGTAAACTGCCGGTTTCAAATGGGTGCACAGGGGCCTAAATTCTGCAGCACAAATTCTAGAAGAGAACTTAATTATTAACTTGTGTGATGAGGATGTCTAAACAAAAAGGAGTTGTGCGATACAGAAACACAATCAATGAAACAAGGTCAAACTGCACATTTGGTCCTTAGTCGTTTTACAAAGGCTCATTGACTCTGCTTTTATGGCTGGATTTTACATTTGCACGAGCTGTGTGATCGATTGCAATATGACAGGAAGTAGTGGTGCAACGGCTCATAAAACTCACGGTTCGGATCGCATCACAAATCAGAGTCACGGACCGGATCACCACAAAAGGGAACAAAAAAGGCGCAAACATGACTTTCACAGATCCCTGACCACATTTTTATTGCCGCCGATACTAATGACAGATCATTGATGATCCTTATTGTTTGATTATAGCAGCTGGTCTACAAGGCTCCAAAAAAAAAAAAAAAGTGAAATGTCCTTAAATGTTATCTTTTTACTTTAATTTGTGTTTTTTCTTTCCTCATAAAAACACACAATTCAAATGATGAGGAAATAAAATAGTGTATGTTTATATTAGACGCTGTGGGAGAAGTTACTGGTGGCAGCGTCACCAAAACTGTGGAATGGATTTATCGTGAGCATGACTGAAGTAATCATAATTGTAGAGTCTAGAGCCGGAAGATATGGCCGGAATCTTCTCACGAAATAGGTCATTTCCAATCTTCATAACAATATATTACCCAATAGAGTAGGTTTTCCGATAATTCAGTAAATGAGAAGGCTGAATAAAAATAACCACAAGGTTTTGTATACACTTTTCTGAATCAAATACTTGAAAAATTACTAAAGAACTTTAGTGAAAAATAATCAGATTTTGGGTTGTTTTTTTTGTCAATTTAAAACATAATTTAGTGTCACAGTATCTCAATATAGGATTTCCTTAGACATGATTCTATTGAAAAGGCAATACATTATCATATTGACGTTCAGCCCTAACTGGTACATAACAAATGAAATGTGACCGCATTTAAAAAGATGCTGGAACATGTGCTTTGCAAACAATATAAAATTTACAAAAAAAAAAAAACTACAAAAGATGGCACTAATGTGTTCTTGAAGTACCGCATATCTTTTATTTTCATACTACACATACGGCACAAAGGAAAACTACAGAATATGAGCTTATTTATCACGTATATTGTTTAAAATTAATTGTATGAACATTAATACTATATACTATTAATATCTAGCCTATATTGATCATCAAGAAACATTTATCAGGAGGCCTTTCTGATTCCCTACATATATGCATCCTTGGTAACTGTCATTTTTCACCCTTGAGTAAATGCTCGAGTCAAATCAGATTTGAAAGTGTAATAAATTGTATTCTTTTGGCAGAATATCTGTCCTGATGTGACACACTTCTATCTGAGGATAAAGCAGAGTCTTGATATCTAAACTATGGCTATAGCCCTGAACCCTCACAGTCATTAACTGATATCAATATTGATAATTTCATCAAGACATTAGCATTTATTAGCAAATCATTGTAAGTTCTCTGTTCTTCAGGATTGCTAGCGTGAAAATAAGGCTAAGATAGACCACCTTTAGGAAATAGTTTTGCTTGGTCTTGTTTTTGTGATCATCATCGGGCTGTATTTATAAGTGAGGAGTAAATATTAGGCCGGTCTGGATGCTTCCCATAGATAAGCTTTGGGAAGTGGTTGTGGCTCTGCTATTGTGCACTGAGGTAGGAACGTTAACTAGACATGTGAATGAGGTGTAGAGGAAGCACCGAAAAGCATATTTGGACAAGCTTCACAAAGATGACAATTTAGTGTTTTCAAACAGCTCATTTAAGTTACACAAAAGAAAAGGCTTATAAAAGGATGAGACTTTACAGGAAGGCAATTCACTTCCCCACCTCCGATAAAGAGCACACAGCCACTTCCCCACAAAGCTTTTCTGCGGGAAGCATCAGGAACAATCTCCCACACAGTGGAAGTGGCCCTTCGAAAGAGGGAAGTAAATTAAGTTAACTGATACTTAAATTAAGTCAAATAACTACAATTACTTTTGTCTGATTATGTGTTTGAAGAAGCTCCAGGCAGCCATCTAGAAGGAGGTTGGGAAGGAGACGTCCGGTCAATCAAGTGGAGGGATCAAGATGGAATGGCACACAATGGCTGTAAAGGTGTGTGTAACAATGAAGTACTACTTTATTGATTAATCACTGTACCACAGGGCTTATCTATGGTCCAGTTTACGTTCTACTCGTCTTGTGAATTCTTACTACTGTATGTAAATGTCATTGCAAAATAATCTGTAATGCAATTTAAATGCAAATCATTACATTAGTCTTTTTTCAGCCAAACTTTTTCTTCACATAAGCCTACCTCATACTCTTTCTCTCTCAGATGACCAAAAAGAAAACTATGTCTGCTCCTTACTCTTTGTTTTATGTTTGGCTCCAGACAGGATTACAGGACCAATTACTTGCAAAGGCAACAGAAGATGTACTCAACAAAAGATGAGAAAAGGACAGATATGAGTTTTTATCTGATATGACGTACTCTCCAGTCGGTTGTCTGTGTTTTAAATGACCTTTTACAGGTTAAAGATACAAAAAAAAAAAATATTTTTATGTAACAATGTTCGGGCAAAAAAACATGCAGACCATATATCTAATATACAACTAAAGACCACAATTGTTGTTGTTGTGTTCCAGGGCATTATGTACGAGACATCTGTATCTATGGTGTGGACGACCTGCCGTGGATCATCAACAGGAACAGCATGTTCGCCAATAAATTCGAGAGTGACACCTTTCCCGAGGCCCTGGACTGCCTGGAGCAGTGGCACAGGACCAAGGTGTTGAACCAGGCAACTGTTTCCATAGAGCCATCATGGCTTCTGGCCACACAGAGCAACTCAAGCCGCGGCTACTTCAACGGCACTGCTGGAGCGTGAAATCGCTGTTGGCTGTGAATGTCAAAAATGTGGCCAGGAAAAAAACTGAACTGAGAACGTCAGGAGGACAAACGGTCCACTTCCTCTTTGGCAAGGCTACTGTTCAAGGACACATTTGTCTCCGTGTGAAACTGTAACGGTTGTTCTGATAATCAGAAGACAGTGGGACTAAAATTATTTCACAGTAAAGCAATGCAGTTAGTTAAAGCAAAACAAGTACAATTAATTATATTTAATATATACAAGTATATAACAGATACTATTTAAGACAACTGCACTACACAAGGTATTTAAGAACTGAATATGAGTTTCATATTGTTTAATTTAATATTGTGTGTGGTCAAGTTAAAAAACACTGATAAAATTGTTTTATTTTCTATTTAATTGGCGTGTAGCAGGTGTAAACAAAAAAATAAAGACAATGTAAAAAAATCTCCCTCCTTTCCTTTAAACATTACTACGTGCACTATTTGACATCATGCAACAGGAAGGGCGGAGGAAGAGGGTTCACCGACCGAGGACCACATACCCGTCTCATCCCTCCATCACAATATGCCACAGCATCATCAATTAAGCGCCACGCGTCAATGGAAGTGTCAAATAGTAAACAAAGTGCACTACTCATTTGTAAATAGAGTATGAAGCTTATTAATATAAAGACAACTATAGGGGCTGTACCAAACAGTTGAAAGCTTCAAAACTTCATCATACGGTTGAAATAAAAACAGCAGGCTCCACTAATATCATTAGTATTATACTATTGTTAAGATAGATTCCAGTGGTGGCTGCGTAGAAATTCCCGATTTTATCAACAAAAAAAAATATTCTGCTTCTATCTTCTGCGCCTACTTCTCAAATGTTTCAGAATTGGCTATTTAAATAGCAATGACCCAGGTGCCGATCAAAAGTGGAGTTGGACACACCCTAAATGCACACACGGCATGCTTTTTAGACCATGATGATCATGGTGGGTTTCTGATGCATCAGTTTTTGTTTTGTTTTTGCTGAAGGCCTAACTAATAACTGAATTATCACATATTCATGAAAGAACTGTCCACACTATGCTATTCAGATGTGATATTAAGTAAGAAGCAGGCCAAGTCTGCCTAAATGTCAGTGGCTATAAATACAATAAATTGTGTGTTGCCTAATAAGTCTATCGAAGCAAACATCTCTGCAGAGAAAGTCAGTTTCCCACAAGAGGCACATAACTTATATTATGGTTTTCAAGCCCTATTTATGGCAAAGTAAAACAACCAATCTGGGCCCAGATGCTTTTCACCTTCGCAGAAACGACAACAGTGACTGGATATGATCTGCTGTCTGCAACCACACGCTAGCCTGTGCATGAGAAATTACAACCACAGCTTGAAAGTTACTTAAAATAGGTCAGGCCCCCAAATTGTTATTTGGGGGGAAATCTTATTTCCAAGTAGCTCTATTTTGATCATTATCAGGAATGGCTGAAAAAGATGAACAGTAAACCCTCAAATAATACATGTCCGAAGCATAGCTGGGCCTGTGACAATAGTTTAGCTGTTTAACAATGATGCCACAAAAAAAAAGCAATTACTGTAGCGAACAACGGGGAGCGAGCTGTATCTAGCGTGCCGTTCAGAGGTGTGACAGTTAATAGGTATCCCCTCGTAAAACAGTATGTACATAACGCACAAGTATAAATATGTCCCTTCGAGCTCAAGAGCTCGCACTCAACACCAAACTTCCGTGGGTCCTCATCAGTACACCCACCAAGTGAGAAGTCATCGGGTGAATGATTGTTGAAAAAAATCAAAAGGACGGAAATAAAGACGTTCATACAGAGACTCCTTCTGTTTTACTTCGATAACCAAACGTTTGCCAAAGACACATCAGAATGGGGTCAAATTGGGGGGGGGCTACCTGCTTCCCTTTGTACTACAAAGGGAACAGTACGTGCAGACAACAGCGGCTTGGCTTCAGCCACTTCAGCTTTGTCCTCATAACTGTCCTTCAGGACCAAATAAACCATGCTACACAGGTCTTCTGGATAGCTGACAATTTATTCCACTTGTGTGCAGTGTTTTTAGAATTCCAAACCTCCCATGGAAACTTTAAATTAAACACTTCCAATTTTGAACCCACAATCTGTATTTATCTAAGCAACAGATTGTGCATCTGGAACCACATCAATGCCAGACTGCTAATGTTTTATCTACATTGATAACAATGCTGCTTATTTACCAAGCATTAGCAGTGAGAGAACTGCAGAAGCAGAATCACTACAAAACAATGAGAGGTCACAGATGGAGAGATTTAGTGGAAGGAAAGTTAAAAAAATCTATTAGAAGAGTAAAAGAAATAAAATGAACAGTTTGCAGACCATTGATTCACTGGAACAAGTTTGAATAGACAGACTTGGGGAAAAAAGATGAAATATTGCTCACCTTGTGGCAGATTTCTGTCTTGACCTCCTTCAGTGCCCGGTCAGAAAAGACACAGCCACAGTTCTGCAGGTAACAGAACCTGAAAATGGAAACATTGGGGGATGTAATATGTGACATTTCCTGCCACATAAGTAAATTGTCAATCAAGTATGTGTGGTACATTGTTTGATCCAAACGTTTGGATGAAAGTTAATACTGGTGATGAGAACAGCGGAGTTCTGTATTTCCAACATTGACTTTTACAGCACAATGTGATCAACACAAAACTTTATTTTTATTCTTATGTTTTAGGTCCTTTACTTGTCATTTGTTACCTGTGCTTTCCGTTCATCTCCAACCCAACAACAGGGCAAATGAACATGCCGCAGTTCATGTCTTCATATATGTCTCCTTTAATATTGCTTCTCTCTCCTTTCCACTCCGGGTTATCAGTCAAGTTCAGTTCCTTTATATCCTGTAAAGGGAGTGGATGGATAAACGGGTACAAAATGTAATATGAAATCAATACAAATGCATAGTGATGGGCAATATATCAATATTATATTGATATTGTGACAAGAGAAAATATATTGGCTTAGATTTTAGATACATTTATTGGACTGTTCTAGCAGTTATTTGCCTTGACCCACTTAACAACTCAACATAACTGATTATTTATCAGCACTTGCATTTTGTAAATTACCAAGTAGAGTTGAGATCCCAGAAGAGCTGCCCGAAGTAAAAGACTGGACTAAAAAGATCAGGCAAAAGAGCACAGAGCTTATATAATAAAAAAAAAAAAATAGTATAAAAGTTGATTTTGCATTTGGGTATTGTGATTCAATAACCAAAAGGTCAGCTGTAGTGTGGTTTCCGTTGACTGAAAGCACCAACTGGCAGAAACTGTGAAATGCTTCTTCATACGATCGGGTCAGGAAGGACAAGTGAAGTAACCAAGTTCCTCTTTTTCTAACGAAGAGAGTGTATCCGGTTGAAGTCAAACTGTGTGTGTGTTAAGGCTGTGCGGTATACCGTTTCAACCGGTATACCGGTTTCGGTCGCCGCTTTTTGGCAGGCAATAACATTTAACGTTCACAGCTTTAAGCAGAATGAGTAGCGGATGGTGCTAGTTACCTCTCATGGAGACTCACTTGACTTATGGTCTGTAAATAAATGACATCGCCAAAGTGCATGCTGGGTAAATTACTTCGCTAAAATGCCCGCCCACACAGGAAGACTCTTCATGTGCAGGAAGAAGTCTCTTCCTGTGCGGCTGAGTGGGCGGGCTTTACCCAGAATGCATTTTGTTGCTGTCATTTCTTTGAAACCATAAGTCAACCTCTATCCGTGAGAGGTAAGTAGCTCAGACCGCTGAACACGCAGCTGTGACTGTAAACATTAAATGTTTCTGCCTGCCGAAGAATGACAATAGTCTTTACGGCTGCGCGTGCGCCACTAGTATGAAGGGATATGAGTTAACTACATTCCCCTGGGTCCTAAACCCCTCCATGTTTAGCTTCCTAACACAATCTATGTACCAACGTACAAACAGCTGCCGGCCAGTTGCGAGCGAGTGGTGAATAACGATGGCGGCTGCGGTCCTTTTCTGCTTCAATAAATTAATGTGTTTATTCGGGAAAAAAAATACCGTGATATACCGTGAAACCGCCAGAATCCTACAAAATACCGTGATATGAATTTTTGGCCATACCGCCCAGCCCTAGTGTGTGTGTTTAACTTGTAGAAATGATGACATCATTGAGCAACTGAGTGTGAGAATGAGAGGGAGGAGGGAATGGCACAACTGGACGATAAAAAGAGATGCTCAAAGCATCGAGTTGGGATGTCTGCTTAGGACACTGCCTGGCACTGAGCTGAGGGCATCGTCCAGCACAAGCATTGGAGGACTCCGTCTCAATCGTAGGCAGAAATTGGCTGACGGAGGTTCTCATATCCCCACCCCCTGCCGAAATCATACGATATGGAAGGATTCTGCTTTCTGTGACTTTGTACGGAGTCTTGAGGATCACAGACAGTACTTCTATTCCTGGCAAGAGGAGTCAGGTGTCCCGCCAAGACCGGTCAAATCAGTCCACCCCCTCCGCCAACAAAGACCAAAAGGACTTTTCCACCCAGCCTCGGCTCAGTAGATAATGTATGTCATGATCAAGCTGTAATGTACAACAACAATATAGTTCTAAACGGTTATTCTAGTGCCTAGTCCCCTAAACAGACCCGTAGAGCTTAAATCCCAGCTATTAAAACCTAGCATGGCACCTTACCAAGAGCCTAGGTCGATTAAAGGAAAGCTGCCATTAACTGACGCGACTAATAGACGGTTGAGTGCAGTTGTGAGTGGAAGCGGGGTAGACGTCAGGAGGGACGGCAGTGAGCAAAGCCAGGAGAGTTTCCTCAACCACCAGTTTAAACAGATCTCCAAACGTCTAAGGAGATCCGGACCCATGGAACGGAGAGCTGGTTAATTAGATAGTCCTGTGAAAGGGGCTTATCAAAATATATGGTGAAAGCACCTATGTCCTACAATATGGGGAGAGGTGTTTAGTCAAAAAATATCCTTTTGTTTAATTTTCTCCTTTTTGCCGAGCCCTATAAGTGCACACAAGTGTCAACACTCACCGACACACATAATGTTGGAAACACATTGTACAGCATAGCTCTGACTTTGAGAGTAGAAAACGTCTGTGTCAGCATACCTTGATCCCACGGATGTGAACTACAGCCTCAGCATTGGGTCTCTCCGCAGTCTTATCCAGAAGATACTCAATGACAGAATCTTTGTTAAAGAGCCTGAAACGGAACATGGACCAGACTTTTAGGACACAGTGTGCTGGTATAACGCAGATATTTCAAATATGGGTAGATAAATGGGCAACGTTAACTGGTCACGTCAAGCTCATTAGTTTGTGACACTGTGTTTGTTCATCAATGTCACACATGACTCAGGATGAACAAACAAAACAAAAAAAGGCCAACTCTCACCTTCCCAGATCACAGGCAATAATGGGGCGTCTGAGTTTTTCCTGGCTCAAGGCACAGTATTTCCATTTGGCAGCCAACTCGGCATTTCTATCAACCTGGAGACACGAACAGATATGTAAGAACACGACAAACACATACAGCGTTTATACTGCCTTCCTCTTTAGTCTGTGACGATGTAGCGTTATATAAACATATAGACACTAGTAGTGTAACCGGTTCTGCTTTAAACGCGAACGTTAGCCAAAAGCTGGCTAATATATCATTTTAAGTAAATAACATACCTAAAATAACCTAACCGAATCTATCAATGCAACACTTCTTCTTAATTATCGAGGCAAATAACCATACTATAAAGACAGGCTTACGTTACTCTGTTAGCCACCTAAGCTAACTACTGGGAGCTAAAGACAACATTGCTAACCGTTGTGAATTTGAAAAGGAAGAATAAATAAGCGTAACACACCTTCTCGACTTTTTTGGGGCCTTTCACCAACTCGTGTCTTTTAGGAATCGTTCCGCCATCACATCCCATCTTGGAGGCTGACTTGTAAAGTTTAGTTTGGAATCACACGAATAGTTTCGGCTAACCTAGCTTACTATCTACAGAAGCTACCGACCGACAGGAAGTGATCGGGTTGTAAACAAACGACGAGAGATCTGCAACGCTCGCGGGATGTGCGGCTGATTTGATGTCGCCCTCTAGCGACTGAATTAACTCTTCCGGTGTATTTTGTAGCGTCAGCCACAGTGTGGAAGCATCACCCTACATTTCAGTTTATTAGTTTATGTTCAGCAAGCAGCCCCAAATGGGAGCTAAATAAATAACTATTGATAACATAAATAACTGTTTCTTCTGACTACTTCTTCTTCTTCTTACTAGGTAGCTGATTACAAATAAGAACCTTTGATAATGCTTCAAGTACTCTTTTTCTCCAATGATGTTCTTAGTTGTTCTAGACCAGTGGTTCTCAAATGAGGGTATGTGTACCACTGGGGGTACGTGAAGGCACTCCAGAGGGTACGTGAAATAAAAAAATATATGTATTAAAAATGAGCATCTATCTTTAAAAATCTTTAAAAATTGTTATTTAATAAATATTCAATAAAGTGTAAATTCATAAACAGAATGTTATATATTAAATCATTAATGGCACAGCGCTGTGTTTGCGCTGGTTATGGGGTACTTGGCTGAAAACATATTTCACAGGGGGTACATCACGCAGATTACTTCACTGCCCATCCATCTATTAGACGTTTTCAGTCAGCCATTAAACCCAGTACTAGTAAGTGACATTACTCTGGCTTTCAGGAGTGGTCTAAAGATGAAAGTTTCCTTGGAAGATAGTTCAATGAGTGCTAATTAGATCTGTTTCCTGTGCCTTGCAGGCTGCAGATTAGTTTACTATCGATGGCGCTGTCCAAGAGCGACCATTAGTTTGGGGGATACCTCAGTGGAGACATCTCTGGCAGCATGACTGATCATCTGTGTGAAGAAGAAAACTAAATAAAAACAGAGCATTGGACTTCATTTTGCCTGAGAAAATAGATTTCAACCTCTTTACGCTCACCGCACTCAGGCAGCTGCTACTGTGGCTGCCAAAATGTAGCAAAATTAACAAATATAAACATAAAAACATTTCTCCATTTTGCCTGTTGGTTCGATTGGTTCTTCCTGTAATCTATAAATTGTGTTATGTGTCTTATTGAATTTCCCCCCTTTCTCACACAGAGCTAAATGTTTAGTATGGATTTTCATTAGAGGCAATGGAGTAAAAGCTCTGTTAGCAAACTATCTGTTGAGAGAGTGGAGAGCCCCAGGCTGATAGTGCAAGCCAACACCTCAGGAACACACAATGCACAATGGCCGCTGGACAAAAGGAGACTAGAACAATGGTCTTCTATCCTTGTCCTGTGTGTTCTGCTGTTTTCAAACGGCAGAGTTCCGTGATGTATTATAGTTTTGTGTATTAATGCCGCTTTGTACCACCTAATCATAAAACATATTATAAAGATCTATTCAGAGGAAAGTTTGTTGGGTCTTGGTAGACAAAAGTGACACATTATTGTATTTTGTTCCTGTGCTTTTTACATGTTCAAGTTCTAAATCAGCTATGAACACCACTACAAGTCTAGTTTCAAGGACTGTACATCAGAAAAAACTGCAAACCAAGTATAGCTCTAAAGTCATTCTAAAATATTCTGGCAGGCAAAAACATAATCCAAAAATGCCAGGAAATTAATTGTTTACTTGTCATTTACTCGGATCATGTGGTCCAGATATCACAGCTGGAACAGAGAAATGTGTGATGTCACAGCTGAAATACTGCAGAGGCTACCTAAAATGACAAAAAGATATAATAATAATAATAATAATAATAATAATAATAATAATAATAATAATAATAATATAATATATAAGTATAGTGAAAGATTAGTTTTCTTTATTGGTTGCAAAAAAATAGAGATTATTTTATATTGTACAGTGCATGTCAATATGTATATGAATATGATGAACCTGATGTGTTGAAATACTGTTCAAAGTTAATAATTTTTTTCCTAAAATTTCAGTCGCCACATATATAATATATAGTAAAGTAACCGGTGTCAGACTCATTTCACAGTTGAAGTGACTGCAATCCAAAGCTAGAACGTGTCACTGCCAGGGCCGAGTAGAGGTTAACTGTTCTGATGTCTATCCTCTCCAGTTTTACAGTTACATCTGAGTTTGCACAGCTGAAATGCAGCTTTCTCCTCCTTGTATCTCCCCCTTTGATTGACCTTCCTACCACACATATCTTCCTGGTCTGCTGTGGTGCTACCCAGCACGGCTGACCCAAAGAAAACCCCAACCACCAAGCGCCCATCCAACCTCATGTTTATACTTCTATGATGAGTCCAACCTGCCCAATCAGACTTCCACTGACTGGCCTTGAACTGAAACTGTATACATCTTAACCATCCCAGCCATCCGAGGCAGCCAGTGGAGACCAAGGCTGCATAAATTGCAACGACCGGCCCTGGTAGTGCACCGAGTCCAATGCATTGAGCGTTTCTAATTGGGAAGGAATTGCTTTGTTTACATTGGCACTAGTTGATAGAGCTGGACTCTTATGTCCCTCCAGCCAACCGGGCTAAAGTCCTCTGAAGGAGAATAACCAAACTGCCAAGCTGAGCTGGAAGGAAATGATTTGGAACAGAGTAAAGGATATTTACTCAATTATATTTGATCAACTAAGGTAATGCCTTGCTGTAAGGCAATCTAAGACTCTTTCTTTGTGTGTACTAGAGGGAAAACTTCTTTTAAAATCTTTAAATTGGCTGTGGGGGTTTTCCGACGACCAGTCCAAAACCCAAAGATAATTCATTTCTAATGATATATAACTGGAAAAAGCGGCAAATCCAGACATTTGAGCAGCTGGAAGAGGTTTTTTGCTGGATCGATCTGCATAAATTATTGTCAATGAATCATATTATTATAATTATCTATAGGCAAATTGATTAATCAACTAGTCTCTTCAACCCTAATCTGCATGTGCATCCATTTTAATAGTATCATGACTTATTCTATTGCACTGATACAATAGTCAAGCTCCAGAGCACAAAAATCCTATGATCCAATAAAGGATAAAATAATATGAAGCCTGTCAAGAAGACCTTTTGTAATTTCCCGTAACAATACAGTGGATGAAGTGACACCATACGTGTAAGTATTAGAATTTAGCAAATTTTGACGTCGCCACTACATTTCCACTCAATAAAAAGGCTTCTATATGAAAGAATATTTTATTTGTGATTTTAAGCTGAATAGGGAACACCGCTGCACTCAGTCAGCTCTAACACCATGTATCAAGCCATAGGCAAGCTCGTACCTAACATATAATGAGAAATCCAAAACCCTGGAAAAAGCACACCACATCCAACATGAAGACTGCAAACGGGTTACCACACACACCAGTCGACCACAATTATTTTCTCATTCCTTTTTCTGTTTATGTTGAAACTCACATAGCTGAAATTATGCCAGTTGGAAACATGGCCCATAACTAATTTGTCTATCCTCTTGGTCAAGGAGTACAAGTGTGATTAACCCCCTAGAGCTTTCAGTGATACAGATTATTGATAGCTTGTACTGTAACACACCTCATGTAGTCTGTCAGTGATAAACAGGGCATTTGAACAGGAGTTTTTTATTTGTATTGTCACTGATTATAACATGATACGGATAAAATTATGATTTAGTAAAGGTGATTCCAATTGGATTTGGAAACACTTTAGCTGAGTCAGCAGCAAAGTAAGGCCTTGTCAGTATCTCTCAGCTTCCAGGGTATGGCGCCCAATGTTGCCATGATTCTTCCAGCAGACGATTGCGGACCATTCTTTCCTCATTGCACCAGCCCGCTGTGTGACAGTGTTAATCCATTTGGCTGTTACTGAAGTGTACAGCTCAACACTTTATTTACCACCAACTTCATGAAGCACTGGGACCTTTTATGATCTCAGCCAAGCCGAAACACAGACACACACACACACACACACACACACACACACACACACACACACACACACACACACACACACACACACACACACACACACACACACACAGTCCACCTGGACGCATTTTTACCATGATCTAGTATATGATTATCTTTTCCACTGTGTCAAACCAGTTCTTAACACCCACAGACACCAACCCACCCACAACAACTAAATTAACATATACACGCACATGTGTACTGAATGTATAAATCCACAGTCTGGCTAAGCTGATAACTGTATGACACACGCACACACACACGCATGGCTGTGACTCCTCCTTGATGGCTGTGACTTGGGTAGGACAGTCTCCATACATCAGTGGCAATGGAACAATTGCATGTGCACTGGCAGCACTGGCGCAGTCAAATCTCATTAGCTTAACAGGATCCCCAAAAGGTTCTGACAGCGTCCTGGCTGTGATTGGTGTGGCCCGGGGTGATGGGGACATACCTGTGGCTGTCTTGTGTACTCTGTGGGCACGTGGTGAAGACTAAGCACACGTAGCAGCTGAGGCCTGGCAGCGGCGGTAAGATTCTGGGTGTCCACGCCAGCCGCCGCCTCACCGTACACGTCCTCTGCAATAATGAAACTCACTCTCACTTTTTTTTTTCTTCTTCTTTTTTTCTGACTCTCACCGTCTCGTGCACTCTCTCACTCTCTCCTTGCCACACACACTCACATTACACAGACATGAGGGAAAACAGTGGTTGATTCTGTGTACCACTGTGCCATGATGAGCTCAGTGCTAACTTTGAATGCTAACCAAGAATCAATTTGGAGTGGAGTTATTATTTCAAGTCTGTTCACCTGACTTCATGGTTTAAATTCATAGAGTATACTTAGTCTTGAAAGGAATAGTTTGACCGTTTTTAAAATAAATGAGGGGAACGATAGAGCTGTAATGGTAAATATTCGGCTACAACCGTCAGACGCTTAGCTTAGCTTTGGGTCGAGAGTGAAAAATGAAGTCAAGAGCTAGCTTGGCTCTGTCTGAAGGTAACACAATCCATCTTCCCACACCTCTAAAGCTTACTAAATGACCCATTATATCTTAATACGTACAACAACTGTAGCGTAGAAATGACACGTTGTGGTTTTACGGGGGGGGGGGGGTTATTTGCTTGAAGCAATAACTTCCTTTTTCCTAATTTAAGAAAACCAACCACTGGCTCTAGATTTGTATTGAACTCATTGAACTATCGGCAAGAAAGCAAACAAACGCATTCCCAAAAGGTTGAACTATTACTTTCGTATAGCTATTCTTTTTCTTCTTTTCTCTGTCACGTTGTCTGAACACTAATGTTCTTATGCTCTTAAAAATTTAGGATGTGTCATTGTTGGCACATCCCCGTGTCTAGTTCAGGACAACTCACATTTCTTCAACGATGTGCTGAAAATGAGCCTTCAGGCTGCAGCGTTTTGTTTTCAGTCCCCTCTAGATGTCTCCCTGAGGGGTCTTTGGAAGAACACATGTTTTTAATAAGGGTCTTTACGTCTGGCCTTGCATAAATGTTTAGCAGCGTTCCTTCTGGGAACTGGGGCCTGTCTTTACAGTGGAGGCTAATCAGCTGTAAATTCTGTTTTAAAAAGGAAAAGGAAGGCATGGAAGGAGTTAATCTCCAAGGCCCATTGAACCCTCTGTCTCACCCTTTATTCACTCTCTCTCCATCTCTCTCTCATGCACAGATGCACATATAGTACATACACTCCCCCCCAGAGAGTGAAAGGAGGGGATGAAAACAAAAGGAAAAAGAGAGAGAAGAAAAGCCAGAGGCTTTGACAAATGATCCAATAAACAGGTAGGGAGATTACAGGCTAGATGCCCACTGGGAGAGGAAGTGGGGCAGTAAATATTTTTTAAAAGCTGTCAATAAATGTCGAGCGTTGAATTGAGAGAAGTATTCACGGTCAGAGCCAAAGATTGGGCTCCTGTGCTGGGTGCTTGTCTGTGGGAGCTATGGGTTAATAGTATATAGGCTGAGAGCAATTTAAGTGCCAAAATAATGTTTGAAAGAAACTGCTGCTGTTTTTAGACAGAAACATGCAGAATGTATACCAGAATCAAAACCACCCTGTTTGACATGCACATCCATCCTTCCATTCCACTCCCTGGAGACGTTCCCAGCTGACATTTAGAGGTCAATTAAATGCAAATCAATCTTAATGCTGTCAACATGCTGACAGACAAGATCTCAAAGATGTAATGCATGATGTATCAATAAGATCATATGCAGCTGTCTTTCTGTATCTTTTTTTAAAGATAAATACACTGACGCTTATCACACGGTTTTATGTAATGCTGCACAAAGCAAGGATCAAAAATATAAGGACATCATTTTATTCATCAAGTCTGTTGCACTTCTTTAATAATAATAATAATAATAATAATAATAATACATTTTATTTGTATAGCGCTCTACAAGGTACTCAAGGCACTTTACATGGTAAATACAGAAAGAATAGGCACAATAAGAATGTACACAAGAGAGATGACATAACAGTAAGAAACAAAACAAAATCATTGTCAACTAGCAGCACAGTTTGTGCTGCTAGTTAACAGTAGTTAGATCTATTGTTTATGTGTACAGATTGTAAAGCCCTCCGAGGCAAACTTGTATTTGTGATGTTGGGCTATATAAAATAAACTGAATTGAATTGAAAGTTTAAAAACAGATTTACATAAATTAGTTTTAAGTTCTGTTTTATATCGGCATTCATATCCACTATTTATACTGTCCATACTGTCTTAAATTGTATTCATCCACCACATTGCACTGCACTTTTACTGCTTCTCTTTTGCACTCTGGTCAGATGCTAAACTACATTTCGTTGTCCCAGTACTTGTACTCTGTGCAATGACAATAAAGTTTAATCTGAATCTGATCTGTTTTGAAAGTGGCGCGTGACAGAGAATGTCTGAGCTGATGGGGGAGCGCGCTCCAGAGGGAGGGGGCAGCAATGGAGAAGGCCCCGTCCCTCCAGCTCAGACGCTTGGACAGAGGAGGGAGGGTGAGGAGGTCGGCGTTGGCAGATCTGAGGTTGCGGGTGGGAGCGTGTCGGTGCAGGAGGTCAGAGCGGTATGACGGGGCGAGGTTGTGAAGGGCTTTGTAGGTGATGAGGTGAATCTTGAACTGGATTCTTTGCTGTATGAGGAGCCAGTGGAGGTTTTGAAGGACTGTGGTGATGTGGTCTCTGGTGCGGGAGTGGGAGAGCAGACGGGCAGCTGAGTTCTGAATGTATTGTAGTTTGTACTTTTTCGTAAAAAAACAAAAATAGTATACCGGTTTGGGATGAGAGTTTAAGATTGATAATATCTTCTCCTCAAAAATCCATTGTTTAGTTTCTTCTTTTAGGCAAGTTAAAGTTGCAGTATCTGGCAGAAAATAGGAGTTGTTTTCTCTTGTTTCTTTGGATTTAATCCAATCATACACGGACAGCACAGGCCCTGGTTAGCGGCACAGTAAACACAACGTAGGCTATAGGCTGCGCAACATGAGGAACATAAGATAGCAGTGGTATTACTCTCAGAGTTTCCACAGTGTGGAGGAAGTTTGCATATATTCTTGCCCTGCTGTTAGTAGTTGACAGTAAATTTAAATTGCATGGACCAAGAAGTGGATGTAAAATGCTGAACCCTATTTCTTTGGAGTATGTAGCCAGATCGCCGCACCTTTAAGAAGTGATGATAGAGAGACTATTATCACTAGCTCTGCCTCTGTCAAAGCTCCATAAAGATCCCCGACACCAGTCTCACTTTCCCACACCTTTCAACCACGCTTGTTACTCTGCAGACCAATTAAAGCTGATTTAAGGGTTCACCTGTGTGCCTATTGGCAAATGCTAGCCTCAGGGCGGTGCATCCGCATGATTGATGGGTTGATTAGGTAATGACAGACAGCCACAGGACTCACCTGCGTTCTCCTGTTTTAGTTCTCTAACTCTGATCGGTTAATATTCTGGTTAAGGCCGATCCTCCAGAAACCTGTAGAAAATAAGGTAATTCTGACAACAAGATTACAGTGAAGAAAGAATAATAATGATCTTTGTACGTGTCTTTGTCATATCAAGTTCCAATAAAAAGACTTCCTTACAGTGTGTAATGACGGAATGGTTACCGTTTGACTCACATTGTTAGAATTATCAGCGTTATTATTCTTGACAGGTCTAATTTGCTTCTATTAGCATATTTAGTGTCAAATTGTCCTTAAACTGACACTGGATAATTGTTGGATTCGTTGGATGTTAAAAGGCCTCGTGTAACTACGTGTTTTTAATAATAACAGAGCATTGAACATATTGCCGCTTATTTCTCTTGTTAATAGCAACTATAGGAAATGTAATTATTTTAGACCTCCCAGTCATCAGACATCACAGTAAGAAAACATGAATTTAATTTCCCTTTATCCCTTCACCCACTCAGCCAAAGATCATAATTAGTGGTCATACTATACAAATAAAAAAAAAACTTTTTGACAATATTGAGTGTCATCTTTTTGATCATTGCTACCTTAACATGTGTGGTCTCTCTTACACACACACACACACACACACACACACACACACACACACACACACACACACACACACACACACACACACACACACATACACACACACACACACACACACACAGGCACAAGCACCAACACAACAGAAGGCCCTGCAGATATGGGAGAAGTTCCAGGATATGGATACTTTCTTTAACACCTTCCTCCTCACCCTTGGAACAGATCCTCTTGAGTTTCTGTTTGGTAAGCAGAGAGAACATCCTCGAGTCGCTCCTGTTCTCTGCTCCCCAGCTGGTTTCCCGTCCAGTGGATAATATTTCACTGATCCGCTGACACTCTGCGCCGCTGCTGCCAAGGCGTGGTGGCCAGAGGTTCAAGACCTCTGAGGCAATTAAACGCAGCGGCGATAACAAGCTTGTCCACTGCATGAGGTGTTAACATTTCAACCCTGTTGTTACAGTAATGTGTTGCTATGGAATGCTATGGCATTTAAGACCAAGTCTTGATTAATTAGAAATACTAACATATTTAATCTGTTTATACCTCTATCACATTTATTATACTCAATTTAGGTATACACACCTCTTGTGTCACAATTTAATATTTTATTTATATATATTTTAAATCTTTTTTTTTTTATTCAGTTAATGTTATAAAGTAAAGGTATGTATCTATCTGTGTGTGTGTGTGTGTGTGTGTGTGTGTGTGTGTGTGTGTGTGTGTGTGTGTGTGGATATTGCTGGTGAAATACTGTAATTTTGAATCATTAAAGCAAATTAGTGTATGCTTTGATTACAGTGAATTGCTGTATTCCTTTGATATAGTAGACATACTGTAAAGTGTACAGTAGTTTGCTGTAGTTAATGATGCTAAACTGTGACGCTAAACTGTAAAATGTGCCACTGTTTCTGCTCCAGCATGAGGACCATTTTTAAGATCAACTGGCAAATGTAACAACCGCTTCACCCAGCATTACCTTAAATAAAGTGCTGGAAGTGTCAAAAAGCACAAACTGGTAGAATAGATAGATCTACATAAAATATCCACGTATTAATTTGAAAAAGTTTTTCTTCAAATAGATAAAGCATTTTGCAGTAATACCTTCTGAATTTAAAAAAAAACAATTATTTGTCTGAAGAATTTAGAGAAATTAAAGAGAAATATTATTTCATCCAAATCTTAGCAAGTTCAACCTGGCCCAATGGACTGTTCAAGCGGCAGGCTTACCTGGTTGGCCTTAAGGCAGCATTGGCTATTAAACGCCACTCTTAATCATTCTTCAATCCCCCACACCGTGTTGTGTTTGGGTTTGCCTGACTGTACCAGAGACCAAGGTTCAAACCTCTCTGGCGTTTATGCCGCTGCCCTTGAAGCAGAAGCAGCAGCTACCAAACAGACATCACTTCCAATCATCATCACAACTTCTGAGCCGTCCGTGAACAAGCGGGCTGTCTCAAGGTCTCCACTTTCACCTCCGAAAAAAACTCTTCAAAACCCCACCGGCCTCACCCGTATTCCCTCAGATTCCCGTTCACTCTGACCTACGGAATCAAAAATGCATGTCGTCTCACCCTAACGATGACTGAAAATCAGAGCGCAGAAGAAAAAATAAATCACTGCATCTTTTTTTCAAGCCATTATCTTTTTTTGATGGGCAATTGACTTTGGGAGCGGGGGTTTATGGCGAGGGAGGGGTGGTGGTGGTGGAGTTTGTCTGTGCTTGCCAGTAAGAGCTCCAGGGCCTCCTGCCCTGTTCTGCTGTGATGCCTGCGTGCTGAGTTTGGCTTGGCTTGAGTGTCTGCACTTGATGGTTTATTCATATTCAGCGGTGCAGGACGCTGTGCCATGAGGTTCCTCTCACACTCAATATGTCTGCGAAGAAGTAACAGAAAGGAGGTCTGAGTCCCAGTCTCGCTGCACGGGCGTTTCAAATGTTTTGCTCTCGTTTTAAAGATTGGAACAGCGATCAGTTTCAAAGTCGACCAACACCACAGACCTTCTCTCTTTCTCCCCTGAAAGGCAGATGTTTTACAGCTGTCAAACAGCGATTTTACTCAACATCTAAAATGTGTAGTCTGATTTTGTCTGTTGAGCTATTTCTGTTTGTTTTATTTCCTCTTATTTCCGTTCTTTTCTACTCTTTAAGTGCCGTCTGTTAGTGTCTATTTTTCATTCGCATTTACTCCCTGAATTCCTATGAGGTTTTTGTTGGAGCTTCTACGAGAAAAATAATTGATAACAAATAAAGCTCACGTCCATCCTACATCAGAGAGCCAACACTGAGGAAAAAAACGTGTACTTTGTTTATATTCCAGCCTCCCTTGCAGTCGTCACCCATTCCCACAAATACATAGTGTACTTGTACCTGCACATGCACACAGTTCATATAAACACACAAACAGACGCCACCACAACTGAAATACCCAGTCCCTGCCCAGTCATTGTGTCCATGGCTCGTGTTCATCAATTAACAAGCCACTTGCTAGTCAAAAACAAACAACATCAACTTCCCCTGAACAGCCCAGTCAAAACAAGCAGCAATAGCTGGCTTGTCCACTTAATCAAAGCCAGATGTCTCCTCAAAAACTATTTCTCTCTTTCCTCACTGCACCCCTTTATCCAATCGCTCATTCTCCCCTTCTCTTCCCCCCACATTCCCTTTCCTGTCTGTGTAGACGGCTGGTCCTCAGCAGTCGTGATTTGGCTCTCTTGTCGGTTCTCCGTCTGTCTCTCCGTCTTCTGTCTCTCTTTCGCTTCGTTTCCTTCTTTTCTGTTTCTAGACAGTCAGTGTCTTGTCAAGCAGGCATGGACCGCCGCTGACCCCCCGCAGCATTCACAACTGTTCAAGGTGAAAAATTAGACCCACACATGGCAGATGCCTCGAAAGAAGTGGCTCTTGCCAAACAACTTCCAGTCGATCTGCCTGCCCATTTGATGTAATGGCGATTTTGAAATACATGCCACAGCCTGTCTGTCTAACTAAGAGCTCTAGACTCCTTTCTGTTTACTTTAGCATGAGCCATGTCCCTTTGGTAACAGCTCTTTGAAGAGAGCAGTCTTGTGGCTGTCGACACACCATTCTCAGTTCGTCGGAGCCAGAGCCAGGCCCAGAGTGAACGCTAATTTACTTTTCCACCTCAGTGCCGAGAGAAAACACCCTTTCCCGGAGATGCTAAACAATACAGGCAGTGCTTTTCTGCTAACTGCTCTTCAGGGGTGGGGGGTGGGAGGCCTCTGGAGCTCGCCGTCCTACTGCTGACTGCTTTCAACTGGCTATCTTGCTCAACCTCTTTAATCTGAGAAGCAAATAGCCCCCAGTGTTGTCCTTAGAGCTCAGGCACAACCCTGGGAGGCTCAGTGGGGCTGTGGAGAGTAGCAACAAAAGCACAAGTCGGCGTGTTTGAAGTCCGCCTTGTGATTGGCACTAATTTACTGGCTATTTACCCTCTTTGTACTGTTGAACTTTTTGAATTACATTATGTTGTAATGTATTACAGAATTAGCCGTGATTTATTCTGCTCTGGAAAAACAGGAACTGCTTTGTCAAAAATGTCAAATGTTCTGCTCTTAGATGAAGTCCTCAGAGTAATTCATTATGGAAACCACAGAGTGTGTTTAACAAAATCAGAAATTTCCTCATGTTCTTCCTTCTTTTCTTCACAGTAGCTAATCACAACAATGACTAACTTAGTGAGGGCCTTATGCAAGGATTTAAGGCAGATTGGTGAAACTCCACTTTAACATTCATCACCAGGCCAGTACCTCAGTTTAGTTTTCTACAACAAGTATAATTATGAACAATAGCTTCATAATAATAACTTCATTTTATATTGTCAAAGTAGTGTCCTCCACTTATTTTGTACTTACTGTACCATACAAATTCATGTTGACTACATTACTTTACCAGTGTTGGCCTTGGAAAAAGAAACAGGCTGATGGAGCCCATTTCAAATACAAGCAGATTGGCTTCCCCCAGCCTATTCCTCTATCATTTCCAGACTTTGTTTTTTCTTCTTCTGCAAAGCATAACAACCATCACATTTTCAGAAACCCAACCATTATGTGCAAAACTGTATGGAAACATTGTAAGAATCTAATCTGAATTATAACTTCACCTAAAATTCATGTTTCAATTTTAATTTTGCGTATTTAAATCCTCACAGTGGTGCAAAAACGTAATAAAACCGTCATCTGAATTAACATATTTGCATATACAAACTCAACATTGTGGTCTACTGAGGAGCATTACTTCACAACTTCACTGTCCCTAATTCTTGCTCTTATCAGGCGGACTTGCTGACTGTGGATGGTGCTTCACTGCTTCACTGGGATTGAGAGGATGGAGGAAGGGGCGGCAGATTCTTGAAGGGGACACTTGTGGGAAGGAAAGGGGTCTCATTGCGAGAGATCAGCTTGTGTAAACATTCAGGTTAATGAAGCTCAGTGGGCCTAATCCTCAGCCCTCTTTCTCACTCTCCCTCGCCCCGGCCTCAAACCCCTTCACCGCTCCCCGGGACCTCCACCCCCCCAGTTTCCACCATAATCCCTTGCAGGAGCGGGCACTGTCAATCAAAAGGACCCCAGGGAAGGAGGACAGCGTAAGACGTGTGCACGTGTGTGTGTGTGTGTGTGTGTGTGGGGGGGGGGGGGGGGGGGGGGGGGGGTATGTGTGTGTTTGCATACAGTACATTTGGGTTTGGATATTGCGTGCACAAACCACACGTACCTGCGGGTGCAGAGTGCTTTGAGGTGCTAGTCTGTTGGGGTATTTCCATTGAGGGAGTCGTGCTGCTTCAAACCATATGAGCGGGGAAGGTGGAAGCTCTGGGTCCAGACCTGGACTTGGGGGTAATAAGCAACACATGAACCATATATGACGAAGGGGAGACGGGATGAAGGAGCAAAGAGGGGGTGGACGGGAAGGCAGGTTTCCAGTCTAAGCTCTCCAAACACTGACATCACACATTGTGGTCAGACTATCAGACGAAACACACAGAGCTTGAGGATGTCTTTTTATACCCTGGAACAACAACACATGATCATAATATATTGGGCATGTGGAGGAATATGTGTTGCAGTGATAGCTGTTCCTTCAAGTGAAAATAACATTTAGGCAAGTTTGGTAAACAATAAACTCGGGAGGGGATTCAGCCTTTCCCAAAAGCAAAGTAATGGAACGGTGTCTTAGTCTGCTTTAATATAAGCTGCAATCATTAGCATGTCTGGCTAACTAGCTCACTGCCGACAGTTATGGCGAGGCATTACTACTGCCATGAGTTGGCATATCATTAACTCATAACATTTATTACACATTATGTAGAACGTCCCCGCTGTTTGGAAGCTCCTCTTGGATGCCTTTTAGCAATATATAGTTTATGTAGCCATTAAGTTCATATTTAATATCACATTTACAGGGTTCTGATACAAGTGAGCTGGAAACATATAAAAAGCCAGCTGATGACAGCATCATGAATCTAATGTTAGCTTCATGTGTTAGCTAGCTACGCCTGATAAATCTGCTATCAACAGTTTGTATTTCAGCCGGCATCGAAGGGCGCGCACTCAAAATGATAAGCTTGCTTATTTCACTAAATGATTACACATTGGTAACACTTTACAATATCAGACACAACATTAGGAGTGACTATTGCTAAGGGGTGGGGGCAGTGCTTTGAAAATGTTACCTGTTAAGTGCCACTGATAAGTTTCCACAAGCAACCATGTTTCTTTCTCAGTTACAGAATTTGCCCTGAGGAACTGTAAACAGTGTTAACTAACTGACACCTTCTCTCTATCCCTGTTCTGAGCAGTTACAAACCATCTGGCTTGTGGCCACTAAAGGACATCATGAAACAGATACCCGAGAACTAGAGCATTAGAGTATTTGTTGGTGTGTGGGTTTATGCATTATGTACAGCAGCTTGTGTGTGGATGGATGTTGTTTTCACTTCCACCGAGGCCAACTCCCTGTACTGTCTTCACAGTAACAATACCATCATAGCCCAAGGAGAGAGCCTGAACTGGCCATTCAACTCCACTGTTGCCATATCAGTTCCAGTTCTACAACAGGGAGGGGATGAGTACATATTCACAGCAATGGGCTTTTTCCCTCATAGTTTCAAAATGTGTTCCAAATTTGACATTCAGTACCATCAAAGGATCTTAAATGTTGATGATGTCTCAAATCACATAAACAAAAATACAAAAAAATACAAAATACAAACAAAAACTGAATGGAACCGTAACAGAACTTGCATCGGGTACCTACCACTCTTGGCTTGGTACCACATTTTCTGTGGAAAACTCAACAACACCCAACATTATAATTTTTGTTTTTTGTTTTGAATTAATTAAAGCCTAGTACTCACTATGGCTTCAGTTTATCTGTTTCAGTCTGTCGACTTTCAGCTTTATATTTTCAAGCTTAAAATAAATCCTAATGCTCCCACCTTCAAGACCAAAATATTCTGGTTAACCGACTGTTTTAAGAGCTGGAGATAGGATGCAATCTGAGTCTGACTCTTACAAGCTGACTTTAGGTGTTTAGCTTTGACTAAACCAAGATAGCTCATGTTACATTATGATTTAAATCAATGGCATTCTTATAAAAAAAAGGTTGGATCTTCAGGCAGAATAAGAATTCCTAAAAAAAAACTTGTAAAATGAAAAATAATCCCTCTCAATCATCACTTATGACCCAATAGAAGTATGTGGCGGTGTCTGTATCTGCAGACACCCTGCCTTCGGCCTGTATGTTCTCATTTTGCTGTGTACATTTTAGGACATTTCTGGGGATCAGCCTCGATGAAAATGTAGTGGCCAGGTGTTAGATCGCAGCACGCCCCCAAGAAGAAGCTAAGAAAAAGTTAATTGGGTAGGTTTCATTGACATTTCATCCATTACATATTTAATATATATGTAGTCTGTTTTTTACAGAATAACACATGGACCAATTTTCATAACAAAAATTGAAAATATCTGCAGCTTAATTGTGTTAAAATTAATGAAAAGACAGCCAAAACCTTCACGAGTAGATATATATGGTGTGTCGGGCATGAAGGGTAATTTCGAAAGGCCGTCGACGGCATGACTAATCATGGCCATATTAGTTTACTGGCCATATCTGGTCTTTGGTCTCAGTTGTTTTTCTCACAGTTCTCATTTTTCTGTCGTCTTTACGGATTTCCCTCTTGCCTCCACCAAAGGTTTGCTGCTGTTTTATGATGGCATATATTGTGATGATGATGATTTATGCTCTAATACGCTTCTCTCTCATTTATTCCTGCTCCCTGGGTTCCCATAAATCAATGCAGATATGGAGCCCGGCTTGGCATGTGAGGGCTAAAAAACACAGTGGCACAAAAGACAAATCAAGCAGTACCTGAATATAATCACGGTCCAGTTATTTATTTTTACATTCAATTCAATGACAATTACTGATGATCTTAGACCTTTTATACTTTTCACTCATAAAGAAATTAGAACAAGACTTATTTATAGCCTGCCTCCAACTATTTATTGGCAAAACAGTCACTGAAATTTTTTGCAGTGAGATTTGGGGGAATGAAATGAGCCCCATTAACACCACACAAACCAGTATGACTGAGCTGTCTGAGCGCTTCTGTCAAAGGTCTGCTCACTGAAGCCAGATGGCAGAAAGAGAGAAGGGGTGAGCGGGAGACGGATGACAGAAATGGCTAAAAAAGAGTAAGGTATGAAAAGGACAGGATGAAAAACTGGGTGGTTTGGGGTTCCCCTGGCATTCTGCATTACGCTAGCAACACAAAAGTGCACACAAACTACACACAAATGAACCGACACATAAATGCTGAAGTATTCCGCCCAGACTCTGAAATCAACTGCTGGCTCTGATCCAACATTAACATGGTACAGTCCATACCCTCGCGTGGCACGGTGGAGGAAGCCAACTTTCTTCTTCTGTGGTAAAGCTGCTGTGTGGCACCAGAGAATAAAACCAGCAGCATCCCTCTGCCCCTGCCAACTCCTTCCATTTTCTCTTCTTCTGTGGTGGCGGAGCTGGTGTGGTGACAAGGGCAGCCTGCGATGCAGTGAGGGCCCCTCACTTGACTGAATTATCTCATCAGGGTCCCTTTATTAGGAACTCAGCAGGCTTATTATTTTTATTATTAACGGCCTGTGTTTTCATCCTCAGGATGCCAGGCTTCAGTGCACACAGCTGTTTCTCCTCAACTCCTATGTTTTCTTAACTTAAGAGGTGCTTTTGCAAAATGCCGTTCAGATATTTTTCTTCAGCATCCCCCCGCTCTATGCCTATCTTTTCACTGGTCTGGCTTACTCTTTTTTTTTCTCTTCCTGAGGCAGGATTAGGCCAAGTTTAACAGCCATGTCTCCAAGCTGGAGTGACAGGCTAGTAAAATTATGTTGAACACAGCGAGCCAGATAATCATTAAAGTATGAAATAATAAATCCAACTTTGCCTGGTTTGTCTCAGGCAAGGCACAACAATGTGCTTGAACATTCAAAGTGACAGTAAGAAAGCAATAGATTTTTCAACAGTATATTGCCTTTGGTGCGAGTTCTTTGTAGAGTTTGCAGACATCTATTATGAAATGATGATTAAATATGCATCATGAAAAATAAATAAATGCTCACAGGAAAAAGATGAAGAAAGGAACAGAAAAGTTGACCCAGTTCCTCACATGCTGAAATCCTACTGGGAAGATGTGTTATACTTTTGTCTTTCATTCATCACACCCCCACTGTCTTTTAGAAGAGGGTATTGAAGTGAACATGGAGACATCAGGCTGCTAGCTAATAACCCAGTAGTGGACGTCTGATCAATAGCACAGCTCAGGTTTCCCAGCTACATCACAGAGGGAAAGTGTAGCAGCAGCTGTTTAGAGCTTCAATCTAGAATAGGAACTGCAAAGAGCAGAGAGGCATTCCTTGGTGAGGTTTAACATATGGACACTTTGCTCTTGTAAAAGATGACGATTAAGCTCAAAGGGCAACAGAGCTTTTTTAGGGGGTGAAAATCTTTGTCACTTGAGCATAAACATAGAGTGTTTTTGGGCCCCTGCTGAAACAACTGATTCTGACACTTTCCTTCGGAGAACAGTCTCCTATTTATAGTTGTGGATTAAATGCCTAGTTTTAGAAAAAACAATGGATGTCTATGGCAAAGAGAAACAAGGTTTTAGTTACACAGACAATAAGTGTTAGTCAGATCAATTAATTGTTGGTTATTTAGGAAATAAAAAAAGTTTGAATATCACCAGATTTATCCTTAAAATAATCACATACACACACATAAACCAAAAGCAATTTATTTTGTAGAGCAGCATACTATGTATTTCTTAAGTTTAGTTTAAGCTCGTACTACACTGTTCACATTTTTTTGTTACTGCAAAACATGCCTTTTTTTTCAATGATTCAGACTATATAGCATAGAGCTATAGGATCCTGTGTTCAGTTCTCTAACAACTGAAGACTATAATAAAGACAGAGACAACCAGTGAAAATAACCGTACAGTGAAGCTCATGCTGCGTTCAGAAGCAGAACACATGATTCACACATGGAGACACGCAGACACCCCTGCAGCCGTCAGTTTTTACGGATCCCAAAAATCACATTATCACAACCCTCCAGCGCATATTCTCCGAAGCTTTGTCACCGGGCCCAGTGACTCGGGCTCAGTATTGCCTATTACACTGTGCCTGTATCGCACCAAAAACTGTTTAAACTTGTCAACATCACAGTGTGATTTCACCACCATCTGAGTCTTGGAGGGACTGGAGCAGTTGTTCTCTGCAGCCAGAGATAAATCCCAAGAGTGAAAACACAGCATGAAAACCATTTCAGGATAAGCGAGATGAAGGGGAGACACGAAAAGATGGACTGGAGCAGTACAACACAGTGACAGTTTGAGCAAACGATCTGCTGGGAATGTGTTGCGCTCCAATGATGAATATGATTTGGCTTGTAGTCTCAGTTAAATGTTGAAAATCATGCTAAAACTGTGTGAACTCTTACCGGACCACCACAGTTGAACTTTTTATGCATGCCTTCGTAGTTTTTTTTTTACGAACAGGCCATGCTTAACCATTGAGTCATACTTTACTTCTCCTTCACCACAGCTTGATGACAGTAAGACTAGACTTGGTAAAACCAGAGGGGAGGGGGGGGGGGGGGGGGGGGGGGGGGGGGGGGGATGGTTAGTCTCATTGTTAAAAAAAAACACTCAGCATCTATCACTCGTGGTCCCAAGACAATTGGCTTACTTCCCATCCTGGTGGTTTATCAATAAAGTGATTACCTTAATAGAAAGAACAGTGCCTTTTAAAAGCCTCTTTACTTGTCAGATAATTAAATCAACCAATAGAGAATCTGTTCCTGATCAGATACATGAATTATTGATGAGCCAATGGTATCTTTTGTAGGGACTCTGGGGGTTATTAATAATTGATGGACTCGATCTGGATTAATGTGTGAGTGTGTCTGTTTATTCATCCACCATTCACATCCATCAATCGATGAATCCATCATGCTCTTAAACCTTCAGTTGTCCAAAAGCAGCCGCGACAATCGGGGAAAGCCAAAGTGCAGCAACCATGATGATGATGATGGCTCATCTGACTTTGATTGCTCAAATTCTTTCCCTCAGTTGTGTGCAGAGTTATTAAAACCAAGGATCGTGTCCTTCAGTACCCTGTCTGAGTAATAACAGGGTAATGCTGTAAGTCAAACAGTCTTGTTCTAATTAGGTGTGGTTGTGTGCAGTGTTCCAGCGCCTGTCGACTGCTCACAGACATGACCATAAACACGTTGGACCTCGGCGCTCTGTGGATTCACAGCGCAGGGAATGATCTAATAAGGCCTCTTTCTTTTGTGTTTTCTTTTCTGAGCGGAAGGAACAAAAACACAACAATCACAGGGGAATGTTGTTGCAAAAACGAAAAGCGAGGCAACGTGTAGCCGCCGTAGAATTCTGTTATTGATCAAATAAATCCATTTGTATGACAGTTTGAACTTTCTCTCCAAGTCAAGGTCTTGGTTGGATCACTTTTCTGATGAACTTCCTCTTAATATCTAGTTTATAAAGAATCAGAAAATGATTCTAAGCAACCTTGAGGAGAAAAACCTTCAATTGTCTTATCTGAAGGCTGTGTAATAGATGTACATTTAGGAAATTACAGTGATTTTCTGCAACTGGAGCTCAATTATGGCCACTAACTGGTGTCCTAGCACAATCTGTGGTATCTCACTGACTGGTTTGGGTTTCCATGCGGTCTGCAAAAATGACGAAATGATGCACTGGACTGAAGCTTTGAACTGACACATTGACAAACTGCCCTCTGCCAATGTTTGGTTTTCACCCCGGAAGACATTTGTGACATCCTCATATTTAAGTGCTTACAGGATATAAAGTCTTCCAAAATAAAGACATCTTAACTATCTTCATGTTATTATTGTCGATGACTGTAGAATGTGGTCCACAAAATCCTGACGAGTTAACACTACATGAATTAAGACCCAATCAGTTTCAAATCTGCTAATGAATGGCTAATGAATAACTCTATATCAAGGGCTTTGGGTAGTATTAGCTACTTAATTAAGAAAATATTGCTAAATACTATGATAACAAACCAATGAACTAAGTTAACGTTCATGCTGAAATTGAATGTGCATAACAAGATAATTAAACATTTACACACAGATAAATATACATATCAAACATCCATATACCAACATATCAACAACAATGCTTAAGGTTCAAGTCATATGCTGAATTGGATAAAATGTGTTTTGATTGAACGTAATATTGGCCAAATAATCTCACCTCAACTTTTATTTAGTTGCTTATCTCATGTTCTTCAACAAGTTGTAGATGTGTCAAATTTCCATTTTCTCTGAGCATTTTCAGAATGTTTGTCCTTGTTGAGAATATAATACAAGAATATAATATGAGTCTTGGATCAGTGCGTAAAATCAGCCTGCAAGGATAAGTTCCTATATCTTAATATGTAAACTGAGCTGTTTCTTAATTAATTGTTCCTAATTGGCTCAATTAGGGCAATATCAATCACTTCGTTCATATTATGTTCGTATGAGTACAAAGTTACGACGTATACTGATGCTGTTCACTAAATAACAGCTGGTTCCTGATTTTTTCTTTATTCATTCACTGGGAGCTACTCAGGATTTTGTGCACCTCATAAGTGTTAACGCTGAGCCTTCCTCTTCTTTCCTCTCAGCTCTTTGTGGGTGGAGTTTTCACACACTTTGCAGTGACATGGCAATGTGCACCAAGGTGAGGCCTCCCTGAAAATCCACTGCCTGGAGCCACCAAGCAGACCGGAGAGGAAATGAACACATCGCTCCTTTTTTCACACTTTTACCTTTAACTCTCCCTCCCTCCCTCTTTCTCTCTTACTCATTCACCTCAGGCATCAAACTGATAATCCAAAAGGTCACCTGTGGCCTCCTTCTCTCGCCCCTCCCTTCTCTTTCTCCTCTACATTGAGAGAGAAAAAAAGAGACAAAACATGCCTGAGGGAGTTTCAGTCCTGATCACCAAGGGCAGGTGACTCTCAGAGTCAAACAAGTGTCTCCTCTTCCCATTGCAATTTTCTCTCACATCATTTCCTTGTTCAAGATCCTTTACCTCATTCATGAAGGTGAAAAGGTGACACAGATTATTAAGGTTACAGAGTACTGTACTCTTTGAGAGCCTGGTCTCTCAAAATGTAGTAGGATAAGAACAATGTCTACAACTAAAAATAAATGCTGCATAGAAAAAAAAAGGGAAATTGATTCACAAGTTTTGCTAAACCTGTGAGTTGACTGTTTTATACGTTATTGACTGCTGACTTCTTAACAAGAAGTCAGCAGTCATCAACAGTTATCAACAACGTCTTCAGTTTGGACTCTTGTTTCTGCTACGGATTACAAATGTAAGTTCCTCTCTTGGTTTGCACGCCAGAGTACAGTAATGCAATTTAGTTTGTTTGTATAACTATTGCAAAGCAAATGACAAACTGAACTGAGCGCTGACTACAACAGAGCACGTCTTATGTCACCATGAGGAGAGCTAGTTAGCGGTTGAGCTAGTCACAGCTAGCTGAGCTAACAGAAACAGCTAACGAGACTAAACACAGACCAGCAGTTTCTGTTCAGAGAAGGCGTTAGACAGACAACATGAAGTGTTACACAGTGAAGTGCAGTTTATTGTGACAACACAATAAGTTTACAGTAAATAAACATATCAAAGTACTTCAACTGAGCACAGTTGCATACACCGCCAAGGTGCATACACAGACTGCCCTGTACTCCCTCTCCTCGATCACACTTTTCTGGTCTTGCCCAAGCAACTTCCTTAGGCCCTTAATTAATGTAAAGTGATGTCTTTAGACTGCCCACTACTCCAGTCTCTGAGTCTTTATATCAAGTATACCAATAAAAAAAAGATGAGAAAATAACGGTATGCAGATAAAAGGCAGACTTTTGTTTACTGCTGTTCAACTTTTAAGATTTTAGAATTTCCTTCTTTAAGTCAATATCTATTTTGAGCAAAAAGGACAACTTACCAGTGTCTCTCCTTTGTCCATTAGCCTCCTGCTCAGCTATCACTTTTCAAATAATTGATTTGGAGAGATAAATTCTGCGGTTTTGCGTGAGCTTTAGGTGGGAGGGATGAAAGGTCAAAGGTCAGCGTCCCACATTTTATTTAGACTCAGTCAATATTAATAATGTAGTCTGAGCAGAAAGGTTTACCAGTGACAGCAATTTGTCCTTTTTGGTCTTACTGCAATAAGTAATTAATGACATTGGTCCTCGTTTAATAAATATGAGTTGAGTTTCTCCAGTGCTTCAACGGCATCAGACTTTAAACATAAAGCAGCAAAGTTATGTGTAAACCACAATTTTAAGTGAAAAAAAGTCTTCAACTTGCTTTTCACTGTTTGTCTACTTTTCCACTGTATATCTGAGATGTAGGCTGCAGCCTCTATGACTCAGACATTGCATGGTCTTATATTACCCTCATTAAAATAGTCTCTTTCCATATTTTTCTCAGACAGACAGTACAGTTCATTATACTCCAATGATCAGAAGGGATGTAAAAATAAATGTGATTTTTTTTTTACTTTTTGCATGTGGGTGATTTTAATTTTAACTCACAACCACAAGCTAGAAACAGTAAGTTAATAAGCATATAGGCTTCAAAGAAAAATATGTTTTTACGCTAAACCTCTGCATGTTGGGTAGGAAATACAGTTTGTATTATACGGCATCTTAATGAAAGTCTGTAAAGTTAATGAGGGCACGGTCTTATCGCGAGCGTATGAGTCTTCGTGTGGGCATTATTTTTTGACCTACGCTTTTTCATGATTTTCCTGTCCTTTGACCTCGGTCCAGTATGACCCAGGAGAGAAGGAGCAGTCGCCCCGGCGGTTTTCTCTCTCAAACCTGTTTCAGATTCTGAGGCAGCGGGGCTTCTGCAATGCAGGAAGCCATGAGAAAGTATTTCATATCATCCCCTTTCATTCAAAAAGACACCCTCCTTCTGCTTGTAATCTTTCACTCACTCTGGTATTCTGAATCAGTTTATGGTTTTCCCCTCCAATTTTCTTGTTTGTATTCTTAGTCTCTGTTCAGTGAAGATGTGAGGTGTCTTAAAAGCAGGATTTATTAGGGAATATGCAGGAGATGGCTCAGTTTGTCTCTATTGACTGTCAAGAGATAATCCATTATTTGATATCCTGTGTCTTCACTTTCTAGCACTGATGTTTTCATTTTGTATCAGAAAACGTTTTTCATTTTATTTCTTTTCATCGTTCTTTCTTCCCCCCCAATCGTAATACTCTTTATCTCTTACCACTCACTTCCTTTAGCTGAACTTCATCCTACCTTCTAGAAAGGCAGAAATCAGGTAGACATGCACATACAGGTCATGTAATAAACCCTCGCTTCCTTCAGCCTTCCAGCCATGGGAATCAAGTGCAACATAGGCAGAGATGACATCATGCTGTACACTCACAGGTCAAATATAAATCCTTAATATTATAATAACAGTGACTTAAACTAACTAAAAAGGATTTTGTTTTTCGGTTGGTATTTGATTATGAACCTATGCAACATATACTATACAACAACAATAAAGGACAAATTACAAAGGGATGAAATCATTTCTTCTCTCGATGTCAGTTGTGTCTTACTTATGTTTGTCATTTAAGGTTTATTGTTGGCTTCACATTCATCACACCGCTGATTGCTTTGTTCTGCCACAGCAACTCAGCTGGTTGGTACTGTCTTTAACAATTATTCTATTTCTTTCTTTACTTGTAATGAAGCAGATGCTATGTGATTGCACTTGGCAATACTCGCACTATGATGCGATGAGTAAGATGGAGAAGATCCAATAAAGAAACATTTGTCATGATCAATGCAACTGCCACAGGGCTGTTGATTTAAGTGCAATTATAAAAACAAAAGTTTAGGAAATTTAATATTTGTGAGATACATCTTTTAAGATATCCCAAGGATGAGAACCATCCTCGCCTTTATTTCATTTTTACTGACGCAAGAACATGAATGGACAGTAAGTTCAGTGTTATTAGTGCCAATGAACGGCATGTTTTGTTTCAATTCAACATTTGCTCAAATCCTGCTGTAATAATCACATTAATTTAAATATATATATAATTTTTTTTTTATTTCATTCTTTTAGCCGCCAACTTGGTCCAGACTCATTATCTCAAAAAACATTGGATGAATTGCCATGGAAATTTGACATCCCCAGAGGACAATTTTTGGCTTTTAGTGAAATGTCTTGGCAGCTATTGCAAGGATTGTCATGCCATTTGTAACATAGATCCATGGTGCACAGAAGATTAATGCTAATGACTTTTGGTGATCCCTACCCTGCAGGTCCAACAGAACAGGTGAGTTGAACAAAGACATTTCAGCGGGGCAAATGACTAACACATGGTGAAATCATCCCTGAATGGAAAAGGGATGTGTTCAAAATGATTAAGGTTAATCATATTTCGTTGAGCTCACATTTTGGTTTGAGCTGCCTCTTGACCTCATCGTATGCTTGTACATTAACAGTAAAGGGTGTAGTTGACTCAAGGCTCTTTTTTTCCATGTGTTCCTCTTAAAAAACATTACCCGAAGGAAAACCATTCAGTGGAGTATCATCATCCTCCAGTGATGTCGCTCCTCTGTCGCCACCACCATCTCAAAAATCGAGCAAAAACCTGTACATTGTCAGCAAAACAATAGGTTGTGTTGTTGTGAAACAATTTCACACCATACCTCGAGTCACATGGACAGGGCAGAAATACAATACTCTCACCATGCCTCATCTTTGTCAGATAGAAAGTTTGAAAAATCCCAAGGCTTTCGAACATGGATCCTCAAGTCTGACATTTTCTGCTCTGCCGTGGGAACTTGTAAAGCTACGTGTGAACGTATCTGTCTCACCTCTGGGCCCGTGCGCAGGAAATGGAAGAGTTGAAAGTGTGCTTTTGAGTGTATGTTCTGGGTGCTGGTGGAGGGTTTCAAAGAGCAAAACGTTGTGGAATTCTCTCAGGAGATCATCCATCATATGAGAATAGGAGACTGGCTGAGGTTTTTGCTTTATTTGCATTCAGGAGGGAATTATAAATCCCCAAAAGTGAGAACAAGTGTCAATCGTCTGAGCTGTCGCTTGAACAGCAGCTGTGTATTTCGTTTCATTTCCGTGATTTGTTTTCTTTAGACAGACAGGAGTTTATATCGTCGTCTTTTTTTAGGGTGGTTGCACTAATTGCCTTGTTGGTTTTTAATAGAACTTGTACCTGATTGAAAATGAGACCTTGCTGATCCAGTGTTGACTCACATACTGTGTAACACATGGAGCAGACATGTAAGCTATTTTCACACAGGTTGACACAGCCACTGTTGTGCTTGTTCGCATGGGAAAACATACAGAAGAGTCAGATGAATACCTGCCCTGAGGATGTTCAATTCCACGTATCCGCTGAGACATTCCTTTTAAAGTTTATTGTTATGTTTTGCACTTCTGGTGAGAAACACTTTCTCACGGTTCAAGAGGGAAACCCAAATCAAGTTCATCTATTTCAAATAGCATCATTTGAATAATCATGATCAATTCATCAGGTCATGAATTTCTCAATAAATGCAATAGTCTTTTGGTTTATAAAATATCAGAGAATGGGGAAAAGAATTCCCCCAAACAATTTATCTAAGCATGTAACATTTTCAAATATCTTTGGGCTGAGAAGCTGGAAGTGGATACAAATGACTTTAATCCCACATTATTAATCAATTACAAGAGCAGGTGCAGATGAATTCATCTGTTGATTAATTGATTGATCATTTCTGTTTCTAATAAAAGTTGCATGAACTATTATGTCCATTAAGGAGTTTTAATATGTTTTAATACTTTGACTGAGGCTTACAGAGGAACACCTGTACAATACAATGCCGAAGCTCTGCATTGTTTCCTGAATGTGTTATTGTTGCAAAGGTTGTGTTCGGCTATTGTTTAAACCGTCAAAGGAGCTGATTCATCTCTTAATGGCAGTTTTTAGGTCAGATTTTGTTGTGTGTGTACAGGCAGAGACAAAGTACCATGAAGGCCTTTCAGTACAGCTTCAGTCCAACAGAGCAACATCACAAACCACAGATCATAAATTACCAGAGATGAATCATCACCTCCCTGAGACAAAGGTAGTGTGTATTCAAGGTATGTTTTGATGGATTACCTTATATCATGCAGATATGTATTCATGTTATTGTGTCCACCCTCTTTGGGTCCATTACAGAAATTGGAGTTACATTTCTACATTGTCACATCCGTGCTTCGTTTTCTGAATAATAACGGATTCAGCATCCAGAATCTATTGATAAATGATGTGTATAAAGCTGGGAACCTTCCACACTGTATTGTTACGTGTGCATTTCTAATTTCTATTCCTCATGCTGCACACAAACATTCGTCATATTATACAGTATATCACGTCAGTGGAGCAGCTCCTGCAGGCTGAGGTTTCATCCCGCTGTGGAACCAACTCTGTCTGAGGCTTACAGCCTGAAACATCTGTTGTAATTTCTGTCAAATTGAACTTTTATTACCTGGTCATTAAAGCCGCAGCAATGGCAAAACCAGATGGGTTCTTGCTGACCTTACAACTGCTTCTTTTTTATGGTGTTGGTGAAAATTGAACCAAAGGAAGCCGTGCGCTTTATAAAATTAAGGCAATCATTCCCACATTCCTGAGACATGGGGGGCACTGAGGAGGGCAGAGAGAGGTGCAGGGCAGCTATGAAGGGGGAGTGTGTGTGTGTGTGTGTGTGTGTGTGTGTGTGTGTGTGTGTGTGTGTGTGTGTGTGTGTGTGTGTGTGTGTGTGTGTGTGTGTGTGTGTGTGTGCATACAGTATACAGCATAATGTTCTAATGGGCAGATTCCTGTGCAGACTGAGAGTGGGAATGGATTACAACATTTTACAATTCTGTGGTTATATAAGACAAAATCTGTAATTATCTGTAAAATACAGCAAGTATTTCTTACATGACCTTTTTAAAGAAATGAAAGGATTGTCAGAAAACGGGGCATTGATACAATGGGTATTGTGTTTCCAATAGTGCAAGTTCAAATGTAAAATCACTGTTATGGATCTCAAACGTTGGAATATACTATCTATTTTTTTAATCAAATTGAAATCTGCAATATATTACATTTGAAAAACAACCCCTTCCCGGCCCTGCACATGCGTGTGTTCCTGATGGGCCTCCTCGCTGTACGGTTAAAGGCCAGGGTCAGTTAAATAACACGCACAGCATATAACCAGCCTGGGTGAGAGCTGTCTCACTGGGAGGGAGGGCTGCTCCATCACTGGTCCCAGTGGGGAAGAATGGAGGGATGCTGGGTGTGTTTATTAGAGACAGAGGGAGGGGAAATGCTTTTTTAGACGAGGGGAGGGGGAATTTGCCTCCCGTACCCTCAAAGTAAAATCTGTAGATGGAGTACCTAAAACCGATTATTCAATATTTATTAGTTTTATTTTGGCACTTTTGTCATGCTGGATTCTAATCCCTTGGAGAACTGTGTAAAAGTTAGGAAGAATGTCCAGTAAATTGTTCTATCTTAAAGCATCTTGGCACCAGTACACACCATCAGAACTCGGATGGAACAGCTTCGGATATCCCCTCCCCGCAGCACCTTTCCAACTTCAGAATTGGGAGGTGGGGGCTGGCTGCGTCCGACAATTTCTGTAACTTTCCGAAACCAGCATCTGACAGCATACCCACACACCCACTTAACACAGTGATTTGCCCTGCATGCAGAGATGAGAGTGACCAGGGTTTAAACCGTTCTCTTCAGATGTTCTGTTCTCATTTTATTTCACTTTTCATGAGTGCAACACTGCTAATGCCTTCCAGGAGAACGCACCAATGAGCATCTTATTTAAACAATATTGTGTCTTACGCTTGCAATGAGGTCAGGTTTGTCACCGTGCCTGTGAGTCAGAATAGCTAAAAACTCTCTTGCCTTCAGATGTGGTCGGACAACACATTGTGCAAACTCATCCTTTTAAGCGTAACAGGGCCCTCAGTGCCTGCCAGTCCGTCTTAAACCACATTTCCCAGAGTGACTTTCAACACCTTTCAAAAATGGGGATTCAAACTTGTATGGCTTTCAACGTAAAGTGGACAGATAACTTAAGCAAACAAACAAACAAACTGATACGCGGATGTGGTCATGGCCATGCTTATGCTCACAAAACAAAAGTATTTTTGCTATACGATGAAAGTTAAGCTATGACATAGTCACAAAAAGTGCTGACCAATTGTGTAGTGAGTCCACCCTTATAGTTTGTGTGAACAAAAACAGGAAAAAAAACAGAAGTGTCATGGGAAGTGATTGGAAGAGAAAGTAAAGTGTAGAAGAAAGAGGGATATGTACATATGTTGAGGACTGTTGTGGAGTCAAGGAGACTTGAAAGCTGCAGGTTTGTGTGACTTTAGGGAGGTTTTTTAGCAGAGAGGTCTATGATTTTGAAAGTGGAGGTGATGCCATGAGTGTGAATGCCCGGGCAAGCTAAGGTTTATGCTTTCGGGGGTTGTATAAAGGGGCATCTAAACGCAGATGTGGTGGTTATGGGGCTCTCACTTCCTTTCACATAAGCTCTACGAAGTATACTATTACATTAATACACTCCTTGTGTTTATATTCTCTCTCCCTTCCTTTTCCGAGTTCTTTCAGTCCACCTCAGCATGGGAATAATAATGCTTACGTGACATTCACATCCATGTTCCACATAACAGGGTGTACACTTTAAACCTTGAACCGCTTCACATGAGAGTCTCCAAAAGCAGAGTCGAGGTCAAACTGTACCTCAGCAAACTCAGAGGCAACGCTTTCCTGTGTCCTGACGGGAGGAACGCCAATGACACATTGTGACAGTAACTCTGTGTCAGCGGATAACAGCAGCTGGCACGAGGATAGACAGGCAGGCAACGGAGCTCGTCAGAGGAAGGGAGAGACAATGGCAGCTTTTATTTCTCCACCACACATTCCAGTGGAAGAGAGGAGTTGGGCGGCCCGCCTGCTGTTTGAACCTGAGGCAGACTAGTTCATCGTGTCTGGGTCACGGTACTTCCCAGAGCCATTGTCATTTCGCACCTCAGTGCTGTATTGTCACAATACAGGATTTTTCCCCCCTGCATGTCTATATATTTAATTAAATCGTTTCCTTCAATAAACAACACAAGACCATATTTCTCCTCAATTAACGCGTCATTAACTTCAAAGTGTCAAATGTTTGGTTATAATTATTGGCAGAGCTCTTGCGACATCCTTGTTGTCATGTGACTAAAAGTGAGTTCATAAGGTCACTGCTGCTGATATTTAATACAAAACGATGGCCTCTATTTCTTTGTGCATAACACATGATAAACCAAACCTTCTACTGCCAATGAACTATTTCTGGGCACATATTGTGTTATGGCATATTTTTGTTACTCTGTATTTTTTAGATTGAGATCAAATGTTTGTTGTTTTGTGTCACTGCAGTATTGAAAGATAACTGGAATGAAACTGTTGACAAAAATGTAATGTAATAATCAATTGTTTATTTCTTGAATGATGACTGCAATTTTACCAAAATGTGTCACAGCATATGATCACGTGACATATTGATTTTTCAGTGCAGTAAAAGTGAACATAACATGTTTTATATCAGGACATAAAAATAAAATGTATTAAAAAACCTTGAGGTTCTGGACATTTTTGTAAATATTTTAACATACTCATTTTGAAACAAAGCTTTAATAGCTTTGCTAAATTAAGTCTGTGCATATCACCATGTTTATATATGGATATCTTTATAATAATAGTAGTAATAATAATAATAATAATACTCAATAGTGATAATAATGATAATTAACACCATTAGATAAGTTACAGATACCAGTTTCTTCAGTGACAGTAGCCTCAGTAGACCAGAATGCATTGCTGTTGCTACAAGACCATGCTGTGTGTTGAGTGAGCACCGTAATTATTTTCCTCGACTAGAAGACGTTCTCTCTGCATTATTTACTGTCACTCTCACTCTGACAGCTGACATGTGCCAAATGCAACAGGTCGAGGCACATTCTTTGGGGGATTTGGAAGTAGTAATAGGTAAAGTAGGAATTTACTTGCTGAAGTGGAATGAAGGAAATAAAGGGGTGAATTTAGCATTTTCTGAACAAAATAACAACTGTAATTCGCCCAAGGAGATCTTTTTTAGAATAAGAGAGTATATTTATATATTACAATTGTAATATGTGTGGTTCATTTACCTCCTTAATGAGTTGTATCTTTGTTATCTGGCTGATGCTTATGTTGCTAATGTTTAACAGATATTCAAAATGTGCGTTTCTTCATATGCCTGTAGCTTGTTGTTATTTATAGATTAATAACTAGATGCAGAAGCAACCAGCAGTTTAGTTCCACAGTGTTGAAAAACATCTTTTCATCCAGGACACGTGTTGTTATCCAGTATTTTTTTTTTTTAAAGCCACATCACCGTCGAGGATGTTCTTTTCTTTTATTTGGAAAGGTCAGCGATGCCGACACTGGCCCATATGCAGAGTGGCATGAATCCCCTCCAGGTGCCCTCGCGTATCCATGTCTGCGGGTGTCGAGCTGGTGTCAGCGAGGGCATCCTGTTGTCCCCCCGCTCAGGAGAACCTGTTTCCTTCTGAGTCACAGCTCCCAGCTCCGACACACTCTTCCTCATGTTACAGAATACACAGAAAGACAATGGCACACGAGTAGGGCGCACATAAAGCAGGCACAAACACACATATATTCCCAAAAGATTAAACAAACAGGCAGACAGAGGATGAGACACCTGCGTCGGGCCTCCTCCGTTGCAGGGTAAATTATGATGGCTGCGCTCTGCCAGACAAAACTGTCAAATATTGCTTCTCTTAAGTTCAGCAGGTGTTGTTAGGACTACACATCCACATGACCTGTTTTGTTAACCTTGAAAGATCTTTGACATTTCCCATATACACAACCAGGAGCAGGTGATGTGCTCTAGGCTTTGGATTCAAAACTTGAATCTAAGATAGAATCTAAAAATGGATGTGATGCATCATAATGTATTGTGGAAAGAAATTGGACCATTTATGAAGGCCTCGGTAATGTAAAGTGTAATGTGATTATTGGCCTTCAAATTGTGTGAGTCAAAATATAATTTATATTAGCTATTAATACAGCTTCCATAAGAGTTTAGGGCTGTGAAAAAAATAACCTTAATATCAAGCAGATTTTAAAGAATGGACATATTTAGGTTTGCAATACAGTATCACATGCATATGTATTATTGAATGGATGTGAAACGTCCATCAATTGGACAGTATTGTGATATTTGAAACAGTACAACACTTTTAATTCAGTATTCAAGAGACATCTTGTCTTCTACCTTTTAACAAAAAAATAATCAGCTGTGGTAAGAGCATTAAATGATGTGCACCTTTTGAGGCACTTGGTATTTTTTAATATTTGTTACTTTATAATTCTGGATTGGGGAAATAGTATGCTTTTTATTCCACTACATTTACTTGAAATACTGCGTAAGACAGAACATAAGACCAGGTTTTAAAACATGATGCATTAAACTATCCAACAGCATGTAAATAAACTACTGTAGCTGTAGCTATAACCAGAAATGAATCACCAATATATACGCTAATATGTAGCAACACTTAAAAGAGACGTTTTGCTGAATACATATACTTGTTGTACTTAATTATAAATATAGAACGCATATGTAGTTTTTCGTACTTCTCCCACCACTTTAGATATGTATCCTATTGCTGTTAGTTATTGCATCTAAACGGTTATCATTTCTGCTAAATGTGGCTGTATTTTGGATCAAACAGAAAAATTGCACCTGTCCCCTTAGTTAGGCTTTAAGCCTATATCGTTTAAAGAAATTGTAAGTATCAATTGAGGTAGGAATGGAAATAATGAATCTCCCTCAACACATCCACACTCACAAAAAGCCACTCTGGATAAAAGTGCCAATAGCCTGCAGCTATTTACCACAAACTAACAAATCCTCCTATCTGGAGTGCATACAGAGAATCAGCATGCTTCAGAAAGGAGGACTGAATAGTGTGCGGGTCGTTGTGTAAACACACGGGAAGAAGAGCCCTTAACCAAACAAAGATTTAGAGATACAGAAGAAGAAGAGGAGGAGGAAGAAGAAGAAGAAGAGGACGCCGAGAAGCGAAGCAGTTCTGCTGAAGGAATAAATTAGAGGAGTGGTTGAGATAAGGGAGCGCGCTCTGGCGTACACGCGCGCACCCACACACATACACACAAGTTCAGGCTGCGTGCAGCGCGCGCAAGGCTCGCAGAGGAGGAGGAGGAGGAGGAGGAACCAGAAATCTTCCCTCATTTACTTAACATCACTTCCCCACCGCCGGGAAAGCAAACACGCTCCTGAAGCTGCAGCGGAAGAGAGGCGATATCGACGTGAGTGAGTGTCTGCGGAAGGCTGTCAGCACCTGGAGCCTCTCCACCGAGAGAGCCTGCGTCCTCTTCCTCCTCTTCCTCCTCTGCTTTATTCTCAGGGACTGCGAGTCACCGGGAGCGCTTCACTTTGTCGCTGCTTTTGCCCGGGACACTTGCGAGAAGTCTGCGCAGTCCTCTGGGCATGGAGAGACAACTGCTCTGACTGCTACTCGGATTGTTTTCCTGCTTTCTGAATAATGGTAAGTGAGGAATACTCCAGCCTGTAAAGTTGTTATTTATGTCGGCTGTTTATGGTCAAAGCGTTATATTTGATAAAATATCCTCACGGGGATCATTCGGAAATGTTTCTGTTCAGCTCTGTTGGTGTGCAATTTAGATAATCTTCTAAATAACAATCGCATCTCATCCACAATTACATCAGAACAATATCCTCTTAATAAGCCCCCGTCACTCCTGTATGGTTTTTAATTATATGTGTCATCAAATTAAATATCAAATGCAATACATTTACAATACAACAATAAACATCAGACTACATTTTCTGTTGTATTGTACGTACAAACATGTACAATTGATTTTAATAACTTTACCTAATTAATATATATATATATATATATATATATATATATATATATATATATATATATATATATATATATATATATATTAGGCTAATACAATAATTGAAAAGATGTGTTTTTATATAATGTGTTTGTATTTGAGACTATTACCTTAATGCTTGTGGGGGGAAGTGAACCATAAAGGCCTCATACAAACACTAAATGCCTGTTGAACGCATTTGTAAAGGAAACCCAAATTATATTGTAATGCAGAAAAAAGTAGGCCAGTGTAAAAGTAAATATTTTCCTTTTCAGTGGAAATCTTGTCAGCTATCATACATTTTTCTTCTTCACTATTCGGCGTAACTTTCTTTTATTTATTCCAATATATTGTAAGAATTATCATGAGGAGCAGAACACCCCAAATCCAACATCAACACATGAGTTATTTGTTTCTCCCCGAGACCTTTAAAAGACGTGGAGGGGCAAAGTGTGTGAGGCACCTTCTCTCAGATTGAGCTCCTTTGTTTTTCTTGGTGCTGGTTAAATCTGTTCAACACGTTTTGCTCGGTTTAAGTACAGAAGATTACACTGAAGTCACTGACACCCCCTCAGCAGCCATGCAGGGACCCTCATTAAGTAAATTAGGGGAGCCTCGCTAAGCATTTTTCAAAGGCTGGTATTCATATTTTTCAAGGACCCCTTCATGGCTCCAGACGAGGAACTCACTCACTGTTTTTCCAACCGTTTAAATCCCCTTTAAACGTGCCGATCAGCTGCACAGTTGGAGGAGCAGGGATTTAGTGGGGCCCTTTGGTTTGTGAAAATGTAAATAACTTTAAAGCAAAGAAATATGACATTCCATTTTTTTTTGGTCTAGGATCTGTACGTGATTTTCACAACGTATCATTATATTTATTAGTTATGAAATAAGTGAGATCATAACATCGCTTATTTTTCAAATTCCATTTGAATCAGTGTTATTTGAACTTATAAGCTTTTTGTTTTGCATCTTCATAGGTGACATCAGAGCTTTTTTTGTTTTATTACTATCACCATTGTTTAATAGGGAAACGTGTTTCCCACCAGCTCAACCTCATTTCTGCTTTTTATAAAATATTTTTTTTCTCCCTGTCAGAATCACTTATCTGAAATAAACCTGCAGGGGTAATGGCCAGCCAAAATAGGGTTTTTATTTTAGATAGTTGCTGTATCAGATTTAGGTCTGTGACGGATTGTAAATCTCAGTAAATCTCCTTTTGTATACTTGTACACCGCTTTCCACATTATTATGCAAATTACACTTTGCTCAGATTTTCCTAAATAGTAATGTCAGTCAGTATCATTTTCAAGTCATCAACTGTTAGAGTATAAGTCAAATTCTATTGAACAAACCTCCTAATGATAACAGTATTTTTTTCAAAAATAAAAAAACTCAAAATGCAGTGTTCCAAATTATTATGCAGAATTTCAGAATTTCAGAGTTTCAAGATATTTTATAGGTTGTAAAGAACAAAAAATTGTCATTTGTTGAATTTGCAGCATTAGGAGGTCATATTTACTGAAATCAAGAAAAGTTTGAAAACATCTTAACAGGTCAAGTTACATGTTAACATAGGACCCCTTCTTTGATATCAACTTCACAATTCTTGCATCCATTGAACTTGTGAGTTCTTTGATAGTTTCTGCTTTAATGTCTTTGCAGGATGCCATAATAGCCTCCCAGAGCACCTGCTTGGATGTGAACTGTCTTCCACCCACATAGATCTTTTGCTTGATGATGCTCCAAAGGTTCTCAATAGGGTTAAGGTCAGGGGAAGATGGGGGCCACACCATGAGTTTCTCTCCTTTTATGCCCATAGCAGCCAATGCCCCAGAGGTATTATTTGCAGCATGACATGGTGCATTGTCATGCATGAATATGATTTTGCTACGGAAGGCACGGTTCTTCTTTTTGTACCACAGAAGAAAGTGGTCAGTCAGAAACTCTACATACTTTGCCGAGGTCATTTTCACACCGTCAGGGACCCTGAAGGGGCCTACCAGATCTCTCCCCATGATTCCGGCCCAAAACATGACTCCGCCACCTCCTTGTTGACGTCTCAGCCTTGTTGGGACATGGTGGCCATTCACCAACCATCCACTACTCCATCCATCAGGACCATCAGCACGGCACTCATCCGTAAACAAAACAGTTTGAAAGTTAGTCTTCATGTAGTCCTGAGCCCACTGCAACCTTTTTTTGCTTATGAGCTTGGTTTAGGGGTGGCCGAATAACAGGTTTAAGGACACTTGCAAACCTCTTGAGCATCCTACATCTTGAAGTTCGCGAGACTCCAGAGGCACCAGCGGCTTCAAACACCTGTTTGCTGCTATTCAATGGCATTTTAGTGGCTGCTCTCTTAACCCTACGCATTTGTTTGGCAGAAATCTTCCTTATTTTGCCTTTGTCTGAACGAACCCGCTTGTGCTGTGAATCGGTGGCAAATTTCTTCACCGCCCGATGATCACGCGCAATTCTTTTGGAAATATCCAATGTTGTGATACCTTGACCAAGGTATTGCCCTATTTGCCGCTTTTCAGCAGCAGAGAGATCCTTTTTCTTCCCCATTTTGCCTGAAACATGTAGCTTGCTTAATAATGTGGAACATCCTTCTTAAGTAGTTTTCCTTTGATTGGGCTCACCTGGCAAACTAATTATTATTATTACTATTTGGATGATTTCAATCATCCAAATAGCCCTGAGACACAATACCATCCATGAGTTTCATTGAAAAAACAAAAAATGAATGTTTATGACCCTTAAATACAATTTGCCTAATAATGTGGAACGCGGTGTATTTAAACCCTCACAAATACCATCCAAGGGTCTTGATGGAGGGGTGGTGGGGTGTGTGTTTGTGCTCAGACCACATACCGAAGGTGTGTGTGCTCGGGCGTGTTTGATTTAACACTGCGGTTCGTCTCTTAATAACATTAGGCCCCATTTCTGGACTGCTGGGCCGGGTCCCTCTCAGACTCTCTCCCTCTCTCTCCTCAGCCTTCATGGTTCCTATTACTAGCTCCAATAAATTGTGAATAAGCAGCAGCCCAAAAAGTCCCGGGCTGTGGAGAATTCCCCATCCTGTAGCGCAAGGCACCCCCTCTTAAGAAAACACAAATTAATTCCAAACCCCTCTGTAGCCAAACGTTTATGGAATGATAAATATTTTCATAGGGAGCTCTGCTCTTCCTGACTTTATCTGCACCCATTTTATTATATTTCTTCACAGCCGCACAGTTCTTGATGTCTTTTAGCTTCTGTGCATCTCTCTCCTCCTCCTCCTCTTCTTCCTCTCTCTCTCTCTCTCTTTGGGAGTCAAACGGCCTGCCTGACTTGAACTCAAGGTTACAGCAGGGCTCTCTTGTCGACTCTTAAAGTCTGAAAATATATTCAATCCATCCTCTTTATCCAAATAGGTATTATAGTACTACAAGCTAGACTGCTGAGTTTCATTTTGTGCTTCTATTCAATATTTGGTGCTGAAAAGTTTGAGCCCTTTTCAGTTTTATGCTGCTTTTTTTGTTCTATGACTCTTTTGTATTCATTCACACACTGCCTTGTGTTTGTGCTCAGCCCTGTGAACAAGAACATCTGTCTAAATGAGCATGCAAACACCCTGCTTTGTGCACAAGTTTAATTATAGAATAGTCTTTCCCACTTTTTATAATAAAAAAAACATATTATTTAAGCTGTTGAAAGGACCACAGAAAAGTTTACCAATCTCACAAAGTTTGACTTTTAAGTCAGCACTGTATATTATCAGAGTGCACTTTTTGTGCATCTGTATGTTTGTTAATCCCTTAATTTACTTTATTCTTTTGCATTTCCCCATTGCGGAGCGACTCGTGTCACTCCTTATATTTAAGTTTCTTTAGTTACTTGTGTCTGTCCGTATACCTCCTTGAGGGGTCGCCATGGAATAAAGTAAAGTTGAAGTCTTCTAGGTTTTCATGGAACGAATGCTTCTGAACCTTATACAACTTCAGAAGAAGCAATCATGAATGTAGCCTGATATGTGCAGCTGTCTGAATAAACAGAAAGCCTGACTAAATCAAAACTCCCCCAACTATTCTTCGTAAAACTTCTTTATTACTGTCAAGAAAAGCATTACAACAGATGGTGAAACGAAGACAACACATATAAAGATGAGAAAATAATTCAGAATTGTGAGCATTTAAAAAACTGTTTTATTTCCTCTCCTCTAATTCTTGTTTTTCAGAAAAGCTAACTTTTGTTCTGTGTATATTTGTGCTTGTGTGTGTGTGTGTGTGAGGCTCGATCAGGTATAAGCCATTTAGAAGTAGTGTGTCTGTTTTGTTGTGAGACCTTGGACGTGTGCGTGCGTGAATCTGCATGAACCTCGTTTAGTGAAATAGAAGATCAGGATTGAAAAAAATATGCCGGTGATTCTAATGTTGTGTGACTTATCACTCACACTTCCTCCTAAATGTCTTCTCCTCTCCCTCCTCTTTTTAATTCCCCTAAAGCCCCAGAGAGCACACAGGGTTTGTGTGCGTGTGTTCGTGTGTGCGTGTGTGCGTGTGCGTGTGTGTGTGTGTGTGTGTGTTAAACCCTCGGCTCTCAGCAGACAACAGCTGTCTCTCTGACTATCTGCACTCTCCTTATCTCATCTTGAGAATGGTGAAGCCACACACATTGCAGCCTGAAGTGATCATATTTCAATTTTTTTTGTGTGCCTAACTAATAACAGTGTGGGTGCTTTTCACAGAAAAGAGAATTACATAATTCTCTGTGGCTCTGGCTATTTTTGTCAGAATGTATCTTCCTGAATATCGTTTTCTTTGCCACCATTTTCCATCTTTGCTCATAGTTTATAATACCTAATTTATCCTGCATTCTTATCTCACCAAAAAGGCATAAATCACTGGCTTGCTTTCTCTTTTCTCTCACGTTCTCTGTCTCACACACACACTTACACAGTAAATCTAATAGAAGTAATTGGACCTCAGGCCGTCTGTAACGCCCGTGAGCTTCAGCTACCAGCGAGCTCTGTCTGGCCAGCTGTTAGCAACTACGGCGGCCGCTAGCCGTCTCCTGCTGAGGAGACTGATCGAGGGCAAACCTTTTCATCCTAATGACTAATAAAGCAGCTAGTCTGAGAGTGTGTGTGTGTGTGTGTGTGTGTGTGTGTGTGTACATTTGTGTTTGTGAGACTTCATTAGAGAAAAACAGGAGCAGTCATGCAGTCAGGCGTGTGTCAGATTTGAGTGTGCGAGAGCGCGTGTGTGACCAGATGTGTTTTTTTAAATATTTTTTTTCTATTACCTGGGACAGACCACCATCTGACTGGGGTCAGCCTGGTCCTCCAACCCCACACCCGCTCCTGCGGGCTGCTGGGAGGTCTGCCAGCTGTCCCTCACTTTGACCCCTGTCCCGGGGCACTGGTTCTGGGGGAGACAGAGTCTGGGCCTTGGGGTAGGTGGTCCTTTCCCAGATTTGGCAATATTACTGGAGGGGGGGGGGGGGGTAGTTTGTGATATAATTAGAGTGCGAGTGCCGTTTAATGGGCAGTGAAGGCGAGTGAAACAGAGACTGTGTGCTGGAGAAAAACAGAGATAAAGACACTTGCATTGTGGAATAAAGAGGCTTTGATTACCGAGGGACAGAAGGGGGTAGCTTCTGGCATTAAAGCAGTCTTGTTGCAGGGAGTTAGTCAAGTGGAAAAGAGAGGCCACCGAGTCTGAGAGGTAAAGTTACACAGTGCAGACAGAGTGGGCAACAGGTTCACTGCTGCCAGGGATTAATCGGAGCTCCTCGTAGAAGGATTTCTGTTCTATATCTGTCATTATGTGACTTAACTGTTCGTTCACTTTTAATTTAAAGATATTCCGTATTAGCCAGGTGTGCCTGTGTTTTGGGTTCTTTGAGGGAAACAATGCAGAGTCTCCTGTGAAAGTTGAACCTGTCAATAAAGGGGTTAATCGCTTGCTGGGTTTTTTAAACTGGTTGCTCAAGTTTCTTAATTTCTAGTTGATGATGTAAACATGATAACGGCTGTATTAGCTGACGGCGTCTGCATGCTGGCTGCGTGAAACCGTATTGAGACGGGTCGCCCTGATAGTAGACAGGTGACCGAAACATGGAAACATCTTACTCTGGTGTTTTTGCTTTTTACCGTCTCAGCAAACGTCAGACGTGGTATGTGGAGTCAACAAAAACACGTCAGGTTACTTGTTGACATGAGAATTTTTCCCAACGTCAAAAATGAAGCACTGTTTTTTTTATTCCAGTTCTGTTGTTGCTGTTGTTGTTCTGTTTATTGATTTTTGGCATCGCAACAACACTGCATTGTATTGAATCAAGTATTAACAGTTGATCACAAAAAGGACCCCAGTTCATACATGCAGCAGTGACGTTACTGGCAGATAACACCCTTTCTGCTGTGTGTCCTGTATGGTGCTAAAATATGTGGAGGGCACACACACACACACACACACACACACTTGGAATGCATTTGCCAGTTAATGAATTCTCCGGTTGCTGAGGTCGTGGTGGGTTGAAATGATCAATCCTGAACATCTGTTGGTGGACCACCAGCATGTCTAATCACAGCTAATGTACACATTTTGATTGGAAAAGAACATGTTCTCTTTTAGACTACGTTACAAATTTCTCACTAATATCCTTTTTTTAAATAAAAAAAACTGGTTAAATTAACTGCTAGTTGGAGGATTAACATTGTACTCAATAGAGTGCTGCAGGAACAAGTCTTAAGAATTGTAAATTACTTTTTGGCCCTTCCGGTTCCCTCCTCTCAAAATCAATGTTTCTTTGGGTTGGATGCCTGAACTAAGGTCTGTGATTAATTAACGCAAGATAAAAAAGATGTACATTTTTGTTCCACAAAAATATGTCGGTAAATGCCGCAATTCTAACTTCTAGGTTGGCCTACAAAAATACCTCATCAATGGTCTTTGGCTTTGTAAAAGGTTTGATAGAAATTTTTCAAAATGTTCTAACATTTGATAGACCAATTGATGAACCGGTTTATCCAGAAATCTGTGAAATATTAGATGAAAATGAGAACAATCACCCCATAGCACTGCATTGATGAAAAATATAATCAAATAGCGAGGGCCTTTGTTGTTTTCAGCCTGTGTTTGTTTATATAAATATATTTTGTCCATGCGACTTTGCAAATTAGCAAGTATATTATATGTCAGGACACGGTTTATTGAAGGATTATCAGGCTTAGGAGGACATGAGGAGTTCGCAGGGTCTGAAAGGGCTGGTTCTCTCTTTTTATCACTAGCTATTAGATATAAGAGGTGTTGGCTTTTACCCTCTGCATATGGATGTAGATTTAAAGGATAAAGCTAAAACTAATTGTACTGCTGTGTGCCAAAGGTGGTTAAAGAGAGCAGTAGCTGGCAGATGGCACAGATTTCCACCACGAGGCCCCTGATGCTCAAATACTGGGCCCTTGTTCTGTGTCTTTTATCAGCGACAGAGAGAGAGAGAGAGAGAGAGAGAGAGAGAGGGTTTGTGTGCAGCAGTGAATCAAACCCCAACTCTGCCTCAGGCACTTTGGCAGACTGTCCAAATTGATGGCTCCAGGTGGGGTCCCATATGGCCCGATTATAGACCAGCAAGGCACCTTGTCTTGGGATCATAACGCTTCAATAACAGGTCAACCCATCGGGGGCTCACTGCAGTGGGTGACCAGGCTCTCATGTGTCCAATGGAGACTCAGACAGACACTGACACAGCGTACATATTGACACAGTCTAACACACACACACACACACACACACACACACACACACACACACACACACACACACACACACACACACACACACACACACACACACATCAAGCACCTGACATGATATTCAAATCATTGTTGACGAATGTAAATATGAAATTCAGAGCAAAACATTGATATCAAATTCTGCTACGGTTATGCAAAGGAGAAGAGAGCTGATATTGTATGTTCCAAGTAGTGATTTATCATTTAAAATATGTAAATTGCAGGGTATTACTTATTTAAACGTACCAAAACCGACAATCAGCCATTGTGTGCAGCATTTGGCAAGATCTTACTCTGCTATTTTATTCTTTCTTCACACCACTACTTCCATCTCTTAAAAACAAGTGCAACACTATGAATGCTTTTGACTTTTGATTAGTCTGCGCTTTTATCCCCATATGAATGATTATTGCGTCTTATCCATCTTTATGGCGGCCGCCTTGTCACCCTGCTGTTTGGAACAGCTAGAAACCTTTTTTTCCTTCGGCTGGACTGATAAATGGACAGGTTTGCCGATATGGATCAGTTTTGTGTCTGTTGTCGTTTCCCCACTCAACAGTTTAGTTGAACTTCAGGTAAATTCTGCACAAACTCAAGTGTCGTCCTTTAACTGTATCAAATGACATTTCAACTTAAAGCACAATACGGCATCCTGTGATGTAATCCATCAGCACAAAGGCGAGAACTCGATATCCGTGAAAGAAGCAGTGGTCTAGCAGAACCCTGGGACCAAGGTGAAGCTGGTGGGACTGGCCTTGTGGCCCCGGGGCCCCCCATGGCCCTGCTGGGTTTGTTTTAGCTTCAGTTTCAGCCCTCGGCTCTCCACATCTCTGCTGAGCTCCGCTCGTCTTCCCTCCGGTGTCCTGCAGTTCCCATGGCCTTGTGCGCCCTCCTCCCAGGCCTCACCCTGAACCAGGAAGTGCCTTCCCTATCACGCACACTTTTTTGTGTTTGTGTGTGCGTGCATGCGTGTGCATACAGGACTGTGGCAGGGATGCAGCTGAAGTCAAGAGGACTCGTCGCAGGCGTCGCTTTCCCTTTTGATCCCTGGGAAGTCCTAGGAAATGCTTAGCACAACAGCACTTTCCTTATTTTCCCTCTGTGCTGCAGGATCAGTGTTACTTCTCTCAAGCTCCACAGTCTGCGTGTGACAAAGGTCAGATCTGGATCTCTGATAGCTGCGAGGTTCAATTTCAAGTGGAAAAAAATAGGCAAACCATTGATAAACATGGACAGATGGTTTTGATTAAAGTACAGATTTCAAATTGAACTGAAGCTAAAAATGAAAGATTTGTTGCTGAATTTGAGGCTTTATTCATAATAAGATTAATAATATTCTTCAATTTGAGCAGAATAGATTATAAACTGTTATCCCATTTGTATCTTGTATATTCCCTTGTGTTTTCACCCAAGGCTATAACTAAATCACCTACTTAGTGTCACATTTACAGTCCGTTGTATTTATGTTTGTTTTACGGTCAATTACACAGATGTGCAGGTGGATTTTGGGCTGTAAAGTTTTTTTGTGGTTGCTTCATGGTTGAAGTGCATTTATTTACTCAGAAAACACTGCGAGCTGTCTTGGGTGTTTTTTAAAAGCCGGGAGGGCGGCTCCATCAGCTGGAGCTGACACAACACGAGATGTGTTTTCTTTGCTATTCCGTCAAAAACGCTCCTGTTCATGACATGAGAACAACACAAAAGACACTGTAGGTCGTGTCGGGTTTTGTGATGCCAGTGATGCTTCGGCTCACTGTCACAATTTGTGTCACTTTTCTCAGATAGCTTTTGCTTTTTTCCCCGCCTCGCCTTCATCTTCTCTGCTGCTGTAAAACCCGGCTGCCCCTATAATTCATGACTGTCATCTGTCTCTGTCGTTGTGTTGTCAGCCATGTCAGAGGTCAGGCAGTTAGCTGCAGCTTTGCCAGATTGGAATGGCCCAGAGGCAAAGAGAGAAGAAGAAAAAAGAGGAAAGAGGGAGAGAGACATGGAGAAATGAAATAAGTATGGTATAGTGCACGCTGTTGTGCATTGCCATATAGCATAACATAAACAAGATCAAGTTCCACATGATTTTGGGTGCTGAAGAAATTGGCTGCCATTCAGCTACGGGAGCATCAGTGATGCTATGTTTGTATGAGGTCTCTATCATACCAAACTGTTCTCTGAAATATTCTTGCATGCTGCAGTATCAAGATTTGCCCTCATAGAAAATACTAGAGAATAAGTCCAAATGTACAGTGTGGAGATTGTCCACATAGCTATATTAGTAGATGACTTGACTTTTACCTTAAAGTCTCCCAGTACTACTTCTGTCACCCACAACACATCTTGCTCAAGATTATTTGGTACCTTGTGTGAGTCAGCTTTAGTATCTGCTGTCAAACTCAGCTCAGACTAATTCATGTGGCATTGACCTTTTGACCTCCAGCTTACTGAGCCGAGACCTCCCCTTCCCTCTCTTCTTTTCACCTTTTTTCGCTCTCAATCTTGTATCCTTCCATACGTCTGTTAGTGGGGCCTAATAGAGAGAAATACAATACAAAGAGATATTAACCTCTCTTCTGTCTCATCCAACCGTACATGAGAAATTCAGATGAACTGAGAATGGAGAAAACCCACGCACTGCTATTCTGTTTCATTTGGAAGGCAGCCTTGTTCTGTTTTATTTCCTCGAAGGAGCTTCAGAGAGTCAGCAGAGTGAGTCAGCAGTGTTGGAGCATTTTTCTATTCGGTTCCGTAGAAACAATGCCACCTGACAGCTTACTGTAACTTGTCATTTAATAACCAAACTCTTCACATCAATGCCACATTCATTGTGTCCTCTTTCTTTCTCTCTACCCTTGAAAGTATTCACCTCTTGAACTCTGTGCTTGAAAAAAAAAAAAAAACTGCCCCTCCCCTACCCTCCTCCCTCCTCATCCTGCTGCAACAGCGCCGGAGGCAAGTCACCATGTGTCAGTCACCTGCATACCTGTGTCCTGATGGTGTGGGCTTGCTATTGTTTCCACAGGAGAGTTGACGGCTCGAGAGGAACCTGACTAACAGCAGTGTGACGGGATATAGAGGATAAAGCTCTCTCTCTACAGAGTCAGGTGAGAGGGCAAAACTACAAAGGGGAGAAAAGCAAAGTGCTTGAGATGAAGAGTGGCTGCTCGCTGGAGTTACTGCGTCCAGTCAAACAGATTATACACTCTGAAAATAAACCCAGCACAACCCAGTCATCGGAACTGCACATACAAATGCAAATATTTGTACCACTTATTAAGTATTCAAAATGTAATTGAATTAAACGAAAACTGCATTTTTTTTTTTATCGACTTGACAACCGTGCATTTTTTTTAAAGTTTTGAGTAAGAGGGTCTCCTGCAAAACAAGATTTCTCTGGAATTGTACACATTAATGATTTAAATGTAATTTAATGTCATGCTAATACCTGAGATACACTTCATTACAACTCTATTAGATTCAAGTTTTAGTTTTTAAAAATCTCATTGTTTACTTCTTAACTGCTTTCATTGTGTATTTTCTGACGGTGCCCTTACCTCATTCACAGGGCTTCTTAGCATCCATTTCAAACTCATCGTACCTACTGCAGGTGAGTTCTTTTGGCACTGAAATTGAACGTGCAATTGCATTACTATATTGTCACGCATTGCAATGTATGTATGTATGTATGTATGTATGTGTTTATTTAAAATGTGGCGTTATTTATGGGATTGAAATCACAAGGAAACTGCCAGAACTTTGTGATTTAGCCTAAAACTGTGTGATGTTAATCATGAACTAATTAAAGCTCATTTGACTCAAAACCGTAAGGTTTGCTTTTCCTTTTCTTGTATTTGTTTCAAACCATCTCTTTAGATGTAACCAGCATAAGCTTCCCAGCAGATCTCTGTTTGTTTTGTTCTTGGCATTAAAAGAAAATGTTTGCATGTTTAGTGTGTTGTTCCTCAGTTCTAACCGTGACCAAAATGGATGTTCTATTGTAACAGATAAAGGAAAAGATAACTCGTCATTCATAATTTCCTCATATTTTCTTCCTTATTTTAGATCAGCGGACGGGGAGACGAGTCATGGCTGCGTACGGGCAGACTCAGTACAGCCCGGCCCTCCAGGCTGCGGGGCCGTACACGCCTTACACTCACCACGCACAGGGCTACAGCATGCCATCCTACAGTGAGTACCAACTAACATGCAGTTACATGGATGCATGCATTATATTGATAATCATCTCAAACGCTAAATGTTTGTGTAAAGTGATGACAAAGCGTTCAGATTATGTACATCAGATTCTGCAAATTAGTGTAGCTCTGTTTATTTTCTGATGTGACGCTTTCTTTTATTAATTTGTGAAAGCAACAAGACGTAATATCAATACAGCACATTGGACAACATCAACATATAACTGGAAACTAATTGAGTCGCTTTACAAATAGCGGAACAAAAAAGATCAGGGACAAGTCCGTTTTTTAATGAAATGAAACATATAATGATTGTTGTACATACATACACCTACAGCAGTATTGGTCGTTGTTATTGATCGATCCACAGTTGAAATACAGACACAAGTGACACTTTTTTTTAAATTCCTTTATATGAATGTCTAAAAAAACTGCATAATGACTAGTTTGTTCATGAAACCAAACAAATTCATCTTGTGCTATACTTAGACATTAAAACAGAAGACGGCCTGAGTCATTCTCCAGGGCAGACGGGAATACTGGGCTACTCAAACTTCAGCAGCACTCCTCCCAGTCAGAGTCTCTACAGCTACTCGCACACACACGGTCAGTCGGAAACTCCGTATGCACTGAATGTATGGTCCCACTATCACACACAAGCCTTCCATCCGCCATCTTTGATTTCAACCTTACTGGAAGGAGCTTCCATCCTTGTGCTGCCTTCCTTGACTCTTTTACTCCCTCTCTCCTCTCCTCTCCTCTCCTCTCCTCTCCTCTCCTCGTCTTTCTCTCTTTTCCTCTGCCACACCTGTTCTCCATTAGCTGCGGTCTGGACTCCTGGCGTCAAAAGTCTCCCCACCCCTCCTCTTTTCTCGGGGTCAGGCCCCCTTTCTCCACTCAGACCAACAACACAGCATGCGAGCGCTGGTGTCTGTTAGAGAGAAAGAAACAGTGAGAAAACATATAGACGGAGAGGATGGAAGAAAGGAACAAAAACAAGAATAACAGAGAACAAGAGATGGGCAGAAGGTCTTTGCTGAAAAACAAAGACTCAAATGAAGTGTGTGCAGCTCTTTGCCCTTGTGTGTGTATGTGTGTGTGTGTGTGTGTGTGTGTGTGTGTGTGTGTGTGTGTGTGTGTGTGTGTGTGTGTGTGTGTGTGTGTGTGTGTGTGTGTGTTTTTGTGACTGTGTGTGTGTGTGTGTCTGTGCTGTACACATTCCTCAGTCGTCCGGCGCCCAAAGCATGACTCGCTCAGTGCGACTTTATGGCTCTGAAAGCAGCATGAAATTGACCTTGTGTGTGAGAAGGGAGAGGTTAAGGTGCATTATACGGAGGGGTGAGTAGGTTTAATGTTGCAGACTCGGGGGATGACCCGGTTTCCACTGTAGGGATGAGACAAAACAGGATTAAACAGTAAACAGATGAGGTTTGGTGTATTTGGTATTTGCTTAGTTATTGTACTTAAGTACTGTAATAATTGGAACATGAGCTAATCACTATATTATAATGGACCAGTGCATTCACACGCCATCTTTATTACGATAGTATTTTCCTACTTTTGCTCATTTTTGTAGGTTTGATGACAACACTAAAACAAAGTCAAACAGGAAAAGAAACAATCAGACAATCAGACAAGTTTTCAGTAAGCCAATTGTTTATCTAAATTCTATCTGAACCACTTTATTTGAAGGATGGTGGGTCAAAGTTGAACAAGAAAAAGTCAAACATACGCTAGGTTCGTCAAACGTATTTGGAAGTGAAAACAAAATAAGTCAAGTTGGAAATTAATGATTTAATTAACGGACTACAGACCAACATTTAGAGTGCGCTCACTTGCGGTTTTACCTCCAAAAGGTTTTTTTTTCAATTGTTTCTTTACAACCTAATGTCTAATTGTGTGACCGCTCGAAGGTTTTGCCCTGTCGGGCTTAATTGGAATAATTACAGGGTACCAGGTGTCCCAATAGAAATAAGGGCCAAAGACTCCAGTTGTACTCCAGTTGTACAATGGGGTCAACAGTATTGCCTTGAATCAAACCCGAGTAGTTCATGAGTTTGCGACCGTGACCTCCTTCTCTGTTCTCTTTTCAGCCCTTCCCAAATAACTATAGTTTCCCATATCACTTCCGTTTTAAGAGAATATTCAGATGTCAGACATTATAGGGGAATGTAAATAGACATGTAAACACACTTATGATGAAACCTCTGATAAACTGCAGAGCTCGATGACTCTACTCCGTTAGAGCACGACTGTTGGACCAACAAGCCTTTTTTTCTTCCTTTTTCTAACATATTTTAGTTTGAGTTGGAAAGACACTGTTCCCAAACAAAATAAATTTGTTTGAATATTTTTATGCATAAATCATTTACTGCAAACTTCAAACGGTAATTAACTGCCACAACAACCGAATGTTTGAAGGATTTCAGAATGTTTCCATGTCATCCATTATACTGTACACAATACACTAGCACGCACACACAGAACCACACACGCCACAAAACGCCATTGAAACACAAACTGTACACTGTGCGTACAACTGAAACCAAATGGGGACTATGGGAGCCTTTTTGTGTTTACTCAAGAGACCTCCTGTATTTTTCCTTCAGTCACTTTGAAGATTGTTGTGTTGTCCGGGGAGGTTTTAGTGTGGTTCTTCCATTGAGTCATTTTTCTCCAGTTTGTCATGCACCGTGGAGGGGAGGAGAAGAAAAGTGGAGCAAGAGGGAGCAGTAGTGGACTGAAGTGTTCATGGAAGTTCAGACTTGAGGAAGTATGTCTTTAAAAATCAGGACCGTTCTGGTCATAAATCGTTGTTGCCCCCTGAGGGCAACTTTCTGTACAGCTAGCAGTCAAAACCAAACAAGGCAGTTCCTTCTCAGAAATAAATACTGAATACGCTTTCAAAGAATTGCCTCCAAGTACTTTATATACATAGTATTACCTTCCTGCTGCAAATAACAACACAAAAACACCCATTAAATAAACAGTACAGAGCAAAGCAATTATTTGCAAAGCTTAATTTGTCTATTTTTTATTTATTTTTTATCCAGACGCTCTAATCGCAACGTAAACAAGAATCAGCTCAACCAACTGTCATGTCTCGTCTTCCAACCGCCACAAGTCGCCAGTCAATGACAACGTTGGCATTTTAGAGCCGCCTATTGACCTAACCCGCATGTCTTTGTACTGCGGAAGGAGCACCTGGAGGAATTCACACAGGGTTGCTCAAAGTTTTGACCTAGCTCAACCTCATCTACTTGGATTGGCACAAAACATTTTCAGACTTTCGTGGTTTCTCCAGGATTAATTTTACTTTTTGCGCAACTATAGGAGGTTGAAGTTTGTTGGATTGTCATGAAATTTGGTTCAGATATTCATGTTCCACTAAGGATGTTTTTTTTTTGCTTGGAGGAAGATATTCCTGCCATGGCTTGATAAGACGGAGATGTTTCCCATAGCAGCATCAGACTTCCACACCTGTATTGTTCCGCCAAACATAAATCTCACTCCCAGCACCTGCAGCACTGAGGAAGGAGTCAAAGTTTACTGCTCATTATTTCCTCCACACAGTTTCACAGATCAGATCAAGGCTGATCCATTGATACAAGATGCAACAAAGTAAAATCTCTCACTGTGTGTAACTGTTCTCTGTACTGCATGATGAAGTACATCCTAAAAGGTTTGACCTTCGTCTTCCCATAATTTTTCAGGTGGTGGTATTTCACCTGGAATTTTTCAAGGCACCCATGCGATCTCAAGTTCAACCCCATTTAACTCGACCCAGCAAGTGAGTAATGTGACTTTGACACGATCCTTTTTGCTGCCAAGACATTTTAAAAGTTTCCACAATAGGATACAGAAAAATATATCTGCTAAAAATGAAAACCAATGACAATGAAACCAGCTGTGATGCCAAATCGAGCCTGATCCGCTACAGTAGTAGTAGTAGTAGTAGTAGTAGTACATTTTGCTATGATGACTCTCTCACACACACACACACACACACACACACTCAAACAATACCAGCAGATAGTAATTATAGATTGACAAATAATATCGTAATGTAGCGACTGTCATAAATAAATCATATTGTTATGTTAAATGACACTGGCTGATTCAAGTCATTTGTTTACCTTTTGACAGGAGTTTTCAGCGTACTCGAGCTACAGTCAGAGTCAGTACTCTCCGTATTATAACTCTCATCACTACAACAGCCCCTACCTAACCAGCAACAACATCAGCCCTGCTGCCATCACAGCTCCGTTAGCCTATCAGCATCCAGAACACCCCGTCATGCTGCCCAATCACAGCCCAGAGTCACACACAGGTAAGGAGGGACAAACCATCTTTTGTTCGTCCTGTTGTTTTCAAATGGACATGTTATGCCACAGCCACAAGCAAGCATATCATGCCACAAGCCACAAGCAAGCATATCATGCCAACCTGTCATATGGAATATATATATATATATATATATATATATATATATATATATATATAGGTGTCTTTTTGAAGAATGTCCTCGCTTTGTTTGAGGGATTTCTGTTGATTGATGTATACTATGTGCCATTGTTTTATCATTGTAGTGTATAGGATAATAAAGGGACATTCCAGTGATTTAGTACTGCACACAATTGTGACTTTCAAGAGACGGATAAAAAAAAACAGTAAAATACATGTTGTTGTAAAGACTAAGATATCCTAACTTGCCTTTCAAAACCCTGGATCCTACATTTCCCATAATGCAACTCAAAAGCATCTTTTGTATTTCCCAAGACTAGTAAATCAAGTAAAGAAAAGTCACTAAAGTGTGTGTGTGTTCTAGGAGAGTACCACCCGCCGCCCAGCCCCCCCACACCAGGTAAAGAGGAGGTCCCAGCACGAAGGGGGTCAGATGGGAAATTGAGAGGGAGGAAAAGAGTCAGTGACCCAGCTCCACCTCTGGACTCTGATATAGAGGTAAACACACAGTGTAGAAAAGATCAGTATTCCTCTTCTCTCTCTCTCTCTCTCTCTCTCTCTCTCTCTCTCTCTCTCTCTCTCTCTCTCTCACACAAGCGTTCATGAGGTTAACATTACATATCTGTTATTTCTCTGCAGCGTGTGTTTATCTGGGACCTGGATGAAACCATCATCATTTTCCATTCGCTCCTCACGGGAACCTTCTCCTCACGATTTGGCAAGGTACGGTGATGCGACCCCTCCCATTGTCATTTACTGTAAGGAGTTTGTTCTTTAGCTCTTCACACGTTCACAACATTGCATGGTACGTAGGCAAATGGCACGAAAACCCTCGCAACGACAATCTAACCTCGCTTTAGTCACTCCTTTGTCTCAGTGATCAGGTGCTTATTTGCCTAACATTCAAAGGTTTTGCTGCCTGAGCCGAGTCCACGACCTTTGGATCTCATCCCTGATCATTTTCACACGCTGGCTGTTTTCCCTTTCTGCCCTCTTGTTTCTTTTCATAATTCGCCGGGGCTGTTTAGCTACCCCGGCATCCTGCTGCGTGATTGACAGCCGGTGGGACCTTTACATAACAGACAGGCAGCTGACAAGGGACGGCCAGTGGTGCGTTTCTTGGTTTTGGCCAGGGATGTGTGTTTTGAATTCTCACGGTCCCCCTGCGGGTTGACACAAGGCTGATGGGAGTTTGAGAGCAGCGTTTCTGATCGGTTCAGACCCCGGCAGGCCATGCATGCCGTTGTTTCTTTTCCTTTCTTTTCTGCCACGGAGAGAGAGAGAGAGAGAGAGAGAGAGAGAGAGAGGGGAGGGAGTGAAGAGAAAAAAGGGAGGAAGAAACAACGAGAGAGAGAGAGAGATAGAGCGAGAGAGTGGATGTGTTGAAATGTGACTCATGTGCCAAAAATTCCGGATTCCCTCCCACCACCCAAACGCCCCGCTGCTGGAGCTCAGTTGGACAGACTTCGACATCAAAACTCAGACATGCAGCTGAGGAATTAAATGATTGACAGCGGAAAAACAGATTAACAATCCAAAGCATCAAAACGGCCGACAAGCTAGCAACAACTTATTTTTTTTCTCCCTCTCAAATTTGCAGCAAACTCATCCTACTCTGACAACAATAATGTATATATATATTTTTTTTTTAGCATACATAAGCTCCACTTCCCCGTGTCGTGTCCCTCTTTCTGTCTACTTTCAACAGCCCAGGCTCTTCCCATTAGGGTCAGCCTATTAAACTCTTATCATAAACAAATGTTTTGGACCTTTACGTAAAGGCAAGTCTGGGCCCAGCGTGCAGGGAAGACTAATGAGTGTGTTGAAAGACACTTGTTTTCACCAGCTTGGTGAGCCAGAGGTGAATGGAGATCCACATGAGGAGCTGATTCCCCTGTAACAGCTCCTCCGTTATCTCATCTATCATACAGCACCGCTCTCTGTTTTCCATATCGAACATCCGGCATAAGAGTAAAGGTGAATGTTTTCGGTGCTTTTGTGTGTGTGTTTTTCCTTCTTGTCTTCTTAAATTCTTCTCTGGGATTATCAGGAAGAGGCTTTTATTTGTCCCTCTCTATAGAGCAGCCCTTGTGTTTTGGAGGACGGTGATTATAGATAATTATTTCAATTATGAGACAAGCAGAACAATCCTTTCTTAAGCCTTTAACCCCTCCTTCGTCTTCATTTCTATTCATCTCTTCCTCGTCTGTCCTGTGTTTCTCAATCCTCCCCCTAGTCATTTTCTCCTTGTCATCCTCCTCCTTCTCCTTACTGACCCTTTTTCACCCTTCATCCTCAATTATCTTTTTCCCTTTACACCTTTTTTTTTTTGGAGGAGGGGGTTATTTAATTGTCATCATTTACCATTCTTGTGTCATCGAGCCCATTTCTAGCATTTTGAGCCAGAGGCCAGCTCCCTCTTGTCATTTCAGATGCACTAATCCAACATTCACCTTTGGCTGACACCGCTCTGCTTCTCCTGTCTCGCTGCCACAGACGAGCCAACGCCGCCATCAAAACAATATGGCGCGCATTACATACACACACCTGCTTTTGTAGTCTTGAAAACTAACACGCCCATGCTGTTTGTCAGCCAGGATTTATGTCTCTTTCTGGGTGATGATTTATAATTTGCTTATTAAGCAACAACAGAAGTTTGGGTAATGGAACACCTGCGTGTTTGTTTGGTTTTTTTCCAATGCGAGAGAAACAGTAGAGGAGAAGAGAAGCTGGGTGGTGTTGAGGTACTGATAGAGTAGGAAGAGAAAACGTTTACAGACTTACTGGTGTGTTCTAGATCTTCTTATGTATTTTTCCCATCATTCCAGGCGGTCATTGCCATTCATTCAGTTCAATAATGTATGTGAAAATCAATAACTTGATAGAATTGTGTCCATCGATAGCAGCAAACATCAAGTCTTCTTGGCTAATAACTCATCAACTATTCTATCGATTGACTGATAGATTACAATTTTCAGAGAAATGTTTATTTGTCCAATACTTTGATTTACATCAAAGTCTACCGGCCAAACTAATGACATTCCCATCAGCCTCAGTTGCCAGTTCACAAACATTGGCACACTGACAAGCTAAACTAAGATGACTCACTTGGTAAACATTGTACCTGCTAAACATGTTGTCATTGTCATTGTGAGCTTAGTAGGATGCTGTGCCGAGTTATAACCACACGCTGGCGGGGTCTTAGTCTTGTTGGTACGTTTACATCGTCTTTGCATGGTAAAGCAATTAAAAAGCAAAATATTTGTAGTTTAGGAACTAACACTTTAGCTGTGTACTAAAACGGATACAGCTGGTTAAAACTCGAGGTGATTAAATTAGTTTATAAAGAAGTTTTCCTCGTGGTTTTTCACCAAGTTTAATCTAACAGTCAGCAGTGAATACAATGTAATGATTGCATAATGTGCATAATTGACTGTAATGAATCAGGAAAAAGACTAAGTGTAGAGAGATGGAGGGCTAGATGAAGCCAAAATTAGTTAGAAAAGATTTTGTGAAGATAAGAATCGACGGAAAGTTTCCACAGATAGATATTCAGCCTTGCGCCTCCCTGAAACCAGTTTATGTCAATCCAGTTGATGAGTCTGCAGAGGAAGTAAAAGGAAAGCTGTTCAGAGAGACAAGCAGGCGGCTGCACTGACAGGGCCAGAGTCATGCCAAGATCCAATTTGAATTGATTATTCCCTTAATGCCAAACCTCTTTGATCATCAATCTCATGATTGTATTGTTTCTTCACTACCTAATACGGGTGCCACCCCTGAACTGATAGAGTGATGATGTTCTGACACAATATTATTATTAATACACAAATATTCATCAATGCTAAGACTTTTGATTGGGAGGAAATTATTTATGTTTAATTGTGATTCAAGAAGCCAAAGAGAATCAATAACCTCCTTTGTGTATAATTCTAAATAACAGATGCATTAATGTACACATCAATTGTAGTCGAACTTTGTAGTGTATGCAAGCAAGTTATTAATTGTGTGTGTGTGTGTGTGTGTGTGTGTGTGTGTGTGTGTGTGTGTGTGTGTGTGTGTGTGTGTGTGTGTGTGTGTGTGTGTGTGTGTGTGCGCACATCAGGACTCCTCAAAGGCCGTGTCTCTGGGTTTGTGGATGGAGGAGATGATCTTCAACCTGGCCGACTCGAGACTCTTCTTCAATGACTTGGAGGTGACTTTTTACATTTGATTGAAAATTGCCTCATCCAAAAAAGTGTACGGGAAGCATGTTTCGAAAATTGGAGGATTTAAGTTTGTTTTAGTACCTTGTGTCCTCTTAAACTGGTAATTGTACACTGAATATGCATTTCATTTTTCCATTGCAGCACTCTGTGTGTTTTTTGCAACTTGAAAGTTTTTTTTTTAGATTTATTTCCAGTTAGATGGAAAATAGCAGCAGTGAGAACATATCCAACAGTATAAGCTGGCATACCAGAAAATCTTCCCTGCAACAACCTAGCAAGAGGTTTGACATTTGGGTGCTATTTTCTTACTTGGCAAAAAGCACAGTGGCACTCATTGTAGAAATTCCCTCACACAACGTCTGTCCTGTATTCATTCTTACTACAGCATTTTCCAAACAATTTGCCCTCTTCAGTTGAGTAAGAATATTCAAAGAAATAGGTTGTTAAGTGCTGGCATAAGTTTATTTCACAGTTAGACCCAACTTGCTGCCTAACAATCCACTGAAGTTAACATGGACATTGGTGCAACCCCCTAAAAACGGTGACTCCTCAAGTGCTCATTAAAATGCCGTTTTACAACCTGCTAGTGACTGAAAAGATTTGACGGTTTTTTTTCATCCTGAATTCCGTGGCCTTGTTCTGACAAAGAAAACAGATTAGAGAGGGACAGACAGAGAGAGAGAGAGAGAACACTTTGTGTCGTAATTATAGGTGTGTGTCTGAGCATCCGAGAGGAAAATTAGTCAAATGGGAGGAGGAACAGTCGAGAGGAGGGAAAGGAGCCAACAAAGCCATTTGCAAACCCGGTTCTTATCCCCCCTTTTGTTGTCGAGGCTCAGTAAATCTCTAAAGCAGTCGGCCACAACGGGCTGACAACTGCTGTTAAGTTTTGAGGGACAATTATCTTGTCTCTCCGCTGTCAGTAGCTACATCAGTGGCTACGAGTGTTATCGCCGTCATAACTGTAATGCCACCAGAAGATCACATAATTGTAATTGGCATGTATGCTTGATTAATCAAAGTCAGAAATTCCATTTGAAGTTTTCCTAAAGAAAAAAAAAAAGTAGATTACTATGGCTGCCTTCCACTTAATTTCCAGCGTTTGAACCTGGATTAAAATGAGCATGCTATGCCGGGGCTCACTATAGTGGCTTTGCAGGACGGCACCTGAGTGGGAGATGGGTTGCAGCTTTTGAAAATGTAGTTCTGTGGAGATGGAGGGAAGATGAGGGAGCGCAAGATGGCCGAAAGGTGATAGAAGACCTGGGTCTGTTCTGGGTCGCTGGGGGACAACTAGAAGTTCTACTAGGACTCAGTTTCTGCACTTATGTGTGCGTGGCTGCGTGTTATGTGAAATATTGTGGGACTTGAAGCTGGACTAAGGACAAAGAGTTAAGAAAGATTGTAGTGTTCTTAGACATACTTGTGTATGTCCTCCTGGCCAACGATAATGGTTTTATGCTCCCTGCTTTTGGTTTCCTCTTAAATATTCATTTTTAATAATAACCATTTCAAATTTCAGATGTAACTGCATGTAGCTGAAGGTGTTTTGGCCGTCGCCACACGTTTTAGATTCAGTGTGGTTTCAATCCCTGTGGTCTGACTGGTTGCTTTAAAATCCAGCAGAGAGGAACAACATGCACACCACTGTGCTTGTCAGAGACAATAGGCCTTTCTTCTGTGGACCAAAAATGTTGGACAGCCTGTAAAGAAATGCAGATTGACTTTACTTTAATTTACTACGCGGTTACACCAGAATCGCACAGCCATGTTGACTGTCCTGTATCTCCGGCGCCTCGCTGTCCCGTGTCCTGACATTTTATTTCCTCCTTCCTTGTCTTTTATGTTAGCTTTTTCTTTTTTTCTTTTTTTTCTTTTTTACTGTAGCTGCTATCACTGCCGCAGGCTCCCCTAAAGAGGAGAGACCTGCCTGTACAGGGCTCCACTCTGAAATGGATCTCTTGATATATCCGCTCTCCTTTTCATTTCCCAGGAATGTGACCAGGTTCATATTGATGACGTGGCATCAGACGACAACGGACAGGACCTGAGGTAGAGAGAGTCTACTGTGTTACTTCTGCTCAGACGCTCTTCTGCTGTGGCTTTGTGAACCAGACTTGCCCTCTGGGTTTTAGTGCACATGCGGAATAACAGCAGGGAGATGAGACACAGAGTTTGTGCGCATCTGTGTGTGTTCATGCATGCAAGCATGTGCATGTCTTTTATTTTCCCGACTTCCACAGCCATATAATATGTCACAGGATTATCCAACGCTTTCATTTCTCATCAAAATATCTCTTTATCATTCCCCCTGTCTCCCTCAGTCCAGACGTTTTATTGCGAAACTTGTTGAAGCACTTTAGGATATTTTTAGGAGAAAGAGCCAGACTGTACCAAATTACTTTTTTTGAAGCATTGATTTTATTGAACTTGGCCCTTTTTCATTCCCAAAATATGTTTTTATATTTACCCTAGCTGTGCTGAATGTCTATACTTAATGATTTCTTACTGACAAAGCTTTTTCATTCATGGCTAAAACTCTACAGCGTCCACGATTTTCAATTTTACAGCGTTTCTTTTCCCTGAAATTGTTGTGGGTATCACTGGCACGCTCCCTAAATGTAATGAATGGTTCAAGCACTGCCTTCTTGTTCATAACCAACATTGCTTGAATAAATCCCTAAAGCAAAACCTCTGAATATAGTTGTACCAGCTCTTAAAACACCCTCCCCTGAAACGGCAATGATAGTGTGACTGTAAGATGCTCTGGAAAAATGCAGCTTGTGTCTTTATGATCTATATCCTGACTGTTTCCTGTATCGTGATCCTGCAGCACTTACAACTTTGGGTCGGACGGCTTCCAGAGCCCAGCGGGGGCCGGCTCTCTGTGCCTGGGGTCAGGAGTCCACGGAGGGGTGGACTGGATGAGGAAACTGGCTTTCCGATACCGCAGAGTCAAGGAGATCTACAACACATACAAGAATAATGTTGGAGGTGAGCCCAGCTCCTATTTTATTTAAACCTGCTGTGTACAGGCAACATATATTTAGATTATTGTATTTTCTCTGAGGTTTAATAAGGGTTATATGTAGATTAGGGCAAATAATGACATAAATGAACAGAATAATATTGTGATTAATATCATTATAACACTATGAATATTTACCTGCTGGCTAGGCCACAAGCTAGAGTTCAATTTGAACACGGCTCAGCTTCGGACCACAGTGATTTGTCTGGGTTTTCTCTTTGTCTTTGCTCGTACTGTATCGAGTTATACAAGCTTCCTGCTTCAGAAAAGTACATTTTGTATTTTTCAGGCTCCAATTTGTGCATCAACTAAACCTCTTATTCGAGATGAAAATGCATGACCACAATCACCTGCGCCTTCCAATAAGAACCGGTGTAAACATAATATGGCTCATTACTGGCGAATTACCTGTTCATTTAATTGGATCACGATGCGGTGAAAAAGAAGCCAGGTTTGTTTGTCGACTCGGATAATGTTCCAGAGGTTTTTGTCTGATATGGACCCTTGTGCGCTGCTGATTACAGCTGGCTGCTTTACCATATGTCTGAGGTTCTGGCAAGATTATGTTGTGTGAAAGTCGTCCGTCCAAAGACGACAGACAGTCCCGCTGTCAAAATACGGTCTTGAAACGTCTCAGTAAATTAGATTTATTTACGCATCGGAGCTTTCACAAGTTCACGTCTTCCCTGTTTTGTTTCAAAGACTGACCATCAAGCTTGTGCTTCTCCCTGATGGACAGGTTTGGTGGGCAGCCCCAAGCGAGAGGAGTGGTTACAGCTGAGGAGAGAGATGGAGGTCCTGACTGACCTGTGGCTGACTCAAGCACTCAAGGCCTTGGCTCTCATCAACTCCAGGTCAGGTCATGCTGCCACGACTTGATTTACACCAGCAGGTCAATTAGCTGGTCGCTGTTCAGTATTTAGTTTAATTGGCATTTTTCTGGATGAATGTCCAGCCTCGATGTGTCACTTGATGAGTGATAACTTCACCGTGGTTTAAATGTGTCTGTCCTGTCCTGTTTGCAGGCCTAACTGTGTGAATGTGTTGGTAACCACCACCCAGCTCATCCCAGCCCTCTCCAAGGTGTTACTGTACGGTCTGGGCTCAGCTTTCCCCATAGAGAACATATACAGTGCCACCAAGACAGGTGAGGAACATTTACTGAAGAAAGATTCAGAGATAATGACAATCATGATTAATCAAAAGAAATGAAAATCTTAATTTATTTTCTCTTTTCTCTTTTCAAAGGCAAAGAGAGCTGTTTTGAGCGTGTCTCTCAGAGGTTCGGTCGGAGAGCAGTGTACGTGGTGATAGGAGATGGAGCCGAAGAAGAGTCCGTGGCCAAGAAGGTACGACTCAATCTGTTTTTTTTATGACTGTGACTGCTGAAAAATGGGCCTCAACTAATCAGTTTGCTATAAGACACACTCGATTTATGCGTCTCAGAGCTGTTGTTTTTTTTTTTTTACGTATGATCTTTGCATTGAAATGTCAGACATTTCCCTGGGTTTGGCAGTTCGGAAAAATCTTTTTTGCATTAAGCTTTCGTACATGTACATGTAGGCCAACATGTTATCCACGTGAACTTTGTCACACACTATAATTCCCCTCCAAACCACAGTCCATAATTCACATCTGCATTGCATCTGCAGCTAAATGTATGTTTGCCTTAAGTTGCATGTTTCACATTAAACCTGGATATCATTTGTATTTTATTTTTGTTTTAACAGAAGAACATGCCGTTCTGGAGGGTGTCCTGTCGAGCAGATCTTGAGGCTCTGAGCCATGCACTGGAGCTGGACTACCTTTAGAGGGCGCCAGCTGTCACGCTCTGCTCATCCACCTAAATCACGAGAAGCTCCTGAACTCCTGAGTGCAGCTAGTAGGTGAAGCTGCTCCCAGAAACTGATACAGTCTCACTTCAGGTTTGGCACAAGGCATTTGATCCCGAACGAGTACCCAGGCGGACGATTTCCCCTCAAAGCCAAAGGAACTGTGAGGATTTCGAAGCGAGGCTGCAGTGTATCCAAGACACATGAACCCAAAAGTGCTGGACCAAAAATCAAGACCAAAGACAAATAAGGGACCAATGCTTCATAACTAACCCCAGGGAACTATGGTTAATACTGCAATTTTTTTAATTCAGTTCATCTCAACTTCATGAAAGGTGTCCCACTTTTGTACACAAAAAAAGTGATGCACTGAATGCAAAATTGTACTTCCTGTTTATTGAACACAGTGAGTATGTCTGCATGGATAAAAGGTTCAGATTGTTGTTAGATTGTTTGTTCTGCTGTGTCTTTTTTTAATTTGTTTTGAGACTAAAATCCGTTTTCCACTGAACAATACCATTTAAAGACAAAATTAGAAACAAGACTTAAAGACATGATGTCACGTGGGGTAGATTATTGCCTTCATTATTATTTTAGAATTGTTTTATTCATGTTGGCTAGAAAAATGTCAGATAATATTCTCCTCATATGTAGAGGCTATTTAAAATAGTCTGATTGTATTTTACCATTATAATGTGAGCTATTTATTATTGGGTAAATTTACAACACAATGAGGTATAAACAGTCTGGGAGCGCAGCATACAAATATCCCCTTCAAAGACCAAAACTATGCTCTTGTAAAAATGTTTTGATAAGAAGTGGTCTTGAAGATGTTGTATTATAGGCCGGTGCTTGAATCCTTACTTTTGATTCGGGGTTGTACATGTTGTTATGTTCTAACTCTTCTTCTTTTCTCTCCCGGTGTAATTTCCTAATAACCTGTTTGTAATATAGATGAACTGGTTGTGCATGTGCCGATTATACTGCCTGTCAGCTTAGCTATGATTTGTATATAATGCTTTATTGTCGATTTGTTTTGACAGACAGTTAAAATAGATTAATAAAAAATAAATTAATTGCAATGTTGGGAAATGTGAGTTGAATTTAATTTCACAGAGTTACTTCAGAGGGACTGAATGGCAAACTGATAACAGTTTAATGATCCATTACGTTCAGACTGAACTGCAGTGACCTTTTTTGAGGAAAGGTCTCCCTCTTCAGGGCAAAGAGCAGAACTACAACAACATAAACTATATTTGGGAGTCGGAAGAAAGAAAAGCCAAGAGTAGATCATACGATTATATACTATTTTATTTACATACATATACAAAAAGCAATTTTCCGAGTAGAAATGTTTGATAAAAAAGTAAAATTAATATTAATAAATAATTAAATAAATCTAATGTACATTCACATTTAAATCATACAAAGCAATAGAAAAGCATGGTTGACAATAATTTAAATGTACATCAATCTGCGACTGACGCTGCCACCTGGTTGCCATTATCTAGCTTCAGTTGAGGGACTTAGTTTGTACAACATAAATAAATAAAAAAGCAAAACTACTAACACTAACATCAGAAATGTCACGCCCGAATGTGACACCTGACCAAAAAGAAAAAAACCCTACAAAAACAGGATTTAAGCTCTGCTGACAGCGATCATCTTGAAGCCCCGGATGGTGGAGTTGATGTCTGAGAGTGTCAGGCGGGCCTGCAGCATCTTTGTTCCCACCTTGTTGGGGATGAAGGTGATGCGCTGCTGCACGCTGCTGCCTGGACGCAGAGGGAGCATCCTGCAGGAAGAGACGGAGAAGATATAAATATTTAAAAAAGGTTTGCAGATGGCTGACACGGGCTCCAATTATATTTGTAACAGCTACGCTATCACTGTAACTGTATGAATGTCTAAAGTTCTAAACGCACGTTATAAGATTCTATTTTTGTCTGTAGCTAATCACACACTTATTGTACTCGAGCAGCCTAAAATAAACTCAGCGCCTGTAAGTAATCATCAACCGTGATGTCAACACAGCAGAGGAACATTTAGTTTGTCCTCGCTTGCCCGAACACAAACATTAGCAGAACAGTAAGTGGAACAAGCCTACATTCCTTCAACAATGACATAATGTCCTGCCATGTCACGTTGGCACTCCTTTGTTTGGCAGCAATTCATGAAGTGCACAAATCACTGAAGTCATTCTACATCCAACATGTCCATAAAAAATAAGGCAAGAGGTCTTTAATTCCTACCTGAAGTTGACCTTGCCCTGAATGAGCCCGGCCCCAGCTACAGTCAGCACTCCGCTCACCGGGTGAGAGAACGGGTTGGTGAAGGTCACTATGGCAGCCTGCTCTTTGTTAGGCACAATGGAGTCTTCATCTGCAATCTGAAGGACAAAAGCAGTTAGTAAACCCTGATAATTCCCTTCAATTACCCTTCAAATAACTCTGAAATGCCTCTTCACACCACAGGAGTGAAGCTTGAACAGCAGGTAACGTGCAATAACTGTGTACCTGCAATATATCTTCATAAAGTGCTATAGTAGCTTGACGGGACACGTTTTTATTAATATGTCACTTTTACTACTTCTTTTTGTTTCGTTTTTCTGTGTAGAATCTGTGCAATGACAATAGATTCTGTATGTTTCTTACAACTCTTAAGCTGCTGCACCACACATCAGATAAGTAAATATTCCAGATGCCTTGCAAATAAATTCATACATCCCTTGGTTTGGAAATACATATTTGGTATGTAAAAGTTAAGCTTTTTGCAAAAAATGTAATTAAAGTTATGCATGTTTGAACAAATTGAAATACAATACCTCTATGTTGAGCTGTGGGCTGGCGATGTTAAACTCCTCTGAGGCCAGGACTCGCGCGTGACTGGTCAAGTCCTCCAGGACTACTGCGAGGTTGATCACGTTGTCACCCACCACATCCTCATACTCTGCTGGGAGGATCTGCTGGTGAATAACCTTGGCTGGAAAGAAAGAGAAAAAGAGAAAGACATTTAAACCACAATCTCTCAGAAGTGAAAGTTTGAGTGTGTAGATGAGTGAAAAGTGAATTTACCCTCCATGGGTCCCAGTTGCATGACACCGTGTCTTTCCCAGAAGGTGTCTGAGGGGCTGTTGTTGTATTCTTTCGCCTGGGCGTTCAGATGCACTTTCATCCTCTTGGCCACCCTCTGCTTGTTCACGGCTTTCACCGTAAAGTGGACCGGCTCCCCGGCAAAAGGGGCTTTATCCAGGGCCAGGATCACCAACATGCCTCCGGATGAGCCTGTGAAATGAACATGAAGAAAGCCAGTGCATGAGATGACACACGTTTGAACAGATGACCAGTCGGATTATTGTATTCAAAATTCAAAATTACCTCTGCTCATTAACGTTGAGTCCTCTGACATTGTGGAACTTCCCGATGAAAGCGTTGAAGACGGGCCTGTATTGTGACGATTGAAAGAAAAATATAAGTATTCATGCTTTAGAGCAAACATTAAGCCGCTTGATGAATGAATGATGAATGGCTCGTACTTCTGATTAATTTGTAGTCTCTCGTGATGTTCTGGTGTCTGGGGGAGCCCACAGCTTTGGTGCAGATGAGGGACCCCACTCTCTCCGTGTCCTTGGTGTGGCTGACCACCCGGCCCTCGCTCACTACGATTGCGTGGACGTCGGCGTTCACCTCGGCGTAGACGAAGGGGATGTCATAAAACAGGTCAATACGCCGATCCTTGACTGCTTTGACTGGGGCTGGGCCACAGCAGTACACTCCTGGGAGAAAAAGAAGGAGGAAAAGGAAGGTTATGGCAATGTTTGATCAACAAGAACAAGTTCAAACGTGAACAAAGAAGTGAAAGATTTCTCACACACCTCCGCTCCTCTCCTGGGGGGTCGGGTCAAGAACCTGCCAGCCATCCATTCCTGGGCCCAGATCCTGGCGATTCATCCAGCACTCCACCCACACATGGAAGTTCCTTTAAAGAAGAGACACGATAACATGTCACAAAGCATGAAGAGGCTTGCTGCTCAGATCGGAGGCGCTTTCGCAAAACACTGTGGATCATATTTCCCATGTGAAGTCGTTAATTAAAAAGGTAAATCACCACTGACCATATGCTGTCTGCGCTGTGCTTCAGCTTCTGCCCTGTTTCACTGTAGTACTCCTCAATCACCAGGTTGGCATTGGTGTCGTGAGCGGAGTTGAAGTTTGTGATAACGCGGCAAGGAATGCCAAGAACTCTCATGACTGAAAGACGTAACAAAAAACAAAAGAGACGCAGGCGTTGAACACAATGATCAACAAATCTGAACATTGCGTAATGGAAAAAATGATCTGCTGTGCGTGCAAGACTGAAATGACATCAATCATGATGAAATGCATGACTTGCTGTTGAAGATTTGTACATAAAGTGCGTCGTAAAGACTTTATTTCAGTTTAGGTTTATCATGATATAATCACCTGTGCACATGACGCCTGCAAAGACCCAGCATTGTCCATACTTGACTGGGCTGTAACCGGACTCAGCCCACTGCGTCAAGATGTCGCCACTCCCAGTCCACAAGGAGGGATTAACTCCTTCCTTGTAGTCCCCTTTCCATTTCCCTTTCAGCACACCGCGGTCGTCTTCACTATTGATCTGAACATAAAAGAGAAGATAAATGCAATTTTCCATTTTTGCACTGGGACATCTCACATCTTCCCAGATGATTGTGATCCTCGGTGGCAGTTTAATAACTACTTTAAAAACTACTTTAATAACCTGTTTTACTGCAATAATTACAGTGTGCCATTTTCTTTTTTTACTTTGCAGGAGGTGTGTGTGTTTATCTGCAGAGCATAGTGTTCCAGTTCAAGCCCCAACATGCTTTTAATAAGCAGAAGGACGCTCGTGTTGTCATGCAAAGTAAATAAAAACATTGGGGAAACAAAACACTGCTGCCTAGTGATTTATTCATACTGTGAAGTTTCTATATTCATGTTGTGTTTGTATACTCTGAATCTGTTCGCACTCACCATGGCAGACACGACCCGGCTGATGTAGACGGGGTTGTTTCTTTTCAGGAAGTCCATTTTTTTGTTCTTTTGGTGCTGAGGGCTGACTCGGAGCAGATTCAGACACGCCTCCAGAACACCGGGCTCAAACTACACAGGGTTAGAGAAGGGAGTAAGAGAATTAAAATAATCAACATTTAGTGACAATTTGGAGCATATTCTAATAAATAAATAGACAAATGCATGCCTAATGTTTAATCCAACTCAAGTATTTAAAGTATATCCTGCAAGTGGACACAAGCAATGCGTTACCCTTGAGGCAAACGTTGTGATTTGTAGTATTGGGGCTACATAAATCAAATTGACGTCACTTGAAATGCAATCAAATACAACAGCACCACAATAAATATTACATGTATTACTTGATGGAAATCAACTAAGTTGATAAGGCTCAGTCTAAGGCTCTGTTAGAAATCACATCATAACATACAATTTATAATATGACATCAAATTGAGTGCAATTCAACTGCATAGTGTGCGGATGTTCTGTACGTGAGAAAGGCCTGGATGTTCACTATGTTAGCAAGAATTTCTGATAAATTAGTTTACTGGACACATTCAACCACCCCAAAATGCATTGTGTCTCTTCAGACTGTGAGGCCGACGGTTCAAATAATTAACCAGTTGGATAAAAGTGACGTTAAGGTCCAGTGAAGAAGAAAAACACTGGAGCTCACATCTATAATGCACTGTAGAAAAAAATATTGAACATAAAAAAATACTTAATTTGACTTAAAATAATACTGGATTGGTATGTGTATGCAACATACTTAATTGCGTTGTACTTTGTGCAATGTCAATTAAGGAATTCCATTATATTCTATTTACATTGGTGTAAAACCATTTTCGTCAATCAGTAGCTTGGTTCGGTAACGCTGTGACTGATAGGTCACGTGAGGCAGAGCAGACGTTCTGCTTTAGTTCACTTCAGTGTGAGCAGTCTGGTGATGTCACACTTAACCCTTCATTTAGTACGCAGCATGCTCTACATACGCACGGTACAATGAGACATAACCACAGCGTTGAGTCAGCACCTCCGCTGCAAATAAGCTGGTGATTTTCATTTTTCTTATGGACAATTTGCAAAGGTTCTGATCAACAGACATGTTTTTTTTTTCATACCTGATCAAAGGACCATGGTCTTGACACAATATTCATAGCTGTCCCCATGAACAGCAGGCCGGAGTCATTCTGGATGTACTCTTCTCGCTGGTCCTCAAAGGGAATATACACAGCATCCTCTGCAAGAAACAAACATAAAAAAAGACATTTAGCACATCCGTGTGCATTGACATTTTAAAATGCATTGCTCCATAAACCACACATATATTTTTCCCGACGTTTTGTAAAGCCGGCGCCAGACATTTACTCTGATGAATCTTCACCCCTCAGGTATGATTCACTCTGCACTGTAGCGATCAGACGCTCATAAAAGGAACTAATATGTGAGTAAAGGGGATGACTGTATGCAATACATCATCATGAACTCATTCAGCCACACAAACCCATTTCTATTCTTCCATTCATGCATTGGTTTGCTGCAACATTACTTTGAATGAACTTCATAAAAAGGCTTCTGATCACTTCACTGGGTTGACTCACCACGGCACCAGGGGTTGCAGAGCAGGATGAATTTGCTGAACGCCGAGGTCTTCTTTACGCCCTTAGTGAACGCATGCAGCTGAAAGCCGTAGTAGCCCACCACGGCGGAGGCAGGAGAGGAGATGAATATGGATGGGTTCTGGAGGTTCAGGTTCTCTGGGTCCATATAGGCTTTCCAACGGCTGGGAGAAACCTTCTTGGAGAAAGTGACGGGCATTACCACATACAGGCGGCCTGAGGAGAGAAGAGAGACAATTAAGCAAAGGGATTTTAAGTTGTGGTTCAGACTGGTTGCACACAATAACTGTTCATCCCCAAAAATCTAAACTACCTAGCAACACTTTGATCCTCAGAGAGTCGGTCTTGGGGTTGAAGGCTCGGCCCTCCAGTTGCATGCTGACTCTGATCAGGGCTCCTCTTCGCACCACCAGGGTTTTGGAGCCGCTGAAGCCTTCTGTCCTGTGTCTCTCCAGGTTTTCAGATTCTTGCAAGTTGACATTGTGTATTTTCAAGTCTGCAAATGAAGGGGGGGAAAAAATTAAGATACTGATAGAAAAGGAAAATGTGTTTACCTGTAAGAAGCCAATAGAAATAGAAAGATCAAGAACAAAAAGTGAGGAAGGCTCCAGTGAACTGATAAACCGACAAACAAGGAGAGGAAGAAATGGCTTGCAAAATCTCACCTTCCATTTGTTGTGTCTCTTTGTCTTCAATGCAATGTAATACATCCCTGCTTTCCCTCTGCTGCTATATAAATCTTTGCCCAACCTCCTGGGTGGGGCTTTCACTTGTGGTAGTGTCAAATGAAACTGGTTTTACTTAATTGTAACTAAGGCCCTCAAGTTATGCCAATGAAAACACACACCACAGAAAGGAACACCCCTCCTTTACTTGAGTTGCAGGTGAACAGTGTCATGCGTAAAGCCTTACGTGAGCAATCAGACTCACCCAGTTCAAAGGAACAACAGAGACGACAGTATGTTGGGCGTGAACACTTGCACAATGCTGCAAAGGTGTATAATACAGATTCCATAGCTGCAGCAGGATATATAACACTACTTTATTGAGCACAAGTAAAAAGCAATCTAATTGTCTAATTGTTGTCTAAATGTAGTATTTTATAGTTGGATTAGTTTGGCATCATGTTACCTTGTGTGAGCTAGTTGTAACATAGTGTGAAAGCAAAAGGTGAGGTTTTTGCACTCGGGGTCAGAGACTCCATCCCAGACTGGATAAATCAATACAAATCAATCATTTTTAATTTCTTAATTTTAGTTTTTAATCTGGGATGGGCCCCTCTGTTTGGTTCATCTGCTGTGTCTGTGCAACAGACATGAATGAGGAGTAATCAGCAGCATGGGCCCAGTCAGTGTGCCTCAGGCAGCAGAAGACATTTGTAGGCAGATCTACGCTCATCCAAGACCTTTGTCGTGGCTTTTGGTGTCTTTTCTTTATTTTTACACCCATGCAGCACATTTTCAAGCGCCCAATCCCAACTGACTTTAAAGATTACTCCCATCCATTTGTTTGACTTGTTTTATTTATTTGTTGGTTAATAAATCACTTAATTTGTTAAGCATACCCTGTTTGTCACAGTTTTTAGAGCCCAGCTGTGACAAACCACAGTGTCAAAAGCTCACAAATAAAACTACTTTTTATTGAACAGGCATTGTTTTGATCCAATTCTGAACTCCCTCAAGTCTACAAGGCAAAGGTCCTTAAATGCCATTTAATTGGTAATACAGTTTTTTTTTTAAGGCAGGCACTTACAGTCATGCACAACTGTTCTTTCTTTCTCTCTACACACTCAGACGCTGCCCACAGCCTTTGGCATTGTTCCACAAGGTCACAGTGACTTTGTGACTTCTGCCCCAGAGCAGAAGCCTGGGAGTTCCTGAGGGGGTGTGAGGGGTTTCTGTTGTGTTTAGACGTGCCTCAAAGATAAAATGATTGCGCAAATCATGAGTGAATGAATGAATCAGTGAGAATGGAATGTACAGCATGTGGGATGGGTGACATTTTTGGAGAATGAATATAGACTTGATGTCACAAGGATTGTTGCGCTAATTAATGTAGCTGGTGTCTCCATATCACAGAGTTAGATTGAATACTTGAGAACACCTTTAAAAAAAAATTAAAGATATGTGAGACTAATATTTAGTAATACCCTGCAACAAAGTTTCAATCAATTGGAACTTTGGACAATCTCAGGATCTCAGTCCACCACTTTGGTCCAGACAGAGATATTACACTAAGCATTGGATGGATTGCTATGACGTTTTTAGAAACTATGTCATGGTTCCTTGAGGATTAATTTTATTCATAAAACTGGTAAATTAAATTAATCTGGTTGGTTCCTGGCTGTCACACACTACTCCTATGATGTCAATATCACTCCTCGTCTGAGACAAAAAAAAAAACTTTAAGAAAATTATTTCGTCAGGGATAACTAACAGACTACACGGAACATGTAACAGATAAAAAGAGCTAATTTCATTTTCTTTAGATACTGTTGGGTTCATTTATTCAAGAACATTCCATCATATATTATAAACATGTGTTTAGCAAGCAAAGCTTTAATCTGGCAATTTTACTTTAATTTCAAAAACTGATGATTAAGCCTTTTGAAGAAAAAAACATCAGAAATCAGGTTTGACTGAAACACAATTTCATTCAGTCCTCATTAAATATGTAATTATGGCACACCTTCGGCTTTTAAACATCATAAATATTAGTACATTGACAATAACTTCCAAAATGCACGTCCAGTATTTAACAGTGAAATATTTGTTTGAATCATCAAGACAATTCTACACCCAAATTACCAGCAGAATAAAGAAACACTAGGTATATAAAGATATTGATATCTAAATGTATCCAGGTAAGGGACATAATGTGAAAACGCCTGCAGTTGTTTCTGATGTTCTCCGTCTCTCTGGGGCGCAGTTGCAAAATCAGTTGTTTCTATTCAGAATCAACATTTGACGTAATAATTACGTAGTTGGTGGAAGGAAGAACTACAGACTATTTCAGCATTTTTCTGGGAGGCGAGGGGGCGCTCTTAACGGAACTTCTTTGTTCTCTTCTATTGTAAACTAGTTACGTTTCCAACAACGGAAATGGCCTCACAAAATATAAGTGCAGAGGATGTTATGAACGAGGGTTTTTGTACATTTCACAGTATTTTAGCTGACTTAATGGACGATTTATTCAAGCGAGAGATTACGACAGAAAAAAATGCATCGTGGAGCTTGTGGCCGGCAGAGAGCCTCCAGAGAGCGACGGAGTGAAGCTGTAATGCGCTGCCATTGACAATATGGAAAATAATGTATTTTAATTTTATTGCCTGCATAAGTATAGGCGCAACTTGGCTACACAATGTTTGGCTGAGCATCAGAAGCTCAGGCACAATGCCTTCTGGTGCATGTAGGAACTGCCTGCACAGCTCCGCGAGCAGAACAAAAAAAAAATCTGCTCTGTCAGTCAATGTAGCATTGAGGAAGCTTCAATGGACTAAAATGTTACCTTTAAAGCAGATTTAGTCTAATAGCAAATATACTGGTCTAGAAATAGACAGAAAAATAGAAATTTGGTGCGAGTTGACACACAAAAAGATTTACATTTGTCAATGAATCAAACATTAACAAAAAAAAAAAAAAAACTACAGTATAATCTAACATTCATTTTAAAAAGGCCACATTCAATCATTTTGGGAATATTAATAATTATTAAAAAATAATAATACTGCAAATCATGTATTGTAGGAGCTGGTCCATAAAAAAAAAAAAACATAATTTCTAAGCAGCAGTCCTTGGCTTATTATAAACAAGGAAGTCTGTGATGTCATGCCACACATTGCTGTCATGGTAGAGGTAGTTCATGGAGGACTGCAGTGACGGCTGCAGGGTGTGAGGGTAATATTCAAACAGCCACAAGACAATGCCCCACACAAGCGTGGAAAAGAGTGGGAAAGGGTCATGTTTAGGCTGAGGGATGAGTCCTTTCTCTACAGCCAGCCGAGAGAGGGCGAACAGGATCCGGGACAGCAAGTACATGTTGATCTATAGAGGAGCAAAGAGTTTTAACTGACTGAACACGTGAGCAGTCTTGAGTTTATGACGATGTGCTTGTTAGTGTACGAATAGGATCCAGGTACAATCATACCTGGCTGTTGATGTTGTTGTTATCTCCGAACACTAACCATCCTCCAACACAGGCAGCCAGAAAGGTGTGAGACTGCAAACTCTTTCCCTGGCATTTCTCCTGCAAGGCTTGCAATCCTTTGTATGTGAACACAAAGCATGCCAGGTTGCGGGAGTGGGTGTATGTGGCTTTCAGAATGGCTCGGAGCTTGTCCTTCAAACTATTAAGAGAGAAGAAGAAGAAAAAAGGGAGACTTAAGAGATGTGCTTTGCGATAGCAAGGTACTGTTTCTTTAAAAAAATTAAAATAATCCTTACCTGCCACTTCTGAAGAGAAATGTCATTACCAGAGCATGTGGTGCTCTGATTTTGGCCCCATATCTGAGTGGAGAAAAACAAAATCATTATAATGCCTGGAAACACAAGTGGCACCACAACACGGTCTAACATCCTCGGTTCTTTTCGTACAGCCAATACAACCTGCTGCGAATACTATTTGTTGTGTGTCTACAGCTGTTAGCGTTAGCTACTAGCTAGCTAAGTGATAAAGGGGTCAACTATACGAAGTTAGTTAAGCTAGTATATATTTAATATTTTCACTTACACGGCACCGTTTCTGAGTCCCTTCAACACTGCTAACGCAGCTTTGTACTTCTCTTGCTGCAGTAGGTTGTTGACAGTGTACAGAAGAGTGTTTATCAGATCAGGACCTGCCATGATTGTCAATACAGCCGAGAGGACACTATTTCATGTTACACACGTTCCAGCATGGTGTGTCACCGCGAACATGAGCCGTAGTGTGCAGCATTATAGCTTAGGTTCCTATGTAAACTCATGTTGTTGTTTTTTAAAGTGTGCGTTTTGTGAATTAACAATTTATGTTAAAAGTTGAAGTCCATTTGGAAAGTTTAACTGATTAATTAATACATTCTCTATGTTAACTTGTTGAATAATTTAGGCTAGAAGGGACTGCATAACTGTGTTGCAGTGGTTGAATTATTCAGGTCACACTTAAATACTAATACCAAACTGTAAATACTCCACTACTAAGTATAACTCTTGTATTCAATACTTTCCTTATGCAAAAGTGTATTATCGGCAAAAAGAAAATACTCTTAAGTGGTAAAAGAAGAAGTAAAACTAATTGTGCAGTAAAATGTTACCCATCAGTGTTTTACTATTAGGAAAGAAGTAGGAGAAAGAAGAAGTAGGAGCATTTTTATCAACACATAAAGGAACACTTCATCATTCAGTTTATCATAAACATCCACATTCAAAAAGACACATTTTGGAGATACGGCTTTCACTGGACAGGGAGTGTATGAAAATAATTGTAACCTGAAAAGTGCACCGACCAATGTTGCCATATATATATATATATTTAGAAGAAACAAATAAAAGCAATAACATGTATGTAGGATATTGTGAACAAATGTGAACAACATTGCTTTGATAATAATTAACACTTCACACGTGTCCTGCAGGAGCCCAGTGTTTAAATTGTTTTATTACTGTTTCTTCTCTTGATCAATCCAGTCCATTGTTACATGAAACCCATCCTACAAATAAATAGTATTCAACCATTGACTTTCACTTATCAAAAAAGTTAGCGCTTCAAAAAACAGTGATTACACTATCAACATGATGTACAATGCAATCAGAACAACTAAACCACTATTTTGCATATGTCTATACATTTAATTGCTCCATGATCTGGAACACAGCAGTGATTAAACAGTGAAGTGGTTAATTCAACCGGTTTGGAGTGTCAAGGTGCTAAATTATTAGTTGTAGTCTGTTAAAATATTCAACAGGAAACATTTTAATTACAAATATTTTTTTTCTTTTTTAATTTTTAATTTTTTTTAAATCAAGATTTCCTTTTTACAATAATCTCTTCACAAGTCTACAAAGCAGTAGGTACACACGGAGTGTTGTATGTATGGGTGTGCATTACTGTCAGTAAGGGGATAAATGTAAGTTAATGTGAAACATCTGACACAATTTAGTGTAAAGTGAGCAGTAACTGGTACTGACTGAGGGCCGATACACCCATCAGGTCTTTCTTTCTTCTGTAGTACCAGCATCAACACGATAATAAGACAGACAGCCACACCGTTCATACATCGGCAAAGTCATGAGCACAACGTCCTTTTACTTACAGGGAACTTAAATGTAATTTGCTGAAACTTAGTGTGTAATGAAGATTGTGCAATGATCTAGATACACATTGAAAAGATACAATTTAAATTTTCACCACGCTGCCTATATATACTGTATATACACACACACACACACACACACGCACACACACACACACACACACACACACACTACTTGATGCATTGACAGATACAAGTCGTTAAAAAAATATCACTCTACAGATTTTAATTATTAAAATGTTGTATCTATGATTGAAGTAGCGGAGCTAACTTTCTATATGTCACAGTGTTACCCACTAATATGATAAAGGACAATAAAAACAAAACGTAATAGTGACCAATGATGTGAAATGTGTAATCATTTTGTTAAGAACTGGTCACACGTAATGACTTAGACCGTAAGGTCAAATGGTTTACAAAACAATTATTAAATAAAATCCTTTGGTAGATTGGTTCCATAGTCATTTTCTTAAAGTTACACTCTACCTGATACTAAAAAGAAACTTTAAGTTTGACGTTCGTGGAGCTATTTTTGGAAAAGACGTGAAATACACTAATATACTACTGTACAAATCTGAATACCTAACACCCTATAAAACTAGGGCCACTTATATATAACATTAATTAAAATCGTAGTTATCAACGTATACCTGCAACTCAAAGGGGTCCACTGCTTGGATGGACATTTTCTACTCTGTAAGTATATTTACATAAACTGCATTAGTCACTGAACACATTAAACAGTCATAATTGATCTAGAATAATACTTAATTCTGGACGCCAACCAGAGAATTGGCTACCGTTCAGTGGGAATAGGTCATTAAATCAACAAAAGATTGTTCTCTTTTACGCAATGCACCCTAAAGCTCCCACTTCATTAGTAACAGCTAATAATAATAATAATAATAATAATAATAATCACTAAAAAGACTTCACTCTGACTGGTAAAGGAAGTGACCATTGGAGGTCAAACAGGCTGATAGTATATACAGCACAGAACACTTTGGGAAGGCAAAGTTCTCAAACCAAATCACAACCAAGCCAGTTTCACCAAATACACTTGCAAACATGCAAATGTTCTCTGTTACATATTGAGAATTTAAATCAATAGCAAATACTGAAACTTACCAAAGTGTTATAAAATGATCAAACAAATCACTGTTTGGCTCCATTATTGGCAAAATTGTTTTCTACAAAACTATTGCACATAAAAATACACCTCTCTTAAGAACAATCACAACCGACTTCCTGCTCACATAACTATGTGCAAACTAGTTCAAAGTTTCAATTCTTTGTAAATCAAGCCATCAACAAAAAAAAGAGAAATTAGCATCACAAATAGCATGATCATATTTATCAAAGTTGATAAAGAAACTGCGTATGTGCTACGGGAGTCAGTCAGCTGTTAAAAAAATAAAATAAAAGTTGAGTCTAAAAGACCCAAAACCATATAAGTGCCGTTGATGTCACTTTTAGATATGAATCCTTTTCTTTTTTTTAAAGTCAAAATGCACAAATATGGTTATTTCCTCTAAAATGTTTAATTCTAGTGCATAAACCCGACAAGGCGGCTCTTAAGAAGTTACTACTGCACAGATTCACAGATACGTGTAGAGTGCAGACATGACGGGGTGAGAAAGGCGTCTCTCCGGCCTCCATTGTCTGATAGTGGGCTGACAGGACTAAGAGAGAGATCCGCTGGTTGGGGGCGTGGGGGGACTCATCATGTAGGTGAGAAGTGAAAGAGTGAGGAGAGTTCAGGTCTCTTGTTTGGGGGAAAATGAATTTGTGGCGGAACAGCTTGGAAACAGTTCTAACTGCCTATGATAATGTTATAGAAAATAAAGATTTGCGCGTCCATCCACCAGTTAAAAGCAGCTCCTGGCTGCAAGGAGAATCTGAGAATCAATTTCTCTTGTCTGAAAATGGATTATGGCTCCTCCAAGCCCACACTGCTCCATCACATCTCTTGGTGCATCACTCCTGCCCAAAGCCTTCCGTCTCCTCTATGGCGAACATGAGCTTCTCCTTCAGCTGCTCATAGCTCTTGTAAGGAGGGAGGTCCAGACGATTAAAGCTATACAGAGAAAAGAGAAAGAAACTAGATGACTCTTCACAGGGGCATTTTGGACTTCATGTGTAATCTCCTGCATTGTTTTGTGGAACAAAGTACCTCAAATCATTATGCCTATTGAATTAATATTGAATGCTTATTATTTTGCCCAGTGTTATTTATGAAACGCTGACTCATCTGGCGAGAAACATTCACTAATTTCACTGTTGCATGAATGGCACTTGGATAAATAAACACAAACTGTACTACTCAAGGTACAAATACTTTCTCACATAGTATTATACAACTTCAAATGCCAAATTAAAGCCCCACAATAATGGAAGGCTGGTGATTGGTTCAATCAGAAATGACTAAGAGGGTTTGGTCATTCAGGTTTAATCCTGCATCCATTTGGACATCTAGCCACATACCTAAAGTGGGAGGACTTCTGTGGAAGTAGAATAACTGGCCTTACCATGTGTGGCTTCGTGGAAGCCAGTTCTCTTTGCCCACTTTCTCAATGCAGAACTTTTGAGGGCCGTTGCTTCCTAAATTAATCAATAACAAGCACAAAGACAATTAAACCAAGAAGTAAATTCTGACGTGATATATACGCTGTGAATGTGCATGCGTCCACTTTGCGTACCCATCAGGTCGGCGAAGCCACCAACAGGAAGGCGACAGGTTCCCGTGACAAACTGCAGCAGTCTCATCCTCTTCTCGTTGTCCATCTCCTTCACAAACTGTCAACAGATCCTTCTGCGTTAATACCACTTAGAAAATCCAGTATGACAAAACATTTTTTTTTTTTTAAATCATACATAATTAACCTGAATTCTCAAGTTTCTCTTTGATTTATTAAGAGTTTTTTAAATATTTGTGCCCAGTAAAAAACTCAGCATTGCAATCCAATGTGCCCGAGGAAAATGTAATATTGAGATATCAAACTGCACTACTATTGTGCAATATTAATCGACTGTAGTAAAAGTAGAGCAAAGTGAGAAGGGAGGAATGAGAAAGAGCGTTTTGATCTTTAAGTTTGACAGGACAGTCCTGTACTGACCTGCCAGAACCAGAGGATCTGTTTGCTGCTTCGGGCATAATGCCTGTAGATGGTGCTTCTCTGCCAGTCCACCAGGTCTATCTCCTGCATCCCACAAAGCATCACCTGCAGGCAAGAAGGAAGCCAGATCTCATATATGGATGATTTATCCCAGCAGAAGCAACACAACCACAAAAAAATACACCTTTCCTCCTTTGGTAAAGGTGGGTGAGAATAAGTCTATTTGTTTCTCCATTACCTCTAATTCCTTAGCATCAAAGTATTGAAGGTATTGCTGGGGCAAGACTTCATTGAAGCCCTCAAAGAATGCTTGAGTCTGCTCCTCCACACCTCTGGACAGCCTCCACTCTGCCACCAACCTGCAGACAGAGATATGAAGAAAAACATTACACAATCAAACATACCTCAAGGAATAAATATTTGTGGTTGCTTAGAAAAGAAAATGTTAATTTCAGTATCCAAATTAAGTATTAAATCATTAAAAAAACTCCTTTAAAAGCAGTCACTACTGCTGGAAATATACAATGCAGTTTGTTTATTAAGGACCATTACCTTTCCATTACACATGGCAGAACAATGTTAATACCTGGTTCACATATAATACTGTCTACCACATCGTCAAAGTTTGACTGTAGGATATATCAATGTGTTATACTGTTGCAAGTCAGCCTGGATAAGACTAGCAGCAGAGGACGCGTCTGTACCTGATGTATTCTTCCTTATTTTCCTCAGTTACTTGGACGTTTCCTCCATCTGGTTTCAGCTCGTGGGTGGTGACCTCCCCCAGGATCTCTTTGTCAACGGAAAAGAACATCTCCAGTCCGCACTCCTCTATGTTATTATCCCTGCAGGGCAGAGAGTCATTATCAATGTTAACAACTAAATCCACCGATAAGGACCTCCAAAAACATGTATATGTTACATCAACAATTTTTGTACAAATTACAATTTGCTGTTTTACTGGGGGCTATGTTTATATAATAAATTTCATTTTTAAATGCACTTTTCTTTCAAAAGAAACTCAGAGTGCCACACGGCCAATATATAGTAAAACTAATAAAAACATAGTTAAAACATGATTAAAGCAACCCCTAATAAATAATAAAAATGAATAGCTGACAATGAATCAACACAGAGTAAAAAATGCCTTCCTGAATAAAAAGGTTTTTAGGCCAGTCTTAAAAGAGTTCAGTGTCTGAGTTGCCCTCAGGTGGTCAGGGAGACTGTTATATGCATTTCTTGGCCGCCAAGAGTAACTTCTCAGTCTTGCTGGTTACCTAGTAACTGGTCTGGGTTGATGAATAGTCCGGCATATAAACTAGGTATCGATCATTATTCTAACTGCTGGCAAGAAAGCAAGTAAGAACTTTTCCTTGAAAAAAAAAAAAACAACTCTACTAACCGCAATATTTAATGTGGCCAGATTGTATTGGTATGAACCCAAATATGTAGGAATTATGGTAACTTGGAAACAAATTGATTGTATTGATTAAGAATACGGTGCTTCCATGCTTGAATGCAACAATGACATTTCATAATGAGTGTCTTCAATATAAAACCAGTTGAGAGTACACCACAGTAAATGACCACCAGGCCATTTAAAAAAGGGACAAACAAGTCTGTTCATCCACTCATGCAAACCTTCCCCATTGTTTTCTACATGTCATGTTCTACATGTCACATCAGTGTTCCACCACCCATAATGCACATTATCTCTTGTGTCCCCAGACCTACTTGATCCAGATGAGTGAGTTGTAAAACTCTGGATCGATGGATTCCAGGTCTTTGAGAGCCAGAGGTTTGTTCAGCATTCGCTTGTAGAAGGGCAGGGAGAAACCTGTGTCGATGAATTTTCCATGGAACAAGGCCTAGAAAGGACAGTCAGTAAATGAATGTATTAAAAACAACAGCCAGATACAATTAAGAAAAGAAAATACCAATAGTATGAGGAGAGGGGCTATTCTGTCATTAAAAATATCAAATAAATGAATTCCCTCCTGAGCGAGGCATTTCTATGAGCCCACATGTACATTGTTGTAATTTGAGATCTGATCATAACAATACAATTGTAAACCATATTGCATGATTTACACATCATCATTATACATTTTTGACAAACACATGGTCAATCCTGTGGGCCAAAGTAATCATGCCATCATGTTCACACGGATAAAGAAGTAATTGTCTTGGCAAATCATGCAGGTACCATGGCGATGAAGCGTCCTATGAACTTGAAGTACTTGAGGTGATCAGGGTTGATGTAGGACGCAGGGTTGATCTGCAGACAGTAGTTGTCCTTGCCAGCATACTCAAACAAACAGTACATGGGGTTCAGTACCTCATGAGAGAGCAAGAAGAACCACTCCCTGAAAATAAAACAGAAGACATAAAAAAGAAAAAGAAAAGATTAAGTGGAAGTGGTCGTACTGGTTGAGGTGGTTTGTAAAATGTTGTAGATCAGGTCTTCAATGTGAAATGAGATGACTTGCTGTAAACAGTTTCCATGAGATAAGGGCGGTTTCAACAAAACTTACAAATGAGAACAAAACACACCTTAGGAGTCACACAATAAACACGCAATTGTAGAAAGATTCAGTTGCCATTACCTGGCCACACCTCCGTAGTCCAAGCCTTCCTCGCCAGGGAAAATTATCCACAGTCTCCGCCTCAGATCTTGAGGGTGGAAGCTCATGATCTTCGAATGCAGACAAAGAATTACAACCTCAAACATTAACGGAACAATACTGTGAAACAGTGAAGTGGAAAATGATTACCTGTTGAAATGAATCCTCAAACAAGGTTTTCCTGGAGACGTTAATCTTAATGTGCTGAGGCATCGACAATTGCTGAGAGAAACAAACCAATACTTGCATTTTAGAAAGTATGTAGGCTTTGAAAACCAGTGAACATTAACTTTTTATCTTTGCACATCAATCGAGTACTAGAGATGTGTGTGCCCACAAAGTAGCAGCATTGAAGATGAAGAAAGGTACAACAATCACAGAGATAACAATTGCATTTCAACACCTGCTGTGCGGCACATACCTGACACCAGAACCTGAAGTATTGCACCTTGGCTTTGAAGTCCCTCACATAGGTTATCTGTGGCCCATTCTCACTGTGGAAAAGACCAGGAGAGCCTTTTTCAAAGTCCATTCAACAAGCACATTTACTCCATGTATGCACATGATGGTGTGTGTGTGCGCGTCACTGGTTATTGACATCCACGACTTGAAAAGGAATGTGAAAATGTGCTGCCCCTGTACCACAGTATGCCACTCTAATCAGGCTTTTCATCATCGTCGTAAGACCACTGATTGTATCAGTATTTTATGTCAACATTAAACCTAATTACTCTGTAAATGACAGAGGTCGTGGTTCGAGACAACAGCTCCTGGACATGAATCAGTTTTTTGTAAAAAGGCAGGTGCTCCTCCTGTAAGAGAGGTATTAAACTTGAGCATGTTAAGATTTAAAACATTTAAACAAGAACTTACAGTGAGGATTTCCCTGTGCGCGGATCAATGTAGGTTGTGGTTCGCCTGTTGTGGTCGACAAAGTAGGGAATACCATCTACTGTGAACCTCATCTCCCAACCCTCTGGCAGGGGCTTGTCATTCAGCAGCCTGAACAATACAAACACACGTGAACATAAACATCAAACACATCGATTGTAAAAAAAAAGAAAGAAAAGATACACATACAGGCACGGGCATACACTCACCCTTGTGTCCTGGGGTCCTCCCACTGTGTCGCCCGAGTCGGGTGATGGACAAAATAAACTCTGCCGTTGGTGTCTGTTCTCTTCTCTGCCATAACAAAAAACATGTTTGTTTTTTTATATTTCATATTCAATTCACTTCAAACATCTTTACTGTGTTTTTTCATTGCAGTAACTACAGCTAAAATAAATGTACAAAGCTCAGGGATATTTACCCCAACCATGTGGCAGTGGTCCCAGCGGGTCAAACTCTTTGTTGGCCGTCGCTGCCAACTGGTCTTGGAGCTGAGATGGAGAGAGAACGGGACATATGTTAAGTCAAAAAAAGTTTTAAACTGCATTTGTCACAGCATGTTAACGCAAGAATGTATCATGAAGCATGGGTAATCGACCTCATAGCATTGCTATTCCTGTTCTCTGCGTTCACCATGAATCTCTGTTTAACATGTACATTATTTAATCTCAGATTTTGTGAACGTGACATAAATTTGCATATTCATCTACTCTCATGTAAAAAATTGTTTTTAGGAAGGTAAGGGAACTTCTCAGTGGTAATACCATATCGGAAACTAATTATTATTCAAAGCAGACTATTTAAATAGATCATAAATCTAAAATAAATAAATAAATGGTCAAACTGTGCTTCATGTGCAGTGAGTCAATGTAACAAATCCAGTAACTAATACAGTGACTGCTCTCACCCCATAAATGAACCGCTGGTTAAACTGCTGCATGGCTCCCTGCAGCTGGCTGCGCTGGTGCTGCCACTCTTCATAGTTACGCACCGACTCCTGGGTGGGTCGTTGCCACGTAGTAGTTCGGGTTATGTGGTCGACGTAGTACACCCTACCCATCGGGTCCACCCTGCGCTCCCACCTACAGGAAAGGGAAAATAAAAAAAGAAGGCGGTGTTGACAATGTTGACAATGTCGGCCAAATCGTTGATGTGCCCGAGGGCTCCGCCTGAAAAAAGGAGTGCAAAATGGACCGGAGCCCACTGAGTGATTTGCAGCTTTTAACTGTGCAAACAGAAAATAAAACATGTCTGTACTAATCTGACATCATTTATATGGTTTATGACTGCACACAGTCCAACAGAGCAGAGCAAGAACCACGTTAGTATTCACAGTATAAAAGATTCATCAAGTGTGTTGGTACCCTGATGGCAGAGGATCGGGCCTTTCCCAGGTTGTCCTTTTCTCAATGTGATCCACATAGTACAACCGTCCGTTCTGGTCCGCCCTTTGCTCCCACCTGTAGAGACAATGGAAATGAGTGAGCAAAGGCAAAGCACAGGAAACAGCAAAGCAAGCGAACTGATTCGGTCACTGATAAAATAAAATACCGAAAACTCTGCTCCATAATATGATAACAAAACACAGACATATTGCTTGTTAGCAGTGGCTACAGTGAGGACTTTCAGAACTAAGTGCAGTGCCTTGCTCTTTTACCCTGGTGGTAAGGGGCCGTTGCTCATGGGTGTGATTCTGGGAGTTGTTGTGGCCAGAGCTGCGGAGGCAGAGGTCCCTGGTTTGGGGCCACTTGCGGTCTGGGAACCTGCTGCTGTTGTTGCTGCTGCTGCGGCTGCTGCTGCTGTGGCTGATATTGTTGTTGTTGCTGCTGCGGCTGCTGCTGTTGTTGCTGTTGTTGCTGCTGCTGCAGCTGCTGCTGTTGTTGTTGTTGTTGTTGCTGCTACTGCTGCTGCAGTTGTTGCTGCGGTTGTTGCTGCTCCCGAGTCATCCTGCTGATTTGAACATCCACTAGCTGACGCCTGAGAGGAGCCATAAGATGCTGGAGCTTCACTCAGCTCACTAGGGGAGGAACTGCTTGAAGAGGCTGGAGAGAGGAGTGGGAGGATCGCAGAGAAGAAAACCCTTAAATCTGTGAATTAATTTGCAGAGGTGTATTTGGTATGATTGCAGTCATTAAACACGGTGCACACACTATTTCTGTATTTAAAAATAATCTATGGCATACGAGAATGTAAAATTAATGTAATAGCTAATGTTAAATTGTAAAAGCTTTGATATCTTGTGCTTTTCCTACTCGGCGAGGCTTCTGGTCTTTGAGGCGTCGGAGGCGGAGGTCGGGCTGGTCTGGGAGGACGCGAGGCGTTGGAGCCCCCTGGAGATTGGGATGGAGAACCCGTACCATTGACGGCATGACCATTAGGTACAATAACCCACTCCTCTGAGTCACTGGAGGGGGATGTGTCTCGGCTTGACCTGGGGATCAAGAGAGTTTCTGAAGTTATTTGACAGGTATACAATGAGTATTTCAAAACACACTGTTTTTTTTTTTTTTTTTAACTAAACCACTGACTCAAGATTTGTACAAATAAGCATGTATATGTAGGCCTATATATAAAAGTTTACTCCACCTGTTGCCAGTGTCTCCATTTTTTCTTGCAATTCCATTTGGAATAGTAGCTAGAATGAGAAAAAGACAAGAGGCATCATGTACTTAAAATAATTTGGGATATTATTGCTGGTTATTTAAGAATTGTGAGAAAGATATGTACAAAGAGGAACATTTTATATATCAATAAGCTGGCCGATGTATCAGTTCTACAAAGAAGTTGTTCAAGCTTTTTTTTTTTTTACTAATACTGATGACTATCGGACAAACATCGAAGGGCAAGAAAGGGAGAGTCTCTTAATAGGACCTAAATCAATTAATTTTAGCAAATCTAGCATAGTTCATGTGCTCAAATATTTCCCATGGGCGACCTGGTATGGTGGGTGTGTGTGGTTCTTTACCATGTTCTCTCTCTGCCGAGGCCAAGGTTTCTGGGTCTACCTGCATGCCGTCAAGACAGACCGACAGGTCACCTACAACATCCCGATGCTCTCTGTCAGAGCACAGCTGCAGCGTCTGCACTACCTCACATACTGCGGAGGTTATAGAATACAGTGTTAAACAGGTGCTTATAATTTGCAAGACAGACATCACGCCTCATCACAACAAAATGAAAACAGATGATACTGAGGTCGTACAAATTACCACTAAATGTACATACTTTTCCAAATCAAAAATAATTTTCCTAAGGAGGGCCTCCCTCACTTTCTAAAGGTTTTTGGTTCCCGTTTTCAGTTCTGCTGGTGAGAGTATGCTGTTATCGCAGTGGCAGTCACTCTGTCAGCTCAAACTGCTTTAGTCTGATGGGGTGTAACAAGCAGCATGGCCTCCAGGGGCTACTGGCGAGGTTTCTTAGAATCTTTTTTTACTCTCTGCAAATGAAGGCGAAGCCGCTACATAGAACATGGACCCGTCTTCTATGTCACATGGTTTGCGCATGCCGAGGTGGGCCATTGTATTAAGCTGTAAACACAGTCCAAGCAAGTGGAAGGTCATAAGCTTAGGTGAGGTCTGAATCCCAGGGAGAACCTAGTGATTACTGTGCATGTTGGGGTTTAAGCTTATTTATTAAAGCCCAATAAAGTATTTTCATAACAAACACAGGCAGATATGTGCTCTTACACAAGTGTGCAGAGTCTACAATGTGTGCAACATCTGCCAAATATAGTACATCATGCGGCTAATAGACATAAACACAAAATGGATACTGAAAGTGAGATTACAAGGGATACAACTTTTCATTACCCTGAAATAAATAAGCGATGTGGTGGGAACTTTGTCCTAAATACCTCTTAATATTCCGTGGTATTCAACCCGAAGAGACTAGACAATATTAGCTCCAACTGCCAAATAGCCTTGTGCTAAAACAAGATGTATAACACAACGCTGTTGGTTTGACACAAGATTACCAAGGAAAGTAGTGTGAACTCACGTTTCAGGTCGTTAGCCTTGAGGGTCTCTCTGATCTCAAGCATGGCCATTCCCAACAGGAGGTCTGCTTTCAGTGTCTGGTGGCTCCAAACACGAAATATCAGCTTGCTGACCGGAGTAACAATTCTGTAGATGAGCAAGAAATTGACAAGATAATCAGCACCAGAGAAAAAGATTAAGGAGGGTCTGTACTAATGCTGAAAGGATTCATAGTCAACTATGAATAGCTGTGGAAAATAAATCAATGAGGATTTTGGTATTACTTTTTTCTTAATTTGGGGGAGGTTCACTGTATAAGGTTGTTTGTTTGACATCACTGCAGTTTTATATGAGACCAGAAAGCAATTGTAAGACATAACTTCAAGGCTTTAGGGTGGCAAGAATAGACACATTTTAAGATTTGAGATACAGGGCTACAGAGATTTACTAATAAAATGCCCCTGAGGTGGTGTACTAGTTTGACCAGTTACTTGCACATTTGTACAAACTGGACCCTATTCCAATGGCACAGCAACCACGATAAGGTAATAAGTGTTGAGGGCATGGACTCACCTGCTATGTTCATTCAGATACATCACATATTCAGTCAGCCCTCCCAGTTTGTTTACCCTCATTGACACAATCACCAGCTCAGTAACATTACACCAGAATCAAACATGGTTCTTACAACAACCAACATGCAACTAAAATGAGAAACCCCCACAATGTTGTATGTAGACGGAATTTAGTTCAAATTAATAATATTTGTATGAACAACTTAAACATCATCTGTTAATTAATAAGCCAATTTCTCTCCTATGACAAACACAATAGTCGTACTCACACTGTGACAGCCTGTTTCCATTTAGGACTGTGTGTGTTGTTGCACTTCTCAGTCCTCTTTGACTGGCCATCCACGGATACCTCAACATAAGGGCTGGGACCAAACCAGTTCTTTTTGTTTTCCTTCAGCTTGGCTGAAAGCACTGGAGAGGATAAAACACCACAGTGAAATTGTAGGTAATATAACTTTCACTAGATCAGAAGTTGCATTTGGTGTAGATGCAACAACTTGCTAACACCATGAACATGAATACAAACCACCACTTCATGTAGCATTCCTATACTGAACACAACAACAGTCAGTGACAGCTCTTCCAGGAACTTAACACCCCATAGTCTGTAGCTTCCTATAGCCCAAATCAGACAATACTGAAATCTACAATTGTATCAATTTGTCAAAACTGTGTCTAATGTTTGTTGATAAACGGGCTTACACATATTGCAATGACAACTGATAACTTACCTGTGACTTGTAATTGGGCCTTCATGGTTCATCCATAACACTGCAGCCTTGTTTGGCTGCACCGAAAGGATTCTGCAACAAATGCAACCAGTGACATCAGATGTAAACATGGTACACTCTAGCTACTCACAGAAAGATTAGGCGGTTAGTTTGCTACTGTCACTGGAAAATATAGCCTGGCTTTACATGCAATAGCAGGTATGGATTGATGAGACTATCTAACCAGACAAAAGGGGCATTAATGACTGGTTTAGATATCTGGAGGCGTTAAAAGAGTTTGATTGTAGCGATGCCAAATCAAATACCTCACTTTTGATATTCACAATAAACTCAAAGCAAAACATGTCGGGTGGATTTCCTTTATAGTATGTATTTAAAATAAACCCTGGGAGCAATGTTCATATAATTCGTACAGTATAATAATAACACTGAAAGGCAATGACGTTTTTATGTTTGCCTTATGGAGGCCTGACAATGTCTAACTCATCGTGTACAGTATTTGTGTTACCACTCTATGTGGATTTAAGTTCATTTTAACGTTCAGAGATACAAATTGCACTGAAATGCATGTTTTCCCTCTGACATAACCAGCTGAGCTATTTCAAGAAACCGCCATAACGGAAATCCCATCCTTAACTTGGCTTAATTAAGACTCACTAAACCTTCCTTGCTAATCTCCAGACAATATCCTTTTGACAGCACAATAAATCCACTTATTTTAAACACTAGACAATAAGGGTAGGTTATAATTGCACATGCAGCTATTAAGCATATACCAGACAGTGAGATAAAGTTGTTAGAGAGGCTACGTGCGCACTGCCTGCTGTGTGAACGCAGCTATGTTACAACTGTAGCTTAATAGCGTCTGTCACGTTAGCAAAGGGGGTTAGCCAGCAGGAGATTTGTTGTCAAGACTACTTCAAACACTGCCCTTTGGAAGGGGAACAGCTTTGACCGTGATATTGCTAAAATGAATTATTGGATATAATCTAAGTGTTTTTTTTTGTGAATAACTGAGAGAAAGCGAGAAGTTCCACCACCTGGAGGCAACTTTGTTCGGCGACGTCCTGTGAACGCCGACGCTCAAGCTAACCGTGCATTGAGTGACGTTAGTAATGCTAACGGCTCACGGCTCCTCTAACCAGCCGAGGAAAGCTCACCCAATTTGGCGAGAGACTGACCCGAGGTGACCGTACCTGACAGAAGCAGACGATAAAGGGCCAACCAGCCAATTCCGTTTCAGCTCTGCCTAGGTTGTTGACAGGTAGCTGCCTGCCATCACCACAGCCTCGCGTTCCGCTAGCCAGGAAAGATCAGGCTTTCCTGTACGAGCTTTTCACAATAAAGTGATACCTTTATTTAAAATGATTGTTTTTATTCACTACACTACAACTATACATTTAATTGCAAAAATACATCCAGGCATTCTGCTCAATTTAAACACGAAATTATTCTTGGCCTTGAATATAGTAGTTTGACAAAAAGAAAATCCCCAACAAGAGTCCACCAACAATCTTTTTTTCTGGCGCTTTCAACGTAATCACAAGATCTTCATCAGTGGATGGAAATTCCTCAGTTTTCATGGAGATGGATCCGTACGACTTGACTGTCTCGTGGATCTGAATTGCAACCTCAGTGGCTATTAAGGAGTGTTTTCATGACACTTTTAGGACTGTGATAAGTTCTGTAGAAGCTATTAAACCGTAGGTTGCGATTGTTATGTTGTCAAATTGAGAACAATATTTTCTCTTTTATCACTTACATTAATGATTAATGGACGTGCACATCTGGGGGCTGATTACAGTTCAGTGTAACAATAATAGTGTTATTTACACTTTTATTTTGAAGGCTAAAACGACATGACGTCGCAACTGATATTGACGTCACCATAAAACTAATTTTCATAATTAAAGGATAAAATGAAGAGTGAAGCCATGCATTTCAATTCTGGAGCTACCATTAACGCACTAACGTCAGCTGGTCTGTTCCCTACCCTGCGCCTTGCGTTAATTAACAACAAAAATGTAATAACATCACACTGATTATGATAAATGGCGGCGTGCGAGACGCCATTGTTTTTGGCACGCCCACTCCTGTCGTCCTCGAGCTCGGTCCCGTGATAGCGGTTGTAACGTTGCTAAACAGCTGATAGCATCTCCGTCTCTGTTTGTGAAAAGCCATGGTATTCAGCTAACGTCAGTGAAAAGATAAACACTTCATCTCCACAACTGCTAAAGATGTTGTCTCGTCTACTGAAGGAGCACCAGGCGAAGCAAAATGAGCGGAAGGAGCATCAGGGTGAGTGACTGGCTAGCTGGTTAGCTATCCTGCTCACAGATGCTAAAAACAAAGCGGATGGAGTGTGTCAGAAGGCCCCGTTGGCACAAATGACTTGTCTGTGTTGATCTTCATTTTTTTTCTTGCGCAGAGAGACGCAGACGTGAAGCTATTTCCGCCGCCACCTGTCTGACAGAGGCTCTGGTGGACCACCTCAATGTCGGGTATGGAGGTTCTGCTCCTACACCCCTGCTGTTTGTGTTTGTGTTTCCTGACGTCTGGCAGACATCCTGCTGATGTATTTCATAGTTGGAGAGGGGTAGTGATGGGATATGGAGTAGGATAAGTAGTGAGATATACGTCCCAGTAAACACAATTCAATTCCCAGTGCACACCATTCAGTAACATTCTTGTTTTTGTATAGATTTTACAGATTTTTGCCACCTGAATCACAAACACACCCAACAGAAGGTGACACTTATATTGAGTTTGCCTTGTCACTGTAAACCATCTGCAGTAGCTTGCACAGGTAGCTTTACCTACGATTATGTTATTATAGATTAATCTGCCCATTATGTTACTCATATGGCCTTAACAATTTCAGAAAACACTGAATTACAATGTCTTGAAGCCCCAGGTGATGTCTTTAAATGTCTTTGCTGTGTCCGACTAACATTCCAAAACCCAAAGATATTCATTTAGAACAAATGTGATTGGTTCCAATTACTTTTTAGCTTTGAAACCTAAAGGTATTCGAGTCATAATAATGTCAAACGGATAGGACTGTAAATCCTCACTTTTGGATGAACAGCAAATGTTTGATCTTATTTTTCACTTGTATTACTAATGATTTTAACACCACCGTATTTGCTATTGAATATTAAATTATACAGAGTTTAAGTCGATGACTACTGTACTCCTGCTCCTAACACAACACAAGGCATATGTACTAGGTCTGCATCATAAACGCGTTACCCGAAGTCACAGGTATAGATTGGCTGAAATCTAACAGATTGCAGCCAAGCTGACCCACAAACACCTCTGTCTGGGGCAATAAAATAAAGCTATCCATTCTTAGCAGTGTGTGACACAACCACAAATAGTGTGATAAAACCAAGACTATCAGATTACAGAACAAGAGTGGGATGCAAAGATCATTGTTGTTGTATTTTATGAACAAGATTATGCACATAAATCCTTTTGTGACTTGGTAAGATATAGTTTATTTTGAATATTACAGTATGTTTTCTGTTAAAATGGAGAAATGTATGAGACTGTCAAATACAAATTCATCCCCACATGCCACACTGTATTTATACATAATACTGTATTTTCCTGAATAAGTGAGACTGTAGCCTTCTCTTTTTTTTTCTTCTCCTGTTTAACTTTAGCGTGGCCCAGGCATACGTAAACCAGCGTAAGCTCGATCATGAGGTGAAGACTCTCCAAGTGCAGGCGAGCCAGTTCTCCAAACAAACTGCTCAGTGGATCAGTATGGTGGAGGGTTTTAATCAGGCCCTAAAGGTAGGATACACTGTCCATGAGCTTGTATACCATATCAACTTTTGTTGAACCTTTTACGTTTTTAAGTCTACAGCTCTTGAATCAGTAAAGGCCCTTACGTTTTATGGCAATATGCAAAGTTGGATTCTGTAAACACTCTGTGTGAGTGACCTTCTTACATTATACTGAGTACTATGACTCAGTGTTAATATCACAAGTATTGCTTAATGCAGAAATAACCATATCTACTGTCTTATCACACTGTGCACTTTGTTCAAATACAACTAATAATGCCACAACAAATATGCAAACAGTGATGCAACAAATCATACAATTTCTTCCTCAGGATTACTAATAGCAGATTAGTTTAATTCAAAGGCCTTGACACAGGTCCTAGATCTGAGCGGATTTGACAGCTGGTAAAAGCAATTCATGAATGGGTTTCCACTCACTCTGCAGTTATCCAGCTGATCTGTGATCCTCACGGGAAAGACGGGGGCAAAATGGTGTCTGTAGATGTTGCATGATGCTGGTCCTGATAGTAGGTAAGACTGATCGACATACATTAATGATACACATTCTGTTTCTATACTCTCATTTTAACAGGAAATTGGGGATGTAGAGAACTGGGCCCGCAGTATTGAGATGGACATGAGGACCATTTCCACAGCTCTGGAGTACGTACACAAGGGACAACTACAGTCTGCTTCGTCATAAACCTCATGGTGGGATGTTTACAGCTGAACCTAAACACACTGGAAACACTAGTAGAAGATGCAAGCAGCAATGACTTCGCTCGTCTGCATAGTGTAGTAATGCTGGTGGTTGCTTTGTTCAGTGAAATGAAACATGTGTCTAATGTACTTTTAAACTTAGTGTAAAGCAGACAATGTGCTTATGATTTAGCATACATTGGCCACATGAGTCAGGGGTTTCAATAATTATGACACAAGAACCAGTTTTTGTGTCTTGGTAATTGCAAAAAATGTGTATGTGTGTATATGCTTCACGACAAATTGCCACCTGCCTCCTTGTCTGTTGTATCTCCGAAAAGTGTTTTATAGGAAGGCTTCTTCTCAGCACCTGATACTTAAATTGTGTGTATATTTAATGTATTCTACATCTACTGTATGTCCATGGATTCACTGTTCTTGTCAGACAACTTCACTTTAACTTTTGTTCCCATTTAACAATGGATTATTTTATTTTTTTAATAAAGTAAAACAATGCACTGGTGTTTTTACAGATGTAATCTCCCACTTACAGTGTGTATAAATACATACAAGTGTTTATTCATAACAGCTGATATGTATATATGTATGTATATATGTATATATGTATGTATATATGTATATATGTATATGTGTGTATATATATATATATATATATATATATATATATATATATATATATATATATATATATATATGTATGTATATGTATGTGTATATATATATATATATATATATATATATATATATATACATACATACAGTATATATATATATATATATATACGTGTATATATATATATATACATACATACAGTATATATATATATATATATATATATATATATATATACGTATATATATATATATATATATACGTGTATATATATATGTATATATGTATATATATATATATATATACGTATATATATATATGTATGTATATATATATATATATATATATATATATATATACGTGTATATATATATACGTGTATATATATATATATACGTATATATATATATATATACGTATATATATATATATATATATATATATATGTATACATATATATATGTATATATATATGTATATATATATATATGTGTATATATGTGTGTATATATATATATATATATGTGTGTGTATATATATATATATATATATATATATATATATATATATATATATATATATATGTATATATACACATATATATATATGTATATATGTGTGTAAATAAAAATTAGCATGAAGAACCTCAAAAGGTACATTTGAGCAGGCTTTAAAACACAAAAATCACAATCTGTATCAGTAGTGATCAGGAAAAGATTAACTGTTCACTAAACAAGTACCAGAACTGTGAGCGTTCTCATAAAGATGTGCGTTTGAATTGGGACTCTCAGACTTTAACGCATGTTTGATACTTTATAGCTGTAAAGGATTTCTGAGACAAGGATTGGAGTTTGGTTGATGGTGTATTGGTGGCCTTTATGAAAAACAGGTAAACTGTAGTTACAAAGTAGTAACATTAGACATTTACGGTGTTAAAGTTTGGAGACATAGTTTTGTAACAAAACTACTGGAAAACCACTAAATACAATAAATGGATAAATATTTGCTCGGCTGACTGGATTATTCGTGGAATGTGTGGCGTGAAGGAAAGTTGTGTCATGACGCACGTGGCTGACATGTAATTGTAGGCGTGTTTGGTAACCGATTGCACTAAATTCACTGCATAATAATACAATAGAAAACCAGTGGCAAGATCCAGTTGGCAACATGTGTGATCCTTCAGTTTGAGCTCATAGTCATATTGTAAATATATACATATCTTTATTCAAGACAACATTTTGACAAATGTATTTCAAGCAAGTCCAAAGTTAGTTTTTTTGTCACATTTATACACGACCATTTTCCTTATTGCATCAGGGTTAGTTGAATATATATATATATATATATATATATATATATATATATATATATATATATATATATATATATTGATACGCCACAATACAATGTATAGTACAAAAGCCACTTTTTGTTAACTTTCAACATCTCTGCATTACTAGCTGACCCTTCTCAAAACATGCATCAGGGAGTACAGTTAGAGAGAATACTGCACGTATTGTTTCAGCTTTAAAACAGCTCAGTGAACGAGGGAGGCCAATGAGATTAAACACGTTTTTTTGAGGGTGCACGAGGCTTTAACATGCAGGCTTATTCTAAGTTTGTTTTAACACTCTTAAAACGTAAAGTACTTATACGGTATACCCTGAGAACGGTTCTAAAAAAAGGAACAATCAAGATTTCATGTTGAATACTTGAAAGAAGCTGATGAAATAAAAATAAAAAAGATCATGTATTGCGAGAAGTCACCGAAGAAAAAGAAAAGTGAAATGATATCCGAGTTCACGTTGTGTTCACAAAGTTCTGATGTTTGCTGTAATTCCCAGCACTTTTCTTTCTTAAACTCACGCACGCATGCACAGACCCAACGGTTACGGATTGGGGATTACAGTTGTGGACTTGTCTGAAGGGATAAACCAAAGGGATAAAGCCTCTCTCTGACCAGACTCTCTGAGTTTACACAGAAGAATAACCTGAAAGGGAAAGAGAGGAGGACGGATAACTAGTGGAGATCCATCACTTCTCAAAAAGAGGAAAAGGTAGGATAATTTAGTTGTTATATAATTAACCCTCTCCCCATTGAATTAAAACAAAGTACTTTCTCATTCTTGTGAGCTCTGATTGTTTTTTCCCCTACTGATTAAACTCTGTTATATTGGCAATGATCACAAATTTCTGTTGCTAATGTATCACATTAGATCCATGGAACAATCAGTTTAAATGTTAATAAAGAAAGCTTACAGTAAGCAGCAATTAAGGTTGTAAGTTTGAGTAGTTTTACCTGATCAAATTATATTCATTTATACATTTTTGTGGCATTTTGGTGTATTCTTTGGAAGATAATAACTAGTGTTGAGAAACTAAATTTAATTTGCTTAAACTTCGGTATAATTTTACAGGGTCAATTGTGTTTGACCTAATCCAGGTAACATCAACAGTATAGAAACTAACCTATTTAAGTCTGCAGGAAAATTTGATTTCATGGCATAAAATACGCCATAGAGAAATCTTTTTCCCACCAGGGAACTAATTGGTTTTCAGCTAATGAGGAACATAAGCAGCTCCGTCACAGGCATTTAATTTATGCTTCAAAACAATGCACCCATCCCTCCTCGAATCCCCCTCCCTCACAAATACCTTTCTTTCTTCCATAAGAGTATTATCCAAAGATTTCTCATGTGCCCAGAGCAGTTCAATATGTCAAGGCCCTCTGTGAACAAACTCATTGTTTCCCATCGTTGTCAGAAAAGTTCCATAAACCCTCAAATATGATGCAATAGAGTAGGGATTTTGGTTATAAGGATTTCTGAAATAAGTCGGTGTATTTCTACTTTCCAATCCAGAAACATATTATGTGGCAGTTTGCCATGTCAATACCTGCTAATATTTGCTTGACTTTTGCTTGACTATTTTTTTTAGCAAGCACGAAGTCTTCTGATCCTGGAAGCAGCATGGATATGCAATTTGTCTATGATGTTTTAGGGTAAGAATTCCCAATGCGGCGCTACGTTTTGTGCAGCCATTTGGCAACTGTCCCCAATCCTTTTATCCTCCGAGCTCACACCTCTAGAATATTCCCTCAAAGTCAAAACCCTGCCTTCGTCTCCTCTCTGTTCTCTTTCAGGGAAAATGCTTGGTCATACATCAGTGCTACCTTCGTGGTGGTGTGGATTATGGTGTGGCTGTACAGAGACAGCCTGGAGATTGAGGACATCACTGAAAAGTACGTCTTTGTGACCGGCTGTGACACAGGGTTTGGAAACCTGCTGTGTAAGACGCTGAATCGTAAAGGTTTCCACGTGCTGGCTGGCTGTCTCACAGAAAAGGGAGCCGATGACCTGAAGAGTGCGGCGGGCCCTCATTTGAAGACTGTCCTTCTGGATGTGACCAATCAGGACAGCATCCAGAAAGCCATGGAGTGGACCAAGATGGAGGTCGGCGATAAAGGTGAGGGATGATGCTGCGTTATTTGATGAAAGGGACGACTGACTTGATCCAGTTTCACACGGCAGAGCTGCAACACAAGACGCGTTCTTCCACTTTTTGTCTTTCATTCTCGTTCGTAGGACTCTGGGGTATTGTGAACAACGCTGGACGCTCGTTACCCATGGGTCCTTCAGAGTGGATGAAAGTGGAGGATTTCCACAGCGTACTGAAAGTCAACATGAACGGAGTGATTGCCATGACGATGATCTTCCTGCCCCTCATCAAAAAGGCCCGGGGCCGTATTGTGAACGTAGCGTCGGTGCTGGGCAGGGTGGCTGCAAACGGTGGTGGATACTGCATCTCCAAGTTTGCAGTGGAGTCTTTCTCTGACTGCCTCAGGTAACAACCTGTGTGCTTTATTAAACACAAAGAAAGTATTTTGTGGAGCCAGTTATCCTTTTAATGGTATTGACGGAGAGAGAGGCAAAAAAATTCCCCACAAATCCTCAATAATCCTCTTTTTTCTCTCATTTTAAGAAAACCCTATGTTCTAATTATAAGAACAAATAGACATTCAAGTTGTAATCTTCATTCATCATTGTGTCCCATGAGGGATATTTGGTTTGCAGACAGATTTTTATATTTAACAAGTTTGTTTTATTCTCAAAGATTAACAATAACACACATTTGGAGCAATAAAACGTTCAACAAATTGCAGTAATACACAATACAAACTGCCTCTGCATATTCCTGACAGACAGATATGGGCTCATGAGACCCGGCAGGCTTGCTGTGTTTATTTAATAGATATACTATTGTGTTTTCATTTCTTGAGCTCAAACTACAAAGCCCATTTATATTATAAAACGTTCAATCAAAAGGTTTCTGTTGTCTATATAAATCTTTGAACATGTTATGTATTATGCTATTCTACATTTCTGTTGTCAGGAGAGATATTAACTACTTTGGGATCAATGTGTGCATCATCGAGCCGGGGTTTTTCAAGACCGCAGTGACGAGCCTGGATCCCCTCGAGAAGGAGCTGCATCGCCTGTGGAACCAGCTCAGCCCCGAAGTACAAGCCAGCTATGGAGACAAGTACCTTGATAAATGTAAGTAGACTGCTAATCGTTATTTAAAGAGTAAGCATCACTGTCTTTTGATTGTGATCAAAATCACAAATATAAAACAGAACAGATCAAAAATTGTGTCACATTTCAAATAAACCTGCAAAGTGATTATTCAAGTTAAAAGTCCCATTGAATTTGTTTCCTGAAGACAAGCTGCTCAGATGTACCTGAAGGCCACATACAAATTAGATGCTTATATATAAATGCATTAGAAAATGTAGGAGTCACATTGTGTCACATTTCAAATAAACCTGCAAAGTGATAGGTAAAGTTAACAGTCCCATTGAATTTGTTTATATATATATATATATATATATATACACATTAGGAAATGTAGGACTTTAAAATATAATGAATCTCAATATACAATACATATACATTTCAAGGGGGAAGTAAAAAAAAAAAATATGCCATCAAGTTTAATGCACAAAATATCTTATTTTTTTATATATATTCTCATTTTCAGACATCAAGGTCCAGCGTTTGATCATGAATGCTATCTGCGACACTGACATCACCAAGGTGACCGGCTGCATGGAGCACGCTCTGACTGCTGCCCACCCACGCACCAGATACAGCCCCGGCTGGGATGCCAAGCTTATCTGGATCCCCCTCTCTTACATGCCTTCCTGTGTAGTTGACATTGGGCTGAAGCTGGTGCTGCCTCGCCCGTCAAAGAGCGTCTAAGTCATGAGGATTTTGATGAGATGTCTTCAAAGTTATCAGCTGCTTCTATCTCATTTTGGTGCATTGCAGAGGTTGACTTAAAGAAATTAATATTTTGCCTTTCTAAATACCTGTATTCCTTATCTACTTATCTACATTGGCCATGCAATGACTTGATGTTGCTCTTGTTTTCTTTATGTGCCCTTAATCTGGTATCTAAAAGTATTTGGTTTTCTTTTTTGTGTGTGTGTAGTTTACTGTTTAATAATTATGTTGTTTGTTCACACTATGCTGTGCCTTTTAACACTGTTATTTGTGTTCATTGATATGGATGGATTTGTTCTATTAAGAAACTTTCAGAATGCAACGATTAGCGTATTGTATACACAAATAAATGAAATAGCAAAAACCCTACCATGCAAAAGAAATTATGGCATGCAACATTTTGTTTTTATTCTCTTTCAGAGACTCACATTGAAGGTCAGAAACATTTGAACACGCAAAGCTCCACCGGTATTTGGAAAATTCACATAAAGCTGCGCTACACACAAACATGTTGTTGTCACTATTATGCATCACTCTCCAAACATTAACATATTTTTAGTGTTTGTCTATCAAAAGACAACAAGGGGGACACTTGGGAACTGATTATCAATCTCACAGTCTTCATCCAACACTGATAGTATATAAATCACCTATTTTTTTTAAATTCAGTCCATACATACAGTGCGTGATATATTTTTGTGTAGTTTTGATATCTTTATTTTCTTACTTTTAAGTTCACTCACATTTCATTCACCTTGATAACTTGTGTTGTTGCTCAGACAGTACATTTAAGCTATCAGTTCAGTTAGCTATCAGTTAAGGCACATTGACAAAATGTACTGAACAGGTTCAGTACATTCTGTCAATGTGACCTGTTGTTACACAACAGGTCAAAGGCTTTCTTGGACTTACATATCCCTGGCTTAATTAGTGACAGGTGTGAGGTTATGTTATGTTTTTATTTTCCATAATATCTAAACACTGTTTGACACCATGATATTGTTGGTCAGTTGCATTAATAATACAGAATAATTATATGGTAACAAAACGTTAAACGAATCCTGATTGATACCCATTAAGTCATCGTGGCAGACCTCTGTTCACCAAAATACATTTCTAACCGCTGATTGGCTACTTGGTCTGTCAGTAAAGTGACAGCTGCCACTTGAGGTGGTGTGTTTGTAATTTAGCACACACACACCCTGCTGCTTTCAAGTGACCCTCGTAAAATACTGTGTGGCGCATGTTTGGTTATTATTAACTTATGCGTCTGATAGAAGTTATATTTGTTCTAAAGTCAAGTGTTGCAGAGCTACTTTTTGTACATTGAAGTGCATAAATGTGCTAAATATCAGGCAACTTAATAATTAGTTTAACCAGTTGTGGAATAAGTACTCAGATGTTCTACTTGTATCAATACCACACTATATAAATACTCTGTTACAAGTAAAAGTAGCCAAACTGATAATACACTTGAAGTACAAAAAGTAGGCCTGCTCATCATGCACATAACTTTTTTTCTTCTTCTTTTTTTTTACTATTAGCTTATGGCAGGTTGCTTGTACATTTTACAAAGGGGATAATTAAAGTCTTATACATAAAATATATAATAATACACCTAATGTATTGTTTATAATATTTAGCAAAATTACTCTGAATCTGCAAAGTAGTCAGTCGCCTAACTAAATGTATAAACAGCCTAAATGCAGTTGAGTAAAAAGTAGTCTAACCTACAATATTTCACTCTGAAATGTGTATGATAGAAGTATAAAGTGCTCATAGTTAACTCAAATTAAGTTAAGAACAATTACCTCAAAAAGGTGTTTAAGTACAGCAACCTACTTGGGGAAATGCTACTTGTCACTACTGATTCAACAGTACAAGCTACTTGGCAAAAGAAAAGAAAAAGTTCAGGAGTCGAAAGACCAAAATTCCCGACGACACCTGAAGGCAGCAAAACTTCAGCTTGTCATATGCAAGTCAGTGACCTGACAGCAGCCGCTCGCTTGAAAACAACTCGTAACAACCAGCAGTCCGTGTTATCTACTCTTCCCTTTGCCTGAAATATCGAGCTATCAGAGCGGGGTTGTGGGAGAAATGCAGTGTCTGAGAGCGCTGCGTATGTCCAGCTCTGTCCAACTGGTCGTCAAACACGCAGACTCAGCGAAGAAGGTTTTCATCATCCAGCCAGCATGTTGTCTGACCACGAAATCCACAACGACGTTCCAGAGACCACCGACTACACACCTGGATAATTTACATGCCAACACGTAAGTGTCCCTGGGTGAAGAACAGTTCGTTGTCAACACTAAGCGTGGATTCTCTTTAAGGTGTCTGCTTTACCTGGGCCTGTTGCTGTAGTAGAATTAAGAATATAGAAATACTGCATATCAACAGTCACTACAAAGGAGGTCATATCAGGCCATGTGTCAGTTATCACCGTGAGTCATCTATAGGGGATCGGCGCTTTGATGTTAGAGTGTTTAAAGACAGCAAATCCAAACTGCAGGTGCAGCTGTCAAAAACCTGTATGTCCTGCAAATCATTATCTCAGCTATGTCTTCTTTAGCAACGTGTTAATGACTATGTCCTTGTCACAGCAGCCTTTTAGACATGTATTTACAGGGTAAACACAGGTGTAATTAATAACATTAATTATGACCCTGTTTCATGTAGGTGGGCCAGGGGGCTGGTATTGTGCATGCTATATGCTGGCTCACTGGAATGGCTGTGACACGTGCGTACAATGGGAGCCTACGTACTTTTTTTTAATTACCCCTGTTTACCCTGCTAAAAGTCTGCTATAAAAGTCTGCTATAAAAATAAAAAATAAAATGCCTAGAGCATGCAAGAATGTTTGCTTTCTTCTTTTTTTTTTGAGAGTTTGCTCTTCACTTCATCAGGAACGTTCATTCAAAGTCCCACAGCTCGGGAGTGGAAGACCTGCTTTTCTACACCATCACGGAGGGAAAAGAACAAGTTCCTGTTTCCTACTTTACCTCAGTAAGTAGCTGGAGGCCCAACAACCTCACAAACCAAGCATCCGCCTGTCTATCTGCTGATTTATGTGGTCCTCTGTCGTTTGCAGGCCCTGAAGAAAACCGGCCTTCACCCGTCAGACCCTCGTCTGAAGGACTGCATGGACGAGCTTCGACAGGCTGTGAATGACTCTGTTAGTGAGGTGATGATGGACAGAGACCTTTTCCACAGGTGAGACATTACTGAATCAAATGCATTTAGACAACTCACTTCAACATCAGTGAACTTAAAGTATGCAGATTTAAAGGAATAGTTTAATCCAGAGGGCCCAATAACATGTGGTGGTTTGCTGAAGTTGCGCTGGCTCTACTCGCCCCAATAAAAGTAGTGCTCTGTTTTTAATTTGTGGCATTCAAAGCACCCAAAATATATTTCTAATTAGAATGACACAGTAAAAAATGATTACCCACCACAGACCTTGTTGTTTCATTGAGAGCAGCTTAAGTGCACTCACCTGTGCAGAGGGAGGACACAGCTCACTACAAAGACGCGTGGTAACTTTTCAGCAACTTTAATGAGCAACAAGAGTCATGATGTCAGAGATGAGGAGTTTTGTCTTGAACCCAAATTTTGAACTGAGCCATGTTTATTTTTTTTTAAAGCTGAGTTTTCAGAATGAATCGGATCACTTTTGGCAGGAGACACCACAATAGATTTTTCTCCAAGGTTTCTTAGATTACTGCCTGTTTTCGGGAGTGTTGCTCTTCTCCAGTACAATGCCCCTCAGATTGGATTTGTGTCTCATCGCAGACTGTCTCATGGTGTTTTGTTTTCCATTCACTACCCGGTGTAGGCATGAGCCCAAACTATTTTTAGTCCGACCTTCGGACACAATCCATTCGAATGAAGCATTTGTTGTATTTGACCCTCTGCTTAATTATCTCTGTCTTTGTCTTTCTTCCCTTGTCTCCAACACATACACCACATTACTGATTATAAGTAATTTATGACAAGTCTAACAGCAATGTGAAGGACGTCAGATTCACACAACCCCATGGACACATTCATAACATAGTGCATGATTGAAATGTTTTCATTGAACTCTGTGTCAGTTTTTAAGGCTGTCGTCTACGGTGGGCTTTAATTGCATTGCTTTACTTCCGAGTGGTCGCCCCCAACCTCCTATATGTACATGAATGGGCAAACATAGCTTTTAGAATATATAGCAGGTCAATGTAGAAATTGCTTTTTAGGTTTAGCATACAAATTAAATCATTTCACTTGAGTATTGTCATTAAAAATCGAATATTTCAGATTATTTGTTTGGAGTGATTTCTTGTACCTGCAATCAATCTCCGGTATTTACCAAAGAGGTGATAATAGCTAACAGAAACATTATCCCTGCCTTCTCTGTTGATTAATATGTAACTAGCCAAAGCAAGTCAGTAAACCTCTGTGTACACTCAAAGCTAACATGTGTTTGCATATAGTAGAAATGGCACTACATGTGTTTAGCTTAATTAACTAAAACCTGGAGGTATGACAGCCGGTGTTATGTAGTTAGTGTGTGTCGGGACATGTCAAAGGCCCGTTGCTTAGACTGATATCTAGCAGCTGCTGCTCTCACACCAGCAAATACACACACACACACACACACACACACACACACACACACACACACACACACACACACACACACACACACACACACACACACACACACACGTACTATGTTACACTAAATTCAAAAGTATCTATTTCATTTTCAGTGAGTGCTCCTGAGTGCCTCTGCATTCTGTTGTTTTTTTCTTTTAAGATGTGTTGGTGGAAACATCGTCCTGCTGATCCAGGCCTTCAGAAAGAAATTTATCATCCCGGAGTTTGACGTGTTTGCACAAAAAATAAATAAAATCTACGACACGGTTCAACCCCAATGTGATGGGAAGGTTTGCATTTGTTTGTTTGTTTCTTATTGTGTAGAAATGTAAATACAATTTTATGATTGCTAAGTTCTTGGGGAGTTTTTTTATGACTTAAACACAAGGAATGTAGAATGTTGTTTAAGCCTGAAACACATGTTTCATATGTGTCACCTATTGTGAAGTAGTGCTGGGTATAGTTTAGTTAAGAACAATCTTCAGTTAAATGTTGACAGCTTTTTTTAAATTCATGCTGCCTTCTAAATATTTTCCGGCATGAAAATCAATGGCATAACTGCGTGAGCCAATGCTGATTGACTTTCTGCTGATACAAAATAATTGTTGTGACACTTTATTTTAAAATCTTAAACTGTGTGATTTAACTGTTACTTTGCTTCTCTTGTGTTTTCTGACTTTAGGTGGCAGACTACATCCCCCAACTCGCTAAATTTAGTCCAGATCTGTGGGGTGTGTCTTTGTGTACAGTTGACGGACAGAGGTACGAGATTTGTTGTGGTGACGAAAACATCGTCACCACAACGTCCATTTAGTAGCTTTTGTGGCACTTGTAGCTTGTTTTATATCACATGATCTTTATCGATAAACAGTTTTCCCAGTTGTCATTAAATTCTAGAAATAACTCCGTGAGCACTTTTAAGACTTCTCATTCTTATTGGCTTAAAAGTTTCGATTGATTTGACTGATGCTGAGGACGACCATGTGATATGATTGAAAGCTCCAGATCAGCTACTCAGTGGACCGTGTGGTGAGATTGTATTGTCGACTACTGTTTCTAAGATTAGGAATCGGAACGGTTTTATTGCAAAGTATATTTGCACATAGAAGGAATTTGACTTGGTGGTTGATGCATACCAATACACACAGTGCAATAGTATCAATCAGTGTCAGTGTCAATAAGACATAATTAAAAACTAAACAATGACATTTTACAATAGAATATAAAAAAATATATATGTATGTTTGAATAAGCTTATTTTTTAAATGTTGAGTGTATTTAAAGTGAAGAGTTAAGAATGGACTTTCAATCTCAACAGATCGGTTTTGTCAATTAATGAACAAGTTAACTTCTTGTTCTGTGATATTGATGCAATGTTCTTACAACAATGTCATTCATTACAGTTTTTAGGCCTTGGTGTGTTAGCCCTACGCTTGCAACAGAGTCAGAGACGGGGGGGGGCGAGAGAGCTCAAAGTAGTGCTCGCCCTCAGCCTTATTTGTGCACTTAGGTGCCCCAGTGTTGCTGCTGAGTAGCCAACTCACACGACTGTGGCTGTCCAGAGTAATATGTAGTACATCTCCCGGGTGGGATTGTCAAAGTGGATCTGTTTTCATGTTCAGTGAGAGTTGAAACATTCTGTCTTTTTCCACCAGGCACTCAGTCGGCGACACCAAGCAGCCGTTCTGCCTGCAGTCCTGTGTGAAGCCCCTGCAGTACGCCATCGCCGTCCATGAGGCGGGGACAGAGAGGGTTCACCGTTACATCGGCATGGAGCCCAGTGGACTCAAGTTCAACATGCTCTCGCTTGATGATGAAGGTGTGTCAGGCCTCATCACTTTCCTATTGGATCCTTTCCTCTTTGACTCTCAGCCAGGTGGCAGCGTCCAGGCCTGAAATGTGAATCCAATGAGGAAGTGCCTTACACTTGCATCCTCTTTACTGGCCTTTAGGGGGCGACTCCTGTGGTTGCAAAAATAAATCTATAAGTCTAGACTTATTTTCTCATAAGTCTATGAGAAAATTATCCTCATTCTCACTTGATTTATTACCTCAGTATACATTAAACACCTGTTTAAGGTCTTAATCGGTAGTTTCAAGTTTCAATGTTCGTTAAGTAAATTATGATCCCATTTAGAGAATATTAGACAATAAAGGGTATGCTTTAGGGCGTGGCTACCATGTGATTGACAGGTCGCTACCACACTGTTGTCTAGGAGTTTTCCGTGTTATCATCTTACAGCTTTAACACTTTCACAGTGTTTTTTCAGTTCATGAAAGGTCCTTTTAAGATTTTGGTTGCCTAAAAATGTCTTAATCAGCGTTCGGTTGGATTTAACTTCACCCTCTTGTGTCAGTTCTGGTTGCAAAAACTAAATGGCTTAAAAACCGTAGTCCACAAATGAATGATGTCACGGTGACTACGTCCACTACTTATATACAGTCTATAGGCTCTCGGTAAATATTAAACTTCATAATGATATATTATGCATTTTGTATAGAAGCCCTCATTAACATTGTGTCTTATCTCACAGATAAGCCCCACAACCCCATGGTGAACGCTGGAGCCATAGTGATCAGCTCTCTTATCAAGGTAAACAGATGGACATACGGCCTGCTGCCTGATCGTTGAGTCAGCGACACACAACACTTTACAAACTGTTACCTGTACTTTGGAGTCACACAAGCATTAGATTTTGCAACTGTTTCCATTTTTTTACTCAGTTTTATTTACTCCACACATAACATCAGCAAAAGTCTTTAATTTAAAAAAACAACACATAATTTGAACTAACTAAAATGTTTTGCTGATTGTTGTATACACAGAAATTGCAGTCAGTTATTGTCATTATCTCTCATCTTTATTGACACATAGATGACGCTGTATTCAGATGAAAACTATTCATCTTGTTTTTGTTTTATAAATAAGTGTTCTAGTTTAGAGCCTGCAGGCTGTTGATGTTATGATTTTCATGACAAAGCCTGGGGGAATATAATAAACAGCTGTACTGTAATAAGCTATTAATATATTTTTATTTTTTGTAATCCTATTTTGAGAGCTCTTATCTTATTGACAGCATATGACTGCTTTTTATTAGCATATTCAAAGCTTTTCTTGCAGAATTAAATCAGAAAAATAGAGGTTTATGTTTTCTACAGTTGTCTGTGGTCCTGTTCTGTGAAATAATCCCTGAACTCTCCCTGAGCTCTGTGATTTATGACCACTGTCTATCTTTCCTCTTGTACTGTAGCCGCTGATAATATGGTACTAAATTATGCAATCAGTGGTGCATTCATGTATTGTTTCAGGCCACAGTGTTATTAGTACTGTATTACCGAAGTCATCAGTCAAGTTCAGTGTTCATGAATATGGCAATTACAATCAACACGTGCAAATGGTGCTCGCTTTGTTTTTCAGCCTCGTTCAAATAAGGCAGAGAAGTTTGACTATGTAAGTAGTGTGCCTCGTCTCTGTTAACACCATGAATATGAAACTAAGGGTAGATTGTGTCATTCGTTAGAGATGCTGCACTACTCGTAACCTATTGTCTTTGTTCGCCCAGGTTATGGAATTTGTGAAAAAGATGGCTGGCCAAGAGTATGTGGGATTCAGCAATGCCATGTGAGTGCACTGTCGAATAGATTTGAGGCGTTTGAAGTTGATATATCTTTGTTCAGCACACCTAAGTTGAAAGACAGTTCTGGGCAAATGGTCTGGCCACTGCTCTGTTGCATTATTGATGTTTCTGTATTGACCTCTCTGCCTCTCTGTCTTAGGTTCCAGTCAGAAAAAGAAACAGGCGACAGAAATTTTGCCATTGGATACTACATGAAAGAGAAGAGGGTGAGTTACCGAATGCTGAAATATGTGGGATTGGAAAGGCCTGAATACCAAAAATGTGTATCTCTGACAAATCAATTAATTAATTATTTCAGCTCTACATGTAAAGCTAATATTTTTATTTTAATATTTTGAAAAGCCAGATATCATTGTTGTCTGGTAAAAAACACATTTTCTACGGATTTATTGTTTTTGTTTGAAAGGTTGGGTAGCCCAATACTTATGCACTGCAATATAAAATATATATATATATATATATATATATATATATATATATATATATATATAAAAAGTACAGTACCTTCCATCCATCTATCCATGTTTGCTTACGTCATCAATTTCCTAGACAAACGATCTTTGAGCCCAACTGAGATTTCTTCTCAATGGCCTTTCACGTCTCCTCCTGTGAATCCACTTTAACATGATAGAGGCATTATCCATGACCGTTTGACCCTATTTGAGGAGCCAGACTAAAAGATAACCTGATGACCAGACCAAGATATTCTTGATCCTCATAGTACATCTGAACAGTGATAATTTTTCCTTCACCAGTGTTTTCCTCCGGGAGCAGATATGATCGATTCCCTGGACTTCTACTTCCAGGTAAACATGCTCTGCCGTGAGTGGAGCTCTTCATGAAGAATCATTACATCTATAATCTTGTGGAGCTTTATATTGATTTAGCTGTCGTGAAAAAGATGCAATGGTTTTGACCATGAACTGATCCTCCTTTTGGTCTCAGCTGTGCTCCATTGAGGTGACCTGTGAATCGGGAAGCGTCATGGCTGCCACTCTGGCCAACGGAGGGATCTGTCCAATCACAGGCGAGCGTGTCCTGAGTGCTGAGGCGGTGCGAAACACTTTGAGTCTCATGCACTCATGTGGCATGTACGACTTCTCTGGCCAGATGGCTTTTCATGTGAGTAACAGGAGGAAGTGAGTGTGCCAGCTCTCTGGCACAGCATAAATAAACAGATAAATCAGGGTGATCACTGTGAAGGAAATGCTTTTTCATTTGTTGACCTGAAACAAATCCCACATCTCTCATCTCCCAGGTGGGCTTGCCGGCCAAATCCGGGGTGTCCGGTGCCATACTGCTGGTGATCCCCAACGTCATGGGAGTGATGTGTTGGTCTCCTCCTCTGGACAGAGTTGGAAACAGCGTCCGGGGAATTCACTTCTGTCAGGTTGGACAAAGGTTTTGCATTTGGACTGTTCCTGGCAGAGGAGAAGATGCCTAAATAAGGCCACTATGTCCAGAATGTTTATGGGATTATAGCATCAAATCATTTTGAGGGCATGTTAGTTTTGTTATTACTGTCTGCTGCAATGTTGTTGTTTTTTTATATTTCCACTCGATGGAGCCAAACATTTTAAATCTTACACAAAGGCTTTAACATGCTTCGTTAGACAAACCAATTAAAGTTTGTTCTACCAAAACCAGAATCCGAAAAGTTTAGGTCAAACAATCAATATCGTCGAGATGTAAACTCTATAACTGCCTTACAGAAAACAAATTGTGATTGTGATTACTAGAGCATGATGGCATAAAATCATTCCGGTGACCTCAGAGGTTGTTTTTTTTGTCTGATAAGGAGTGTGTTTTTTTTGCTTTATAGTTTTCTTTGTCTGAAAGCATAAAATGATACAGAAGTCCTCCATCGTTTTCCTCCCCTAACCATTATACGTTATCTTATCACCCTCAGGAGCTTGTTTCACTCTTCAATTTCCACAATTATGACAACCTGAGACACTTTGTAAAGAAGCAGGATCCTCGCAGACCGGATGGAGATGACCGGGTTTGTTGCTTTGTCAGTTTGTTCTTGCTTGTGTGTTTAAAGTGTTTTGTGTCTCTGTGTTTTTGTTTATGTTGTTTCCCTGTATTTGCAGAACAAGTCTGTTTTTAATTTGATGTTCGCTGCCTACAGTGGGGATGTGTCTGCCCTGAGAAGGTACATCACCAGCCAACCTGATTATCGGCTGTCCCATAGCCTTCATAATGTCAACACCAGGCGCGGGTGCTGAAAAACACTCAAACTTAATGAATATCAAACATAAAGTGGAGTAAACTGCTTCAATGCTGCTTGGCATATATTTTCCAGATGTAAAGGGTCATTTCTGTATTTCTTTTGTGATAATACATCTGTCTATATAAGTGAAAATAATCATATTGGTACTTGCATGTTGATGAACTGAAATCTAAAATATGTATTTGTAGTTCTATATTTCTATTAGTATGTGTAAGAATTTAATTTTCATCCCATTATTTAAATGTTTCCTTTATGAAAGTCTTGGTGAGCTGTACTTTTATTCACTCCTTCAGGTTTGCTCTCTCATCCATGAACATGGACCTGAAAGACTATGATTCTCGAACAGCGCTACATATCTCTGCAGCCGAGGGTGAGCTCCACATGATCTGTTCATCTGCGGTTCTGTAATTTAGTGAAGGAGCAGCACTAAATAATAAGACTTCCTCAGCTCACAACGGTCTGCATTGAAAAGCAGAAAATTATGAACTCCAATAAATCATGATGAATGAAACATAAATAAACCACTTAAATATGTTCAGCCCTACTGTATGTGGCCATGATAAACCAACACAGGGGGTTTAATTTATTCTGCCTGATTAGAGCATTATGTGAGCGTGTACATCTCTATCGCCCTCCTTTTCATTTTGTTGCACCTGTTGAGGTGGGAGACGTTACACTAGTTAGATTCATCTGTAGGCTACCTGTAGTTTGCTGACCATATGTATATATATATATCAATTTTATTATTATTAGCAATCACATAAGATATGTTTGTCAACAGATCAACCCTTTATTGCACAACATGATATTAGCCTACATGTGTTAAATATTGTAAAACAGAAAACAAGGATTTTGAACTAAACTTAAGCGCCAATCAGCTCTTTGATGAGGAAACAGTCAGGAGTTTCATGCTCTGCGGCCGCCATCATCTTGTGAGGTTATCGTTAGCTACTTGTACATGACGCCCGAGAGAGTTGGACAGGAAGCTAACCAGCAATCCATCTCAGCACAGCTGCACCTAACATCAACCTGAGCAGTGAAAACGCCTCTGTGTGTTGTTCAATGCCTTTAGCTTAGTATTAATTAAGTGAATAATTCTAGACGAAAACACTAAATCTGGCACATTTTCTCTGGTTGGAGACTCCTATAAACTCTGCTGCTAAATGCTGTCCGCTTGTCAGGCCACACCTGTCCCCTCTTGTCCTTGTGGATCACAACAACGATGCGGTGAGACAAAATAACAACTGTGTGCTGTGTTGAAACAACAACCCAACATCACCTTTATCATACAAACAATTAAGCTTAGAGGATAATTGTATTTTACTTGCATTGTGTGTTCACAGCTGTAATTGGCGCTAAATTACTTTTCACTTAATTTGATTAACTTGGGAGGCGCAGTACCTTTTGGCTCACATTATACAAACCCAATAAAGAATCAGCTCACAGAGCTTCTCAGGGCACCATATGGTCGATTATTTATCATCTGTTGTGCTCTAGGTTTATTCACAGCACAGATTTAATGCTCCGCTGCAGCGTTCAACTGTGACATTTTTCAAAAAGAGCCTGGTAAGCAAGTAATTTGTTTACGAGATAAAAACGGGAGTAATAACAGTTTTCTTGCAAATGAAAAAGGCTCTGCGCTCCTTAATCTGATCCGGAGTGGGATTGTGATTGGAGTTTCCCATGTAGTTTGTATTCTTAGCACCTTTTGTTTTTCCCACCCACAAGTTGTCACGCTATTAGACACGCTTGTAAATTGTAAAGATCGTTCTATTTTGGGGCAATATGATTTTAAAGAGTTTGTTGCTCGGCCATTAGTTTTTAACACCAATGTGAAAACAGTGTTTTATTTCTAATCCGATTTTTTTTTCTTTATCTACTATAATTCTCACAGATGGGAAACTATAAACTCTCGTCTTTTGTGTTCACGCTCAGGTCATAAAGATGTGGTGACGTTCCTTACCGAAGTCTGCAAAGTTGATCCATTTGTAGAAGACAGGTGAGAACAGCAAATTAAACTTGTATTTTTATCCTTTAGCTTTGAATTTTTCCACTGCTACATATGTTTATCGTGATCAAATATGTCAAATGTGTTTGTTTTATGTTGTTTTCAGATCAATGACGTATTTTCCGCTCCTTTTTTGTGAGCTAATTTGGCTGAGAATAACCCATATTTAGACAACCACAAGAGATCCTTGAGCATTCAACCATAACTGTACACCCAATATTAGAATGACCGTGTGCATCTTGTCATTTATCTTGTCATTCTATTCTTGCAATTCAGGAACAAACTATTTAATCTCATTTGGTACTACATCTAAACATGTAAAATAATGCAATGTACCGGGTAACCTAAATCTAGATCCATATGCCATAGTGGCATAATTTTCCTTTAGTATCAGATGAAACCAAGACTGTGAATGAATTAATCCATCCTCAGAATGAACATTTGAACTTGTCTTTACCACATACTGTGACTTGAATTATTGTGCACTGCTGAAAATGCTCCATGACTTATCTGCCGATTCCTCTCCTCATCTTTTGCGTTCATTGCTGTGCAGGTGGGGGAACCTCGCAGTCGATGACGCTTTGCAGTTCGGACATGAAGAGGTGGTGAAGGTGCTGAAAGACTACCAGCAGGTCTGCAGGCAACAGGAAGCGCAGCACACTGAGGCTGAGCATTCCCCGATTCTGAACACCATCGAGGGCATAGTGTGACGGATTCCTCAAGCTGTAACGCGTCAGGGCGTTTGTGCAATCTGTCATGTTAAGAAATGTGTCGGTCCATTTGTAGCGCCCAAATGACTTTAAAGAAAGACCAAAAGATGATTGTAACCTACATTAACGATGCAAACTGCAGTGAAGGAAAAGACGAGCGGGTGAAAATGAAAATGGTAGGAGCATGAAAATAGACTATAAAGTTGACACGACAATACAATGCAAACAATGGGTAGAGAAAAAAGAACAAAAAAGCCAATAGAATACAACTCTTTTTGGGTTTGTGTAATCCATACCATATGCTGTGAACAGACCGAGCCTAATTTCAAATCGGTAATGCTGGTATAAATCATCAACCTGAACACAATGTTTATGTTGGGTTGTATGTAGCAGAGGGTCTCAGTATTGTAAAAGGGATTTGATGGATATTTATACTTGCAATAATTACTTACAACGACAAACATTTTTACAGTTTTTTATTTATACTATTCTATTGTGTCTTGTTGAAACATTTGAATATGTAAAAACTAATTGACATGTTTGGATGTAAAAACTCAAATTTTACGTTTTGTAAATGGGAGACAAAGATGTACATGATCCCAATAAACATAATGTAGGATATATTGTTTTTATTATATTCTTCAGCTGTAAATAAGTGCACTGGATTCCTAATGATTATTATAAACATTATTAAACACAGTGTCATAACATTTATGCACATTGTATCTCTTCATAAACAAGAAATTCCAAAGAGTAATTTAGGTGAAATCATTTGACATTGAAAACATCCATTAAACATTTTTTTATCTGCCACCCATTGTTTCATTTTGCTTTTATTTTTATTTTATTGTGGTAGCCGATGTTTCATGCAATCAGCAATTTGTTGCTAGCAACTACAAAATCAGCTGAATGTAGGAACAAGATGGAGAAGCAGCAGGAGAGGTGTGGCATTGTCACTAGGAGGTCGGTACTGTTTTCAATGCAATTAGTACAAGAGTGTGTTTTGAATAATTATATTTTCTCAGAAACAGCTAGACATTCAGCTAGTGACTATAAATGACAAAACTAATGTATGCAGCGTCATGGCCAACTTATTTGAAAATGCTTTCCCTCTTCTTTATTTATAGGCACTAGAGTTAATCAGTGTTGACAGACTGTCCCCTCGCTGACCTGTGGCTGATATAAAATGAGATGTAGGAGAACATGGTGGCTGCAGCCACAGTACGCAGTTGTCCTAGCTTCCACCAGATGGCACTGTGTCCCCATCAGAAGGACTTTCTGTCAACCCACAGCATCAGTGGGTACTACTGCACAGAGTATCTTAGGTACCTGCAGAGATAGAGAGCGTTGCATAGCAGAAAAGAGCTCATACAAGACTAACCTGACAGCCAGAGAGACTGCTGACAGATGCAGCAACAGGCAAGGAGTCCTGCTTCAGCTGGGAAGACAAGAAGCCATCAGCTAGGGAGAAGAAACTGCTCTCACATTGTGTTCATTTTAAATGCCATTGTTTAGGTTGCTCTGGTTTGACATGGGAAAGGTCTGTATTGACCTGGGTTAGGAGCAGTATGACACAAAATGTAGTCATCCATTTTGTAATGTTTTGAATGCCCCACTGATAACAGTGGAATAGTGTTTCCAGTGCTCTGTTTTCAATAAAATAACGTTTAATCACTATCTTGTGGTAGCTTGGGGTCCAGTACTCTTCCTGGGGAAAAATAAATTGGGCCTCTTCATCACCACGACAGACTGGTGTAAGATTGTGGGTGATTTGATTTGGTCGGTAGAAAGTTTATTGAAAACTAGAACAATAAAAGATGACCTTAAATGAAAAATACATTTTTCCTCTTACCTATCTTAGTGCTATTTATCAATCTTGATTGTTTTGGTGTGAGTTGCCTAGTTTTGGAGATATCGGCTGTAGAGATTCTCTCTCTCTCTCTCTCTTCTCTCCAATATAAGGGCACTAGACGGCACTTGGCTTGTGGTGCTCAAAGTGCCAAAAAAAGTATTTAAAAAACTCAACAGCAATGTCGCTTCAGATAATCCACAGACCTTGTTGTGAGCAGTTTCATGTAGTAACTATTTTCTTTCAACTATAGATTTCTGGAATAAGACATTGCGGTTGAGTTTTTGGTTGAGTGTGCTTTGAGCACGAGTCGAGTGCCATATTGTCCCTTTATATTGGAGAGAAGGCTAGATTTATAGGAAAAATAGGCTTTTTTTATTTTGGGGTGAACTGTCCCTTTAAAGTTTAGCCTCATCAGCCCGCACGTACCCCTATAGGGGTACGTGCGGGCTTCTACAGGTGTTCTACAGCTCATATGACCTTGTTCTGAATACCAGCCCCTATTGTCCTTGATCTCTAAAGAATCAGCAACTCCTTGCCTTTAAAAATAAAAAAATAAAAAAATATATATATTTTTTAATTTTCTGCATAAATTTGATCAAAAGTCAAGAATCTGATCAAAAAATTTGTCCTCGGTCGCTCCCCAAGTTTTTTGAATTGTATTTTTGGTGACTTCCCATCATGTCCCAAAGTAATACTGCACCTCTTTAGAAAGATTAAGACCTAAATCATCCAAATATGCAATAATAATCACAATAAACACAAGCAATTACATGTTTTCAAGCCTTTCCAGTCCAAAATTCATGTTTTTCGGTTCAGAAATAAAGAAATGAGCCTTTTTTACATAAATCTTCGTCGCACCATAATGAACCACTAGTTGAAATGACCGTCTGCTTCCGCATGTGTCATCTGACGCGGTTTCAGATGCCTTTGAGGAACGACGAAACCGTAGGACCTCAAAACGCGGAGAAAAAAAAATATGAAATATAGCCGTTGCTTTCTCGCAGCTCACGACGTCAATACTTTACACACAGTGATCCCACTACTACTGAAAGATGCGCACAGTCTCCACGGTTACATACGTGGTACTCTTTTAGCTAAATAGTGAAACGTTATAATCGCTTAGTCATATTGAGGAGCTTTACTTTATTACGTAATTATACAAATATAACGATCTTTTTTGTTAAATGTAGTCCATCGTTTCTCTTCTCAAAAGGGTTTAGAGTACTTTAGCCGTTTCAATTTATTAAATCGGACCTGTGGTTGATGATTTAGGAGCGTTTGTGTAAAACTAAAAAACACTTCCTCATTATCGAAAAATCGGGTGGGGGGGCTTCGTGGGCTCGGGCGGATGAGGTTAGTACTATTTTAGCAGCAAACTACATGTGCTATGTAAAGATATAGTGGATAATGTGTCGGTAATTCAGTTGTTTACCAATTTTGACACAAAGAATTTTCAAAGGTATTGAAAACCTCCAATTACTTGCCAATTATCTTCCAAAGCGGCATATAATTAACCAGCACATTACCCACCTCACAGCCCAACTCTTGTTATTGTTTTGTCTGCTAGTTGTTATCAATTTCCCGCCTTGACAGTAGTGATGATGTATCTTGCTAACTGGAGGTGTGGAGGTTGTTGTGGGACAAGATGTGGTCAATTGGCAGGGAGACCATCTGTAGTCAGAGTTAGGGGTGGCTTCAGTGGAGAAACCTGTGGAGACCCATGAGTCAAACAGGAAATACCAACATTTCATGGACCAGAATATTATGCAGAATTTGTATTCACAACAGCTTACCCCCGGCAGTGTGTTAAATAGAGAGGGGCACATTTGTCATCACTAGAATGTGATTAATCAAGCAGAAATAATAATGGGTTGTAATTAGGTGTTTCTCATTAAAGTCGGATACATAACGTCCTCAGAGATATTCCAGATACATTGACCTTCTGGTTTAGTTCCATCAGCTGAGAGAGTGGTACAACATGTTGTTACCCTCTACATTATGTGCGGATCAGCTCATGTAATAAAGTAATTAGGTTTGCAGTCTCAAAGTGATGTGTTGAAATTATTTAATAATAAAAGAGCCATTGTATTGTTTTGTTAGAGCTTCCATTCAGAGTATACATAAAAAAATACTTAAAAAAATAATAATAGTTTAGCACATAAGAAACAATTAACGTTAAAAATATTGTTTCCACAATATAGCATGTGGCTATTCTACACAGTCCAACTCTAAATATCTCACTTCTCTCTGTTTTCTTATTGTAGTCACTTAAAAATACCTCCAGCTAATGAATGAAAATGCTTCTCACATGTTAATATTTCAATAATAATAATAATCCAGTAACTTTAGATACACTATCTTCCCTCCAGGCACAAAACAAGTGTGAGTGTTCCTCTCACTCGTTAGACATGCAGGTGGTTTTCCACTTACATTTTCGCCAGATGTCTGAGTGACAGCAGGACAATATGACGGGCATTTGCTGCAGGATGTGAAGCCATCAGCAGCAGCATATGGCCACGCTGCTGCAGAGACACAACAACATGTTATCAAGGACAATACGGTGCCGTGTACCACGTCAGAGGGCCGGCAAGGACTTGACACATATACCTGCAGAGTGATCTGTTTGGACTTCCATTCATACAACCTTATGAATATGTCAAGACTCTCAGGGAGTCTTAAAAGTGTCACACAAAAATAAATATATTTATGTGTGGTTGATCCATCCTGCTTTGTTGTTCATTTTTCATAAAAACAGAGACGGTGGACTAAGTATTGCTGTTTTAAGTCATGAAAGTATCATTGGAAGCCCTGCCACGAAATATTGTGGTTGCTATTTTTGACAGTTTATCTCAGAAAGGGCAAATTGTCTAATAAGTTGAATGAAAATGTTATATATATACTTTATATTATCTTTCATTTCATAAGATATATTGTGCTTCTCTTCACGCTTTGATGTTTGTTTTTCATCTGATATCCAGTTCATCTTTTCTGACAGCTATTTTCTCCCTGTGTCCGGTACAGTTTGATATATCTCATAACTTCAGATTGACTTAAAATCATTCCTTTGGCAGCCAAGGTTTTTTTTCTAGCCTTTGTTTTAAAGATATTTTGACAAACTTTCAAACATTGAAAGTATAATTTGTTTTGTTATGAATAAAGCCACCATTCCGAGAGGCCGCTTAAAATTCGGAATATGCGTTTGTTTTTTGGTGAGTTTCCTGCAGGGACTCGATAGAGGGAAGGACTCCAGCCCTTACCCTGTAAGGCTGGAGGGCTGGAGTCCTCCAAACAGCACAATACAGCCCTCTTAAGAACACACTGTATGAGAGTCAAACAGTTGAATCTGACTATTTCCACCCACGACCCTCGGAAGGAATAATTCCGTGTATATTTGCGTGCAGTAAGCATGTTTTGAAGTGTTAATGTAATTTAGAGATGTGCACACTGTTTCTGATTCTCAATAATTGAATTAGTAGTATAATTGAGTTAACCCTAAATATTGTTTGTAATGCCTGGGTATGCCGATCCGAAAAACTCTGCTTGTTAAGTTTGTTATTGTTCATTGTTCAGCATTTATTAATAAACATATTTGTGCAATTATTAGTTGTGTATATGCAATTGACATATTGTAATACCAGCGTATTATAGAGTTTACTAACTAACATGTCTTTCGTGCACAAATTCATGTTACAGTTTGGCTTTTAATTTTGACAGTGAATGCAATTTTTTCTGCCTTTTCTGTGTTGTACAAGTACTTCATTGTCCACAGGGTAATGTGACGTTTTTTAACCGTTTTAGAGCCTCTTTTCATGACTTGAAGTCACCTTATTTCAAAATGGGAATTCATCACTAATAACATCTTTTTGTTTACCCTTTGCAATGGAAACGGTTTCATATAATCCACCTCTTCAATGGGAGCAGTATTTAATGATCCCTGTTTGTGACACTTACGGTTTTAGTTTTCAAATCAATTGGGCATCCAAAGGTCATCTCACATGTTGCAGCACTGCTGTCTGAACACATCTACTGCTCCTAAATTAAACTTTGCCTCCTCTTACTTATGCTTTTATCAATCTGAAGATGACCACTGCCTGTTGTCCCTGACACAAAATACAACACACACAAATTAAGAAAGTATTATGCACTGGGACATTTTATTCTGATGGAGTCGATGCAACAACTGAGAAAAATCCAGAGTGGGCTCCCGTCTCCATGGAGATCCTTTGTCTTCTCAACCCATGATCTGCAAAGCGAGGACAAATACATCATTATGTGATCATCTTCGATAATTCCATGATGCTGAACAGATAGGCATGTGTTTATAAGGAAGAATGAACACTGTGTTACACTTCTGGAACTGAACTCATGCATGAATCATGTTACATTGTGCTGTTTTATGTGGAATGCTCTTTGATTCCTATATAGCTTGGCGTGTAATACTGACGCTGTTCATCCAGCCGATGTAGGAAGAGACGCGGGTGAAGACGGTGGGCTTCTTGTTGGCGTTGCAGCCAGAGGAAGACACAAAGCTGGTAACACCGTGGACGACCCACTGCCCGTTGACGCTGCAGTTCAGGGGGCCGCCGGAGTCACCCTGGATTCAGAGAAAACACATCTCAGGCAAACCTCAGAGTAAAAAACTGACAGCCTTTCAGCAGAGTTAGGAGCAAATGCCACTTTTTTTAAATACATTTACAGTAACTCGCTGCCGCATGCTTCTCATATCCCAGCTCCAAGCAAGTTTGTGCAGAATATGAACTCGCAATAGTTTGACGTTGTGCAGCTTAAGCCCCAGCCTGGATCACTGTTACTGACTCATGCCCCTGCTGATGCAGCAAGTGATCCCACATGTCCTGCAAAATGTCTTCCTTGACAGGAAGGGCTCAGGCCTCAGGTCAGTGGGGGATGTTGAGTTTCACTTTGTGGGACTGAATTCTGACTGAGTGTTTCTCCAAGTCTGCTCATACATTTTTCCTCTTGTCCTAATTACAGAGTGACATGGTGTTTTGGAGACAACTGGAGACACTGGGTTCACAATTTGAGCTGGAAAGAATCTGCACTCCACAAATAGGCACCTTTTATAAAGGGTTTAAAAGTGAAACGGCTTGATGATTGTTTCGTGAATCACTTTCTAATGTGTCGTAGATCTGTAATAAAAAAGCAACAAGAGTTCGGTTGTCAGGTTTGTCCTTTCCATTCTGTAATAATGCTGTAAAAAACATTAGTAGCCCTCAAAAGCACTCAGTGGCGCTCAAACAATTATATACGTTGTCAATACATGGATCTGGGTCCAGATTCTTTGCAGCTCCTTCCCACTACAAGGTATGTGCATACAGTCCAGTCAGCCAACCTGGGCAACCCAAAAGTATGTCTTATTAATGGCTTATAACTGATTCATAAAGCTTTGATAAATAATTTAATTAACTTATAAATCCTATATAAAGCAAGAAAGCAGCACCCTGAAATAGTTGTCAAGCTCCAGGGATGCTGGACAAATGTTGTGCTCCCTCAAGGGGAACAACCAATTTTACACATCAAAGTCTGTTTACAGGTCTATGGAAGCACTGTTGCACATATGAAATGTGTTTGCCAGAAGGAGCTGAGCGAAATAAGTCCAATAAACAGCGTCGGTTGGAGTTGGAGAGGAAGAAAATGAAAAAAGATTAGGCGACTCAAGGTTACATTAGCTGCTACAAGCCTGAACGTGTGACTGACCTGTTGACGGTCGATTGGGTGATGTCGGCAGCAGGTTTTGACAAGGAATAATAATAAAAAAAGACGATGGCTTTTTATAAATGGCCATCCTGAGTTTGACAATATTCTAGGAGTGCAATGCTCGGTGGTGTACTAATACTAATACTAAATGTGGGGGCATACGTGTCTAAGTGTCTGAGACCTCATAGGCTTACCTGACAACCAGAGTCCTTTCCACCACCAGCGCAGACCATGGAGTCCTTCACAGTGCTGCCCCACCATCCATAGCTGGTGCAGGTCCTGTAATCAACAATGGGGAGGGAGGCCTGCTTCAGCTGGGCAGACAGCTGACCTCCAGCTGAGGAGAAACACATAAAACTGTGATGAAGCCTCTAATAGCATTTATCATGCAGTGGTATGTAATATTATTTCTTGATTACTTTCTCACGGTATGTAAATCCTGAACAGAACGTGCTCGTAATGTCATTGTGTCAGACTCACTCTGGGTGCGACCCCAGCCAGAGATGTAGCAGGGGTTGTTGTGGGGCAGGACCTGGCCGGTGGGGGGCAGAGCGGCGAGCTGGACGTAGCTGTTGAGAGATGCATCAGAGGACAGACGCAGCAGAGCGATGTCCCACCTGAGGATGACACCCACATGTCCTCAAGTCAGTGAGTAATACACATGTTGCCTGTATGAAGACTCATTCGGCTATCATACGGCTATCGTTTGAGTGTGAGTTTCTTATGTTTAGGGCTGCAACTAACAATTATGTTCATTATCAATTAAACTGAAGATTATTATCTTGCTTATTCTCTAGATAATTCTATGAATTGCTTGGTCTTGCTTTTTCTGAAAGTAAAAAACATTCAAATTCACATTTTTTTTTAAATTTTAAAAAACAGCAACATATTAATGTTCTATCCTTTAGCTCCAGTTATGTTGTACTGTATGAGTGGGTGTGTTTTGGCAATCTAGAGTAAATACGTGTAGTAAAGATTTGTAAGTTAAAACATTTTAAATCTTGTGAATATTCATAATAAAGTAATGTAATATCAACATCATGTGATTGTTAAACCAAAATAGCCATTTGACATTTTTGGCTGCTTTCATATGTTTACAAACAACTGAATGTATTCCGTTTCACATAATATGTGATGCACATATAAACTGTATGGGCTATTTTTGTATGCAGAAGTGGGTCAAAACACGAGCAGTAGCCACGAACCCTCCAGCAACGTTGTTGGTGTTCCAGTTGGGGTGAACGTAGACGCGGCTCACGCTCATGTACTGCTCTCTGCCCTCCTGAGTGTTGATGTTGTGATCTCCAAGAACAACGCGCCAAGTCCTGGATCTGTGGTCGTAAAAAAAGAAATGTGTATTTTCACGGCTGAAATGCTACAACGTTTGCAGTCTAATTTCAACCATAAATGCACTTAATGAAATGTAATAAAATAAATGTATGTACATTTTCAGGACACATATCCTGCTACTTCAGTAATATCTCCATTTGTTTTAGCCTCAGCAGCTACTCTATGATGCATGAAACTCCCACCTGTCCACACAGTGAGCAGCGGTCATGACCCATCCTCTCCTGATCAGGGTTCCTCCGCAAGTGTGGTGGAAGCTGCTGCCAGATTTAAACTGAAGAGAGATCTAACAGAACGACAACAGAGAGCATTACAACCACAAGAACCTGGCTCATTCACATTATTGCAAAAACGCTTCTTGGCAGCTTTCCTGACGCTGAGAAATGCTTCAGGGCATTACAAGCAAAAGTCCTAAATGCACCTGATGTAGCTGGATGTGTGCATGTTACATATGCAGAACATATGTTGTGCTGACCTATTTTACATTTGAGCAGTGATGTAATGAACTAAATACATTTACTCAAGGCCTATACTTATGTACAATAGCACTTGTAATTTACTTATTATTTCAAACTTATGCTACTTTAAACTTCTAAACCATCACCCTTTCTAGGGAAATATTGCACTTAAAAAAAAAAATGTACACGTACAACATGTGACCAACTTACTAAATATGAAGCATTATTATAGATTAAATGTCTTGCGTTCCAATACGGATGTTTTTAACTATAGCTGAATTCATGTTGGAGTTATGCATAGCTATCACGTACTACTAATAATAATGGGTTTTCCCACAAATATAACAGGAAAACATATTATTTATTCCTTTTAACTCGTTGCACATCACTTGTGTGCATATGATTTAAAAGAAATACCTTCTTTCAGGACCTAAAATACCATTTAGCATAATGAGCACTACTCCACCATCACAGCAGGAGTATTTTTACATTGTGGTATTACTCCCTTCGCATAAGTAAAACCCTTTTGTACCACCACTGTTGTAGAGTCAAACAAAGCATCCAGTACCTGCCAGGGCCAGGAGTTGGGTCTGGCCACCTGTCCTCCCACAACTCTCTCCTCCACACTGTCATCCTCCAGGTACCTGGGCTCGGGAGTCAGCTCAGCCAGCACTAAGTCAAGCATAAACACAAGAAGCGTTAGGTCAAGTGTTCAAGAGTGTGCAGAATATCAGAGCATAATCAGAGGCTTCTTACCAAGGGCTGCGAGAGAGGTAAACACAAGAAATCTGAGCATGTTTGAAGGTCTCCTGAAACTTTCTGCACTAGAGACTTCTGCCCACTACTCTTTTATACCCCCAGGCCCCGTCTGCTTATAGTGCATGTGTGTGTGTGTGTGTGTGTGTGTGTGTGTGTGTGTGTGTGTGTGTGTGTGTGTGTGTGTGTGTGTGTGTGTGTTCAATATGAACACAAGTGCACCTGTGTATGTCTCACAGTTATCACTACAGTGGGGACTCACAAGTGGAATAGCTGACTGTATACATTATTTTTCCACTTGTATGGGCCACAGCTGTCAGGCATGAGAGTGTCACATACTGTAGGTTTCGTTCAGTTTTTCATCCACTGAACCTTTATATTTAATTTTTGACTGTAGATGCTCTGTGTACTGTCTATACCATTATCTGCTATCCACCATCTTTGAGGACAACTTAACTCGTGCCCAAGGTAGAGACATCTTTATACACAATGATGTAGTGTTCTGGTATTCTAAGATAGATTATCTCCACAGTCTCTAAATGTGTGATCAAGCATTTTCGTTGCAAATGCCGCTTTAATTACCCGAAAGTGTGTTTATTAATGTTTGAGTAGAATGTGCAATTTTCACACAATAGGCACATAAACTACTTTAGCAGGCTAATAGATTCAAACAGCATTTAAGTATAAGACAATATGATGTTGCTATTTATTTAGAAACTGTAGTTAGTACAGAGCCCGGGAATGGCCATAAAGAGAAAATAAATATATATTACGGCCACAAAATATAGTTTGTTAAATCAATTTAATTAAATAGTTCCGGCATTTTTATTAATTTGTGCGCACAAGATAATAATTTGTGCGCACAAGTTTATTCGTGGCCTCAATTTAATTAAATCCTTCCCACACTTTCATTAATTCCAGGGCATTCATTTAAATAATTAAATATATATTTATTTTTGGCAGTTCACAGGGCCAAGTCATTTATTCAATCCGCCACCTGCTTAAAGCGCTTGTCCGTGGTTGTCGATGCATGGAGACTCTTTAATCAAAGGTGCAAGATCCAAGATTGGGAGCATTTCGATTGCCTCACACTGCTGCACTTACGCAACGACGCTGTTTGTTGGGACGCCGTTATCTGCTGCCACCATGAGCGAACCAGTGGGGCTCGCTCACATCCATGAACATGAACTATAAGCATGCACAGCCGGCCGGCTATGTAAACAAGGCAGGGGGAGCTATAGGAGTTTCTGGTAAGCCTGAACAATTTTGTCTGATTGGGCACCAATAAGGTGCATTATAATAACTATATTGAGATCAACCTTCTCGCTGATGGCCTCCTTTACTGGTGTCAGTCATATAGACGCATCAGTATGACATTGAGATTGTTTCATAACCAGTCAAAAGAGCCTCAATGTAACTTTAAGCTTTAATGCATAGCTTGGAGGTGGATGAGTTATTGAGACGTTTAAAATACTTGCTTTTCAAGGGATTGATGGTAGTAAATGTAAAGATGTCAGAAGTTATGAGATGGTCAGTGGTTATCAGGGATAGGCTAACAAAAAAACTTGAATTGACAACAATATACACAAAATCCGTGGCAGTAGTAACAACTTCCAGTTACACCTATAGTAGTGTAGCAGATTACTTTTGATCTTTTCCACCTGTTCTCCTGCTTTCTAAATTGTCACCAGGTGAATTTAATTAATCACTAATTACTCGGTGGCGCTTTCTATAGGAGAGTAGCGCTGCTTGGGTGTGTGATTCTTTTCCGCCTGGTTTCTGTTCAGTCTGCAATTAGCCCGAAGTCTGTTTAGTTTATCTAAAAGTCAGCTCTCCAGTCCGACAAGCCCGTTACAACGGTCTCAAAGGCAACAGTACGCATACTAAAAAAATGGCCGCTGCTCTGACCATCCTGCTCCATTGATTTGAACGGGAACATCGTTCTACTGCGCTCTCTTCCCCTTGTAAATGCAGATAGCTGTTGGCAAACTTTCTTTTTAAACCCTCTTTCCAGCATTGTCTAATTGTGTGGTGGAGGGACCCTCAAACTTTTTTTCTGCTTTGGAGTCAGGGCAGTTGTGGATCAGACCCCCAGTGTGATAAAAAGAGACCATTTAGTATGTAGAGCATATTGAAACGTGATATTTATTTTAACTTTAAAGAGTTTTGTAAGAAACATCCATTCGCTTCTGCAATCCTATACTAATAAAATGATAGCTGGGAGGTTGTGACTAAACATCTGTGTTAATGATGGTTATTATTACCTCCCCAAAGGCCCTGCTTTAAAGTGTTTTATGGTAGATACTCAAGTGTTTCAAGGTCACAATGAAACACTCAGTGTCATAATGGAGAGCCTGATAGAAGACGCACACAGGGGAAAGAGTTCACTCAGTCTATCTGTTTGAGCTATTTCCATTCTGCTTATAGCACAGCCGCCGCATGTGTGCAGTTCCCACTGTAGGCAAACTTAATCATGCATATAATATACTGAATACCCTCAGTTAGTGCCTTCATGCTCACTGCAGTCGTTTTCTTCAAAAATGTAACAAAAACCACCACACAGGCAACGAAGTTCGATGCAAACCTTCTGTAATAATCAGACCGATTTTATCTGACCAATTTCTGGACAGAGAAACACAAACTTTGTTTTTCGAAAAATAGCAGTAATAATACAAAAGGGCAGGTCAACCAAAACTCTGCAAAATGCATTTACTTAGGACTGCTAGTTGTCAGGACTCCGACTCCGATCAGAATTTGCAAACAAAACACCAACCACAATGTATCCTTGTGACCCTGGAATGGCTGGAAAATTCCTATATTGTAGTCTTTATATATGTTTTAAACTGACTGAGTTCATCCATGTGATGAAGGTGGAGACGCGGGTGAAGACAGTGGGCTTTTGAGGTGCGTTGCATCCCATACCAGACACAAAGCTGGCTACTCCATGGACATACCACATGCTGTTAACTTTGTAGTGAAGAGGACCACCAAAGTTACCCTATGAAACAAAACAAGGTTTAATAAATATATATATATATATATATATATATATATATATATATATATATATATATATATATATATATATATATATATATATTTATTGTTGTTTTTACTCTTTCCCAATAATTGTACCCGCCATATCTGTTTTGCACAGTTGATTGTGACATTGATTAAGGTTTGGAACAGTTTGGCAGATTTGCTGAGCTGCTGATAAACAACAGAAGGGGATTGTTTGTATTATTATTCAGCAGGTGTAATCATGAGTGTGTTTGGTTTGATTGAGTCTGAGGAATTTCTTCTTTACTCTCTTCATAGTATTTCTCCCATCAACAGACTCACACTGCATCCTGATTGAGCGCCTCCTTCGCACGGATCATGGTGGTCTTGACGATGTAGTCCCACCAGCCGGAGCTGGTGCAGGTCTGTGGTCAAATCTTTTTTTAGGTTATGGTAAAAGACACATGACTCCCTGTGTAGTTTTTGCAAAGCTCTCTGAAAATACTACAAAAGGAATAGTGCTAACAAATCGTAAACAAACTGGTATACTGTTCAGAGGTGATTTACTCATTTCCAGGTGAATCTTTCATATATTTTTTTTATGATTTATATTAACAGACATCCACTTACCTTTCTCGAGAGATACTTCTGCATCAATCTTACAAAGGCTCCCTCTGCTGTTATTTCAGTAAGTATCATCTAAATTGCTTCCCAACAAATTTGAATCTCTCCTTTTTCGATAAGGTTAGAAAGGGTGGATTTAGCTGGTAGGCTGCCTATTACCTCAAGTATTCACAAATTTAATATGCAAGGAGCTCCTTGTTAATTTCAAAAGAGACTAAAGCATCAAACAAGGCAATGGGCCTTTACCGGCAAACTCTAAGACTAAAACCTCGGAAATTTAAGAAAAAGCTGAATAGCTTTGAAGAAGTGGAAGCAGCATATGCAGTCGCAAGACAAGAGAGCGTGGAGCTCGAGAAATAATATCAGTACAGAATCAACTCCAAGATGCAACCTCTTGGGAGGAAACGATGCATTAGACCTGAAAAACAAAGGCAAGTGACAATACATCCTGCTGCTCAAATTGAGGAACCAGCATGTCAAAGTTTTGGAGAAATCCTTCATTGTCACAAAAGCAAAGAAAGAGGCGATTAGCCAGATGAGATTCAGGAAATGAGATTCAGGAATTGCATAAAAAAGCTCCAGGACAAAGCAACTTTTCACAAAGTCAGAAGCAGTCGAAGCGAACATACAGCAGAAGGTCAAATCCTTGGTTGAAGAAATGGCTTTGGAGAAATACAACCACGGTTTGAAAAAGCTAAATCCAGGTCGTCAATGAAGAGCTCACAATCAGAACATTTTTCAAGACCAATCTCTTTGAACTGGAAGCTGAGGAGAAAGTCCTGAATAAGTCTCACTCTGATGCCTCCAACAAGCTTCTCAATGAATACGACTGGAAGTGGAAGTACGACGTGCTGAAGGAGCAGACTTGAAGCTACAGAACCACGGATGGACTGATCAAATCCACACTTTGAATAACAGCCTTATAGTTCTGGATGCATTTAAGGCAAATTATGACTATAATGTTTACTTTTCATCTACAAATTGAACACTTCAAAACATTTAATGTTATGGCCGTGGTTCAGGACGAGATCTCCAAGGACCACGCGCAGAGAGCTGGAACTGTTTGAGTTTGAGTAAGATGATTTGTTTCCACAGTAAAAACATTATGAGACAGCGGAGGAAACAAAAAATACATATTTGTGTAGGTGGTGTGCAACTAGACAAAACCAGAATCTCAAAAAATTATATATGTGTAGGCATCTAACACTAACAGTTTTGGGGTAAATAGTAGTTCGGTAATATATTAGCAATACGTTGTCGCCTTTTGAATACGTTATCAAGCTATTTTTTCTTTAGCAATAATTGGACATTTTGGAAAATACATTGATGGCTTTCTTGCCAAGAGTTAGTTATCATATCTTATCTGCCGTATATGAGGCTACAGCCAGCAGCCAGTTAGCTTAGCTGAGGATAAAGATTGGAAAGAGCCAGAATGGTTCTGAGAAAAAAATAACTCACTAATTAACACGTTACATTTGATTATATGCAGATATCCTTGTTTATTCTGGTCAAAAAACAAAGTATGAAAGTGCTAAAACGATGGATTTTGTGATAGCGCTCTTCAGTGTTTGTGCTAAGCTTAACTAACCAGCTGCTGCAGTTTCTTATTAAATGGACAGAAGGAGTGGAATTAATCTTCTCTTCCTACTCACAGCAAGAAAGAAAATAAGTGTATCTTTTATATTATCAATCTAGTTATTCTCCTGGAGATTTTGAAGAAAGGTTGGCAGTGCAAGAGTTGACCTTTTAACCATTAAAACCATTAAAAGTATTTTGGCTTCATCTTGTACTGTATGGGAAAGACAGGATCTTGCACATACACAACCTTTTTTATGTTTTAACAAGCCCTGTCAAGCATTGTAATACTGTACCTGCCAAGCCCAAGAGGAGTGATGAAGCACCTCTTCACCTCCCACAACTCTTCCTGCGGGGCCGCTCTCCTCGTAGCTGGACTGAAGCTCCAACTCAACCAGCACTGAGGCACAGAAGAAACTTATCGAAACGCCATTTCAACATGGCTTGTTTGGCCTTTTTATATATTTGATCTGTTTTCTAAGAGAGAACGATTGCATTTTTCAGCCTTGATAGCTCCTACCTGTGGCTGTGATAGTTATGTGGCTGTGAGAACTGTGAACAACAGAAACATGAGCATGTCTTCAGCGTCTCCACATTTATAAATCCACTTCTCCTTCTTTTAAACCTTGAGCTGACCTTCAGTTGATGTGCTGTGGTGTCTGCTGTGCTTGGCAGTGGTCAGAAGCACACCTGTGGTTCGTCTCAGGCTTTATCACAGTCAGTGATAGTGTTTGACGGCGTGTTGCAACATCACACATGATTTACTGAAACATAAAAACGTGTTTCCGAGGACCTCCAGTGCCGAACATTTATTTTCACAGTGTGTGGCCACACTTTAATTAAGAATGTGTACGCTACATAAAATAAAATCATGAATTTGTATAATTAGGTGTTCCTTTATATACGTTTTGTTGCAGGGTAGGAGGATAGTTTGATGCCTAAGAAGCACTAAGAAATAACCTTCACAATGACACACATAACTCTGGTTGCATAAACTGTCTGAGAAATGAGTCATTTACTTTATTTTTTGTTGAATGAGAGCGGACAAATGAGGAACGACAGTAGATGAAAACATGTGCTGCAACATGGGTGACTCATCTGTTTACTTCATGATCTGGAAAAGAGAAGAAGCAAATAACGGTTACACATATGCAACTTAAATTACATAAAAAACATTCAAGCGTTCCTGAGTTATTTTTTAGAGCTTATTGCATTAGATATGATAGATATACATATCCCTAATACTGACCGAGTCCATCCAGTCGATGTAGGCGGAGACACGGGTGAAGACGGTGGGCTTTTTGGGCGCGTTGCATCCCAACCCAGACACAAAGCTGGCGATACCGTGGACGTAGTATTTTCCATTGACAAGGCAGTTCAGAGGGCCACCAGAGTCACCCTGATAGGAACGAGATCACATAGAGCATCTTGAAATAGTGTGGGCATAATAATTCAGTGGTCAATATACAATATATATTATATAGGAGAGTTATTTCATTGGAGGTTTAAATTATGCAGGATTTCTCCCTCTTTTTTTATTTTTTTTTATTAACTCCATTCGTCAATAAAAGTCCTACTTTACAGTAATATGTCCAGTTGCTGAGTGTGCAACTTTTCCTATAATGTCTTGTTCCCTCAGGAGGAGACTTACGTTGCATCCAGCCTCGGCACCGCCACCACCACACACCATGGTGGTCTTGACAGTGCTGCCCCACCAGCCAGAGCTGGTGCAGGTCTTGTGGTCGACCAGAGGAAGGTAGGCCTGCTTCAGCTGAGGGGAGACGCTGCCGCCGGCTGGACAGGGTGACATTGGAAAGGTAAGATACGCAGAACTTTACGGAAAAGCATCGACGCTTATGGAATAATGCAATCAACTCACTGTAAGTGGTACCCCATCCGGTGACGTAACAGAGGTTGTTGTGGGGCAGAATCTGGCCGGTGGGAGGCAGAGATCCCAGCTGCACGTTGGAGTTCAGGTTGGCCAAAGAAGACAAACGCAGCAGGGCAACGTCGAACCTGAGGTGGGGATCCATGGGTCAAACAGGAAGAACCAAAAATATGTGTCTCCTATCAGTACAGAGGCTGGCAAAACAACCTTCATTTCGAGACGCTTATCTCTTTAAATGATTTTAAACTTGGAATATAGGAAGTGGTCCATGCTAGCTGCAGTTGCTAAAATGAACTAACAAATGCATGACCACAATGCTGCCTTGTTGATGCACTGGATCATGTATTGTATTTTGACATATCTATTGTTGCTGCTGTGATCTGATGTTGTTGTCCTGTTTTGGATGTTGCCATTTGACCCTGTCTTGGCGAGGTCTCACTTGTAGGAGAGGTTTATAAAATAAAATATATATATATTTGATACACTCCTGAGGAGGACAATTCATCTGGGCTTTAGACCACCACTTACCTAAGGTACCTCTTACAACATATTTCTTCAATGAAAAACGTTTTTAAAACAACAGAATAAAATCAACAAAAATAAAGATCCCAAAACTGTATGAATGTAAGAAAAAATATAATCCTCACCCAGCAGACAGATAGGCGGAGTTCCATCTGGGATGGATGTAAACTTGTCTGACAGCCATGATCTGCTCTCTGCCGCTGTTGCTGTTGAGGTCATGTTCACCGAGAACGACACGCCACGTCCTATTGCTGCAATATTTAAAAAAATTTAAATTGTAAGCAAAGAGAAACACAATCTGCTTCACAATCAATTATTAGTTGTGACTTAAATGACTAATTGAGAATCAACAGAGCCTAATGAGTTCTTATTACAGTAAACTGAGTAAAAGTCACCAAATGCTGTTTAATCACTCCTAGTTTGTTTACTTTTTTGTATTCATTTAGAGACTTTTCTTTCATTCTAATAAAATAAATGAATGATGTTGGTATGTGACAGTTATAAATGAGGCTGTAAGAAATTTCCTCATGCTGGTGACATTTAGAAACACTGAAATAAATCAACCCTCGGTACTGTGATAAGAGTAGGCTATAAGTCAAAGTAATCACAAAATGTGCACAAATGCAACTAAAAGTCATGCAGCCAAAGAATACAAAGTGTACGCATGAGATACTCGTTATGTTACCTGTCCACACAATGAGCAGCGGTCATAACCCAGCCTCTCTCAATCAGGGTTCCTCCGCATGTGTGGTAGTACCTGCTGCCAGAACTGTACTGAAGAGAGATCTAAAGGGGAGAAAACAGACCATTAGTATGTGTAATTTGTGAATCTGGTATGGTGGCTCTGTAATGGTAAATCCCCCAAAACATAATTTAAGAGTTGTTGCTGCAGTGCATCTAGTTTTTGTTTTTGTGTTGAAGTACATTACCTGCCAGGGCCAGGAGTTGGGTCTGGCCACCTCACCTCCCACGACTCTTTCAAAGCTGTCCTCCAGATACCTGGGCTGGGGCTCCAGCTCAGCCAGCACTAGTTAAAAAAAATACATAAAAACAGAGGGCACGATTAATACGGGCACAATATTTATGGTTTCCTGGAAGCCTCATTATACAGTTTGCTTTCCACCCACAGACAGAGGAAAGGAGAAAGGAGGGCAGCAAGAGGGCAAGTACTGGTGGAGCGAAACAAAAAATGAATGACTGACTGGATGAATGTCAGAGAGCGTGACTGACTGATAGATCAAGAAAGTGAACGAGACAGAACGAGATCAATAATGGAAAACCATTCATTATTGATCTCTTTCTGTACAGTGCAGTCAGGGTGTGCTGTCATTTTCTTACCCAGGGCTGCGAGACTTGTCAACACCAGAAGCCTAAGCATGTCGGCAGTGCGTCAGAACGTTTTCACAAGGAACCAATGATCCTCTTCCGTCTTTTATACCCCGGCTCGACCTTCAGTTGGTCTGGAAAAGTGCGGCTGTTTTTTTCCCCCGTGACTAAAACCAGGCACGCACCTGTGGTCAGTCTCACGTGGCGTTATCACAATCGCTAACCACACACCTGCTGCTTTGACCAGGAGAACAGGTTGACCCATTGGCTATGTCACCGGATGACAGGAGTCAAGACTTAGAAGGGTATTTGTGTAGCCTATTTATCATGTTTGATAAAGTCCACCACATTTTGTCACAAATGTCACCTCCCTAAAGGGCAGAAGAATAGTGATGACTGGCTGACCTTATGGTTGCATTAACCATCTGAAAAATTGATTCTCACTCAAAATTAGATGTCCAATGTATTTCAAATGCGATACACAAAATAAAAAAAGTTCATTTTGGTTGTTAATCTCCAATATATAATGTTAAAATGAATTGTCTGATGTAATGGAGTGCAATGTCTTGATTATATTTACATCACACATAGCCTTTTTGAACCCGCATGAATTATGAAGTGAGCATGGGGAAACATGTTTTTGTGCTTTCTCTTTCTGTCCCAAGTGGCTGAGAGTGAGTAAAGAAAAATAAAATGGTAAATTCAACATGCCCATGCATTAAATACATTCAAAACAGCTCAAAAGGGTTCCTCTTCAATCATCATATAGTTCAAATAGTATGTAGCTAAATGTGTTGTATTGTATTGTCTTGCTTGCCATTAGGTTTTTATAAACTCTTTATTAAAGCAGTTTTAGTGGGTAAATGTACGACATCTGATGGCAAACCATGAACACCAACAGGGTTCAGAGGAAGATTACAGGACATTTGGGATTTTAGATAACAAAATATTATCATCAAACTGCTATTACTAAATGTAAAAATAGAAAACATAGAAAATCAGTCGGCTTGTACTGAGGATTTCAGTATTGTTCCATTTATTTATAAAATATAGAGCAGTGTGTGATGACAGACATGTCTTTGAATGTCCATACGGATTCTGTCACAGCCCAACACTAGATGGGGCTGAAGACTAACAAACACACAGAGTGTCTTAGTCACACAGGAGACAGACAGATGACATGTAGTCCTGGGATTCAACACCCACATCTTCATTGTCCCTTGCAAATACAGATTTTGGTGTCATACTAAACTGAGATAAAAAGCCATTTGAACACAAAGTCAGAAGCTATGTTCCCAACAGGAAACATGTAAATCCAGTGTGAGAACTGAGTTGAAGAAGATTTCTCTCCTCTACTTCGCTCTGACCTCTTTGACATTGAACAGTTGTATCGCAGATGGATTACTCGATGATTCATACACAGTCTCTCGGTAAAATATATATATATATACTTTTTAAAACTCATTTACTAGTCATGCGGATATTTCCAACAATAGGTTTCTGGACAATGAGAAGGCCTCTGATGTGTCCGCCTTTTATAAAACATTCCTTAATTAGACAGAAAGTCATTAGAACTGTATGGATTTTGGATTATTGCCTTATCAGGCTATTACAGAGATAGCCGTGCTGACTGGTAATTGAGCTGGCCCCATGACACACAGGGAAAAGGTCCTAATGCAGCATCACTTCCTGATCAACAGGGGCTCCACAATTTAGCTTCTTTTTTTCTCATAGAGCGTCTTCGTCTCCTCCGAACTCCTCGAGCACCCCTCCACCACCCCAACCTTCTCCTGCAGAGGCATGAATCAAATAGAGGGGAGATCAAAGACAGGAAGTGCTGGGGATGTGTTAATTAAAGATGTTTGCTCTTGATACAGCTTCCCCTCGTTAATGAATAGTCGATTTGGTTCCCATAAAGATGTCTCATGAACACAGGCAGGAAATTGAGGTTCCAAAAAAAATTAATGCCATGCACTGATTGGTTGTGTGATAGAAAGTCAGGCCGGGTTATCAGAGAGTAACTGTTGATTATGCCAATGTGACACTATTTGAAAAAATCAAACTGTTGCCAGAGTGAAGCTACAATATTTAAACTCCATTAGGTTAGAAACTAACATTGCTTTTAGTATAGTTATTTATTCCAGCGTATTCCGTTGTAAAAGATTCTGTGGAGTAATACTTTATTTCCTTTTTTGGCCATTTCGGGGCAGCAGAACAAGCTGTAAACACATCTGCCTGGATGCTTATTAGACATCTGTAAACTACGCTTGTTTTTAATTTGATAATTCTACAGACTTTAAAACAGTGGCCTTAGTTCAACAAAGAGGACATTTGTAGTTTCTCATAAGTCCTCTACGTCGTTATTTCGATCACTTCGGTCAAAGAGTCTTATAGATTTTCGAAGAAAACAACCCAACTTCTGAATAATTTTTTCCTCTGCCCTCTCTTGCCCTTGATGAAAAATTGCTCTATTCACCAAATGAGCCCACGGACATAGGATGTCTGCAGACAATAAATATGAGGCAAAGTTGTGTGATTCAGCCTTCATCAATTTCATCATTAGAGAAAGCGGACGAGAACAAAAGGGTAATAAGAACATTTGGCGGTTAACACCAGGGCAAGAATCTTATGAAAAGCACTTAATCTGCATCTCATCTCAAAGTCTCCATCCATGGTTACTTGTCAATAAAACATATTTTGGGTATATGCAGCGTGTGAGACGTTTCAGAGCTAGATTACTACACACCATGGCTCTAATCTGCACTCAGTCCACAGGGACCGAGCATTAGCACTTTTCCCTGCTGTCCAAGGAAATGTGTGAGGATGCATCAATGTTGCCATGTGTCCTGATGGGTGACAGCAGTGAAACTGATCCACTCGGCTGTTTGCAACCTTTAATTGCAATTATACCCCAGTGAAAACAATCAATAAATCTTCCGACTACCCCCCCACCCAACCTTTCTCTCTCTAAATTGCTTCCTCACCAGCTCAGCTTCCTTCTCATGTTTCCTTCGTTGCACTTTTTTATTTCGGTCTGCCGCTCTCTATATATCTGGCAAAATAAGGTGCCTGATCCTGATTGATCCTGTGGAGTACTGTTCATCCATCTCCGTCCTCCTGCGGCTGCTGCGGCTGCTTTCACCTCCAGCCGCTTGCCTGTTCCCTCTCTGACCCGGTCTCAGCTGCCGCCGTGCTGCTGGGTCCTGGCCCTCTGTTGCAGCAGTGATGGGGTCTACTGGAGTGGAAAAGGAGGCTGCTGCTCCAAGCGAGGGAAGAGGAAGGTGATTAAGGCTTTAGAAGGCCTACAGGAGCAGATAAGTCTTCAACTGGATAATCCTGAAATACTCCCAATTTAAAAAACAAACACACTATCACTACATCAAACAGGAAACATAACAGATGGAATAAGCTTTGTATGAAATGTGTGTGAAATATTTAGAAAGTGATAAAAAAGCAGCTTGTACAGTGATATCAGTGTTAAACTAAGTATAACAGCCACATACAGTACAGCACTGATGGGAGCTTTTGCAGCTGTTTTGAAAAGCATATTTTTATTGCACTGCGCATTTATACCTGTCGGTGGCTGTCAACATAATTATTCCCCGGGGGAAATAAAATGACTATATGTCAATTAACACAGTTTAAAAGACTCAGTCAGTTTGAATAAGTGTGCTGTAATAACAGTAACTTTTTAATTTGAAGCCGAATGTGTCTCTTAACGAATTGGTAAATGCTTCGCTCCTACTAACGAGTGTTTCTTAACAATAGTACGGTACTATGTGAGTCAGATATGTTGCGGCGACGGATTAATGGGGTGACATTGAACTATTTGATGTCTGAAGTTTGACAGCAGTTCTAACATTAAACACACCTCTGATGTCTTAATCTATTGTGTATTCTGACAGTCGCTTTCTACGACTGACAATTGGAGGAGGCACAGAGAGAAAGAGAGTGCAGTTTCCAGGCTTCACTGGTCTGTGCAGTATTCATGTCATGCATGACTACTGTCTACTCTATGAGCGGAAGTTAGAGAGGAGACAATTAACCCGGACCTCTAATAACTTTGAATAGTGAAAGGAAAGAAAGTTGGAATGGTGAGTGTATGGATGGCCACATTGTTGTTCTTGCTCCTGTATATAAGGTACAAACTCAAAATACATGATCACCCCCTTCATTTTTAGACTTTTGTAATTAAAAGACTTTAATATTCATATATATATATATTTATGCGAGGCAGTGCTAAACTTATTCTAGCAAAGCAATGCTGCAAAGCTAACTTTTTATGAACTGTGCATAACCTTGTTGCAGGATGCAAAAGTGTTTTTCTTCTCCTGCTCTCCTTAACTGGCACATTCACACTCATATGTTTCCCGTCTTCTATTCTTAAGAGCAGTGGAGGGCTTTACCCAGCTCTTGCCTCGGTATTTCATTCTGTCCTACAGAGCTAACAATATGAGTTAAAGCTATTGATTGGGCCCCATGTGCACCAGCCAGCTGCTTGGTAAATCATAAAAAAGGGAATCTCAAAATGTCTTTACCAAGTATATTCCCTATGTCTCTGTCTTTGGCTTCCTGATTAATTTTATTGAGAAAGTTCCTTGGCATTTCACATGTGCAGTTTCAATATTCATTCACAATAAGTATCCCTATAAGCACTCTTAGTGGTCAGCTATAAAATGTAATTGCTGGTGATTTAATTTTCAATTATCCCTTCAAAGAAAACTAATTCCTTCCATGTCATTATGAACTAGGTGCCCATTTTGCTAAACCCATATCTCACACATGCAGTGGCGCAATACAGTTTACATGTGCCTTCCTCTCAAGTACAGCAGAATACTGGGCAGCAGACCACCAATGAAATAAGAGACAGAGACAAAGAAGGGGTGATGGGGGGAGCTGGCATGTGAATATTTAATTAGTTGTTAATGAAAAGAAGTCATTAGGATTATTTCCTCCTGAAGGCTAATTTAAATGTTCGTTTGCACTCCTCATGAGAGTCGAAGTCTGTGTGCAGGAGACTGAGGCGGAGTTCCCATGCTGTGCCAAAATGGGGCTTCAGCTGTGGACAATAGCTAATCACTCAAAAACATGTCTCAGTAATGAGCTCACAAGTCATCACCAAATACGCAATCAGCAGCGTTTCTGAGCACCGCGTTTTGCTCGTGAAAAATATAAAGTAGTGCCATCGTTGACTTCAAATCTAAAACGTAAAAGTGTTGTTGCAGACGTCAGTGGTGAAAGAGGATCTGCCTGAGAGCCAAAATACTCGCAACAATGCAAACATTTGACTGTTATTTTCTTTTCTGCTGCCTCAATTTGATCAAATGTCAACACAGCCAGTGTGAAAATAAGTGTAAAGGTCTTGCATTACCAGCTCTCCAAATACCTCATGGCACTCATCATGGATCGAGCCCGAGGCTGTTAGTTCACAAAGTTTTTGGATGATGATTCTCTAACTTTTCTTCCAGCGGCAGGGAATCAATCTCCCGGCGGAGAGACCTGATGCTGTATCGAATTGGAGACACAGATGAATAACCCATGTTCAGACACAATCAACCACTCTAAGAGCGGTACAAATAGCAGGGATGACATGCCACTACCTGCTCACCCGCAAATTGCAATCCACCACGTCCTTCAGCTGTGCCAGCTAGACGCTGATATCAGAGAGGCTTCAGATATAATGGCTCGGCCTTTTAGCAACAGCTCCAAATTCCCCCTTCACATTTAGTCACCAAACTGGCGCTTGTCAAACTTGAGAATCAAAGCAAGAGTGGCCATGTATTTTACCCAAGTAAGTATTGCTCGAAAATTGTCGGCAGCTGGTTTTTTGGTGCTTCACGAGCCTGCCTTGTCGACATGAAACGTAGATTTGAGGATTGTGAACTTCCTGCCTAGCATTAGCCTGGAATTGTTTGCTCTTGGATTCGCATCTGCAGCATAATAACCGTTTACAGGGCCTGGGAAGTTGAGAAACATTGCCCTTCCAAAGTTGCTCATGCAAGTACAACAACAAGGCATCCTGGTGAGATGCATCACAATTGAAGCAATTGGGGGTTTATTGAAGCTTTCTGTTGATAGATTTTCCCCGATGTCGATAAAGGCGTCCTTGACTGATAATGATTATTGCCCATAGGGTAGCATGCATTTGTCTGGGCTTTAACCTGCAGATAGTGATTATTAGCTCTAATGACCATCTGTCCATGAAGACCTTGTCTGTCACCTTCTGATGATGTCATCCTGTGGAGCAGCGCCAAGACAACAGTTGCTTGGAAGCTGGTCCTAGGTGTGGGCTAGAGACGGACTCATCATCAGGGTCAAGAGCCTCTTGCTCCCTCAGTGTCCTGCTTGGCCAATTATAACTAAAGAGACTTGTCAATGGGACCCCTGAGTGTATTCATATTCCCTTCCAGCTCCCACTGAGTTGGTTTGGCACACTACGTAGCCTTGGCCAAAGTAAAAGCCAATCTGCATGGAGTGAGTTGAGAGGAAAGGAGCACACGAGAGAGAGGAGAGGAGAGATTGTATAATCTCCCCGTGTAAAGCTACTCTCACCACTGGTGTAATCCAAATGAAATATTAAAGGAGACTCAACCTCACAAAGTGTTAAGGAGACAAACCTCTTGTTGCCCTAACATGAACCAATTTTCCATACATATTCTCTATACAGTATGTACATAATGCACTGATCTGTGTTGAACCAGTTTGCATTATATAACATTTAGCAGATATTTACCGGTAAGAAAGTAATGATTTAAAATGTATTGCCATTATTTTTTAGCACTGCACATGTATTAACTGGTTGACAAATCTACAACTCAATACTTGTAGTCAATGTAAGCAGGTTTTCAGCAGAAAACTCAATTTGTTGGGTGAAGCGAAGACTTTGTTGTCACAATAATAGAATAAAAGGCCTGCATTACTCCTGTGTTTACAATAACTACTGATTTAAAGCACTCCTTATACTGCAGCAGTATCGCAACACTAATAACTCAGATTTAGTTGAAGTCTATATAATTGTATTAAAAGGCAATGTGATCAGTTTGATAGCGACATGTTCCATTCTGCATTAGAAATATCTTTTTAAGAGCTCTCTCACTTACTGAAGCACTAAGATAACTGCTTTATGGAGTGATTGCATATGAACAGCGGTTTATTTTTTACACTCCCTTATACTTGATCATCTCTTTGTATAATTGAGCAATTCTTAATTCAGGGAACAGAAGACATGCTGCCAATAAATCTGACTCTCAACTTTTGAGATCTCTTAAATGTCTTTTGTAAAGTAAAGCGTCCCTTTTATATGATGTGAATGGGTGGAACTATATTAATTAGCAGGCCGAGACAGCTGGAAAGTCGAGGCAAAGCTGAACCAAAGAAAGCTGCACTGAAAAAGGACTTTGATAGAGAGGCCTATTCACCCTGGTATCTCTGAGGAACATCACACTATCATATTCCTAAGAATAATGTAAATGGATATACAGTAAATATCCTCTCAGTGAGCATCATTGTGGCACTAACGAACAACATGATGAAAGCTACATTTGGGTAAGCTCACATCCCGGCACCTAATATCAAAATGTACGTCAGTAATTTGATATCTAGTTTCAAGCCCACGCACGCACAATGTCTACCCAGAATTCACGCCACCTCGCTGCAACAGAGCATGGCTCATCTTCCCAGCACTGATGATCAATACAAGATGCCGGCTTTATAGATGACTGCCACATTGTCACAGTCAATACTATGGCAAATGGCAATTATGTGCGCATTATGAACAATTTCATGGGTGAGCTCTCCTCGCCTCCTGGCAATACGGTTTCTATGACACATTTGGTAATGGCAGTCTTGCGACACATCTGCCTTATTGCCTGTGTTTGGCTCACTCACTCGCTCTGACATATTTGGATGTTCCATTCAGTCAACTACAGAGAATTGGTCAGGAGAGAAAATAGATTTGTTCAGGGATTTGTGTGAGCCTGTGTACAACTGTGTGTATGCGTGCAACCATGTACACACATGCGTGGATGTGTGGTATGTACATGTGTGTGTGGAATGTGTGTGTGTACAGTAAGTTTGCGTATGTGTTTGAGTGCTTGAGGATGGTGCAGAGTTTCTGTGTACAGTGCTATATGAATGAAATGTATGTATATGGAAGACGTATGTATGTATATATACATACAGTATGTATGTATGTATGTATTTATTTGATTTTTTTCTTTATTTCGAATTAATTATCTGATTTAATTGATAATAATAATTTAGGATAGGAATATATACGCATGTTTGCTTCTACCTATACCTTTTCAGTCTTTCTGTTTTGTATATTATATAGAATATTGTATTGTATTGTAATGATTTACTGAATAAAACACACAAACAAACAAATATGTGCATTTGTTTACAAATAGTTAATGTGAGTGTCAATACAGATGTGTGTCAGCTGTACACTCTGCTACACTTTGAACTCGTCTTTGTTTTCTATTTAAAAAACTATAGATATTTTTGATGGATCACATACATCGTATAACGATTTTGATACATATCTAATGCAAACGTAATGCGCTACCCGTCTTTTTTATGTTTTTTTTGTGTGTGTTTTAGTTTCACTTTCTGTGAGAAGTACGTTCTTCAGTAGGGGTCTCTAAGTACTAAAGTGCCCCTTTTTGGAACCTTTATTAAATGGTGTTTTGTGAAACATAGTTCGGGAGCGGAGACCACGCCCCGTACTCGGCCAATCAGCCGAGCCGTACGTACTTAAACTCATCGAACCAGTCTACTTCCTCTTCGACTCGGTTCCGACATGACGTGCGACGCACGAGCAAATCTCGTGCAGTTTGCCCGATGCGGGCGCTCCTCCCCGGACCTCCCGGACGGCCAGCTGACCTGCGTCCCGGGGTCCCGGGGCTCCCTCCCCCTCACAATGCGCTTCGTCGCCGGCCCTCGGCGATCCCCGCGGCTCTCGGCATCCATCCTCCGACGGCCCCGGAGTCGCCTGCCCTCGCCTCCTAACGGCGGAGCGAACTCCGACTCTGGCGTTCCCCGTGCCGCTCTTCCAGCCGCCGGAGATCCCGACTTCCGCGTCCCCCGCGCCGCCCCCGGAGCCGGCCAGGACGCCTTCGATCTCCAAGCGCAAAGAGCACTTCCGGGTTTCCCGCGCCGCCTGCCGATGACGTCACGACTCATCCCGTGGCCGGAGAAACTCAGCCATCCACTGCAATCCCTTCAGAGGGCCAGGTCGTGTCCCACCCTCTTCAAGCTGCCTCTGTACCAGAGACGTCTCACCTCGCAACTTCTTATCCAGACTTTACTACCTACTCACTGACTTTCACTCAGCATTTTTTTTCGATTCTCGTGCTTCTGCCTCACGCATCAGCCAACTCATCCTACCTTGTTAAAGGCTACCACAGCCCAGTGCAGTCGTAGCTCACAGTGGTCGTCCCGCAACCACAAGGTAGCGGGTTCGATCCCCAGCCATGGCAAATAGCCCAAACTCCCAGATTCTCCCTGGGCTCTTCCCCAAAATCACTATGACTAGCTTTACCAGCGCTATACGGCCACCAGCCTCGCCAGCATCCGGGTCACCGCATGTGCTCGACCAGTGTCCTTTCGACTCATTTTTCCTCCCACCAGTTTCACCGTAGTCCCCTCATCCGCTCGACCAGCGTCCCTTCGACTCAGTTTTCCTCCCACCAGTTTCACTGTAGTCACCATCCGCTCGACCACCCCGACAACCTCCTACGTCATACGCCTAGGCAACGACTCGCGCCAGTAACTAAAAACTTACTTTCTCAATTAAACAAATTAATCTCCACAGAATCCCCAGAGCATCGTTAACTGCTCTCGGTCGCTCTGCACTCAAACCGCCACTTCCCACCTACCCCATGGTATCACAACAGTCAGTCACCTACCTTTTACCCTGCGCCGCAACATCTCTTGCCCAGCCTCCGCAGGCCCGAGTCGACGGACGCCCCATTCACGACCCCCGAAACGGCTCTGCGCCAACCGTCTATACACATCACGTTCCACTCATCCGAAGCATTAGTTAGCTGACAGCAGTCCAATCAGGATAATACCGAGACCTAAGTCACATCGTCGAGCCTTCGCAGCTCACTCTTTCCCGCATCCCGAGCTCGCGGCGCGCCATCCCAACCGGCCGCCATATGCTACCTCATCCTCGCTCGCTCATCCGAAGCACCCTGCTGGACCCCAACTAACGTCCACAAATTTCAGCCCATAGGCGCCAGCCTCCAACCATCGCCATCAGAGGTCCTCGCCCCGACCATACCATCAAGGGTTCTCGGCCGCCGGCCTTCCCCTGCACACCGCAAGCGTACCCAGTCCAACTCTAACGTTATCAGAAAACGTCCACTCCCACAAGACTTTACGAGTCTCCGTTCTCCCAGTCACGACCGCACAACAGCGGTCCACTTCGGGTCCTCCACCCTTCATCCTTCGACCCCATCCCTCAGTCCCACTAACTCACAATACCAACCTAGCTTGACTCAGTCTCCGTGCATCTCGCCTCACAGGTCTCAACGGATCGCATTTACGCCTGGACAGCGATCCCACCTGACGTCCATCCCTCATCCCTCATCCCTCGACCGTCCCACAATGCTACCGGAGGCGCACGCTGTCAACCTTCGCAGCACAAACCCGCCTCTTTCACCTCAGCCCCCCGACCCTCATCCCACGCCGCCGCCGCCGCCGCCGCAACCGCCGCCGCCGCCGCAACCGCCGCCGCCGCAACCGCCGCCGCAACCGCCGCCGCAACCGCCTCTTTCACCCCATCCCTCTCCCCTCATCATCACTCCCCTCCCTCATCCCTTACCCCTCTTCCCTCATCCCTATCCCTTACCCCCGCATCCCTTACCCCACATCCATCACCCTCGACCCGCATCCCTCACCCCTCGACCCTCGATCCTACATCCCACATCCCCCATCCATCCCCCTCGACCCTCATCCCCTCTTCCCGCATCCCACATCCCTTTTCCTTCTCAGCCGTGCACGACGCACGCCTTCAACATCCGCACCACAAACCCGCCTCTGCCGCCGCATCCCTCACCCCAGCACCTACCCCTCATCCCTTACCGGCCTTCCCTCATCCCTTACCCCTCATCCATCACCCCTCGACCCTCATCCCTCATCCCCCGACCTTACCCATCATCCGTCATCCCTCATCCATCGACCCTCACCCCCTTCCCGCATCTCTTCCCCCATCCCTTCCCCCTCTTCCCCCATCCATCACCCCTCAACCCTCATCCCTCATCCCTCGACCCTTACCCCATATCCTACCTGCCTCGTCGTGCTTCTGCGCTCCATAGGTTACATGGATCACATCTACACCCGGACCGTGATCCGGCCCGATATCCACCTAGACATCCACCTACGCTCAGTAGTAGTCGAGTTACCACCATAAACTCTTTGGGGGCTCCGCGTCCGGCCACAACCCACTCACACATAGCCATGCTACGTCTCTACAAAGCTGAACCGCAGCAGTACGCACCACTCGGGCTACAGGTCTCCCTTCACGGACAAAGTATTAAAGTCCGCACTCTCGCCGGCTTTCTTCAGTCTCCCACGCCGCAGAGCTTACAGGCTAAAACTCCGACCACCATCGTTATGACATGCCACTATGTCCGGCAGCTACACACCCCATACCTCCAGCGCAGCAAAACCAACCAACACTGTCCACTAGTCCAGTGATTCTCAACTGGTGGGTCGCGACCCACTAGTGGGTCGCGGACCCGTTTTCAGTGGGTCGCAGGCCTTTGCCTGAAAAAAAAAAAAAATCTCTCTTTTTTTTTTTTTTTCATCCTGTGGTTTTATTTTGAAAGGACTTTTTATGCAGCGGAGTGTCGTTATTTTGCCGGCTCTGGTTTCAACTGGTTTTGCACTTGTCCCTCCATGTTCTCAGCAGCATGGGCCAGGTTGGGTCAAACCATCCTGATATGAGGGAGACTCTGGGTTTTTAGGATAATTAAATTAAACAGCCTACTGAATATAACATTGACAACTGATGGCGCTGCCTGCATGACAGGAAAACACTCTGGTGTTGGGAGGAGAATTGAGTGCTGCTTAATTTTCTGTAAAGCACAATGTTTTTCAGTATTTACTGATGAGGTAATCACAAGAGAAGTTAAAGTTGTATATATGAATACTTTTGAATTCCACTTTTGTTTAATTTATTTTGAGTTAGTGGAAAAGCTGCTCCTCAACACAGTGACGTGTTCCACAGTAAAGTGTTTGTCATAGATTCGGTGAGTGTGTGTTCTCAGTTAAAGTTAGGTCATTTCAGTCTTTTTGAAAATACTTTTTAGTTGTTGGACTGTTTGTGCATGAAAGCTGTTGAGTCTGTTTAAAAATAGCTGAAGATTCTGAATTGTTATATATGTTGTAATACCTCGTGTCCTGAAGATGCAGTTTTAGTTTTTTAATTAAAATGCAGCTAATTGAGTGTAAAAGGGAATAGTTCCCTCTCTAGCGTCGCCACCAGCTGCTCGTTTTGGTTATTAAACTTGTTTTTGTGTTAGCATACATATTCTGTACTATCTCAGGTTCAAACTGCACCATCTTTTCATTAAATACATTGGAGAAGTTGAGAATGTTCCTCGATTTGGGTCACGGCTTGTCATTCAGGGGTGATAGTGGGTCCCGGAGCCAGACCAGTTGAGAACCACTGCACTAGTCCGACTAGACTCGCACCGAAGTCCACGCAAACCGGACTGCGACTTCTTGACGCCAGACAGCCGAACTTCTCGGCGAAACATCATTGCTCCTCTACTTGCGCCAACGTCACTGGCAATCGCTCACGCTCACTCTTCTCCATGAGCACCTTTTGTGGGACTCTGCACAGCCAGAGCTTCAGAAGAGATAACCCCCACTCACGAGTCTCCACCTCCGCCGTTCCCTCTAGCCACCAGACGGCAGCAGCCTCTCATCGCACCCCTTCGACCCTCTCGTCACGACCCACTCTACCCGTATCGTTCCCGCACCTACAACCACCTCTTCATCCCTCGACCCCGGTCCGGCGACCCGACCCTCTTTCCATCGCACAATAAACAACCTGTAAACAGTGGCGGTGCGTCAATAGAGGGCGCTAGGGCGCCGCCACTCTTAAAATTTTGCCATGAAAAAAAAAAAGAAGAAAAAAATAAATAATATATACTGTCAAAAAACATTATATACCAAATAATTTAAATAAGAAATATACCGTGTTGACGCGCTAAATGTGTGTGGGAGACCGTAAGCCCCTGTCAACAACCACTTAAGATATACCAAATATAATATATTGCCATTCATCATCACTGAGAAAGCCCCTCCTCCCTGTCGGGGCGCCGGCCCAATGTGTGTCTATGGCAGCGAACAAACATTTCACCCTCGTGACGGCAAGGACAGCCTCTCGTTGGCGGATGAAACATGAATCTTCGGGCGCACAAATCTGCGCCCTAGCCAATGACATCGTTTCTTATTGCAACGTGGTTGGACTATTCGTCGAATCAGAGACCTTTATCATTCCCTCACATCCCATCTAGCTCCCACGTAGCTACGCGAGCAACACAGCTAGCAGAGACTTTGATTATGTTGGTATGGCGACTGAAAACTCGGTGGTATCTCTACGCAAAACACCTTTCAATCCACGATCAGATGTTGACAAGAGGCTGAAAGAGTTGGGACCCGAACGTCCGGATTTAAATATGGACGTACACCCGGAGCTTCTCAAGCTACATGCTAACCGGAGCTGTTAGCTGGAGGCTCAGTATGGAGCAAAGCAGTGGCTCTGAGCAGCCGAGGAAGCGCCGGCTATGAAGGAAGATGAGCTTGGAAGGATTGCTGCAGAGGTGAGTGTCAAAATCAGCAGATGCCTGTGTTAGAGTTTAATGTTTTATCTTTCCCACAGCAGAACACATGTTGGACATTGTTAGATTTGGGTGGATATCATATCAGGCTATAACTTTATCTAAAATACCAATTCAACCCCTAACAAGTTAGTGTGTGTGTGTCATAGCTACAGCCATCAAGGTGGCTCCTGGCCTTTTGTCTATGTTGCTGAGCCATCAAGACACACAAAACATAGTTTTTTGTCTGTAGTATGAAGCCTGTTTGTAGTAGATATTTCCCCACAACTTATCTTACTGTCTCTCTCTCTATATTTATCTGTAGGTTTGTGACACCATACTTGGACACACCAGGGAACGCTTTGCCTTCAAAGACCACCTCACCAGTGCCACCTTACTGCAGGGCCCCCAGTTTGAATGCTACGTCAATGTAGTCCCTGAAGTTGCTCTGGCCACCACATTGAATGTTTCTTAAACCATTCTGCTCTGAACCTCTCATGCCCAAAGTTACAGTTTGTTGATAGTTGTTATTGGACAATGTTGAGCACTGTGTTTTCTTGAAATAAAGCTTTGTTTTTTAGAATATTCTACTCCAAACCTCTTTTCTTCTCATTGTGGAGTGCTATTTAAACCGCGCCGCCCAACTGCGCCCCCCCCAAAAAAAATGTCACCAGCCGCCACTGCCTGTAAACTCGTTCGCTATTTGGCGTGGTCTTTGTTAGTGAAACGAGAATATGTTTGTGCCCTAATGGGAGGCTTCCACTTCAAGCTGGCCAAGTGCTCCTATCTGTTTGGTCTGCTCAAGAAGCGCATCAGTCTGCTGTAACCTTTTCAATTTCATCCCTGCCCATTAGGCACCGAGACTCAATGTTTACTCTTTTGAATTTAAGATACATGAACACGCTCTCAAGTCCTGTTTCAGGCCTCTTCACCAAACAAATAAAAGTAATTTTAATTTGAACTCTGGTCCTCATCATTAGCCCTGAACACGACACACTTTGTACTGAAGGATGTTTCACCTACTTGTCTGTAAATAAAAAATACTCTAATTAAATTGCAGCATGCGAAATGGAGGTCTTTTAAGTCCTACAGAAACATGCTATTACAATGTTTAGTAATATGCTAACATTTTTGTGAAACTTATTTTAGCCTACTCAACCTATGTTTTGTGAAATGTTGTGTAAATATTATTTTTTTATGTTGTGTTTTGCAGATAGGGGCCAATACATTTGTTTCCAGCTTGCCCTTCATCAGTTGTTCTCTAGCTAAACTGACTTACCCTCAGAAATCCAATAAATGTACTCACTTTATGTTACTGTAAATAAAGAGGTATAGTGTCTTGTCACCATTTTAAGTCATACAATTAATATATCAATATTTTATCATGTTGTATCATCTTACATTTTAGCCCAAGGAGGAGTACATTGAGAATATGGTCTAACTATAATTGTAGGTTAATACAATGCTTGCTTGTGCTTTACAACACAAAACCTACTCCATATGTTGAATGATTCAATTTACATGTCCTATAAATAATAAGCTAATGTGTTGTCATTAAATGAAAAGAATAACTTTCAGCCAAATTAAAACATGATGCTAGTTACTTTTTAGTCATGTAAGCTGTCGTTAACGCAGAGGACTTCCAGAGGAACATGGCTGTGAGGGAACAGGTCAGTGAAGGTAACGTTGAGAGGGAACAAGGCAGTGAAGGTAATGTTGAGAGGGAACAGGTCAGTGAAGGGAACAGGTCAGTGAAGGTAACATTGAGAGGGAACAGGGCAGTGAAGGTAATGTTGAGAGGGAACAGGTCAGTGAAGGGAACAGGTCAGTGAAGGTAACATTGAGAGGGAACAGGGCAGTGAAGGTAATGTTGAGAGGGAACAGGTCAGTGAAGGGAACAGGTCAGTGAAGGTAACATTGAGAGGGAACAGGTCAGTGAAGGTAACATTGAGAGGGAACAGGTCAGTGAAGGTAATGTTGAGAGGGAACAGGGCAGTGAAGGTAACGTTGAGAGGGAGCAGGTCAGTGAAGGTAACATGAGAGGGAACAAGGCAGTGAAGGTAACATGAGAGGGAACAAGGCAGTGATGGTAACGTTGAGAGGGAACAGGGCAGTGAAGGTAACGTTGAGAGGGAACAAGGCAGTGATGGTAACGTTGAGAGGGAACAGGGCAGTGAAGGTAACGTTGAGAGGGAACAGGTCAGTGAAGGTAACGTTGAGAGGGTACAGGTCAGTGAAGGGAACAGGTCAGTGAAGGTAACATTGAGAGGGAACAGGGCAGTGAAGGTAATGTTGAGAGGGAACAGGTCAGTGAAGGGAACAGGTCAGTGAAGGTAACATTGAGAGGGAACAGGGCAGTGAAGGTAATGTTGAGAGGGAACAGGTCAGTGAAGGTAACATTGAGAGGGAACAGGTCAGTGAAGGTAACATTGAGAGGGAACAGGTCAGTGAAGGTAATGTTGAGAGGGAACAGGGCAGTGAAGGTAACGTTGAGAGGGAGCAGGTCAGTGAAGGTAACATGAGAGGGAACAAGGCAGTGAAGGTAACATGAGAGGGAACAAGGCAGTGATGGTAACGTTGAGAGGGAACAGGGCTGTGAAGGTAACGTTGAGACTCTCAACGTTACCTTCACTGACCTGTTCCCTCTCAACTTGAGAGGGAACAGGTCAGTGAAGGTAACGTTGAGATGGAACAGGTCAGTGAAGGGAACAGGTCAGTGAAGGTAACATTGAGAGGGAACAGGTCAGTGAAGGTAACATTGAGAGGGAACAGGTCAGTGAAGGTAACATTGAGAAGGAACAGGTCAGTGAAGGTAACGTTGAGAGGGTACAGGACAGTGAAGGTAACGTTGAGAGGGAACAGGTCAGTGAAGGGAACAGGTTAGTGAAGGTAACATTGAGAGGGAACAGGTCAGTGAAGGTAACATTGAGAAGGAACAGGTCAGTGAAGGTAACGTTGAGAGGGAACAGGTCAGTGAAGGTAAGGTTGAGAGGGAACAAGGCAGTGATGGTAACATTGAGAGGGAACAGGAGAGGGAAGGTAACATAATGACAATTTTTTTGAGTCATACTGTGTCGCCATCGGCGCAGAACAAGAGCATTACCTCGCCTCTAGACTAAACACATGCATTGCTGAAGTGACACCGACGCTGGACTTCGTCACCCTGCGCCGTCCTATCCGCGCTCTCTCCTGTTCGGGGCAAATTTAATTGATCCCGGCAATCCGCGATCACCTCTGAGGTGCTTTCCAGCGGAATTCGTAGCGGTTCGGGCGGTATTATATTTTTGTGCCCAGGTAGCACAGTCTTATTCAAGAAGGAACCAGCGGGGGATCCAAATGAAACCGGAGTAATTATCCCCGCATTGTTGTGGAGGAGGCAATGGATGCGAGCGAGCGAGCAGAGAGGCGCACCGAGGCAGCTTTCTGACAGACCCAGCTCCTCTGTGATGCAGCTGTTTCATTCTGGCTGTGGAGAAAATACCCAGGAGACCCCGGACGACTGCTCTTGAAACGCCAACGGGAGAGAAATCAGCGGCTATTTGTTCATCTGCACGTGTGTTGGGATCGCATATGAGGAGCAGGGACAGCTATGTAGCGAGGGTACTCTGTGCCACCACACACACACACACACACACACACACACACACACACACACAGAGAGAGAGAGGGAGAGGGAGAGAGAGGGAGGGAGTATAACGTTACAGCCGCTTTGATTTTCTCAGATGTCCCTGTTTGCCTAGCAGAGGTGATTTTGTCCGTTTAATTTCTTCCTCCTCAGCCGTGATCTGTTGTTTTTGTTGTTGTTGTTGTTGTTTTAATCTCAGAACTGCCATTTGCTTTTGCTTTTGTTGTTTTGATGCGTGGAAGCCAAATATCAACTCGGTGATATTACAGAAGTGTGCGAGGAGAGGACGGCGTTTGGCATCTTTCCATGCGCGCTGCACACCGTGCGTTTCTGAAACTGTGACCCCCAACCGAGGAACTACACCTGCTTTCCCCATCTGTACTTTCTCCAAGTGTTTCCATGTAAGGACCGGGCGTTTTGAGGATATATATATATATATATATATTTGGGGCTAGGGGGGGGTTCAAATGCTTTGATTATTGGGATTTTTTTTATTTATTTTTTGCCGGCTGTCAGTGACGCGACATCTCGCAGCCTGCATGAGAAACACATGCGTAGAAGGGCGTGAACTTGCAGATACGATCCTCCTTCACGTGAATAAAGCATCTGCATATCTATATAGACACTTTCCCCCCGGTTTGCAATCCCACATCCTTCGTTCATCTGAACTCATCCCGGGGACGCAATGGAGCTCAAAGCGGACGCGGAGGACATGGACTACAAGGAGCCGGCTCCCGTTGAAGTTTTCGCCACCAGGTCCACGCTGCATGGCATCTCGCACATCTTCACTTATGAGCGGATGTGTATCAAGCGCAGCCTGTGGATTTTGTTCTTCTTGAGCTCCATGAGTGTGTTGGTGCTGGTGTGTGTGGACCGGGTGCAGTTCTACTTCCAGTACCCCCATGTCACCAAGCTGGACGAGGTGGCGGCTCCGAGTATGGTGTTCCCCTCCGTCACCTTCTGCAACCTCAACTCCTTCCGCTTCAGCCGGGTGACGCGCAACGACCTGTACCACGCAGGGGAGCTTCTCGCCTTACTCAACAGCAGGTGTGTGCGCGTGCGTGTGTGTGCGTGTGGGTGTGTGGTTCCCATGCACTTTACTTGTGCGATAAGGGCTGCCTGTAGCTGCCAGTAGCTCTACCTGTTGGTGTACTGTGTACATGATGTCAAAGACCAGCTCGAGGCGAGCAGACATTTCCTTTCGAGCACCACCTCACCTATAGCACTTGGTTTCCTCTATGGCTTGAGAAGTAACCAGTATTCAGCACACATAGTCCTAAACAAAACAGACAGGCTGCTTGGATGATATGGTTTTACCTCAGGGAAACCTGTGAGGATTTAGTAGTTCTTGAATCAGGATTTGATCTTGTCAGCTGCAATAACAGTCAAAATAATGAAACATTTGGCTGAAACAGTACATTTTGAAATTTGATAGGTTCTACCGCAGTTATTATCAAAGTGAACTGTTCTTTTTTTCGAATAAAATGAAATGAGAACCAGTAAATCACAAAATCCCTGAACCCACTGACTAAATACTGCATAACTCCCTCTTTAGTAGTACTCTGTATCGCTGATGATTTACTTGTTAGGCCCACCAGTTAAAATACAAGGTACAAATTTGAACTTTGGTTCATTCCGGTTTTCAGGAGCCTCGTGGAAATGTAACCTTAGTTTTTCTTTGATGTCTGAATTGTCTCAGGTGAAATCGTATGTCACATGGAAGTGCAAAGCAGTGTTTTAACAGCTGGCTGTCTCACTGGTTGTCACTGTAAGGCCACTAGGAGATGCACAAACAACATGGACGAAGCATGCAAAACCTTTTAAGGCTCTCAGTGAATATGAACTTGGACTGACCTCAGCCTGGGAAAATTGGGAAGAAAAGGGGTACAGATTAGGGTTTTTTTCTAAAACGGATCAGTATTATAGTTGATTATGTAATAATTAAGTGACCTTACAGATCATGTCAGCTGAAATCCACACTTGCGTATAAGCTGTTGTATTTGAAACTGCATCCGACAACATGTAATATACCCCTTACATCAATCTGTTGAGATATGTTTATACAGTATTTGTAAAAAAAAAAGAAAAGAAAAGAAAAAAGGAGCACATTTTTATCACATATCACGTGAATCCCCCAGGTAACAGATAATGGATGAGCTGTTTCTAATTCCAAGTAGTTAATATAAAATGAGAAATGAGAAAATGCCGCTGGTGCAATTCCTTGCCTCATCATTTTACAGTTCATGTGATACGAATATCTCAATATTGGATAAGGAGACAAGTAGATTTCTAAATCCCTCGCTGACAAAGTGTGGAGAGATGTGTGTGATTCACAACTGCCTCCCCTTCCCTTTACACTTGTTGCTTTCTGCTCTGCTTTGATCATTTGTCTTTTTCGGCAGCTATGACAAGCTCACCGTTGACTGTTGAAACTTTAGACTTCAAATTTCTTCACTTTTTATTTTCTGGGCCACCCAGCTTATTCTGCTCACGTCTGCCAGTACTATATGGATAACCGTCCTTGACTCTGTATTCGCAGCTGTAGCGGTTCGATTCTCACGAGCACAGACACGGGTTACTGCAAGATGAAAGATCTACTACATACAAGCATGTCTAAATACCATCTTGAACGCATTAGTCAGTGTATTTTTAGCGTATTGATCCACACAGCTCTGCAGCCAAAGGCACAGTTGGAGAGTACCTCCGTGGTACATGCTAGAATGACATAAATCCTATTCCGTGTTTTCATACCGAATATTGTTCCTCTGTGACCTCTATATATGCCTCCATATTACAGGCTAAAAGCAATAGATTACATCGCCCGGGGCTGCAGTTCTAGTGCTTTAGAGGGTATAGATTTTCAACCAGCGTGCCTACATCCTACGTTATATTGTTTCCCTGTGTTTGTACTGTCAGCTGTAGTGGCAAACCATTGAAATATTAACATAAGCTTGCACCTCTTTTATTAATCAGTGCAGGTTCAGCCAGATTTCCTGTATGAGGTGAGATTTATTTGAAGAAAAAACACTAAACGAACAAAGAAAGAGGAAGCTAGACAAATGAAAGCAGTGGCAACCGCTCCAAATGACTTTGGAACGAGATGACTTTAGATGGAGAGGAGGAGGGCAAGCAGAGGCAATTAACTTGTGTCTCATAAGCTATGTGATGAACAAGTCGTTATCCTTGTGTAATTAGTACTGTTTGTTAAGCTACAGACTTGTCCCGCTGATTAACACCCTCACATCTCTCTCACTGCTTCTTGTCCCGACTGCTACTTTTGGCCTTTGGGGGAGACGTCTCCTTACTTTGCCTCCACTCAGAGATTGGTTCTTCATGTGATGTTTTCTTAAATGATGATAATGCCAGATTTGTTAACAGGTCTGACTGTGATAGTTTCACAGAGGTATAAACAGAACTCAAAAACAAAGGGGAACTTGAATCAAACTAAGAACTTTTTTACTTATTAAAGACTTATTAGACTGATTTCCTATTAAACATTGATTGCGAGGAAAACATGTCAGTGGTAGAGCTTCTTGATATTAGGTTATTTTTTATTTTTTAAATGGCAGAAAAAACTAGAAAACAAGTGTGAGTCTGTATTTTAGGAGGAAGCAGCAGACACAATCCACGAGGGGAGGGATTCTCCAGGCACATCACGATTCGATTCCGATTTAGATCGCTACGATGCAGTTATTGATTCATCTTGATGCATACACATTTTTTATATACATGATTTTGTTTGTTCTCACTTTGACAATCTATTTTTTTAAACACTGCATATTTGCAATGATTCCTAATTAAAAAACAGATCCATTTACTTCCATTATCTTTTATTAATTCCATATTAGTAACAAAAAGAAGAGATGTGTCAGCTGGAGGGTCAAATTTCCCAGCATTGCAAAGAGAACCAACAGGGAAAAAAAATAAAAAATCGGGCCTGGAGCAGCATCCTCGTAGTAAAAAACACAGAATTCAGCATGTTCTGAGTCATGTGACATAACAAACTTCACAAATAGATAACATAGACTTCTCTTCTATCCCGCGTTCCTCAGTGACTCCATGACTCGTAATAGTTCAAGAGAGAATTGTGATGCATCTAAGAATCAATATCCCTCCACCCCACCCCATATCCACCCTTGCTGTGATGCCCGACTGTCTTACATGCTGAAGTTTATAACTGAGCTATTATGAAGTGACCTAACTTACTCCACTCCAGCAGGCTCTGCACTGCTTTCTCAATGTGTTCTTGCAGGTTGAAGTCACACTCGGCAGTGCGCAACATTACGAGTAAATTGCTCAATTTCTGATTTATTAAGTTGCAAGGGCAATTATATGATAATTAACAGAATAAAGGGCCTTTTTGAAAAGGTGCTGTTTATGTGGTGTATGCGGCATAAAAGTGTTGGATCAGCTCATGAAAGTCAGAGAAGCGAGACTTTTGCTTACACAGTTTGCCAGCTTTAACATGTTTCCTGAGCTTGCAAACATGCTCTAAATTCACATGAGTGGTGTGAAAAGTGCCACAAAATGTGACGCTCGATAACTTTGGCCGAGTTATTTGTCCCAGCAAGATCACAGGCCCTAATCAGGATGTTACTGGTGTAAAATGTGCTCGGGAGAGGACATGGGGAGGCCAGATCATCACACTGAAAATACAAAGAGTTCCTTCTAAAGCTGATTATTCAAATGTTGGTCAATTTGCATTTATATTGTGACTGATGATCACAGAGAAGATTATCATTTGGAAGACATAAGTAGGCGGTTTAGTGTTAGGTCAAGGTTTTCAAAAGATCATTTAATCCATCATTGAGAGTATTTAGTTTATCAAACAAACTGATTTGTTTGGGTTGGCCTCACCTCTCCGTGGCCCTAGTTTGCATTTTCATGATCTCGCCCAAAGTGGCGTAATAGCTGTGTCACAGGTGCACCTCAAAACCCTGCTACCAGGAATCACAGCAGTTATTCCTTTTCAAGGACACTGCACAAACAATCCGATCCTCTGTGGTGTATGAGTTCAATTAGCGCTAATTGGATAATTACCTGAGATTATATCAAGATGTGTTCATTGTTGTGTCACGGATCCTGTGGTATCAACGCCAATGTAATACCATGGTAGATTGAACTGCTATGGAGGAAAATTCCAACTCAGGGTTTGAAATCCAGACCACAGCCTCACTGTCAAAGTTCCCTCTGAAAGTCAGTGGTTGCCAGTGTTTACTCACTCCTCAGAGTGAGGTTGCAAAGTGATGCAGATGTTTTTTCATTCGTTTCAGTCCCCACAAGAAAATTAAAGTGCTTGTGGCCCATAATCCAATTGAGTCATCCCCGCCCTTACGTAGCGAATTTGCTGTGATTGCTTTAGGGAGCTGTGGCAGGGCAATATTAAAAATCTACCCATATTATTGTGATTGTATGCGCTTCAACTAAAGCCTCCTGACTCGGGAATCTGAGCACAGCGTCTTAAGTGCTCTCCTGGCAGCTTTGTGTTGCTTATGAGACAGAGGCTGAGGATACAATTCAATTAAGTTCAGAATACACCACAACAGGCTGTATCTTCTTATTAGAACAAAGCATGACAACGTAGTCACCGTTGGGGACGGAGCACTGCACTAGTCTTTTTAGAAAAGAGACTGGCCTGTGTGATTTGATCTTAAATTTCTTAGGGTCATTTTCCTCCACATTCCTGTCTCTGGTCAATTGACCCTTTGCTAAGTCCCGCCCCTCGAATGCAAACTGGCCAATCATAGCGTAGCAGCATCGGCCAGCTACGACTTTAGCGCCGTGATCTGAAGGCTTTAGCTTCTATTTTTGATCTTTTCACCTATTTTCGAGATCAGTGTGACATCCTGGATTTATCCTTCAAACACATATTGTAGGTCCTTCTGTCTGCTTCTCTCTGGAATCTCTTTTTCTTTCATCAAAAATGAGATGATCAATGCAGGTAGTGCAGTTTCTGAGTGCAGGCTCCATGGTAGCTCTGACCGCTTGCCAAAGACAGCAGCGGGGGGCGGGGCTTAGCAAAGGGTAAATTGTGCTTAACTCACTGCAATTACTATTCCATCTTTTGATGTATCGAGCTGATTTAAATAAAAGTCGGTCAACATTGTGTGCATTGAATATAACTTATTCACTAAAAATAATAACATTGTGGAAATTGGAAACTTTACTTTAATTGTAAATTATAACAAGGTTAAACAACATGAACATGTTTCTCTCTAACAACTTATTTGCGGAGAAATGCAATAATTTTTAAGCATTTTGTGAGTAGTAGTTTCCACTTTCAGTCCATAAAAGCAATAATGTGAGCTAAAAACCAAGTTAAGTCTTTGAAATTCAAATTAATAAAATAATTTTCCCTTTAGATGAAATATAGATAATGTGTGATAAAGTTGAGTCTGTTAATGTAGGATTGTGTTGAGCTCTATGCAGAGTTGTCACACCACCTAAAACCTATGCATCTCACTTGGTAATAAACATTTAAATTAAAACACAAAAAAAGGCCAGATCACACATTTACATTGATATAGTTTCAAAAAGACTGCTAGGCAAGGCAAGGCAAGTTTATTTGTATAGCACATTTCAACAACAAGGCGATTCAAAGTGCTTCACATAAAACCATTAAGAGCATCAAAACATAATGCAGAGAAAACAGGATTTAAAACAGTTAAGAAAACATTAAAACAGTAGAAAACAGGTTTTAAAACAGTTAAGAAAACATTAAAACAGTCAAAAAGCTAAATGCTAGATGAATTAATAACAACAACTGATGGAAAGCGTCCAATTCTGATATTGTTTTTTTATTAAAAGTAGAAATTAAAAGAAGACAGCTGCAACTTCAAATGGAAGTGTGAAATACGACACTCAGAAAAACATGTGCAGTGGTGAATTCAACAACAATATTGTGGTGCATTTAATTCAACTCTCGGTCAGAACAATAGTCCCAATCGTCTCCATCACAAAACATGAAGCATGACGGATCCCCATCTCTCTTCAGTGTTATGGGCACAGTAGAGAGTCCTCTTTTCATATTACAGCTCATGCTGTCTCTCATGGTGAGAACATTTTGATTTCATTCTGTTCGGAGCAGGTAAACAACACGATAGCTGCAGTGGAACATATTACATTTCCAGTCACACAAGTTAAACATATATCATTAGTTGAATACTAAGGCAGTGCTCACAAAAGGAAGGAATGTTATATTTCATTTTTTATTCATGGATCAACTTAAATTATTCCCATCATCAAGGGACACAATCTGGTTCATTAGGACTGACAAAGCTTGACCTTGTGGAATTAAAAAAAAATCCATTAAGATTTACCACCAATTATAGTTTGAAATAGTGCCCATATCCATGAGAAATAACTCCGCTGTCAACGTCCACAAAGTCATTCACAGATTTATTGTCAGGAGAGAAGGGTATGCCTTTGTCTCTCTCTCTGTCTCTCATGGTTTCCAACTCGAGTGCTGCTTTCTCCAGCTTTGGCTCATTTGTGTTTGCACATGTTAATTGAGTTGCCCAACATTATTGGAATAACACAATATAAAGCCTATAATAAGCTGGCTGCTGCTCTGACATTACACAAAAATACAGGAACTTATATCACACAACCCCTTCCCTGACTTCCTTGCAGTGCTCTAATTTAACAGATGTGGATGGAACGACTGTCTTGTTGCTCATTTAAGAGAAGAAATCACATCATGCAGTCTTTTACAGTGCAATCCACTCTGATAGACTGGGTGTCCTATCTAATTATTCTCATAAGTGTCTGTCAGTTGCGTTTAATCTTAGCATTTCATAATTTGGAATGCTTGTACCACTGATGGCCCTTTGCTCAGCAGGGGTCATCCACGGGTCATCTTTCTCCAAGCAGGGCCACACTAGTTAATTGAGGTTAATTTATATCTCTGAATGACTGTGAGCAGGTGCTGGAGGTTGATGGTGCTTGTCAAGCAGAGGCATGTCATAAATTACTCTCAGAGTGTTTTTCTTTGTCTGAGCAAGCCTATCGCCATTGCAGTTTCAGAGTTTCAGTTTGATGTGTGTTGATGCACGCAAATTAATCATACTCTGTCCTGTATTTTATGTGTGTTGGTGTGAAGGAAAGAGAGACGGTGCAAAAAAATTGTAGCAGATGCCATGTGAAGTGTTTTGCTAAATGCTAAATAGTCTCTCTCTTTTCCAGAGCGCGCAGGCTCACTGTGAACACTGTTATGCTAACTACGTGAAAAGGCTTTGCCACCACAGTTAATCCTAATTATTTGGCAGAATGATTAACATGATTGTGTTAAAGGAAACACTCTCATTTTTTTTATAATGAGCTATCCCCCTCACACTCAGCGCCACTCATGGCAAGCCACAGCTAGGCTGCCGGTTTAAAAAAACACTATTATATTATATTGTGAGAGTTTACAAACTGCAGGTCTGGGAGGGCTGGCATGCACACATACCTTACCTTTTGTTCAGTTAGAGGGCAAATATGCTTCTTTTTTGCTGCCTCTCTATTCATTTTTTACACGTTAATGACAATTGACTTGACAAAAATGCTCTTCTACCAAATGACACTTTTAAAAAGTGGATTTGAGGTACACCTTATGTTTTGTAAGTAAAACAAAAGGCAACTTTTGCTTGAGATTTTGAGATTAAATTAATAAAATAGAATTAATTTGGGAACACAGTAGAACTAAACTAAACGCTGTCACGTAATCATATAATTACAATGCTGTTATGTTGGTTTCATGCCAAAATGAAGGCATTAGACAGGGTGGTTTATTGGTGCATCTGTCTATATTTGTGAATCTGCTTCCTTATGTCCACATAAAGTAAATCCAGAACCTTTTTGTCCAGGTATGAGATCCGGGACCCACACATGGTGGAGGAAAATGTCATGCAGGTCCTGAAGGAGAGGGCCGACTTTGTCAACTACAAGCCTCGTCCCTTCAACATGCGTGAATTCTACGACCGAACGGGCCACGACATCAAGGACATGCTGCTCTCCTGCTACTACCGGGGCACGGAGTGCAGTGCTGAACACTTCAAAGTGGTGAGTCAGGCGTGTCAACAGTTAAATGTCCACTGCGGGGCCAGCTGAGGCCTGCCAAGGCGATGGTCAACTTAGCGTGTTTGTAATGCAAGGTCAGCGTTGATTGAGTTTATTATAACATCTATATAACATGATCTCAATTGAGCAATTGTTGCTGACGTTTGCTTTTGGGAAATGACGTGGCAGGATATATAAGGCAGTGAATTGCACGGCCAGTTCAATCTGTGGGCCTTCATCAGTCCAGATCTCTCTGTCCCCCCTCAGGATGGGACTGGGGGCCATTGTGTACATTGGCCAAGGGCCACTGAGTGTACATCTTAGATACACACCACGCACACGGCAAGGCTGCAAGGACTGCAGGCTGGTCATATTGCTCTGGTCTTCAGTCTCTAAAAGGTTGAGCAATGCTCTCATAAAAGGTTGAACCTTGGTATTTGGCTTAGTTAAAAAATCTGTCGCTTTGGGAGATTTTATGTGAGTGTTTGTTTTTCTCATCTATCGGATTGTACAGACATCCAGTTATTACCTGGAAACCTCTGTGACCTCTAAATCTTGTCTACAGTGTATGGATTCATCAGACACGACAGCAGTAAAAAAACAACAACAAAAACACTTGTCTGTCTGAAGCCACAGCACCTGTTTATATTTATAGAGACACTGACTGCATTATTGATTTATTTTGTAGGTAACACACCAGATCATTTACAAACAAAGAAAAGAAATGAGCAATTCTTCCTTGTTAATTGGCTTGATCTTTGGCTTTCTTCACCATCTAAATGTGTGTGTCTGTGATTTGGTTCTGGGGATTGCATGCAGGTTGTTTATCAGAGCTTATTTGCTGCTGCTCAAGCTGCTGGAAATAGGATTGATAAGTGCGGTGACTCTCAACCATAAATGTCTGGGCCGTAATCCAATACAGTGAAAGCTGCAGAGTTGGCTGATATTTCTTGAGTGACTCTTTCAGAATACATGTACTCTTTTTAATTCAGAGGAATCCTTTTTTGGTTTATCATTTCCCATTTCCCTAATGGTTGTTGCTATTGTATTGTCTGAGTAAATAATTAGGATATTATTGAGGGGGGGGGGGGGGGGGGGGGGGCACCTTGTTGTGGCAGTGACATTTCTGCAATGAAAAGCCCTGAACCAGTTTAATAATTAAAATGCTAAAATCATCCATGCTGAAATGGAATTATTAATAAATACAGCAAAAGAACACCAACAAATTGTGGTGGACAGAAGACGACTCCAAAATAAAAGAAAATGGTTCGAGGTGACTGTTGGAGTCCAAACGAAATAAAATAAATAAAAAAGGCCCTTTTTTTCTTCTCCACATAACACGGTTCAAAAGAGAAAAAACTGACTCACAATAAAATGTCACACATTGCAACCAGTGGCAGCCTGCAGTGTGAGAGAGAGCTATTCCAGACGGAGCCACTATCCAGCAGATGCTCGTGCCAGAACAGGTGGCGAGTGATGATGGCACTGTATTGATAAGGTTGACGTCTCTTGAGAATCCTCTGGTAATTGCGACCTCATACACATTTGTAAAGGTCTCATAAGAAGTCCCATAGATCAATGAATATCTTCTCTTTGCATTCATTAGTAGATACATCACGCAGAAAATGCTACTTTTTGCTTTTCAACCTACTCCCTGTATTCCCTGTCTGTTATAAAGAAGGTTATGCATACCACTAGGGCAGGGCAATATGTCCAAAATCTTCTATCCAGATAATTGTATATCTTGATAACTATATACATCACGTTATAGCATCATCTTTATGAAATAACCACATTGTGTACTCTTCTGTGAACTAATTACTTGACCAATGTATACAACGTAATTGTGTATCACGATGTCTCGATATATGACGGTATGGTTCCATTAAAAGACAATACATTATCGTATTAAATTATCCGCCAGCCCTACAAACCACACGGCCCTCCAGAACAGTAACAGGATCGGGTCTTTAGACGCTGAGACATTTACACACAAATAATGACCAATAGTATCAGGGCGGCTGTAGCTCAGGGGGATGAGTGGTCGTCCCACAAGGTAGCCGGTTCGATCCCCAGTCCCCCCATAGCTCACACGTCGAAGTGTCCCTGAGCAAGACACTGAACCCTAAATTGCTCCCCAGGCGCCTCACAGGGCTGCCCACTGCTCCTTAAGACATTAAGGATGGGTTAAATGCAGAGGACACATTTCATGTATGTATGTACTATGACAAATAAAAAGGATTTCTATTTCTATTTTTCTTCTGCTCTTTCGAACCAGTGCACCAGTTTGATGAACAACATGCATGTGGTGCAGAGTGTGTCTGAAAGAAGGGCAAGAAAAGGATTATTAAATGTGTCGGCTCCACTCTCACACTCTGTGTCCTTCAGTGGTCCTTTTAGGTAGAAAATGTCATGCTCTGAGCAACACCCCCTCCATATCCAGTAAAAAAGCACATAGTACAGCAGTGGTCTGCACACGGCCCACGTGCTGGGGCTCCTGTAATGTGCTGATGTGACTACATTTTCTGTAGTTAGTTGTACTTATGGCAGATGGTGCTTTGCAGGGTTCACTGTATTAGTACAGTTATGGACCTGGATTGAACAGCTCTGCACACACTAATGGTGTGGAAAGAATCATCAGTGCGATAGATAAAGAAAAGAAGATGAAAAGAAATACGATGAACGCTCCCACCAGTCTCAACCCCAGAGCATGGAAACAGTAAAACTGCGATTAACACTGTCGGCAAGCTTCCGCTTATTTACCCCCAGCATCCGCAGCTGACACCCAGACACAAATGTCTCCGCTGCGTATAGCATCAGGGAGTCCAGTGGCATCGCGGCGCTTTATCAGTGTTCTGATGAAGATGGAAAATGAAACAGTCAGACCGCAGCAATATGCAGAGCGTCTCAGATAGGATGGTGAGAATCCGCAATGCAATGCTGTCTACTGTTCTGATGGATGAATGGAGTTGTTTGGATGGAATTTAATTGACATTCACATTGTTTTCAGGGTGACGTTCAAGTGTTGAGTCCACCATTATCCAATCAGAGGGACAGTCTTTGTCAGAGGCCAATGTTATTATCAATTAATGGTCACTGCCCTAATACCCAGTGGGACGCAGTGCCATATAACCAATTTTCAGTCATTACTGCTGGAAGTGTTTCAGATTAGTAACTCATCTATCGCTGACCCCTCTATTCCACTCATCGTGTCCCTGCCTGCTCTTTCTCCTTGGAAAATACTTTGGCTAATTAGGAATGCCGAAGGTTTGACTCGGGTCTTTTAGGTCAGCTGATACTAAAAAACAGCGGGAAAGAAAAATTATCCTCAATTAATATTAATAGGCGACCTACAGCTTCTAAAGCATAGCTCGAGGAGATAATAACAAAACACTAAAAAGTGAGTGAAACACGAGTGTTTCATTAACATGGAGAAATCGCAAACGCAGACAATAGATTTATAAGTTATTTCATTTTGTAGACTTCAAGACACCTACTGTCTGACTACAGTCGCCAGGGAAACCTCTGACGGACTTGTAACGTCGCAAAACTGGAGCTAAGGGGGTTGTCTTAGAGAGATCGCACATCAAGGAGTAAATAAGAACAAGAGACAAAGGCACAGAGGTCCAGGTAACAACAAAGTCTTCGCAAAGAAACTTAACATAATGGTCAAGTGCTGCGGAGAGGCACAAAGACACAAAACAGCAGCTGTCGTGGCAGCAGCAGCAAGAGCAGTACTATCAGCAGACACACATGTCTGTTCTCATTTAACCTCTCCCAGAATGCAGAGCGGGACTGTATCTCCCTTCCCCAGCTGCCCAATTGTTTGCCCGAACACAATGAAGTATGGCAGCTCAACAGGTCTCTCCTTTCCACTCTTATATTATTATTTTTTTGTTGAAAACAAGATGTCAGCTTCTATCCAAAGAAAATAATAATATTATAGTGGTATTTAGACACTGTCTCAGCCTGTCTTTGGAGGATCATTACCACTGCAGTTTGGTCTTCTTAATGTCCTCTGCAGTTCACATGTTGTCTGTCTCCTTGTAGAGGCCGAGCTTTTTATTTACTTCGATATTCCCTTTTCTATGGTAACGGCATGATTTATCCTGCTGTATTCACAAGGTCGATGAGTTGCCAGCCATTTGAGTAAAGTAGCAACCTTGGGAGATTTGCGGACATCCTCTGGTAATCAATTTTCGAAGAGTCAAAAATTTAATTTTAGTTGACATTTTAATATCTTTAAACTTCATTAAATTGAGAAAGCATGAATTGATACAACTGACTTTGAACACAGTACAAATATTGCAAAACTTGCAAAACTTGCTAGCTTGATTGAACTATTTTTCATATATATATATGTATATATATATATATATATATATATATATATATATATATATATATATATATATATATATATATATATATATATATATATATTAGTATTTGTTTTGGTTTAAATTATTGCCATATCAGACACATATCAGACATATTTATTTCATAGTTTCTAAATAGCCTATTTAGTCTCCCTGTCAAGTCTGTGACAAGCCCCCACCCCCTCCTCCTAACACCTTTGTGTAACTTAGAGTCTTACATAATTACTATGGTCATTGCATGAAGTGCATTTTGTCTGAAATTGTCTCCTTCATGTTTACAGTGACTGTACTTCATTGCGGAGCCTTGGTGGGATACTGGTAGTCATGTGTAGGCTTTGCGCTGGGGCCCGCTTGAGGCATGCGCTATCTCATCTTAATTCCTGATGTAATCTAATTTAATTATATTAGCCATAAAATCCGTTTCCTCATCAACTATTTTTTGACGCTGCTCACCTTTGTTCCACCCGTTATTATTCATTGCTTTTCCGTTCTGTCTCAAAGCCGATGATGCTGCCATTCTTTTTGGCTGAACAATTCCAACCACTCTCCCTCTGGAGGATAAATCAATCAATTTGCTATTACTGTAGAACTCAAAGACACAGATCAATTAAGTTGTTGCTGAGTAATGAATGCATGCTTAATGAAAAACATGCCTTCTCTTTGTGTGTAACGAGGCCATTGGCTCGTCCTGACTCAGTCCTATCTTAACTCTCATCTGTCAAATGATATATTCAATTTTGTCCTAAATATATTACTGAGTCAAACATGTTTACACTGAACACACATATGTCGTGTCATGCTCTGTCCTCTGATGTACCTCCACGGCCCGATCAGATGACCTTAAGAACCTTGTCATCTCGCCGCCACGTTCTTCATGTCTTTTAGCTATTTTCTGCCAAGGCAAAGTGTTAGCAGAGCAGTCAATGCTTTTTCTTATTCAGTAGGTGTTGCTTCCATTCACGCTACTAGCACTTGTTTCAACTAATCATTCTGTACTTTTAGCTTAAACTTATTTTCCTGCTTGATAACACATTTTCTCACATTCTCAATATCAACACATGACGTTAAGGTGACTCAGGTTGGTGCAGTCAGCCCGTTCTTACTGGTAGTTTATTGGTTATCGTGAAAGGCGCGATCAAGATCAGCCTCACACCTTCTTCTGTTTCTCGCATATGTATTTTTATTTTATTGAAACCTTTATTTAACCAGGAAAGTCCCATTGAGATTAAAAATCAATTTTTCGAGGGAGACCTGGCCAAGACAGGCAGCAGCATAAAAAACACATAGTTACAGACAGAAAACACAGAACAAGACAAGTTAAAGGAAACAAAAAGCTAAGAGACAGTGACGTAACAGAGTTCATTTAAGAAACATTAACAATTTTGGGAACCTGCCTCTATTTCTTTCATTTTAGATTTAAAAGCAGTAAGTGGTGTCGGTTCTTTGAGTTTTAAAACATTCTGCAACATATTCCAAGATGAGGGGGCAGAATACACAAGTTTCCCATTTCCGTTCTGGCATTTGGGACAGGGAGCATAAAAAAGTCCGGAGAACGCAAAGAGTATTGTCCGAAACTTCTCTGCATGATGAAAACACACAGGTATTTAAGAGCAGACCAAGGATTGCCTTATGAATAAAGGTGTACCAATGACAGAGCCTACGGGTGGCTAAAGCAGGCCATCCTACCCGAGAGTATAACTCACAGTGGTGAGTCAGAGCTTTACAATTAGTAATGAACCGCAGTGAAGCTGGTAAGCTGCACCACCTTACGAAGACAGTTAGCAGAGGCATGCATATAAAGAAGATCACCATAGTACAACACAGGTAAAAAAAAAAAGTAGCAGCAACTAATCATTTTTTTACATTAGTTGAAAAGCACAGCTTATTTCAAAAATAAAAACCCAGTTTTAACCTCAACTTTTTCCCCAGGTACTGTACATGTAAAGTGAGGGAGTCATCAATCAGAACACCGAGTTAACAACCTCTATTTCACTTCCTTCATGAGTGCCCACCGAAGGGATATTCTGTGGCCTACTCCGACAGTTTGAAAACAACATTGTCTTATCTGTATTTAGAACAAGTTTCATTTTGAACAACATTACAAGCATTTTGCAAGAGATCAATTGCCTGCACAAGAGTTGACGCACAGCAATATATCACATGCATGTGAGAATGTGAGTGTGTGTTTGTGTCTGTGTATTATAAAATGTATATTTGTAATCCTGAAATTTGTTTTTCAATGATAAAAACATACAAAACACACATAAACATCATATAGTTTAATAAAATGGAAAGATATCTGTGACATACATTTTTTTTGTATATTATACAGTATATGATGGAATATTTTTTAAGTTGGTTATTGTGATGATTCTGGCAAGGATAAAGGTATCCCATAGTGTGGAAACTATGGGGTCAGTAATTAATTTCCATCCTGGGCGGTTTGACAGCAGTCTGCCCCTCATTGCCTAGTTTATGTTGAATATTAACAGGGAAGACAGAATAATATTAGGCTTAGACCTGACAGGGCTTTTGGAACAGCCTTGCATGTCCTCTTCCCATTACACACATAACAGGGCACCTTTTACCTGACCTCTTAGTTGAATTTTTAATTGCAGAATGATTTGACAGAGATAGTTTCCTGGTGTGTGATGTGCAGGGTGGCAGAAAGGTGAGGGAAAGAGGAGGGAACCACAGATGAAGACAATTTTAGATCTGAGAATCCATTTATTCCATGCGAGTCGCTGCTCCTATACCCAAAAATGATTTTTAAGAATGATTGGGTGGGGAAGAAACGCAATGGGGGGTAGAAAATGAGAGAAATAAAGAGAGGGAGGGCTTTTATCCCATAATCAATTCTAAACACTTTGGCAGAGATCAGAGGCAATGCGTGGGGTTTTGGAGTGAGAGAGAGCAATAGAAAGTGGAGGGGGCAGGAAACTGTCCTGAAATAAGAACGCCGGTGTGCGCCAGCAGGGGAGTCTCTGCTTGACTCTGGGTTGGTGGTGCCGGGCAGCCAGCGGGAACAGGAGGAGGGATGAAAGAGGTGGGGATTGATAGACACTGAGGGAGACCAGCAGCGCACTATCTGAATGAGAAGCAGGCTCTGAGCTCTCTGTGCGACGGTCCTCCCTGCATGCACATCGTGTGTAAAGCGCTCAGCTCGCTCCCCTCCACTGCACAAACAACGAATGTATGGTTCAGATTCTGCAGAAAGTCTTTGCAATCATTCACACAGCACTGGCAGGAGGCACACTGCTGCATTAGTCAGTTAATTACCGGCCAGAGTCACATTAGCAGAGCTGACTTTTTTTCTTCTTCTTCTCTTATTCCCCTTTCCATCATTTTTGTAATATAGCCATTTTAATAGCGAACCTGGTACATTTGCCTTGGTACATTATGTTTGGTAAATTGTATTCTTCCCTCTAGTTCATTAACACCTTTGAATTCATAAAAGATAAATCACTGGGAAACGTGATTAATGGTTTTGCCATTTAAAGTTGATTCTGATACTTACAGCAGCTGATTGATGAATGCTAGAGTAAGAGTATGTGCTGTTTCCAGACATTGCATGATGTCGCCTTTTGCCTTAGCTGTATTATTAAATATGATACACGGGAAGGTGAGCGACACTTCACAGACGTCAGGGTACCGATACTGTCATCTTGTGCTCCAGCGTCTGGTTATAGATGGAGCGAAAAAAGCAGTTGGAACTCCACTCGGTCCCCATGGGATGGTGTGTTTTCTTCTCACCAGCCCGTCGCCTTGATTGTTTTTTTCTTTGTCTCTTGGGTACATCCACTACCTTAAAAATACCCTGGCAACTTCCTTTTGACTTTTTTTCTTTCTTTCAATTCAATGGGGTTTCAAAGTAAGACATGAATAGTTGGTTGTATTATTGTAACAGCTTAGAAAAACAAATCATTGATTTCATTTTTAAAATCGGATTTTTTATTCCGAACACACTGATGTGTTTAAGCATGTAGGCAGGCACTTACATGTAGCTCGGGGCGATGCTGCCTCTGCTTAATTCTTGCTCATTTATTGATCTTGAGGTAATCTTGGAATTACACCTAAAAGTGTCTGGCATAGCATCTGAATCGCTATGGTGTCTTGAGTGGTGAAGTTTGGAGCTGGTTGTTCTCGCTCTCTCTTGTATGATTAAGGGCAACTTTCATCATTTGTTCAGCCTCTTGAACAAAGGAAGGCTAATCCATTGATTGTCTTTTTAACTCGTGGAATGTGGAAGTGTCTTGGGTCAAGATATCAAGTGGCATATTTCAGAGTGAAACAACAATATTCTTTGCAAGAAACTGACATTGAAAAAGTGAGAGCGAAGGCATCAGGCTGAGAACAAGTGGTCCACATGCTGAGTCCATTTCTTGTATTGTCTGGAGACCTTTTGTTGAATGCATCTGTTATTTCTTCTCTCAGATGTGAGGAACCTGTTTGGATGTGTTTACAGCACCTGCTCTCCCACATGCCAGTCAGTCAGTCAGTCAACGATTTTAAATGAATAATGCTTTGGATTCCTTCCTGATGAAAATACTGTGGAGACTTGTCAAAGGCTCAAACAACCTCTGTGTGTCCTTGTTATCATCTGTTCCTCCACCATGGCCTGAAGGCAACAGCTCAGTCAATGTTTATTGCATTTGTTTTCAGCATTTTGATAGAAAGTTTCAGAGTTGCAACCTTGTGAAAATGCCTTGTGAGAATATCGCCATTGCGTTCATCTGCCTCTGATGAAGGGAAAAGACGGGAAACAAGGAAAGATGAGATCCAGACATTCTCTAGAAATAGGAAAAAAAGTAGTTTGAAATCTCCAAAGCGATCCGTTGTTGTTTGTAGATAATATAGTTTGTAGATATTTGAGACTATTTTTCTGAGCGGCATCTCAACAAAATGTTCATAGTTGTCTGTTTTTGTCAATGCTTTTCTTTTGTACTAATAAGTCTATTAATGTGATGTTTCTCCCCACAGAGGAACATTTGAATAATTTAATCTAAATTATCATGAATGTTATTGATAATTTAAAAAAAGACTTGTTTGTGTGTTGGAGTCAACTCCAGTGAGACCTCTCAACACTGAGTGTGTTTCGGACCAGCAGGTGGCTGCAGGACCCAGTGTTCAACTAGCAAAAAAAAGACTTCCATATTTGGAACAGTTCAGGGTGTCCTGGGTAAAGACACTGGCTCAGGGCTTCAGTGAGCGGGAGCAGGAGTGGTGTGCAGCTGCCAGATCAGAGAAGCGCCAGTTTAAAACCTACATGCCTTCCAGCGGCGTTTCAATTCAGTCTCTGCCTCCTCATCCGTCCGATCTCTGAGTGTCACTTTTGAATGTTTGGTTAACAATATAGTATAATTGGTGACATATAGATACCAACAATTCAAACCTCTTTAACAGTGTTGCATCCCACATTTATCTTTCCTAACCCTCCTCACCTTTTTTACGCCAGCGGCGGCGGGGGGGGTTGGTGAGGGATTTTAAAATCATCAGAAATCATTTACAGATGGCTGAGTGTACACTTCACCCCGGCCCAGTTCACTGTTTGCAGACCTCAGAGCGGTGCGGGCAGCATATTCATGCAGTCGATCTAATTTATGGCTCTATTCAGTATCAAATATGTGGCTACGTGGGTGTGTGTGTTTGTGTGTGCGAACAGGTCACACTCAGTAAAAGCTCCAAATTAAATATCCAGATTCAAGAGCTTCTGCTATTCAGTAACATGCTGACCTGCAACTCTGTTGGTTAAACCTCCCAAAAGCAAAGTTCATGGTCTTTTTTATCTCTTTCGCCTGCACAGTTATCAAAAAAGTTTCTTAGCTCAACTGGAACTCCTGCTGTTTCCTTAGTGATTGCGTAAGTGTATAGCACATGCATCTGTGTTTTTGAATTTGTGTTTGATATCAAACTTTATATATTCGTCCCAATACACTAAAAATCTTGAGTTTATATTTGTCATACAGGCAAATAAAGGATGTTTATGTAATGCTGCAACTTTGGCCACTGCAGCATTTCTCTTTTAATATGGGAAAGTAATTTGGTCCTAATGCCAGACTGACAGTTACAATGGATGTGCCAGGCCCTCGGTTACAAATCAGTAGATGGGAGGTGGCAGCAGAGTGGACCCAGCAAAAATACAGCCGCCGCACCCTTATTCTGTCACCGAGTTTATGCTCCTGTTTACCAGAGGAGCCAACAGCTGGGCCGATAAGTACTGAGATTATTGTTTATTAAAAAGGAGGAGGGAAGGGTTGTAGTGGAGGCGCGTGATGCATTACCTAAACAGCAGAGATGTGACAAGTGTCTCAATCCACTCATGTAACCTGGGAGTCTGTTTCTGTTTGTTTCATCTGACCGTGTGTGTTCGTACATATAAAAAGCAAAATAACCAACTGTTATGGCCTCATTTACTAATGCCCTCTTTTTTGTCATCTTAACCTCAGATATATTTGTTTGATTACCAACGTCCCTGTGCTTCGTTTTAAACACCTGTATCACATCAACTAGCCTTTTTCAGAATTTTTTTTGCATTTACAGCATATTTCCCAACATCGGATTTCACCTTGAGTGGTTGAAAGAGCAGGAAGAGACTAATTTGCTGCCTTGACAAATTCAAGTCCAACAAGCGGTGGGTGCACTTCACACGGATAAAAGTACTTTTATCCGGTGTTTGGTATTTAGGTTTAAATTTAAGCAGGGCCGGAGTGGGGCCACTTTTCAGCCCGGGAATTTCAGGCTCAAGACCGGCCCACTTTTTCCATGGTAGTGGAAATTGGATAAATGAAGCAACAGTTCAGCTCTTACTATCCTGTAGTTTTCTTTTTATTAATACCATGGTCCAACAAATAATGTAAAGGTTAAATACAACAATAATAATCCACTCAAGATGAGAAGTTAACAAAAAATATTCCACTATTCCACAAGGATAGGTTGATAAATTAACAAAAGCAGAAATAAATAAAACATTTGAAACGTATCCCACTCTTCAACAAAGAGGCATATTGAACTAATGTTTACAGTTCAACTCACAGTACAGTATACAGTTACATTGTGAACAGCACCAACAGCATCTACAGCATCAGTAACCGCCTAAGCAGTGCACTGGTTTCAGACACTGTATCTATAACTGTGTCGTTGCTTATAGACATGAGGATCTCCTTCTCTGTGCACATTAACATGAACGCCTCCAAGTTTTTCTTTAGCATTCCAACGCATTTTTTTATATATATATAGTGGTGATTTACTCCTTTACTACATCCACTTCTGAGCAAACAATGCATATTGGTTCATCAAGTACTGTCATATACTGCTCTTTCTTACAATATATAACTTTAATTCATATTGTTTCCTCTGTTATCCTCTCTACCTGTCCCTGTAGTCATGGCCTCCTCATTGCAAATGTCGGGCTCATCAGGAGACTGTCTTATCTGCTGCTCCGAAGCTACAAAGAAAAATTAAGAGTCATATTACTGCATACTTCAATATCAATATCAATATTATATATCAATATTTGCATAATATTTGCAAAGTCTATGGATCGCCATATTTTGGGTGATATATAAAGGCTAATATTTAATTAAATTTAATATTTTGCTTGGGAATAGGTTGACAATGCTACAACGATATTAATCAAGGCTACAACGTTAGCCGAATAGTTAAGTTGCTAATCATTAGGCCTTTGTCTCTCTTTACCAGTTGCCACTTGTGTTTGTCCTCTTGAAAATAAATCGGTAAGCTTGGCACATTTGGCAGCATCCTCCTCCAATGCCTTTCTTTTTTTCAACCTGGCTTTTTCAGCCCCTCCTGCCCTCTTCCTCCGTCCATCCTCCCTGACGCGTATCGTTGTGGTCGGGCCGGCCCAGCTATCGTAGCCTATCTGAGAAAAAGTTTTGGAAAAGACGGCTATGGACCGAACCAACTCTATTTGGGAGGGGTGAACTTCCTCGCATGGTACAACCCATGCAGAGGCTGCGGTGTCAGAATGCGGAACGTGTGTAGCTCACTTTAAGAGAAGATGGACTAACGTGACAAATGTCAACAAATAAAATTCTCGACCGGCCCAGAACTGAAGCGGCCCACTGGGAACTCTCCCGATTCTCCCGATTACCCACCCCGGGCCTGAATTTAAGTAATTTACGGGATGGCCAGATAATGCAAGGTCAAAACCTTCAATTGGGAACGGCCACATTGCTTTTCTGCCATGTGACGTTGATCAAGGGAGAAGACAAATGATGCATGTTGTTCCAGATGCAGCCAGCGGTGTGTGGAGGTTCCCAGCATCTCTCAGAAGAGCGACATCGAGAGCTGAATTCAGAGTTTTGATGTGTGTGCACATGCATCCCCCAAACAGAAAACTGTTCTTTTAGACAGCTTACTGCCAAAGCAGCGCTCATAGAATACAATATTATTGATAATCAGAATAATTCAATGTAAATTCCCCTGCAGCTGGAGTGCTGCTTAGACAACCCAAATAATGTTTTCAAATGTATGATTATGAATTATAATGGCTTTCCTGATACACCCTGAGCTCAGTTCAATTTCAGCAACACTGCAAATATGAGATATTGGCTCGATCACTCCACTTCTAAGTTTCACTTTGCTGTGATTTTAATGTAAAATACCTTTTCTTTTCAATAGCGGTAGAATGGAGTAGGATCTTATGGAAAAACAAATCAGTATAATATTCATATTCATGTCCCAAGTAGACACACAGAGATAGTAGTTTGGCAACATGTGTCATGGCTGATTAATGTATTTGTTTTACCTGATTCATGTTTGATCCTGTTAACCTATTGTGCACCCCTGGGTGCTAGTTAACCCCTTGAGGGACACAAACAATTAAATAGCTGCTGGTTCTGTAGGATTTTGATTCAACTTATCTGCGTGTGTCAGCTAGAAAATAGTAGAACTCCTTTTAGTAAAACAAAAAAGAAAAAGCCTTTTGGGTTCAATAATAGGTTAATCGCCTAAAAGGCGGTACTTTTCTACCAGATCAGTGTAAGTGGTGTAAAAACATTTACATTTACTGGTCATTTTGTTTATGCAACATTTCCTAGATAGTTGTCAGCCTGAGGTTCTCAAACCCAACCTGTCTATTGCCATTAGTCTCAACACTTAGCCTTTACTACACTGACACGAATGCCTCCGTTTTCTACTTCAAGGCCCCACGAGTCAGAGCTATAATAGCCACTTTGTCCAGCCGGCTATAAGAAGGGGATGGCTGGTGCTGATAGAGCGAGGACCTACTTTTTATTTACGTTTCGACATTCCTGTTGTTGTTGCGTCTGCTGGGTGTCGCAGTGTCTTTTCCTTGAGACACAAAATACTGGCGGCCTCAGTTTTCTGGTTCAAAGCCTAGTTTAGTCAGGGAGCAGAGCTTCCCTTCATGTGTCAAAGAAATAAAAAGCTTCCACTTAACACTGTTGTGCATGACTTCATCCGGCAGATTATGCTCAACCGACTGTGAGGGTTGGTGTGTCGCAGAGAAGAGCGGGTGCTGGTCTTCCCACCTGTGTGTGTGTGTGTGTGTGTGTGTGTGTGTGTGGTCACCCTTCTCTTAGTGTGTGAGTGGCTCTTCTATCTCCTGTGTGTACATTAGAGGTTGTGTGATGGGATGGTTATAAATCAAAAATAATTAATCTTCTTTTGTCGACTGTTAGGGAGTACCATTCTTCTTGTGCATGTTCTGCCATTACCCTGACAATGCAAACCATGCTTCTGGGTGCTTTCTCATTATATTTAGTGTTTATGGATTTTCTGCTTATTATACAGTTTGAAGCACCTGAAAATGGGGATATATCTGAAATTAACTAGTTTATGCAATTTGCCGTCCAAACATGTCTGAAGGCTTAATGTGTTTATAGCAGTTATGAACAACCATATTCAAAGGCAGGGAAGAAAGCTGGGCGAGGAGATGCAATAATTGTTTAAATATGGAGATAACAGACAGACTTTGTGCACTCAAAAATTAGCAAAATTTTTTATAAAGAATGACAAACTATAGAGCGAAGTTCAAATCCTGCTGACCTCAACACACTTGGGCTAATCGCTGCTTAAAGTGGGCATGAATGTCAGATTGTCAATTAAGGAAAGTTACATGGATTATCAGACACAGTTCGACAAGCAGACTGGTTGGAGCACCCTGATGTCTCGGGTTTTCTTTTCTTAACCCCTGACAACATCAGCAGGGGAGTCACGCGTCGGTCCCTAATACGTATTAAATGCAAGTAATACAGTATGGAGGTGATATGGATTTTCTGGGTCTGACACAGCGACGCTCTGCTGCATTCGCACAGATCGTCGGGCTACTGGCATTACCCTCGTGATGGATGCAGCCAGAGTTGATTGTACGTAAAGGCTTTAAACCATAATGAGTCCGACGTGATGTACAAAGGCATGCAACATTTGGCTTTGATTTAAAAAAGCTTCGGAAATGAAGAAAGGTGAGGTGAGAGCGAGACGGAGGGGGTTTGCACTTATGTTGTTATTAATCGATCAACAAATATAGCTGTATTGAAACTCCGCTATCAAAATGACGATGGCGTCAACTATTCAAACATAATCCAGCCCTAACAGATTGAAGTCTGCGTTGAAAAGTTGCGTTCAGGTCGTGACCATGGGAAACTAATGTTTGTGATATGAAATTCTGTTTTACAAAGTAGTTTGGCCTTTTTGGTCTCTGTTCTCTTTTCAACTTGTATTATGCTTCTGGATCATGAACTGTAGGGCTTCATTTGTTCTAAATAGTTGTTCTGTTGAATGGCATGCAAATAAATGTTCCAAACAGTAAATGAATAGAATTCAAGTTGTGGCCCATGTCAAGTATTGTCCTACTGCTTGGAAGACATGGATTTATGCCGTATCGGCCACCCTGAGAGTGCACACTTGATCTTGAGTGTGTGAGTGTGAACGTGCAATATGTGTGCACTCATATGCATGATTGTGTGCATATCCCAAAAGCTTTCAGAAGAAGTGCTACAGGTCAGTGCACTCTAACCTGAAGTACGCCTCAGATTTTCTTGAAGAGACAAGACCTCACACATTTAGCAGGAGCACCGAGAGCAGCGGTAAACAGCTATTACTATGCATCCTCACAGTCTGGACCCGCATTACAATTACGGCATGTCTTTCGGTCCAAGTGGATCTACTTGCCCATTACTGTCATATCTTTAAAATGTGGAATCCCCAAAAAAACACATACTTTTTTTGAAGATAAACAGGTCTTAATGAACTGTTTGGGCAATGAGGCGGCCAGCCATGAGTCAGAGAGGACCAGTGGCAAACATGGCAACTGGCAGCGCTCGGTGAGTCCACATTGTCATCAACCTGCCCTTGCCTGTCACTAGGAATAGGCTCCATTTCCTGGCATTGTACCTGATATTATTCCCTCCCGCTGTTCTCTCGCATCAATATTGCATAGGGTGACCACGAGCATGATATGCGCCTATTATGTTTCTCTTGCTAAAAGTAAAGAAGGACATAATCCAGGAGGAAGGAGCTCCCAGTACATTGTTCGCTCTTCGCTATGTGCGTCTGAGTGTTCAAACCCATTACTGTACAAACCTACATAGGAGCTCTTTGCGTGCTTGTTGCTGTAGTGGTTCAAGCCATTAGGAAACACCAGTGGAACTAAACTGATTCATCATTGATAGAAAAATTTACTCGACACCTGGTGGTAAAATCATAATCAGGACATTTATTCTTTGCAAAGAGGAGCAGAGTCAGAATCACAACATGGTGTCAATTGCGTATCCTGGACTGCTCTTAAATATCAATAGACAGAAGGCCACATGACGTCTTCATATCTCCATCATGAGTCATTGCATGTCTTTCGCTTGATTGGCTTGTCAGGGCCAATGTCACAAGGCTTCAAGACATAACTTTCTTAAACTAGAGACATACTGATATTTCAGTCTCCTGTCTATCAGATGATCAGCCAAGGATGTTTCTGTAAGCATGTACCAGATGTGAGTGTTCAAGACGAAGTCACTGCATTATTAATAATATAACTAATGAAACCGTACTAATGATTCTGAAGGTAACATGAAATACAGTATTAATCAATAGTAAAAATATTTTTCTTCTAACAATCATCAACCATAATTAAATTCATGGTGACATTTATCATTCATGGGCATCCATCAGTTTCAGGCTCTATTGCTCATTATCTCACGTGTCATAATTAGCTGAAGGAAACAGAAGCTTTGTCCTCTCACTGGCACTGCTGTGGTTTATATACAGTAAACCATGCTCTTTGCTTCCTGCTGGCTGCTCTGTCTTTGGGAGGCATTAATAAAGGGGATGCGGTGGATTGAAGGTTAGAGAAGGAAGAGGGAGAGACAGAGGAAAGACAGTGAAACAAGCACTGATGCCTTAACATCTATCATTAAATTGCCCTTGAGCAAGACAGCAAATCCAAAACATGCTCAGTGGCAAACTGTAAAACACTGCTAGGTTTGTGAACACAGAGGAAGATGGTAAATGAGAGGAAGAGACAAGATGATGGATAGAAGATGATGAAAAGGTTTGATCATCAGTGATGACAGTGTGGCATCACCCTCAGAACAATTTAAAGCGCTTGTACTGTATTTGCCTCAAGGAAGAGTTCAAATTGAAATGTAATTTTTTCTTTTTTTCTCACTGCAAGAATAATTTGTTGTTTAGGATATCTACATGACGTGCAAACAAGGAACTGTTATTTTCAGGGCAGGATTGTTTTTTGGTACACTTGACTGAGCCACTGAGAATGATCAAGGCTACCGGCGCACTATCAGGCCAGATACATGTGGCATTGTAGGAAAAGACAGAACCCAAATTATTATCAACATTTGCTTCGAGGCTTGTGATAATGCGTTTGTAAAATAAATACACTTGTGGCCCTTGACACAGGGAGGATTCTGTCAGTATATAATCACCTCTGTGCTTCTGAGCAATGCAGTAAAGAAAATACAAGTCTTACCAAAATCGATGTCTTCTCTTTGGTGTGTTCAGTAGTTCCAGGAGCTCCGAGCTCCTTATTCACCATGTAGTATACTAGACATCACCAGACTTAATCTAGCTATCATCCTGCATATCATTAGCAATCAACTCTTAAATATGAATGTTTAATACCTGACAAGTATTTACAACGAGAGAGCAATTCCCACACGATCCTCTATGGAATAGTTAGGCGTAAGACATGCGCGGGAGTCAAATCTTCGTTTCGCTTGGGCTTCTGTGTTCATGAAAGATTTGTCTCCAAAAATGAATTCCATTGACTTTACATCTGCTTAAAAAGTCTTTACACATGACAAGGCAAGTTTATGTCTAGAGTGCCTTTCAACAACAAGGCAATTCAAAGGACTTTACATACGGGAGAAAGCCATTAAGGAAATATATAACAAAAAGCACAAGGCAACACGGCAGAGTTATCCCGCCCTGTGGTCACATATACTCTGTGATGGATGATTTCACAAGTTGGCTACTGCCAGAGCATCAGCTGGTGTACACCCATTAAAACAATGCAAGCATCCCCACTTTATTTGATACATAACATCTGTGTACTTCGGGTCATCTTTGATCTGACTTTGAAGAGAGAGGATAATGAAAAGAGCTAAACAATGGCAGAGATGCAAGCTACTTCTCCTTTGAAGAGATGACACAAATCTGACAAGACACAGGGGAGAAAAACTTAAGAATACAAAATGAATTCAAAGCATCTGAGAAGCTCTGGTGAAATGAAAGAGGAGAGAGGACGGGAGCAGATGTTTTAATAGAGATGCAGTTGTGCTTTCAAACGAGACCAGAAGTCCAGAAACGTATCCTTATACCTATCTTTTACTATGCCAAGTTAAATTGTGAGTAACTTTCCAGCATAGCACATTTCTACTGGTCAGATTACGCCAGAGGTACTCAAATTGTGAGTGCAAGCCGCAGGGAGAGAGACGAGAGGTGAAGTGAAAGGGTCAGGTGTTCCGAAAGCCACAGGAAGTTAGGTGTTTTGTAGTTTGCCCATTGATTGGGCTCTCTCTTCATCGCTGTCAGCAGCTGGAGGTGCAGCAGTGGATGTGACACACAGCTCATGGAGACAATTAAGGTACTTTAAGCCCCTCTGTGCTCCTTTCGGTCAGTGTAAAGAAAAATGGCATAGAGGTTTTCAAAATAACTCAAACCCCGCTAGTCTTTTTGTTTGGTCATTGTGAAGTGTCCCAGATGCTGCATTGATTGCCTGCATGGATAAAAAAAAAATGAGCAGTTGTCGCACCAGACGGTCATTTCTGTTCCAGTACGATCGCATCCTTAAAATGCTTGTACACTTTGCCTGTTTTCAGTATGAGTTGCCTAAATATTATCCTAAAAAATATCATGCCTTAGTTTCCAGGAAAAGTATTTGGCAGATAAGTTTCATAAACATTCCATTGTTATTGATATAAAACATAATTTCAATTAAATTAAATTACCGTAACTAAATAAATTAACTAATAGAAATGTTTTTTTAGCGTTCTGAGGGGCAGAAGATGGTATTGGCATATTTCTCCTCCTACAATTAGTAATGCTTTGTGAGCGCCAAGCAGTGTTGCTGGGACTCTAAAGACTAAGTTGGAAAAATGAATGAATCTGTCAGACAGCAGAGGGAAATGTGATTGAATTTCTCTCTTTGGCTGCTTCTGATATGCAGACTTTATTGAAGTGTGTTCCCTTATTTGTGCTCCAACACTTAATTACTTAAAGTAGATCGTTTTTCCGTATTAAGATTTTGTCTGTCCACCAGACAAATCTTTAAAGCACCAACTCCGAGTAGTGGAATTGTCTTCTAAACTACTTGGTTTAATGTAAACCTTCTCCCCACACTTACTCTCATTACTCTGCAATTGATAAACAAGAAAGCCAGAGCCCGAAAAGAAGAAGTCCTCTCTGCATTTCTACTGCGCTGGCCCAGCGGAGACCACGTGCCCCGTGTCCTGACCGAGGAGAGCATGTGTTAGACGCCACGGCACACAGGGATGTCATTAATATCTCGGTGTCTGCTGGAACTATCGAGCGCCAGGTAGTGAAAGCGTGATCCAACACTCTCGTACCCGACGCCCACATCAATAGTACTTCACCCAAATACACTTGGGGTGAATATGAGTCCCTCTTTCGCGTCAAAGACACCATAATGGGCAATTAAACAGCTCGTCTGGTAGCAGCATACTGGGGCTATGTAAAGGATTGGGCGTTTAGTGGGTGACTAATTGGCATTATCCGGAATGGAGCGTATACAGTGTTTCTGTTTCCTGTGTTAAACTCTGGCAGCTGAGTTGTGGGTTTATGGATGGCAGACTGCAGCTTTGAAAAAAGTGTCTTGTATTACATTTCATTGAAACCTCTTCCACTATTGTTGTTAATCGTGTTATGTTTGAGCAGGTAATGAAGTTTCTGGGGCGGAAGAGTGTGGTCATCCATCCTAATAAAGGTGTTCTTGGTGTGCTTCACATGTCATTGTCTCTCACTTAGCCGAGGCAAATAGGTTTCCCAATAGATCAGTGCAAAGACGCTGTCGGCCAACACATTACAGTGTCTGTGTGTGTATTTGAAAAAGGGTGTGGGGATATGATCAATGTGATGTATAATAATTGAAATAATATGACCTTAGAACGAGTAAAAACTTGGTTTAACCCACAACTTACACGTGACATATCTATTATTTACTGCCTAAGCAAGGCAGTAAAGCCTGTAACATAATCCCAGAGTATTCATACCCACAAACGGTTGTGCATGGAATAAAACATTGGACTTCCCTCCAGGGTTGCCTGCTCCTTCGCTGTTCCTCAAGGCATGCATCATTAGCCACCCGGGACCAGATTTACCTCCTGTCCCTGTAATTAGAATGCAGCCTCTCCAGCTGAGATATGACCAGGAGCTTTCTCTATTTGTATTAACCATGCAGCTGCAGCTCCTACTGTACAATATACACTCGCAGACTTCGGGGCAGACTTTGTGACATGATTCCACAAGTCCTTACATGAACCAACAATACGTTGAATTGTTTTTTTTATTTTCCAGGTGACGGGGACAAAGAAACCCATATGGAAGCACACCACTTCCTTATGGGTGTATATGAAGCCAGACTACTCCAGAGTCAGTTCACATCAAATATGACAACAAACTTATGTGTTGCTGGTTGTGTTCTTGGCGTATGGAGACTCCTAATGTGTTGCAGCGTGATGAAAATGTTCAGTCACACTTAAAGAAAAATCAAAGTGTAATTTGGTCCTGAGGACTACTGATATGCTGCAGAGTCATCTGAAAGCTGAGAAACTGAAGATTAATTGAAGATGCAGCTCAGCAGTGTGTGTCAAGTTCTTCGAGTCAGAAATAAAAAATAATGAATTAATCCGTAAAGATAAATTGCGAACGTGTAAAAAGCTTTAGCACATCATGATGGAAGTATGTGATGGTCATTCCCATGCTCACTTCTGTCTCATACGTTGTTGTTCACAAACTCCCTTATCGTCAATACACCTAGAATAGCCAAACGTCCTCTGAATGCCCTATAGGTCTCTAGTTATTTATGCAACTCTGAGACTGTTTATGGACCCCCGTATGCAGAAATAACAAACGCACCACTTTTAGAATAGGCGTAAATAACACATTTATACAGCACACTGCATTGGATAAACATAGAGTGGGCACGTCTGTTGAGGGGAGACTCGTGGGTACCTATAGAAATTCCCATTTTCATTTGAGGTGAGAGGTCAAGGGACCTTTCTTAAATATCTCAAGCCAGTTTCGTCTCGCCAAAATTTAGCTCAACTTTGGAGCGTTATTCAGCCCCATTCTCCAAAAAGCTAGCATGACAGCTAGTTCCAATGGATTCATTTGGATCGTCGAGTTTGATACCTTCACTCCAGCTTTAAGACGGAGCCTGCTCCCGCCTCTAAATGACAGTAATGTCGGCCGGGATCACTTGCAATTCCCCGGGTAATAAAGACCATGAGAGGAATATTCAAACCCACCAGGTTTAACACTCTGCCTCGCTTTCTCTTCCATTATACTACAAACGTACGTGCCTCCACTCTTTGGCGAAGCTTTTTTGGAAACGTATATTATTTGAGAAATCAGTTTGTGTTTTTTTTTAAATGCTACTTCTAAAAGGCAACATAATACGGCATTTTATCAGCGACAAATCTCACTTTAATACCACAATGAAGAACGTTTGTCACGACTAACAACTCCTCGCTTCTACACAGCTCCTTTATATGCCTTTGAATGTTTCCTAATTAGTAATGTACAACACCTCTATATCTCTTTCCTGCTTCATTCATTCTTTAATTATTTTCTCTCTTCCCTTTTTTTATTATCTTCCATTCTTTTTAACCTTTCGTTCCTCCATTACCAGAAATGAAACGTCACTTCTTTAATCCATTGCCTCCCCTTTTCCTTCCTTCTACTCCCTCTCCTGACTTCCTTTCTTACTTCCTTTCCTTCTTCCCTTCACCATTCATAACATTTTCTTTTGTTGCTTTTTTCTTTTTCCCATCTCTCTCCCACCTGTCTTCAATTCTTATATACTTGCAACACTCCCACTCTTCTTATAGTTCCTTCTCCTTCAGCTGCTCCTTACGACATAGCTACTCACGCAGTCACTCTCAGCAATCATGCTGCACTTTCCAGTTTGTCACATTATCTTTTTCAATTGTTTCCCTTTTATTTTCTCTCTCTTTCTTCTTTGACCTTGTTGCAAACATACAGTGGCTTATAAACATACAATGGATTATTGTAGTAATTTGTGTTGTCCTGGAGTTACATTTACCTTGTTTTTCTTGGCTGTCTCACATATTTAGCACAACTAGTGTACCAAAACAAAATGAGAGGAAATATTGATTGAGTACTAATTCACAGTGATATTAGTGATGTCCGTCGATGGGAGCTGTTTCTAAAAAGTTTTTTTTTAGAGTGTATAGTGCTATGCTAGCAATATGAAGTCACCATTTACATGTTTGTGTGGATTGTTTTGTGTGGGAGTATGAAAGCATCGTTTGGGTGTGGAACCATCATTTCTATCACACTGAAAGGAAAGACAGGACAGACATAAATCACAATCCCTCAAAAGAAAGAAGGGATTATGATTCTCATTTGGACAAATAGCTTGTCTCCTGTTTTCTTCAGTGTATTACAGTTAATGCACTGTGTTGGAAACGAACAAATAATGAACACACGCCAAACAATAAGGCCATTGTGAGAATATGTTAATTCTGTACTTTGCTCCAAGGTCAGATTTGTGTGCCACAGCATCTCGCGTACAGTGCACTTTATTCCCCATGTTTTCAGCATTTATCAGCCGACCACACTGAAGCCTATGCATTCAAACTGTGTGATTATATCACTATATCTTCTGAGTCTGGATTAGAGAGCAGGAGGCTTTTAATTTGCTCCTGGGTGTGCATGTGTGTGTGTGTGTGTGTGTGTGTGTGTGTGTGTGTGTGTGTGTGTGTGTGTGTTTGTACGGAACAGTGAGCTGCAACCATTCTATATGTATGGCAATGCAACTGTGTGTCGAAAAAGCAATCTAAGATTATATCAAAAAGGCCAAAGAAAAAGAAAAAGAAAAAACTATATTCTCACAGCAGGGCATATACTGTATATACATACTGTGGTTTATGGTAATGCAGTTGGCCTGGCCGAAGAGCACGGCTGGGATGATGATGATGATGAGGTGCAAATCTAAAAGCCATTACACCTCCCTATGAGTTCTATTATCACCGCTGACTAATAATTGCATTGGGCTGTGGTGCTACGAGAGCGACAGCCTGGTGCTGGTGCTTTTCTTTATGGCGCGGCCCGATATGATCTTAGAGCGCACTGGTGCGAACGCTCTGGACTTTTTATGGTGTCCTTTTGTGTCACACGGGCCAGACGGAGCTGAGACAGAGAGATAGGAAGAGGAAGAAAAGGGAGAAGGAGTTAATGTTAATTAACAGAGAAGAATGAAGGAGGGGGGAGCAAAATCAAATCTCATTTATGGGAATATTTACTGGTCCTCTGCTCTCATTTTAATTCATCCTTTTTCTTTAAAAAAAGAAAGAAAAAGAGAATAATGAGGCCGGTTTTACTATTAAAGGGATGATGGGTCATGCAAGGACGGGTGAGTGGAGAACGCTGAACTGAAATGACATCTCTCCCATACCTTCACTAATTTAATGCTGTTATTACTGGTGTAAGTGGATTTTCATCTCTCTATCTGCAATCCAACATTCAGTCATTGATATTTAACTTTAAATGAGCTTCCCTAAAAAGGATCCCCAAGGAGAAGTCTGTTGGTTTCAATAGGCAATTTTATTCTCTAATAAAAATAATGAGACAGCGATCTCCAAGAGGTGAGGCTAATAAGCTTGTGAGCACTGGTGAGATCTTTTCGTCTGGCTGAGAAACTCATGGCTGGAGAGGTAAGACAACGCACTCCATCAACTGATCAACCGTAATATGGACCGTGTCATGTGTGTCCAAATGGCAGCAAATTGGACACTGCACTGCCGTGGGTCCCCAGCAATACACCTGCCAAGTGTGAAGTAGATCTGATTACTGGTTCTCGAGATATTCAAAGGACACACGCACATACGCACCTGGCTTTATAGTTAGGTCATATGTCACTACCTCTGTTTTGTTTATCGCCCTTTGCACTAATAATAAAATACAAAAAGATCAAAAGTGTATTTGCATGTGCCTGTTCTCAGGCAGCTCAAAGGAGCGCGCAGCAGCATCATCAGTCACATTTACATGGATCTGGTGAAGCAGTCAGGAGCTCATCTCCCTCTCCTTTGAGCTTTGGTAAAAAAAGATGCATCTGCAATTATTTCCCCTCTCTTCAGCCTCATCATTATCTCAAAGACCTCCCTCTATCTCCCTCTGGTTTCGTCATGGTTGTCCATCAAGAGCGTTGCTTTGATATTCATGTGGCTGCGTGATTGAGATGCAGAAGAGATAGTTGCAAGGTCCTAGGTCATTTTCTTCTCCTTCTATGTTTTCCTTTTCACCTCTTGCACCTTTTCATCTTTATCTCCTCTCCGGCATCGGTTCATCCTCTCTGCTGCTTCTTTGAGGTTGTATAACTGAATTTCTGCCTGCATCGCAAGAAAACCTTTTTATGTGATTCACATAATAATCAACAGTTTTAACCGCAGAACACATCATGACATGCTTTCAGGTCAGCCTGAGCTCGGCGAAGGAAGGGAAGAAAGCAAAGACCATATTTTATCTTTTGCTCTTACTCACTTTTTAAATTCAGAAGTGTCAGGCATTCATTTTGCATTTGACGTCCCATCCAGACAAATCCTTGCTCTTCGGTCAATTCCTGTCGAAGCCCCAACACTATTTTGCGCCAGTTAGCCTGCAGCCGCCACTATTCTGGTGTAGAGAGTTTGTAATTTGCCCTGCGGGATGAGTTAAACTTGCTTCTAATTTTTTAAGAAAGTTTTTGACCCTCTAAGAAAAGAACACTTTTGAGAAAGAATTCGGGCAAATCCACTTGATCCGGATTTACTGAGGATTTGTGAATTCTTCCTGCAGACTGAACTAAACTGAACCTTTTACCCTTTTTTGCCTCATAATGTTTCTCAGGAGGTTCCTTAATACACCTTTTGTTCAGTTTGTCACACGTTCTGTACCTCTTCATCATCATGTTCTGGCTCGTGTTTCTGAAATAAATCTACTTTAGTTCCTGTCTCGAACTGTTAGTTTACACCCTCGCTGCTGGGAATACAGCTCAGACACACACGGATGCCCATTCATCTATTCACACACACACACTCACACACACACACACACACACACACACACACACACACACACACACACACACACACACACACAAACTCTTAACAGATACTCACACCACGCGGTGCTAGTAAACTGTGATGCAACCATGGCCTTTTGATGCCTAGGTCGTCAGAGTTTTAGGAGGACAACTTGTCGCAGACCCCGGAAACGTGTTAGCCCTCCCGGCCACAGCATTTGCACCACTGACCTTTTTCAGACAGACACTCTTGTGCACAGCCTCGGCCACGTCTGCAAAGTCAAAGCCAATATTCAGTGATTCATTTCATTTGGATGCTCGAGTATATCCTCTCGGCTGAACCCCTCTGCCTTAGGCAAGGATAAAGCTGCAGCCCGAGCCCTTTGGGGGGGGATGCAGTGGATGTCCCCCCTCATCAGCTTTCAGCCACTGTCACGTTCCCAGCCGACACAGAGAAACAACACAGGGACAGGGATCAGCATTTAGGAGGTTACATGTGGCTTGTGCCCTGTCTGCGCTTCTCACGTTGGGTTTTCTGGATCACGGCCAGACACGATGACTGAGCCACTTAACACGCTCAAGCAGGCATTAAGAGAAGCAGCACAGTGGTCAGTAGGTTGCTGTTTGACAACCAGGCTGTATCTTGGGGGCTAAAACCCTTCTGTCTTTGTGTTACAGTGAACAGGAGTGGGAGGGAAAGGAAGCAGGGGGTAAAGTAGGCTGGAAATGGGCTTCAGAGGATGTGGTCCTATAGAGCTTTGCCTGCTGCAAGAGCATTTTGTATTCACCCTCCGAGGGTTGTGTCAGCAAAGTCTCAGAGGTCAGCATGAGAAGATGCATCCCTACCGCACACTCATACTCTCTGAAACTGGAGAAATATCAAAGTTTTTCAAAGAAAAGACATTGGAGTGTCACCTAATATAAAGCATTGTAAATGTCATCTGCTGTTCTCAGATTTATCGAGGCTTCGCGCATGTTTGTATCAGCATCAATTTCAAGGTTTTGAAGAAAGAAACACCCCGAACTCCCAGAATGATAACTTTGGATAATGGGGATTTTCTGTCCTCGTTTGGTCATAACGTATAGCTATAACCCACAATAATGATTGCTGTTGACATTTCGCAAGTGCATGCATTTCGAGGCAAAAAGTTGTGGCCCAATAAAGCGACATGGTAGGGCGATTACTGCTTCTATGCTGCGAAGGTGCTCAGCCATTACATTTATGTATTGCATGGCGAGCGAGACACAATTGTGAGAAAGAAAAAACACGAGTTAGATCAGAGTTTAGCTTTAAACATAAATAGGTAGGGCAAAACATAAACAGCGACGAGTGATTATATGTATCTGTTCAGGCGTATTTTAGAGCAATCATTGGTTTCATCTGTCACGAGGCAGATATGTTTGAAATGAGGCATCCGGTATCAAGGGAAAGAGTTCCCAAGCTCTGATTGTTCCCACTGATCTGAAACACATCTTGCCGCTTACAGAGATTTGAGCACTGTTGCTAAAGCTTTGCTGTCGTTAAATCTGGAAAATATAAAAATTATAATGTACCTATTTTTTTCTTTCTTCTAACTTCTGAGAGTGTTGGCTCTCAAAAAGAAAATCTTGTCACCGGTGACACAAGTGTCCAGAAAAAAACTCCAATTTCATCGCTCGTCTCCCGTCAGGGAAGGTGTGATGAGAGCCCTTGTTCCCTCAAATGACTGTGGCACACACACACAACTTGTGTCAGTCCGTCTTTTGAGAAGTGTGTGTATCCTCACTCAACCTCTAAAAAAGTGCATCGCTGTCCTTTATTTGCTGGATGGTTAGGTGGCATTCAAGACCATGTCGTCTGACACGGAGACTGATGATGGGAAACACTCTGATGGGAGGAGAATACATCTGTAACTAGGCAATGTCTTTTATGATATCGCCAAGAATTGATATTGCGTGGTTTTGACCAAGTATTATAATTTCAATAGGAATTATAATGCATGCAACTAATCACCATAGATTTTTTTCCCATCATTATTTTGTTTAACGAACACACAAATATTCCACCTACTGCGTGGCCTGTTAGCCATTATACAAAGGTGAACTCTGACCACAACAGCTTTTTGAAATGTCCACTTGTTTGTTTTACAATTTCAATATTCTTACAGTTAATTACGGCACACAAATTGTGCACAACGATAGATGTCTTTGGAAGGGAGAGTGGCTCACTGCTTCCTCCAGTTAAGTGCAAGAGACGGCTCTCTCCTTGCTTTTTCGACCCCTATCAGCAGAGAGGAGACTCGAGAAATGCCAAGGAGCTGCTGCCACCACTGCTGCTGTGGTTTGCTGTCTCTCAACTCCTGTCCTCCACTTTGCTGCTCTCCCACCGTTGTCACCATTCCTCCTTTTTCTCCAACCTGACATTACGTCTTGTCTTTTTTCTCTCTTTATTCATCTTTCCCTCTTCAACGATAAAGGCAGAAGGGCATTACATCAAATCTCACATGCTTTCACATCTTTTTTTCATGCATTGCTGGTGCAAGGAGAGTTTGGGCGAAGCGAAAGAGGAGAGTGGGCAGAAGTGGGTGGGGGGTAAGTGAACGTGGAGAAGTGCCAAAGACAAGACGTAATAAAAAGCAAGGTTTTTCATTTGTCCATCTTTCCAAGTAGTAACCTGTCTGCCGAGTGAGGCGAGTAGTATTTTGTTGAACAAGAGGCACAGAGGAGCGCCTTGAGAGTCGAGTGGTTATAGCGTAGGCCATATAACCGATCGTCCATAGTTCGATTCCGGCCTTGCGACCTTTGTTGGGTTTCATATCCCTCTTTCTCTCCCCCATTTATACACTGTCCTCTGGCAAATTAAGCAGACAATGCCAAAAAAACTAAAGGTTGTAGAAGTGAAGGTTTCAGTCCATCAAGACAGTAATGAAAACATGATTACAGCTAACTATATTAGCTCAAATAATCTTTGGAAAATATTCCATGCATGATACTGTTGCTGTAGGCATATCTCCAGAGTGTGTGTGTGTGTGTGTGTGTGTGTGTGTGTGTGTGTGTGTGTGTGTGTGTGTGTGTGTGTGTGTGTGTGTGTCTCTCTCCCTCTGGAAAACTATGGTGAGATCACACAGTTGATTCCTGCCGTTCTAACTCTAAATATGCTTCTTTAAAAAGCCCATGTACACACACACACACACACACACACACTGTTCTTACCTGTACATATGCATCCAACTGTATGTACTAGTGAGGGCTTTTCACCTTGACAAGTACTGATCATCTTGTGCACACACAGACATTGCAGCTCCCGTGCAAACATGCCTGTGTGTATACTCATGCTTATGTATTGTAATTTAAAATATGTCAATGCACAGCAAATATTGACCACTCTCCCTCAACAGATGGCAAATATTGACAGCAGCTTTTCTGGTGCCTCTGTGTTTTTAGTGGAGGATCTGTGTAAGCTGTCAGTGGTTTTATATTGAATTGAATTGTATTGAAGACATGGTATACTTTTTGTTTTCGTAAATGTTGATTGAAAAACGGATGTTACTTCTTTTTTTTAAGCTAAGGCAGAGGGCCAGAGTGACACTCTCATTCAGAAGCCTCTTTGTGTAAAAGAACACAAGAGCATCAAGCTCTGTGAGGTTGCACTAAGAAGTCTTTTATGACAATCCATCCCATAGCTGGAGAGCTAGTCTGGATGGAATGATTGTACCGACTGGCATTGCCTTCCAAAGAGCCAAACTCAAGATAAATGAGCTTAAAATATAACTGTGAAACACATATAATTGTGATTATAGCAACAGGTAGAAGAAAACAAATCCCTACAAGCTACTTATTTTACTGTGAAATCAGAACACTCAACCTCTACAGCCACTCTGTATAAATTCCTGACAAAAGTTTGGGAGAAGAGAATCCTAAAATCAGCTTGGTCTCCTTTCCCTAGGGCCCTTGTATCAGTTATGCATCCGCTGACTGCAGTCCCAGATGTTCATAACTCATTCATAATGCAGGATATGTTGTGATCTGAGCAAAGCTGTCATTTGACCAAAACCCTTCCTTCTGGAAATCTTCCACTGTGATACCAGTACCCAAAGAACACAAATGTTACGCAACTTACTAAGTTTAGACCAGTCACCCTAACATAATTAATAACTAGGATGGAGGATGCAACACTTTTAATACTTTATAAACACTTAGAAATGTTTCAGGCTTTTGTTTGCAGTCTTTCCATCGGCATTCAACATAATACAGCCGCACCTTTTCATCAAAAGGTTGCAATGGGACCTTAATTTGCCTTTCATTTGTCTACCAGCTTGTTTTATGGATCTTTGACTTCTCGACAGATAGAGAGCACGGATGGACGTTTAGATGGACGTTTCTCAGTCCTCTGGAGATTGTTAAAAGGCATTGTGGGAAATGCAGGAAATAAGAAACTGGAGTAGAATTGTCTTTGGGAATGTAGAACAAGAAAGGTCGAGTGCATGACCTCATCACAAAGTCTCACAGTGCATTGATCTTGCTTTAAGCAGTGAAAGACAGTGTTGTTTGGTTTCTACACCGACACATTAGCCTTTTTACTCTTCCTCCGAATTGAGAAATTGAGACGAATTTTCGCTCACGGACTAAGTAACAGATGTCTTCACAGATTGATGGCTATATGTGCAGGCAATGTGAAAAGAATTAAGAAATGCCCTCGCTGACAGGACCTTTTTTATGTATTTGACATGGTAAATGGGTATCTTTTGATTAAGTTCTGAAAGGTTTGACAAGAGCCGAGCCCCAATTAGTCTGTCAAGGTTTATAGGATCACAGTAATTACCCCATATCGGTGTTTCTTTGCACACTCATCTTGAAAATGTATTCAAATATTCAACAGACCTCATTCGTTACTCAATGTACTTACAGCCATAGGTCATCGGTTGAATTTTACTAACTGAAGCTGGTTATAATAACCTAATATCATTACATACGGTGATGTGGAGATACTTGAGAATATTTCAAAGCTCCTGCAAAATTATCAGTGTTGACAGTGAGGGGGGACATTTCTTCAAAACAGATAATAAGCTACGATATCGAAGTGATACCAGTCTGAAATAGTTGGCTCCAGTATTCGGATGACTGATGATGATAATGATGACGATGAAAGGCTTGAGTATTTACGCATGCAGGTGAGTGATGAAATCCATTTTCTGTGCAGTCAAATCAGTATAATTTGTTCTCACAGTACAAATGAATCATAATGGCCCGTACAGATCTCTCAAAGATACAGAAGCCTGAGATGAGCTTGTTCTCTGTGACAAGCTCCAGCAGCAGAGTGACAAGCTCCAGCAGCGTTGCGATGCAGAGGGCTTTTTGTGAGTTGCGCATCAACGTTTTATGGTTTTGTCCGACAGAAAAACACTGCGGTAGACCGTGAAATCAGTCAGCTCGAGCCGGCGAACCTTGAGATTGTGATTAACCGCCGATCTTCCTTTGAGTTCCCACCTTAAAAGACGTACGGTGTTTGATCACACAAAAGAATGAAAAGAGTGGACTCTCTTTCATGTCTTTGCTGTTGGAACGTTTCAAAGGCATCAGACTCTCTCCATCCATCCACCAGTGGAGCTATTCGCGTATTATGTGTTCCTCTGCGTGGCAGACAGGCGATGAGCGCCTTAGGGTACGCGACCACAGTGGGTTCACAGATTGGACTTCATTATTGCACAGAAGATTGCACCGGACAGGGATCACTGAGGCCCTCTCGCCATCTCCTTCTCTCTTTTTCTCCTTCACTCTGTCTCACTTGACAGACTGAACTAGTGTCCCGACGGCGGAGATTAAATATAAAAGAAAATAAATAAATAAGGGAAGCGGGGAAAATGGTGAAAGTTATCTTATTAAAACTTGAAAGAGTGATGCAAAAGGAGGAGGAGGTGCGGAATACCGGAGATGGGGAATATATATTCTGCCGAATTACCAGTTGGCCAGATGGCCACTAAGTGTGTGTGTGTGTGTGTGTGTGTGTGTGTGGTATCTGGTGCTAGTCATCATAAGCCCGGGGTTATGTGTGTGTACTTGTGACTAATCTTCCTGCAAGCTGACTTATGAAACCTTACTGTACTAATACCCAAACTTCAGTTAGTGACCTCCAAATTGTAAACACCCTTCTCCATTACTGACATTTCACACCTGCTCTTCAAATGACAGGTCATCGTCTTTCTCATGGAGGGATGAGAAATCTTTAAGGAAACTTAAAGAATTAGAATTTAGTAAAACTGTATTTCTATTGAATTTGTTTTCTTGTTTAAATGCAATTTTTTTTGGGGTCGGGCATCTAGTAGAGAAGGCATTTTCAAAGTGTTTAAACTAAATAAGAGTGTTAACAATACATTAAAAACAATGATAAGACTACAACCAGTGTTTTAGGAAATGAAAGGTAAATCAGAATCAGAATCAGAACCATTTATTGCCACGTATGTTTTCACATACAAGGAATTTGTCATGGCGGGTGGTGCATGACATTAAACAATAAACAGAGTGAAAGAAACACCCAAAATCCTCATCATCATTATGGCACCAATTTCATGAAATTGGAAGTTGAAAGTTGTGCTGTTGCAGGATTTACTCTATTTGTGTTTAATTGTTGCATATTTTTATAAACAGGGCATTGCAATTATATATATATAGCTGTTTACATGTTTATTCAGAATGTATTAATATTGAACGGGTCACGTGTCCAGATTGCTCCATATAGAAAAGTTGTGAGGGAATAATGAATGAATGAATGAATGAATATATACTTTATTAATCCCCGAGGGGAAATTTGGTGTCGGGGTAGCAGCAACTTACAACAAAATAAACAAAAATTAGTGTGTATTAATGCCACATTTAGGACTGTGTAGGAGGAAAAGCAATAACTACCTCATTGATCTAATTTAAAATTCCGATTTTAGAATAACTTTTGTCTTTTTTCTTCTCAATGTATTTATTTATGTTCGATAACCCCGGAGATTGTTTCTTATTTTCTCAAATTGCAGACTGAGGGTTTGTGGCTCTAGCTGTGTGTGTGTGTGTGTGTGTGTGTGTGTGTGTGTGTGTGTGTGTGTGTGTGTGTGTGTGTGTGTGTGTGTGTGTGTGAGTGCGTGTGTAAATGCACGTCAGCATTTGATTACCATTTCGCACTTTTTAACCTTAAAAAATGTGGACGGAAAAATAGCAAAAGGTAGACCCCAGTCTCTTCGCCTGTATGTGAGAGGGGATTTAATCAAGGCTGATTTAATCAAGGCTGATTCGAGGTCATTTCTGAAAGTAGAGATGATGGACAAGCTGATTTTGGTGTCACTAGAGGGAACCACAATTTTGAGGGATCTGTGGTGAATATAACAGCTGCACTACTGGTATTTTGTATAACAGGAATTGAGGGTGGACACGCTCACACTTCATCTTCAAATTCTGTTTGGGAAAATAAAAAAATACAGAAAAAAATGCTAGGTGACATAAAATGGCAACCACATATTCAGTTTCAGCAGCCAAAAGCTGACAATCACTTTTAAAAGTTACTGTTGATCCTTAAAATGAGCGTTTGCCTTTCTATGCCAGACGGGAGAGGACAACCAACACCTGGACACAGCAAAGAGGATCACTTAGATTACACATATAAGAGCTGGCTGTTTCAACAGGTTGAGATGTGGGAAAGAATAGAATAGAATAAATTTAAATATCTGTTTTGTCAGTGTCAAAGTGATCCATCGACGAGACAGGAAACAGATGTGTGTGTGTGTCAAAATGGAATAACTGGAAAAGAAATTGCTGAAAAGGAATGAATATATTTTTCTACATTTTGCTACGTCAACAAACTCTGGCCGTGATCCCCTGGAGAGCAATCTGGGGAATAATTACAAGCCAAATAGAGGGTCATCCATACCGAAATGTCCCTAGCACGTCTAATAATTATATTGCTACATTACACTCTAGAAGAGACTGAATGGAAACTAGAATTAAACAGAAATCCTCCCTGACTTAAGATTGGAGTATGACTTGGAGGGTTGATGCGGACTGAATTAAGTCTTAAGGGTCCTCTCTTAAAGGGACAGTGAGTAACATTTAGGATGTTTTAGGAAATGTATGTTTTCCTTAGCTTAGAAAAAGCCAATCATATCTACGAAGGGAGCGATCGTCTTCCACGGAGTCCGCCATCTTGCCATTTTTCTCCAGCAGCCCAGAACAAACACTGGTTCTAGCGAGAGCCATTTAGCATTTTAGCTTATTATAATGTCACATCCAGCCATGGATATGAACATGGTATGTTGGTTTCCTTAAACTGTGATCGGTCCCTGATATTAACAAACAGTCTTTCTTCTGCATAAACCTAACAAAGCCTCAAACAAATAGGCGGCCAATCAGAAAACATATTTAAGTGCCATTTGTAGCAGTTTTGGAAGGCAACAAACATGTTGCTCTCCCGATAGGATCATCGGATCAGAAAATGCTCATATTTGTTGTCATATTTTGTAATATAGGTCAGAGAAGACTTGTTGGTATCTCCATATATTGTCATTGTTCTCAAACTGTAAGACCACGAGTACCAGAGGGAAGTGGAGGCCTTGATGACAGTGATACTCTCTTTTTATAATCGTCCCCGCCGCTCTTGTTAGCATGCATTAGACATGCAAAGAGCTCTCGGGCCTGGAGAGAAATGTTAACCAGCACAAGAGACATCAGAGAGAGAGAGAGAGAGAGAGAGAGAGAAATAAAGGAAAACCTAATAAATGGTTTTAGATGAAACGCTGCCTGCTTTAGTTTCTTTCGGCGGACGACCCGACCACTCAGACAAAGTTATCAGTGTAACGTGTCCATTTTACTTTCCCCTTGAAAATCTCACAATAAGCAGACAGACTACCTTGCTTAACCTCAAGCATAATAAATTGATGCTTGGAAAATGAAGATGGACGTCACCGAATGTGACTGTCGACCCTTTTCCGTCAGCGAACAGAGGATTCTGCATCTGGTGTGATAGATGCATCACAATGAGGAAACAATGGTCCACTATGTTTTACTGCAGGGAGTTTCATTTTAATTTGCGCTTTGTGTGTACAGACGCCGTCGCCATCCAGGGAGGTGTCTTTCCAACAACCCTATACATAATGGATCGGTTATTTGAAATCCTGTATGTCCCAGTTAAGTTTGTGTCAGTTTAATTCATGAATAATTTCCGCGTTGTTTTCCTTCTGCTTTTTACCCTTACAGATCCTCTCTTTCCTCCCCCGTCTGTGTGTGTGTGTGTGTGTGTGTGTGTGTGTGTGTGTGTGTGTGTGTGTGTGTGTCCTCCTCAGGCACTCTCTGTTCATGGAAAAACTACACCTTCTCCCTTTTTCTCTCTCTTTCTTCTTTCTCCACTGCAAACAAAATCTTCCTGTTTAGCTTTCCTCTGAACCTGAATCCTTCTTTGTGTCATCAATAGCCTCCAGATGTTGCCTTGTCCAAGTTGTTTTCCCCATGGGTAAGACTTGCTTATCCGAAGCCTGTGGCTTCGACCCAACAGCCAAAAACCTCTTCACCTTTCCTCGAAACCTGAATCCTTCTTTGTGTCCTAAATAGCCTCCAGATGTTGCCTTGCGCAAGTCGTTTCTTTCCCTGGGAAAGACTTGCTCCTCTGAAGCCGGCCGCTTTGACCCAACAACCAACTATTGAAACGAACGTCACCAGATATTTCTCAGAGAAGAAGGGGCGGGGCAGATTAAGAGATAGACAATCAGGATACATTGCCTCTGTCACAGCATGCCCTTCAGAAGTGACTCGCTTGTTTATGACCGCTTCTGGCGAGCGCCACCTCGACTTTTCGGCACTCTGTGGAAAAAACTCTGTGGAAAAACTACACCTTCTCCCTTTTTCTCTCTCTTTCTTCTTTCTCCACTGCAAACAAAATCTTCCTGTTTAGCTTTCCTCTGAACCTGAATCCTTCTTTGTGTCATCAATAGCCTCCAGATGTTGCCTTGTCCAAGTTGTTTTCCCCATGGGTAAGACTTGCTTATCCGAAGCCTGTGGCTTCGACCCAACAGCCAAAAACCTCTTCACCTTTCCTCGAAACCTGAATCCTTCTTTGTGTCCTAAATAGCCTCCAGATGTTGCCTTGCGCAAGTCGTTTCTTTCCCTGGGAAAGACTTGCTCCTCTGAAGCCGGCCGCTTTGACCCAACAACCAACTATTGAAACGAACGTCACCAGATATTTCCCAGAGAAGAAGGGGCGGGGCAGATTAAGAGATAGACAATCAGGATACATTGCCTCTGTCACAGTATGCCCTTCAGAAGTGACTCGCTTGTTTATGACCGCTTCTGGCGAGCGCCACCTCGACTTTTCGGCACTCTGTGGAAAAAACTCTGTGGAAAAACTACACCTTCTCCCTTTTTCTCTCTCTTTCTTCTTTCTCCACTGCAAACAAAATCTTCCTGTTTAGCTTTCCTCTGAACCTGAATCCTTCTTTGTGTCATCAATAGCCTCCAGATGTTGCCTTGTCCAAGTTGTTTTCCCCATGGGTAAGACTTGCTTATCCGAAGCCTGTGGCTTCGACCCAACAGCCAAAAACCTCTTCACCTTTCCTCGAAACCTGAATCCTTCTTTGTGTCCTAAATAGCCTCCAGATGTTGCCTTGCGCAAGTCGTTTCTTTCCCTGGGAAAGACTTGCTCCTCTGAAGCCGGCCGCTTTGACCCAACAACCAACTATTGAAACGAACGTCACCAGATATTTCCCAGAGAAGAAGGGGCGGGGCAGATTAAGAGATAGACAATCAGGATACATTGCCTCTGTCACAGTATGCCCTTCAGAAGTGACTCGCTTGTTTATGACCGCTTCTGGCGAGCGCCACCTCGACTTTTCGGCACTCTGTGGAGTGTTAACTGTTGTTCTCACCACAGAGGGTTATGTGCTCTTGAGCAGGGTTGGTCAATCAGTCACACCTCTAATAAAGGGTCTCTGTTGGTAAAGAGGGAATAGTGACCTACAGGTGGCCGATCTCCCATTTACTCCAACTTCTTGCTCCTCACTTGCACCCTCATTATTTAAACAGTTGTCTTATTATTGTTGAGTTCCGCGTCCAATTTAATCGTGGCTCACCTGCCACCGGTTCATTAAATTTGGGCCTTTTTCACGCCTGATGCAGAGACCACCACGTCTTTCACGAGAGAGAGGTTGATGACAAAGCAAAACCAAGTGTGAGGAACAGTGAGCGGTGTAAACTCAATGGGCCATTGGCTCATAGACAGCATATCTCGGTCACACCTAAATGAGAAGAAATTATCTCCTGTGTGTGTGTCAGCCTTGATGTTCACGTGAGCTAGCGAGTGTGAGACGCTGTAAATAGCCTGTCTTTCTCTTTCGGTTTCCCTTAAACTCTCTTCCTTTTTATTCCCTTCCTTCCCTTCTTATCTTTCCTTCTCCTAACATGCTCTTCATCTCCTCTTTACTTATCCTTCTCCCTATCATTCTCTCTCTCTCTCTCTCTCTCTCTCTCTCTCTCTCTCTCTCTCTCTCTCTCTCTCTCTCTCGCAAGTCTCAAGGCCATCCTGCACCTTTGCCGGACCCAACAGTGATTCAGCCGCTCAGGTGGCTCCAGCTGGGGAAATTGGAGCCATGCATCACCCCTCTGTAGATTGATGATAGAAAAATTCCATTACAGTCTGTCGCATGTCTCCAGAGAAATGTCCAAACGAGAGGAGAGAGAGAAGCTGGGAAGCAAAAGAGAGACAGTGGGAATGTTTAAAGAGAGATAGAGAACAAGGGAGTATTTTGATAAAGAATGTTCGGCTGGGGGACAGACAGGATAAAAGGGCAATGGCTAGAAAGTATCACCATTACAATGTATCACTGTCATAACAGTGGGACCGGAGCAGCAGCGGGACCATTTGAACCTGTTCAGCTCCGCTCCCCAAGGAGCCGTGACGCTGTGACTGTCAGCCACATCTAGAGATCGACTTTATCCATATTTAATAGAAGTCTTGACAGTAAACAACAGGGTTGTGTAACTTTGAGTTCAACGTTCGATGGCATTCGTGTCGACGTGTCCTTTGAAAGACACAGAGTCATTTAAAGCTCCAGGGGTGTTATCGTGACCTCCCCGAAGAGGTGGACAAGAAAAACATTAATAGAATGTACACTTTTGAAAATCAATTATTTAGACTTAGTGGTCCCCTTTACACCTGCTCCTTAATAAAATATCAGCTGATCATGTGGCAGCATGCTCCGTGAGGCGTCCAGTTGTTGTTCAGACCAAACATCAGAACGGCGAAGAAAAGTGATTTTGACGTTTGGTACCAGACGAGATGGTGAGAGTATTATTCTTTCACATCCAACCTGTTTGGTGCAGATCACACTCACACTTTTGCCACGTTTTTCTTTTTTTTTGGTGAGTTAGACTGGTGGGAAAACTGTCAACTCTGCTGCATAAAATGGAGAAAAAAATTGATTTTTATAATGGCAGGTTTCCAATTTAAATATAGAGATAAACGACTAAGTGCATCTGCTCTTGGTCATTTGACAAGAAAGCGATCTATTCATTCCTGCGATGTCATCTGGTCACCATGGTGACGCCTATTATTGCTTTGCTGATCCATTTTAGAGAAGAAAAGCATCTAATAGCAGGTGTGTGCCGTGTCTGTGTGCTGCTCCCTGTAGCTTAGCAGTTCCTCATTAAAAACGTTGCGGTTGAACGTGGCGGTTACACAGTGACTTTAGCCACATAATACAACACCACATGATGATACACCTATGTTTCTACCTGTCCATCTCTATTTATGATGGATGAGATCATGATGCAGTCTGTCATCATTTTCTTCAGGAGGTTATCAAAGAAGATAAACAGGTTCAGTTTAAGTGCTGCCTGACCTCCGTCTATCTGGGATGATACAGGATGACAATCATCAAAGCTTCTCCCTCAGTCCATATGATGCACTATTCTTGGTTCATTTGTCACAAGCCATTGTGAACCACAAACGTAGAGGCAACAACGTTTCACTTCGGTCCTTTATGTTGTCCGGAATCAACACACTTTACAGTTCCTCAAAGAAAAGCGTTACTACAGTGGTACTTCTGGAGACCACACTAGGATCATCCTGTTTTTGCTGGTGTGGGGAATATTCCCTCGGTACACAATACAACTAGGCGTTGTTCATATGCCACGGGCTACTTGAGTATTGTTGCTGCATGGATGCAAAGCGACTGCATGAGGCTATCATGTCAACATGGACCAGAAGTTCTGAGCAGTGTTTCCAGCAGCTAGTTGAATCTATGCTACAAATAACTCCGGCTTTTACAGGGTTATAATGGGGTCCTGCCTCATCCTACAAAGGTGTACAGTAACAAATACAGTAGAAACTGAATACTGCATACAAATTGAAATAAAAGCTCATGTTAAAGGTTTCGTGGAGGATGAAATGCTTGGAGGAACACTTTCACTCACACAACATGCAGTAATTGCTGTCTTCAAATGTGTTGCTGCTGTTGGGAGTCGTCAGATGATTCACACGCCTACGCACAACAAGGACATACGGTTTTGTGAGGGGATCTTCGGGCATTATAGGTAATTGTCAGTCGTAAAAGTGTTTCTGAAAAGCAGCACCACTGTTCTGTCCTCTTGCAAAGAAAATCTTTGGTTCTTTAGTCGCAGATTTGGAGTGATTTCCCATAAGGCCTCTACTGTACTTTGATCCATTGCTGCAAGACACTCTGAAAGCCTCATCTCCATATGTACTGGGAGAGCTAAAGCATTGCTCCTCTTTTCTGGTGTCATTTAGCAATATTAGATAACAGAAGGGTCTGCTGAAGCCTGGCATACAGAAACATCCAGGAGGATTGGTATTAAGAGATAGATGTTGAATCTAAGTTTATCTTTCACCTTTTCATACTGCATGTGTGGTACGTGTGGTTGCCAAATGTAGCCTTGAGAGCAGTGGAGAGCAAATAGTACAGGTGTTCTGCAGCAACTTCTGATTCCAAAGCTGCATTGAGCTGATAATATTTTACTGACATCAGCATCAACACGCTGACCCCCGTCTCTCATTCACTGCCACAGAAGAACTGAGGTGAAAGATTGCAGAGAGAGAGAGAGAGAGTGAGCGATGGATGGAAAGGGGATGAAAGAAGATGAGATTAGATGGACAGGGCAGTGATGGAATAAAATGACATGAAAAGGATGGAAGAAAAAATGACAAAAGGAGAGGAGGGACAGTGAGACAGCGCTGCAAGAGAGGGGAACTTTACAAACGAGGGAAAGACAGCATCGAGGTGAAGAAGAACGAGCTGGGAGGTTTCGTGGAAAGTTATCGTTTCACAATTCTTCGATTGCCATTGCAGGCTGAAAACCTGGCCTAACGATCTGTGGACATTCATTTAGTTTTATATCTTATTTTAAGCTTCAAGAAATGAAGAGACAAAAACCTTATCTAGTTTTTATGCAGACGGGTTATGGTGGACATTTTTATTTCTGTACTACTTGTGTGTTCCCTCACATACATTCCCTGGCATTAAGATGTGCATTACCTGCCAATATGATTTGATTCCCTCTGATCCACAGAGCAAAGCTGAGCTGTGTAATGATATTGTATTGTGCATTATGTAATCAACCACCACTGGTTGTGACCACAGTGCTGGTGGATAACTGGTGGAGCTAGCTAACATAGCTATAGCTCTCTGCAGTGTGCTATGACTTCCTGCCGAGGCTGATTGAGACAGGCTGTAGCTGTGATTATTACAGTGGGATGACATCGCTTTGGGCCGTTGCTGTCGCTGGTTATTGTGGCTGTAACATTGGCTTTGGTTGTTCTGGTCATTGCAGTGACACTTTGTCAATTACGGGTGTACCACTCTTTGTTATTGAGGCTACTGTGGTCCTGAACCGCTGTGGCGTACTGGTCACGCATCAATCATCTGAGAGAAGCACTGCAGGTTCCAACCCTGTTTGGATTAATGAGGCTTCCCCGGCTAATGGTCATAGGAGCCGTAAAGAGTAGCCACAGTACCGCTGCAGTACAACCACAAATGCAGCCGTAGTCGGAGCAATAACCACAGCCACGGTTTCAACCACCACAGCCAGGAAGAGCAGCTGCAGATGTGCTAACAGCCAGTGGCAACTGTCAATCAAGCTTTTGGAAGGTATAACAAGGCAAAAAAAAATGCATGATGTAAAGCATCACATCATCTCTTTTCTGTCATATCTGCAGAACATTTCCATAACTGGACTGGAGAAACGCACCTATGGATCAGGGGGAATGCACAAGTTGTTCAGAAAACAAATTCCCATGTGACCCTTAAGGGGCTAAATAAGTTTTAGACAAGACCAACTATGATGATTTTATTTCAGCTTAACTTCAGCATTCACCTTCAGGTTAGAATCTACTCAAGATAAATTATTATGAGTGGTTTATGGGCTTTGAGAAGAGCTGTTTTCTTGCTCTGAGGGTGTCTTGTCTGCTGTGAAAGCAATCACAAATATTAAAGTAAAACATAGAGACATAAAACCTTCTCTGATTAGCTGGTTTTTAGGTGAAACATTTCTCTCCGCAGGCCCACTGAGCACATGCACATGTTTTAAGACTCATTTTCAGCTCAAAACAGAAAAGGAATTGCGTCTGGCATTGCATGCCAATTGTCTGCAACCACATATTTATAAATGATATTGATCACTGGGAAATGTCATAAGCAGCATTGTTTTTATCATTTTTGATCAGTGGATAATCTCCTCAAAACTATAACCCGTCTTATCATTTTCAAAATGCTGTTGTTTTTGGCTCCTCTGTGCCATCCACAGCGACTCTGTCTTTGTTATCAGTTTGTGTCTCTGAGGCAAGGGACATTTTCTTGCTCTGTTGTTTCAAAATAAAGGATTGCAGGCCGTTTATCAGCCAGCCTACAGTCAGGCAGGCACAATCCGGCTTTGATATAACAGCAACTGAATATGACTTTGGAAGTTTATAGGCACCAATCAAGTCAGCAAACTTGTTTGACAGTAGCTGCAGTGCCTTTGATTTGACTCTCTGTGTGTGTGTGAGTGTGTGTGTGTGTGTGTGTGTGTGTGTGTGTGTGTGTGTGTGTGTGTATCCTTCTGTCTCTGCCTGCAATGACTGAATGAGGCAGTAAGGGAAGAGTTTGATTTGATAAACCGTCAGATGGAGTCCAAGGAAACACACAGCCAATCTGTTGCCTCATGGATCTTAATTCGGCTCAACTTTTCCCACAATTGGTTAAACATCCCAGTTATATCAATGTATGCCTTATTATGTAGTTGAAATACACCAGACTGGTTTCAAACGGGATGGGATCATGTCAGCTGTCAAATACAGTAAGACGCAGGGACCTTTTTTCCCCCCAAACATTGACTGTGTGCAGAGGGCTCGGAGGAAAGCAAGCAGACAGGCGCAAAGACAGATTTAGACATAGACTGCGAAGAGGGAGAGGGAGATGAGAAGGAAAGATACAGATACAGATACAGTTTGAAAGAAATCAGACAAGAAAGAAGGAAGACAGACACAGGGGCAGACAGAGGAAATCAGATGGGCTGGGACCAGACGGGATACTGCAGATGGACTGTTTGGCAGACATTGGGGGTGGGGGGGCGTTCCACCTGCTGAGGTCCTACGTGAAGGACATGTCCTGTGTGTGTGTGTGTGTGTGTGTGTGTGTGTGTGTGTGTGTGTGTGTGTTAGTATCGATGTACTATATCTTGTTTGGATGTGCCACCCCGTAGTGCTTGTGTTCTGATGTTTGTTTATCTGTACATAGTCTATCTGAGTAGTGTGTGTGTGCGTGTGTGTGCGTGTGTGTGTGTGTGTGCGTGAGCAACTGTCTGTATGTGTGTGTACCTGCTCATTTGTGCAGCGTGAACTGAGTACTGAGTCCACCCCGAAGTGAGGTGTACACCAGATGCCAAACATAGCATTTTCTATGCCACAATATGAGACAATGGAAAGCATTGATAAAGTCCCAGCTAATATGATTTGCAGATTTGGTTGACTTAGTACACTATGCTTAATTTATTTGGTGAATTTAGAGTTTTGAAATCATTATTTTGTGTGACTCAGTCATCGTGACGTCACCCATCGGTTTGTTGACTTGAAGCCTTGAGTTTGGTGTCTTGGCCGTCGCCATCTTGGATTACGGTCATCGCCATCCGGACTTCTTGCAACCAGATAAAAAGTATCCATATTTGGAGTGCAGAGGAGTGACGTAGAGACGGCGTATATGGTTCAGGTAGCGTTAGCGACCTGTCAATCACAAGGTAGCCACGCCCTAAAGCATAGCCTGCTTTATGGTCTATTTTACTCTAAATGGTACTATAATTTACTAAATGAACATCATGCTGTATTGCAGAAGACTGGAAACTAGATATTGAGACCATTAACCCATGCTTACAATGTTTACTGAGGTAATAAATCAAGTGAGAATATGGCAATTTTCTCATAGACTTCAATACAATCTGACTTCTTTTTGCAACCAGAGGAGTCGCCCCCTGCTGGCCAGTAGAGATAATTCAAGTCTCGGAACATATTTCAGCTAATGCGTTGCGTCTCTTTTGCTCTCCTCGTGGATTGTTTACCTGCATTTAACCAAAGCCTGAATGAATGTGATTAGTCAATACTACTACCCTGTCACAACCCGGCTCTGAGGCTATGACAAATATGGGACACAGGGCATGCTGGTAAATTAAAAGGTATTTATTATAATAAAGTAAAGAAAAGACTTCAGTGTCAGTCAGTAACATCAGTAATGTAAACATGAATGTGTGAGCATGGTGACGTGTGGGGTGTTGTCAGCGAAAGCAAAGGAAGACCAAACCAAGACATAACCGGGCATAAGCCGGCAGAGATGCGTCCATGCGAGCCGGAGAGAGACCAGAGCATTACTGGAGTAGTTTATTCCCTCGGTGCTCCAGGAACAGGTGCTCTGCATCCAGTAATCTGCCACACCCACGTTCCTGTGACACCTTCAGGGACACAGGGACAAATGGCTGGCAAAACCACTCTTGTACGGTGTGATAGCAGTCCCCGATGCCCAAAGCAAAATTGCGAGAATAAAGTGAAGTACAAAAATCAAAAAGTTTACTGAGAGCTTTGAGTCACAAAAGACAAAACTGCGGAATAATCAACACTGCATACAAAAAGGCTTACATACAAAAAAAAACTAAAGAGCTCACTAAAAATAAGGACCAAAAAGCAACCAAGAAACAAACGCTGGAGAGCTAGTCTTGTTCAAATATCTGAGGCAATCTGGCAAATGGGTAGTGAACAGCGAGGGATATGCTGTAAGTACTGGGAGGTCTGATGAGATAATCGAACACAGGTGAGGAAACTAAACAATGGCCCTAAGAACCATGGGCAAGTGAATACTAAATAAAACAGGAGTCCATACGAGTCGTCACAATATTGTGCATCATGTGCATGTATTTGCATTGTGACAGTGTGTAACCAGTATCCAGAAGCTCACAGTTTTATTCCACCACTGGTTAACCACTTGCTGGAAGATATCTGTAGGTCATCGTGTTGGAAAAAGGAAAACCCCCGACGAGAAATTACACTTGAGGATTATAAAGCCGGTTCCCTGTAACCCTGCAGTAAGTCTATCGACAATCCACTACTGGGTTATTGTGAAACACCAATCTTGTCCCCAGACTCTGTTAGCTGTGGAGTAATATGTCAGGATGCCAGTGGCTCTGCTTAGTCAAACCTCTAAGGAGGGTCTTTATTGACTGAACAGGAGGCACATTTTGACTTTACCCTGCACACCCACACACGTGCTTGGAGTTATTCTGGCTGATTAGACCTTGGGTTGAAGTTGTGTGGATTTTTACTGAAAATTACCTAAGGGCGTGAAAATCCATGAAATAAAAAGAATGATAACGGTAAAAGTTGTTGAGAGTCGGCAAGATGTCAGTCAAGTGAAGAATGTTTTTACTGAATTTTTCAGTCAATAAGTGAAAACACACGTGTGACTGCAGGAGGAGTATTTATTTATTACCTCCTCTTCACAGGTAGTTTTCCTGGTTTTTCACTTGAAGTGCAGTGATTATCACATTACAGGTACCATCATTTAATCACTCTGGCGACATCTATGACTTAATTTGAACACTGCAAGCTTCCCAACAAGTTGTCTTTCTTTCATATTATCAGCGACTTGATGTCTCAGCTCTAAAGCGAGCGGTTACCTGAAATCACAATGACGGGCCAGAGGTTGTACATTATGTACACTAATTATGTACACAAACCGTCAAGAGAATCTTCAGATTTGTGTGAAACATTCAGGTGGATTTGAATTCATATTTACAGCCCCAGTCAATGACAACATGTACCTTGATAGATCCACGACCAGGATAGACAGTTCAAGGTCAATTGTATTATTATTGTCGTATTTTGCGTCAAATTCGGTGTGGGATCTTGGTATTTAATTGATCGCTTCAAGCTGTTATTTATGAAGCTGTTCAATTGTAGCTGAGGGCTTTGTAGAAGAAGAAAAAAACTGAATTAACTGAGCAGGCAGGTTATCTGTCAGTAGTGCCTTGTTAGACATTCATGTAGTTAGTTATAGTCCCATGTTGGATCTTCCCGGTGCACGCGCAGTTGCTCTGAATAATTACAGCTTCCTCTCTGGAGGACGGTTTTCCCTGTCAATCACATCGAAGGCACATCGTGCAAAAAAAAAGCATTATACAAAACAAGACGCTGCTGGGAATATTATTGCAAACTAAACAACACATTTCTAAATCTCGACTTAGACATTATAATGTATATGAGAAGCCTTCTACTCGAAAGATTGCGTCACTAATATACTCATTACTTCCAATCTGAGACAATGCATTAAGCCCAATCATTATTAGGTTGCTGTATTTTATGTCTGCTTTGACAGGGATTTACTCTCGTCCCTCTGTTTTCTCTTGCCACCAATACTGTGAAACATCCACATAAACAACACATAAAGTCAATGGCTCCTTTCACTGGCAGCCCGTATGCCTCCAGCCACAGCATACTGGCTCAGTGCTGGGTATTATCTCCATCGCAGCCATATGCCTCTGTGCTGGGCCGTCTCTGGGTTGTTTGTCGTCTTCCTGATTTCCCTCTCCGTGTATCTTCTCCTCCCCCCTCTGTGTCTTCTTCACACCCTCTCCTTCTATCACTCACACACACACACACACACACACACACACACACACACACACACACAAAGCCTGGTGACAACATACTCCGCAGTTATCTGTCTCTCTGCCTTGTCCGATCGGAGCAGGAAAAAGACGACAGACGATTAATCGACCGATATCTATCAAGAGCTGATCGCGTTGGGTTATATATTCAAGAGATAACTTTTCCGGTCGACGTCGACAATAAACCCCTTAAAAAGATCAAAACCAACAATTACTTTATCCTACTGACGCGTATTTTGCGTGTAGCCAAAGCCTATTATATCGTATTCCTACGTGTCATGTGCTGTAAACAATCCCTCGCACACTAAATGTGTATTAAGCCACAGATGCAGAAAGAAGACAGAGTTATCATCTTCCCCTGTGCTTTTGTGAGTGCTACAATACTCATGTGTACGATAGATGACTGTTGGACAGGCAGTCACTCACCGCCTGGGCTTGTTGTCTGCCTGCTGTTCTGTTCTGTTCTTAGAAACCGACTCGGAGGTGTTGGCGAATATGCCTGAGATGTAGTGCTACAGCCTCTCTCTGTGTCTCTTAGTGTGAGTGTGTGTGTGTGTGTGTGTGTGTGTGTGTGTGTGTGTGTGCGCGCATGTGCGCGTGTGTGTGTGTGTGTGTGTGTGGAGGCCTATGTGTTTCTCCCGATGACCATGTCACAGACAGCGGTGATTGATGTGCTACCTGACTAGCCTGATTAATTACACTCCAGGTCGATGTCACGATACATACTCCAGCAGAATACATAGTATGCACACACACACACACACACACGACAACATACCCACAGGCCCGCACACATATGATGTAGCCATAGAACACGATTACTCTGCAAATGCAAGCACAGGCAGTAAAAACAAACAGTAACTCACGGCGTCCCCTCACGTGTTGCCACACGTGTACCGTTCAGTCCTCTTTGGGCCAATAAGAAACAAATATGCTCCAATGTTTTGACCCTCAGATATGAGGCTTTTAGTGCTGAGGTGCAACTTTCTTCAGGTTTCGTCAAAATTCTGTCTGTAATGTTTGAGAAATTTAAATTTAAAAAGGAAAATAAATAGGAGTGCAGTCCGTACTTCCTCACAGTTTTATATTTCAGTGCATAACCAAATAGAATAATCACATAGCAAACAAATATGCAACATATAGTACCATTTATCCTCAATAATGGCAACCATTTAATTTAACAGTATGTGTGTAATCACAGCGGTTATTATAGCAGCCACCCCTGTTGTATTCAGTGTTGCTTGTGCCTCAGTGTGGTGGTTTGCTTCCCTCCAGCTCTCCTTCTCGTCCCCACCACTGGCGACACAGCTATCCTAAGTGATAAATAGGCTTCAATTATGGCCCTGCTTTGTAGACCACAATGTGTCATCTGTGCCCAGGTCGCCTTAACATTTATTCAATAAGGATTCAGCAGTGAGCAAGAGAGACAGAGGAGAGACAAATGGATCCCAAAGATTCCAGGTCATGTTCATCCGCTATCCGGGAAAAGAGCTCCCCGATGATTATTGCATCGGCGTCGCCACGGCGGTTTAGCGTCGTTGTTGTATTCATCAAAACAGGCTTGAAGGCAGCTCAGTGTGATTAGGTTATTTCTTGGCTAACTAATGACTATTATTCTTCATGACAGAAGATTCACTGGGTGTCTGTGTTTGCGCGGTAAACAACCTCAGGCGCGTTTCAATATGAGAGTTTTGGTGCTTTTCCTGTCAACCGCTTATGAACGGGGAAAATTGCAAAATGTTATTTGAGATTAGATGCGTTTATTTTACACCGATACATGTCAGAGGGAACACTTTGATTAGGAATTTGTGGAACTTAATCCACAAAGATTGGTTTGTTTGTTTGTTTGTTTGTTTATTTAGGGTGTAAGATGAAGGTTGTGTTTGTGATGGATACAGAGCAGAGGAGAAGGTTACCTGTCTCTGCTTTGGTTTTAAAACGTTCATTACCGTGACTAGGTGCAAAGCAACGCAGGTCACCTTGGAGAGAATTGCTTTTCTGTAACGTTTGATTAAGGACCCACTATGTCTTGTGCCATTTTGAATACCATAAAACTCTGTATCAACCAAGCACAAACTGACATTTCAGGAAGTGCTGTCATTCGTTGATGTTGTAAATGTAGAAAGAGAGAGGAGGGGTGGGGTCGAGGTGGCAGTTAGCTTTTCCCTAAGTTTTATGACAGACTACATAACAGTGAAATGGTCTCATGTTTTAATTGGAATACGCATGGTGTACAAACTAAGCTGCGGACCGTTGCTTTAATCAACAGGAATGTGATTTTGAGTTCACTCCAATTGATTTTCTGGCACGTTTCGTTTGTGTATGTAAATGTGTGTCTGTACGCATGTGGGTGGGTGGATGTGTTTGTGTTTGTATCTTTATCTATATAACTATCTTTATCTATATAACTATATATATATATATATATATATATATATATGTTTGATTCATTAGATGAGGACTGCCAAGTAATTAATTATCTGTTCTCCACTAAAGAGAAGAGGAGGTTGAGAAGGATCAGGTAGTGTAAAGGCAAGTTCAGGAATAGATGAGTAAAGAAGTGGGAGGTTGAATTAAACAGAAGAGAGGATGAGAAACGGATTAGAGAGGATACTAGTAGTCGAACAAAACGAGGACCTTGACCAAAGAACGCTTTGATTGCCAAATTTTGCTCCCACACTCCCCGTCAGCACCCACTTTGTTCTCAAGAGTTGGGGGAAAGATCTGCAACATTTACATGGATGAATAGGAGTAGTGTTAAAAGCTCTGCGGTGCTGTATGTATTTGTGTGTGTGTATAGACGCACTCTTGATATATTATGCAGCCTGAGTTCCCCCTGCCCATCTGTTCTCCGCGTGTTCCACTTGCATCTCAGCGTGGCTTGTTTTTGGTTTCATGTCCCCCCGCAGGCAGTCATTTAAAGACATGCATCCATGTGTCTCTGGCTCACCTCTGCTGGATCCGCTCAGGGTGGTTCATCCCTTTAAGTGAATTGACCTATGAGCCCCCTCTGTGTGGGCGTTTTTCCCAGAATGCTAGGTTTAGAAGCAGTGTTCACTGGGCGCCTCATTATGTTGGAAGAAGGGACTCAAAGGAGGAAGACAGGTTTTTGGGAGCAACATCCCTTCTGGCTGTGCTTCATAGAATCTTTTTGGCAGATACATTTGTGTTTTTGTTTTTCCCCGTAGTGTTTGTTTTTCTCTCCTCTCACTCACTCTCGATTGCATTGTTCCATTGCAATGAATGAAACTGTTGTGCTGAATACAAATGTAGCGCTTAATGGCCAGGCCTCAAAGGATTCACTCGATTTTACCTGGTTCGTGAGGCGACCCTGAGGTCCGTGCTCGGTGTTAACTATCTGAAGTTCAACAAACAATTAAGTGCATGTCGCATGTGTAGAAGAGCCATGTGAGGACAAAGCTTGCAAGAAGTTGACCGTTTTGGGGGAGCCTTTGTATCCAGAGCATGTTATAGTCGCATGAGAGGAAATATTTTTACAGAATTTGTTTAAGTTGGGAATCAGAGTTTGTCATCGGCGACAGAGAAACAAGAAAATGTGAGTGATGTTTTAGTAGCTGCAGTAGCTAGGAGCTGTCATAATGTAGATGCATTTTAGACAATTAGCTTGATGTATGTTCAAGTTTTTCGGGCTACGGTGTGTTTTTTAGGGGTGCTTAATACTGTATTTAATGGTTGTTTATGTTTGTATATCACTCTGTAGTTAGCTCTATAGTCTATAAACCCAAGGCCAACCTCTCTTTAGATGAGTTTGTGATAAGACTTGTTGAATACTGTAGAGACCACATACTAGCAGACAAAACACAGGTTTTCTGGCTGCAAAATACTCACCATTTCACAGTAACTGCAGTTTAATTAGAGGAAACCACTTCAATCTGTTCAGCTCCTCCAAATTGACACTGTTTATGAGTTCTACAGAGAGAGAGTTGGACGACTCTTGAGATTTTATTCGTCATACATCTAGCCATTTTCCAATAATTAAAAAGAAATCACAGACAACACTACAAAAAACGGTGAGGTACTCTGAATGCATGTTACCTGTTGCCAGTCTTTTTTGCCTTCCTATTTGCCACCTGTTTTCACTGCTGCTCCTCGTTTGCTACCAATTACTGGCAAAATAAGATCAATCTGTTTTGTTTGCACATTCTTTTCCAAGCTCTTGGGGTGTTATCTCAGAGGCAGTCATAGCTATCTATTTTTTTCTGCCAAAGATAAGGTTACATCTAAATAATCTTAAAATGGGACATGGCATCAAAAAAAAAGTGCCTTGAAGATACACAAACATAAGCTGGTAAAATGCTGGATATTAACCAAGAAACAGATAGCGAAGTCTGTCCATAGTGATGTATGGTTCCTTGTTTCGTCATACAATCATTGCTGTTGGCCAGTGTAATGAACAATGACAGAGGCCAGGGCGGTCCATCCTGCTGAGACTATGATTCATCACAACCTTTACAGACAATCCCCTGTCTGGTATTGAGCAAGTGGCAGGTATGACGATAAACCCGTGCCAAAACTAAAGAGCGCAAATGAGCTCCACGAGAGCGCGCAAATCAAACAGCTGCGCGCGTAATTTACTTTGACGAGCGCTTTTACATCACTACGCGAGTAAAATCCCCGCTCACGAGAGCAAAAGTTGCTCTCAAAGTTGGAACCTGCTCACTCTCGAAGCTTTAACCTGCTCTCTCGCGTGTCTTTTACCTGCTCGAGTAGATTTTCTTTTTGACAGTAAGTGGGCGGATCCAGTCACCATCGATCTCTACAGCTAATTGGTTACAATCCTCGGCTTCGGATTGGCTGGAATGCATTTCTCACCAGCACACTGGGAACAATGGCGGATGAGAAAACACAACTGAAAGTTGATGTTTTTTTGTTAAACATCTAGTTTAGTTTTGGCTTCATTGCAGCATAACTTTGCAGTTTCAATTTGTTAAAAGTTACCCGAACACAAGCAAACCTGCAATTACTGGAAAATTCTAACTATAATTACAGATACCGAGGCATTTTAGCAGCCCCCAAATAGGGTTATGCTCGCGCCAAAGGAAAATCACCAGCACTGAAATGATGAGCAATTCAAATCCTGTCCGAATGTGTTTAATAGCAATTCATCAAACAACTGTTGAAAAAGCTTACTGTCCATAAAGTCCCTTCTGAGCTGGGAAAAATGTGTGGTATAAGTTGTGTATGTGTGAGTGTAGTTGCACATTCTATTGAGCTTGGCAGTGTGCTGCTGTTAAGGACATATTGCTCGTATTCTACGTGGCTGCGTTTGTGACCTTTCTAAATTTACAAGCATCCTTCCAGCAGTCTGTCATGACCTCAATAACCTGATAGACCTTTTAGCACATACTGAGCTGTGAGCGGCTTCTGGGTAAACAAGAGCTGATACTGCTTGTGTAAATGGCTCCAACAACAAAGTCAGCGATTACTCCTGTGCTTGTACATGAAGGTTCTTTTCAAGTTATCGGCTGCATTTGTTTGAGAACGCGGTAACCAAGGTTTCTTTGTATTTCATGAACTTTGAGTTGACCCTTAAAACATCTGGTGATAAGTGTCTTTCTGTGTTGTAGATATTCCACTAGACTAGAGTGTACTGAGCACTAAGTACTACCAGTTCAAATGACATAATGGCATAACATAATGCTTAAATATTGTATCATTCAGTACAAACTCTAGAACAGTCTCTTTTTTTTTTTTTTAACTGACCCGCACAGCAGACCTGAACACCGACAGTGACTGGAATTTGCTTGATAGTTCAACTGAATTTCAGCCGCGTTTATTCAATCTGACATGATTTATTCATGTTTGTCTTTTAGGTTGCATATAGGTGTAGAAAATGGCATTCGATTGACGTCATAGTCGACACATAGCAGTTAGCAATAGCAATTTCAAGGAGCTGTTCACTGAATGTTTCTCACATCAATCAAAGAAATATGATTGATCGACTGTGGCAGGTGTAAGAACGGCTCCTCCACTGGTTTGATCCCCTCCTCCTTCGTTACGCATGTTAAAGTGTCCTTGGGCTGTCCCATCGGTGAGTGAGAGTGTGTGAATGGTTAGACTAGAATGAAATGTGTGTTTGTGTGAATGGGAGGATGTTGACATATAGTGTAATGCACTGAGAGTGGCCTGAAGACAAGAAAGGTGCTATATAAATGCAAGTCCACTTACCATTCCCTTTACAACACGCTGTATTACTGTGATAATCTCATCCACCCTTCTCGTCATTTGCATTTGGAAGGAAAGCTCTCTCTGGCACAGGAGGATGTTGTCCCCATTCTTATTCACACCTTCAAAGGTCTGATTGGCTCTGGGTTTTTTGTTTTGGTCAACTGGGGGAAACAGCTGCCAGTGAGTACAAGAACAGACCTGTTTGAGTCACTGAAAAAAAAGTCTGGAACAAGGCTTGACTGGAATGGCAAAATTATAATGTTAAGTGTAGAATGTGGTCATCAAGTAAAAGGTTTCAGCTCTTCCACAAGAAGGAGAAACCACATTGAGCTTGATTGTGCACAATTGCTTTTAACAACTTTTAACCTGGAGCAGTGGTGCTATGGAAACAGTGCAACAGAAATCAGGAGGCTGACGTGTCAATTAACAATATGTGGAGAAACAAGTGTGTAACACTTAAACATGCCTGATATTCTGTCTACACATTGGTTGAGATTTATACTTGAGAATCAGCAGGAAACACACCATAGAAAAGACTGTCAGAGATTCATATGTTGTCTTTCTTTTTCCCTCTCTCGTCTTCAATTTGTTTTCAAATGGTACGAAAATGTAATGCTAGAAATGTTTTAAGTATAATAGAGGAGTATGCCATGACATTTTGTGGAGATATTCATGGTCCTCAGAGGATGAATGCAACCATGAGGTTGAAGTTTGTGATTTAAAGTCAAATATCGTGATAAGTGGTTGATGGATTGCCGTGAAATTTGCTACAGATATTCAGGGGTAGATTTAAATAATATTGGCGATCCCCTGACTTTCCTTCAAGCAACACTAGCTTCACAACTGCCATACAAAAACCATCACGTGACATCACAGAGACTACGTCCAAATTTGATACAGTCATTGTGGATGTATTCAAATTATTTTGGTGATTCCTTGGACCAACAAGGTTGACATTTTTTGTCTTTTTGTGATTTTGATCTTTTACGTTCACATTTACAGTCAGTGATATGTCTATTTATCGGCAAATCTTTTTGAACCGTCAGGATGTGCCTAAAATGTAAAGTCACATTTCAACTAAACAAGCAGTTTCACATAGCACAGTCTTTTCATCAAAGAGAAGAAACACTCTCTTTACTGTAACAAGCTCTCTGAAAGCCCGTGTTGGCAAAAGTCTGGACTCAGCAAAGCTGTCAGACGCTTTCACATGGGCTGATTGCCCTACTTGTTCCTGAAGCTTCCGTTGAATGTAAAAAGGCTCAGAAGCAAAGGTATCATATATTCAGGCACGTATTAGATTAAGTGTGCACGTATGTACAAAGATACTTTACGGAAATGGTGCTCCATTTTATTTTGTGATTCACCTGAAAACACTTTAAAATCTCTGACTCCCAGTCAGTAAGGCTGCACATCACTTAAAGCCATTGAGCTGTATTTATGACTGTATTTAGTAGTCTCTCCTCTCATGTTATACCACTCATTCCCTCATCCACCTTCACTCATTGCACTTATTCTAATTGAAATGCCATCATGAATAATGCCAAATGGCAGCGGTGGAGGGACATTTGGCTCACCTCACGTATGAATGTACTCAAATGAATGACAGCTGCGTGGATCAGGTGGTTATTTAATTATTGAGGACATTGGCAAGTGTCTTAAAAATGTTTTTTTGCCGTGAAAAAGGCAGTGCTGGTAACAGCTTTGGAAGAAGGGGCTGATGCATGTTGGGAGCAGCATTGACTATGTGAGTGATAGGGGAGGAGATGATGGCGCTGCAGGACAGCTCCCACTTTAGACTGCCTCCTTACGCAATTTATTTCTAAGTTTGATTCAGTCAAGCGAGATCCAGGAAGGCCATTGAGCCCAATACACATTCCCTTAGCCTTCAGTCTGCCCATTAATATGGATTTCTCTTGAACGTATTTGTTGGTTTCTCAATGTTTCGCGACCACTTGCGATTCGTTCCAAACTGAACCAAAAGGAAACACAGTAATTCAAAATCATGTTTAACAAACACAGATGCATGCAGACTCTTATCAACAAGGAGTATCACATTCTGGCACTTGTTCAAAGATCAGCCCACCTTAGCACTGCATTTGTATTACTCAAATTTTATCTGTAAAGCAATGCAGCCAGGGACTACGGCCAGCAATCAAAGAGGGCTATACTATAAGGTCTTATAGCCATTATAGTGCCAGTAAAACGGAAGTTAAAGCATCTTTCAAAAGCAGGTCATCCGACGGACGTTCATCTGCTTTGTACTGCTCACGCAGCAGTGACAGAGCCAGTTGAAAATCGACAAAGGTTCTCTTGAATGAATTTTAACTGAGACATATTATTTGGAAATCAAAATGTTTTTGCCCACTTATATTCAAACGCATATCTCTTCATATTGGTTAATATCGGTGTAGTGGACATCCACCGAGACATTATAAACTGAAATGTCTATGACTAATAAACTTCTTTCAGGAACTGTATTCACAACCCTTAAGCCACTAAGTGGCGCTTTGCAGCTGAGATAGCGGAGAGTTCAAATATGGAATAATTTAAACAAATATGTAAGTAGCTAGTATTTATTATATAAAGTGTTTCTTGTATTATACAAGAAACACATGGTCACATGTAATACTTTCCATTTAGTTGTTCATTATTGTTCATATTACTGATCGTATTCTTTATGCATTCATTCATTTTGTTTATTTTATCATGCATTTTCTGTTTTGTAGTTTAGTTATGTAGTTCGTCCAATACATATTTAATTTATAAGAATTTGGTCACTTGATTTGTACGTATATACAAAAAGAATAGGACCTTGTACACCTTGAGAAGAACTCCGTAGCAATCCTGAGATTAAGATTGAAGTGGTTAATATCGAATCTTGAAGTTTTCCCTATTTTTTCAAAATTGGTGGCGTCCAAAATGTAATCTTCTGTTAACTTTTGTTAGTTAAACTAATAGTGCATGGCTTAAGCGAGAGTGCCACATTCTTTTCTATCAATTTATTGGATCATACAAATCTGCTTCCAGCTACTATAATCCACAAACTGAGAGGTGCAGTTTTATATAACAGGTGTGGTTAGCTAGTTGGCCAATGTCTTGATTGTTGATGATTATTTTTTTAAACCGTTTTATAGAAGAAATAAGATGTTAATGTAAAAAAGTACAGATTTCTGAACATATATTTGACAAATATAGGAAATTAACACAGTGTTACAGGATTAAAGTATATCAGGTAATTTAACCAGCCATACAAGCCTACTGAGAAATGGTTGTCAAATTTGGCTGATTTACTGAAATGAGAAGTTTTACAATGTGTTATTATGGCTGTCACTTTTTTAACGAATCAATTTTGAGAACTAACAATTAATTTGTTTAATTTAATATCAATTCATCTTCACATTGTGGGAATTGTTCATTCCCGGGGCCTCAGCTGCACAGTTTTCTCCATCTGTCGAGTTCAAAATGATTCCACATGCTACTACATGTACTATGTATATAAACTCATATGTCATGATTGAACATGTAGCGCGGCTCGCCTTCCATTTTGAATTAGCAAAGATAACAGTAATTGTTGTTGCCTGACAGGGCAACAGGGCACGCTAATAATTTGAGAATCAGACATTTTATTTTACAATCTACCAAGCTGGAGTACGAAGCTTTACCTGTTGTGCTTACTTGCTGTGAATTTATATTGTATTTACATTATGCAGGTTGCATGAATGCGGCTTCAAATAATTGAAGCGCACGTCCAATAATGTCATGTATTAAATTAATATTGTAGGTGTTCCCAACTGGCAAGTTAAAGTGGCATACAGATTTTAATTGAAATACATGTCGGTTAAGTCACTATCTATCGCTGAAGGAGGTAAGACAATGGTGATTGAGCCCAGGTCCTGCTGCTGAAAGTATTGCATTATTTATGTATTTGCGGCATAACAAATTGGGTGTCTGTGAATACACCCGGGGGAAAAATGCCGTATTACAGTTTTTCTCTATTGTATACACACAAGAATAATGGAAGCAAGCAAACAATTCTGAAAACTTGACGCAAATGTATCAACCAATAGGCTCCAGATGGCTAAACTCTGAGCACAGTTCCATTGTTTTCACTTGAATAGAGACTCTAAATCAACCAGGACAGACATCTTTAGGATTGTCACTTCAATTTCTGAAATGGTTTTCCAGAAAATATGGACATGAAATGATGTACTGAAATAGAGGATTTGTTCCCCCCCACATCCCACTCTTAGTTACCTTTGTAAGTGTGCATGAAAGTGGGTGCATGGGAGATGGAAGGGATGGAATTTTGGCAGTGGACAATGAAAGATTATGTAGCTAAATGCAAGGAAATAAATATGGATGTACAGATGGTAAAGAAATATGATAACGGTGGTTCCTGTGGATCTACCATCCCCCCTCACACTCACACACAGATTCTCACACACTCACACATGTGGTCATGCATGGCCTTTCATGTATGCGATGCAATAGACACCGCTGTTAGACACACACTCACACACATACACACAAATCCACAGACAAGTGTTCATTAGCTGTTATCACAATGTTTATCCTGTGCAGAGGCTGGGATGGTCTACTGCTTTTTACATCAATCTACCACAGCAGTAGCATCACACTGCCTGCCTCTTCTCCTACTCCCTCCCTCCTCCCCTTTCACACACACACACACACACACACACACACACACACACACACACACACACACACACACACACACACACAGCAACAGACTCTTAAGAAACCATGTCTCTCTGTGTGTTGCATCATCCAAAGCGTCATCTCATACCAGCTGGAAAGCGCAGACAGTACATAAATACAAACAAGTTAGTGAAGCAACACTTTGCATCCGTTCCATTACTCACAGCAGAGGTGGCCTTGCACACTGACACACACACATACACTCAAGCAAAATGCCCTCAGTCCTTCCAGCCTGTTTGTGACAGATGGTGGTGGACCCACAGCTTCTGGCAGCGGTCTGATCTCGCCGGGAGGAAAGAAACAGATAAATGAACAGGTGAACCTGTGTGGACAAAGAACTACTTTACATAAAAGATGGAATTTAAATGGCTGCCCACATGACAGAGGCCTGACAGATGGAAGAAAGTGGTAAAAAAGACCAAAAGAACTGCTTCAGTATGTTTTTATTTTAATCAACATCATAATTATATATAGATATGCTTTTAATTAAGGAAAACAAGTATGCAAATCACCTAATTCACCTAACCAGTAAACTAGGGTGACCAGATTTGTGTTTGTGAAAAAGAGGACACTTCGTTCTGGGTGGGGGGTGGGGGGGGCTGGAGGAGAGAGAGAGGAGGAGAAGGAGAACACTTCGTCGCGGGGGGGGGGGGGGGGGGGGGGGGGGGGGGTTAGCAGTAGTGTATAGCATGCCGTGAACTTACATTTACGTTGAGATCGGTCGACCAATGACAGTTCTCTCTACAGTCAGAGCTTGCGCAAGAAGGTGGAACGTGAGGGAGATACCATTTCCAAAACTTGTAAGGGGTTAACTATTTTCCCGGACGTAGCAAAATCCCGGACGTACCATTTCCAAAACTTGTAAGGGAGTAACTATTTTCCCGGCCGTAGCAAAATCCCGGACGTTTTTGGACTCCCTGCCGGACGCTTTTTTTAGGTCTCGAAAAGAGGACATGTCCGGGAAAAAGAGGACGTCTGGTCAGCCTAAGTAAACGGCATGTTACTTAATAGGGTACCGTAGTCGAAACAGAAAATGTCCTCCAGTCTGCCATTGCTCACCCCATGCTCTAACACCCCTCTAGCCATATACAGCAGCACACTCAACAAAACAAATTACAAAGTGTTGGCAGAAAAAGAAGAAGATACTGTCGGTGTTTTAAATTGTCCACCATTTTGTATAAATGTATAATAGCCCCAGTTGATGCCTCCCCACATAGCTACTGCGCTAGCATTAGCAAGTTCTCACAGGCGCTAGCATAGAAACAAAGTCGTACATGAACAAGATTTATTTCTCTGCAGTGGCAGTAAACTCAACACACCGATACCTAGGCTTTATTCATAGCCAAACAAGATTTTTAGGGCTGACAATCAGTGACATTAACTGCGATGAACAGCATGGCTACATATATGTACTGACACACACACTCAAGAGCTTCTCGTAGTAGAGCAGCTAGCCTACAACATAGTAGCTAACCACACAATGTTTCTGTGCCTCTATGAACATTATTTTGTGAAATGTGCACACAAATTGGAAATGTGTTTGTAGCTAAATGTTCCATGGTGATATATAAATAATATCTTGAGGAGTATTTGCATATGGTTAAATGTCCTTTTCTAGTATTAGCACAACAGCAAAGTTTGAGAAAAATAATTATAATTTAAAAATTCAAGCAGAGACATGTTTTGAACAACCTTTGGTCCTCAGCTTTAATATATTTCATCAAAACCTTTGATGGACTATATATACAGCCTTAGTCTCTGTGATGTTCAGCATAGTAAAGTATATTGTGCTGTTGAGGGGAATACACACATTTGAATTTAGAGTGCATTAATATGAAGTGGGAAACATTTCAAAGCCAAGCCAAGGTTGACCTTATGAAATGGAATTGTTGATGGGGACAGATGATCATTATTTGTTTGTGAAAAGGCCACCTAGTGAGCAGCAATAATAGCGCTTCTGTATTTTTTAATAAGGATATAATACAGTGCTGTAAAAGACAGGCTACTGTGTTCTTCCCCGCTTCTTCTAGGTACTCATTCAGAGTGCGTTTATTAGTATTGTACTTGACGCCTGTCCAAATTGCATCAAATTTGACACGGCACTCCCTTTGGTCCCCAGCCAAGTGTGAAGAAGATCAGATAAACGGTTCTTGAGATATACGACGGGCATCCCCACAGACAGACAGATGTTTCTTGCTTTGTTCTTTGATACATCTCCATTATATAAAGTCGGTTTAAGATGTAGAAAAATGTAGAAAAGGTAGTTGCTTGTAGTTACAGAAGATGTTATCTGAAGGTTAAAGTAGCTAGTTTGAATGCCTGGACTCTTAAGAAGATCTGGACAGGAAACATTACGCTCTCTCAAACTATTATCTGTGGCCCTATTCAGGGTTGGGGGGGTGGAGCCAATCCCCGCTGACATTGAGTGAAGGTGGGGTACACCCTGGAGCTGACACATAAGAAACAGATGACCATCCATGCTCATATTCACACCTACGGGAAATTTAGACCTAACCATTGTGCCAACCTGCATGTCTTAGTACTGTGGGAGGATGCTGGGTATGGGGTCAGATCAGTCTCATACACACAGAAGGCTTCACAAATGCATTTTGTAATTTGTATATAAATGACTCCCTCCACAAAAAAATAGTTATTTCAGTGCATATAATATATATATATATATATATATATATATATATATATATATATATATATATATATATATATATATATATATATACGTAAATGAATGATGTCAATTATTTTTGGGTCCTTGGAAAAATACTTACGCTAGCGGGTTGGAACCCAGAAAGCTTTTGCTGTGAGGCGACATTGCTAACCACTGCACCACCACGGCACCCTAATGCTCTCGCCTCCCAAAGCAATTACTCCATAGTTGCCCTTGAGCAAGGCAATTAGCTCTAAATTTCCTCAGTGGAGATATTTACTAGCCGATAACAGAATATTGCAGTTCATAGCCATACAGTAGATGTTTATATGTGGAATTTGGCGTACTGACAAAAAATAAGCAGGTTAACTTTATTTATAGAGTAACTTTTCAAAACAGTTGTTAATTGTAGTTGTTAATTGCTTCCCAGAAAGGTGAAAATGAAGAGAGGAAGACCGAACGTATAAAAACATGTATAAAGTACAAACCTCTAAATACAAATGTATGACATCGTTAGGAAAACAAAGAAAAGTGGCTTTAATGGTACTCTCTAAAAATATGTTTCTGGCAGCCATTCCAAAGTCAAGGAGAAAGAGCAGACACAAGTTAATCAAAAGCACTCAGTTCTACTTCTAACATACATGCAATGCACTGTACAAATGTGTTATTTTGTACCCACTATCACAAATTAAGGCATGTGGATTTGGGCATTTTGCCAAAAAGTAATTAGTAGAAGAAGCAGTTGTGTTTCTTTTCCCTTTTTTTAAATCTACAATATGCAACCTACATTTGAGAAATAACACCATTAACTATGCTGTTGGAGGCTACATGAGGCTCCTCTCTGAGATGATACATTCAAGCATTTGAAGCAATGAAGGTGGATCATTTTTGGCTTTGAGGGTAAAGAGTAAAACCAAAGAATATAAGGAAGTCATACATTGTAAACACAAATGAACACATAAGACGTCATTGGATGATGGGTGTGTGTGTCCATTTACCATTTGTGTAGATGCTGTCATTTCTTTTGCCTTTACATTATGATTTACTCAGCTTACTATGTTGCAACCAAGAAGTCCCATTGTCATTGTCATGCCCTGTCACTCCCCACTGCAGTCAGTATGAGTGTTGTACCAGTACTTAGTGCAGTAGGTGCTCTGAGGCGGCAATCAGTCAGAGAGCCTAGCTGTTATGGCCGTGTTCTGACATGTTGTTCTCTGACCCCTCCACTCTGGTTGCTCCAGCTTAGCCCTCATATATCACTGATACTGCACTAATACTGCTGGATACGGGGACTCTGCAGTAGATCACGCTGGGTTTAGACTCTGCACTGACAGGGGCTGAGTATATGGCTTAAAAGGATGACCTGACTCCCATCTTTACATGCTGCACCGGAGCTACAAGTTTACTGGTTGCAGCACACAAGGTGATCCAGCAGGCGGGTTCATATTGCCTTCAATATTCACACACTGCTTTCAACAGATTACATCCTGCAACAGTTATGGTGAAACTGACATAGAGGCTCTGTGTGTGACGTTATGCTGCACTTACTTGTTATGGGAAACATTGTTGAGGTTGACTTCAGCTGAATCTTTTCACCAAAGTGGAGTTTTTTTAGGTACTTTTGTTGACGTTTGTATTATTCATTACCATGTTTATGTGCGAGGACTAGTCGTGTGTCTTTTCTGATTCCTGATTGGTCAGAACTGTAACACCGACAAGGGCCTTCAACATTCGGCCCTGCTATCTGTATATGAACATCATTTATTCACTTATTAGTTTAACATTTGGCATGTTTAGGTCACTTGCTGCTAATGGGACATTTTTGTCACTTGGGGCCGCCAAGTGATGACACTGTTGATAGTGTGCCTAGAATATGCTGCGTTCACACTATGAGCGAAAAGTCATTTTCAATGGAAGCCGGTGACATGAAGCTACAAACTGGCGCCCCACACTTGCCACTTCAGTGCTCAAATTACCTGGCTACGCATCAGCCATTCACATGTGTTTGTTTCACCCTGTTCCTAAAATAAATGGCATTACCTTGTTCCCAGTGCTATTCTTCCGACATAACTACGTCAACAAGCACTTGAGCGACATTGAGCTGGCCTCGCTTGTCCGTTTTGTTGCTTTTGCCGCTGGTAGTGTGAAAACAGCTTTGGTGTCGTGGGACTAAATCATGGTCTTGAAGGAGTGTATCTGGTATCCGCTGCCTTTGTCAAGGTTGAAAGGAGTTATAAGTCCCGTGTTGGTCCGCACGACGGAGCCTCTGCTTTATTGGACATCATAGTGTACGTTTTGAATATGTCCATTCTGCACAATGTGACAGGTTGAACACTTTGTTACAGAGCCAAAGCTCAGGATAATGAGAGTCTTTCTGAAATAAATTACATAGTTTTTCGTGTTCATTCTGTGTAAAGCACTCATGACATTAAACAACATACTATGTAATAGCCTTTCAATTGATCATAATTGATCATTAAATATGTTATGATATAATGAACAAACACACATTGTGTCATGTTTTAGACAGCTCAGTTTTAATTACATAAATAAATAGTGTTGACCTTTGTGCCATCATCTGAGCACATTCTAACTCCTATGATAGTAAGCTGTAAAAAGCATGCACTGGTTTGTGTTCTGTAATAATAAGGCTCTTTCTTCTTGAATGATATATGCAAGAGCGTGCAGTAGTGGTAAAACTCCCTCTCTGAAGTAGCCATCACATAACAGGAGTCTCTGGAAAGATGCCTAGAACTCCCACTCTCAAATGGTAGGACGCTGCGTCTTTCATTATACAAGTCCGAATAAAATCTTATTAATATACTTAAAGCTGTGTAATCCCTCTTTCTGTAGCTCTCTCCCTCTGTTATTCATATGCTGTACAAACAGAAGTTGGCTGCCCACTTCCTGGAGAATATTTTCCCTCAACAATAATTGACTTCAGTGAGAGTGTACTGCAGCTATCGGTGTGTGATTGACAATGTCGCACATTGCAGCTTTGAACTAAAACAATATCCGTCACACACCTCGGAGTTGCCGCGGTGAGACAGACACCAGATGACTTATCACACTCGCACTCACAGTCGGTTAGCTCAGTTCACTTTAAAGAAGAAAGATCTCAGCTGGAGGTCTTTTCCCTACCGGCTCTGCTTTTGATGATGAGGCGAGACACGAGCCATTGTTCTTTGTTCGTATGAAGCATTATTGAAGTTTCTTATTTTACACCGCAAACTCTGAGGTTATGGTTATTTCACAGGCCCAGAGCGTGTCTGCAGATGTACTGTATACTTTTTCAGCAGGTCAAGGAACTGAATGTATTACATAATTGTGCATTATCAATTAATTTATTACAACTACTAGTAAAACATAATGTTTTGATTTGATATTAATGATGATATTTGTGAGAAAAAAAATCTCAACAACTATGGATTACCATTCAGACATTCATGGTCCCGAATGGATAAAGACCATTGACTCTTCATCTAGCGCCCCCAACGGTTTCCACTTATCCAATGAAATATCTCGACATAGAAGATGGATCGATTGACACATATTTTTTACAGTAATACATTTTTTCTAAAGGATGAACACTTTGATGATCTCTTCTCTCTCTTCTTCCGTCTCTTGTTAACTTCCGTCTTCTTTAACAAAGTGCATATAAATCACTCGCTCTCTTGGCTTAGGTTTGCATTATAGGTTATCCATACTTCAACATGCCAGTGTGATTTGTCTTTACATTGGAAAGGTCACTGTTGGGTCAGTTCAATGATTTATAGTTCGAGCAATGAACTGAACTGATTAGATGCATCTTAATTCCTCAGTTAAAGCCTCTCAACTGCTCGATGAAAAACCCATTTTGTCATTCCTCACAGAGCTGGGATATGATTTATAGTGTCACCTCTGCTGATAAATGAGACATTCGTTTTTTTAAGATAATTGAAAATTGAAGAGAGACACAGGTGTTGATACCATGCATGAATAAGATTTAAAGCAATACTTAATTTGAGTTTAATAGCCAGTGAGTTATGCAGTTATGTGTTGCTCCAGCGTATATTGAAATACATTTAACTAGTTGACTCGAGAAAGGCCTGCCATTGCAAAGGTTTTTTGGTTTGCCTCAATTCAAAAGTTATTTTTTGCACCATTATGGAAATGTTCAGTGCTGTTGACTCACAAGGACTGCATTCATGTTGCTTGATGGTTTGAGAATTTATTGAAAAGCATGTGAAAAACTTGATTTGAAGTCTGCTGTAAAGATTAATATCATAGAACTAATGACAATACTCAAGGTGAAAAGGGATAAATGAATGAAATTGTACGCTAAAACGTTGATGACGCCAACCTAAAGGTGCTTTGTGCCCTGTGTTAATAGCAATACACTTCAAAAACAAAAATCCATGAATCCATCATTGAAATGTGTATATATTCATTATCTTTAACAGCAAACTGAAAAGCACCGTTTATCTGTCATTTTCACACCGAACAAATGTGCTCTGTTGCAACAACTCACAGCCAAGTTGTACTGAACAGAATGTGTCAGGATTTTTTAATTTCTTTTTTAAGTTACGAGTTATTGATAATTAAAAAATGCTTGAATTGATATAATTGCTTTGTTTGGGTCAATAGGAAGATGTAGGAAAGTTTCCCATTTGTATTGTTGTTGCCTGAGTAACGTGATGTCATTTCCGATGCGACCTGCACATTTTATATCCCAAATAAAGTACACACTACATGTACTGTAAATTATGGAAAGACTTCACTAAAGCTGCATAGAAACGGGGGTAACATTATCGTATTGCGGTAACGTGCGGTCAAGCCAGCCTAAATCATAATATCGAATCCAAGTATTTTGAAGGTATCAAATCAGAAGATAAGCATTTCATCCCCTTTTATGTCACTGCGGCGAGAGCACAACTTAAACAACTGGAAGCCAGCATGACTAATTTGGCCTTTGTTCGAGGAAGCTTCACTCTCAGTTGTGCCAATTTACTGTACGTTATTAATGAACAGTGGTTACACCCCCCTGACCTCTTCCCGCCACCCCTCAGCTTATTTGCCGGCTCCATACCGAGAGTGGGAAGTGGATGAGACACATACTTTATGTTCTAATTGCAGAGAAATGTGACCCTAATGGGCCGTCTAGACAGTTCGAATGTACTGTTACCACTTGTGTTACTGCTGGTAACATCTCTGAGTGCAAAGACTCATGTTACTAGAATTTCACACATTGTTTAGCATCTAATTTAGTGGAGTTTTACACAGTACAGTCACGGCCAGTCAATTTGTTTCGTTGATGAATTCCCAAATTACATCCAGGAAACAAATCAAGAAACACCTTTCAAACAAATCAAATGCCCAGGATTCTTATTGAAATCAACTCGAATGGCAAAAGACAGCTGGTGTCCCGCTGACCGCTGCGATGAAGCGACTAAAGATGAAGAAGATCCACGGTCATCCAAATTCAAGCTGACGATATTGCTAATGTGGTAAAGTGGCTAATGTGCAACTGATAGATGCAGCACCCGAGCTGAAAGTGTGCAACATTTAAATTCAGGGATTGGATTTCTTCTCTAATGAACTTGTCATGTACATCAATTCATGGGATGGCACCGCTACACCATTAAATCCCTTTCATCTGACATGAAATGAACTAATATTTCCTTGATAGGTATGGTCTCGTACTGTAGTCTAGACAATTTACTCCTTGAATTACAATTACGCTCAACGATGTGCTAACATTGCATTATTGCTGTACATTACCAAGCCTCTTGGTGGGCAATTGCGTTGATATTTGAAAGACATCTATGACTTTATGAGATTACATGGACATGTAGCCTCAGTGATGGTCTGTGGAAAATTTCTAATTAGTAGGCTCTTTCCGCCCGACACGAGCTCTCAAATGCATTTAATTTCACATCTCTTTCCCTCTAAACGCATGTCTTCAGTGTTGGGACTGTACTGTACATCTTCCATATAATAAATAGAAGACATGACAGACACCATGTTTACTACAGTAGCACTGTTCATCCTGTTGCATCGTATCTCTCGTCAAATACCTTCTCAATTTCAAAATGACATGTTTAAGGTATGTCTTATATCTGCGCTATTATTCACTGTGGCATTCTGATGGATCGCTTTGATGGTTATGTCTGTGTGTAAAGGGGTGTTCAAGAAATCGTGTTTCCTGCAATATAATGGACCACTTAATCTCCATTCAGTCACCTGCTGGTAACATTCAGATTTCCGAATATTTGTGTGAATGTTATACATGTTCATGGGCCGCATATGAGCGTGTGAAAACAGGACAAATCCTCCGCTGATGTAGTAAATGTTTATTTATGAAGACAGTGGGCCCCAGTGCACACTATTATGACGGGCCCGAGTACAGGCTCGTTACTAGTGACTGTTTATAGAAAAGGCAAAAGGATCTAATTTAGGGAGCTTAGCCTCCCGTTTTCGCTAACTGCTGCTTTAATGTTTGAAAGGCGAGGCTGCTCGCTCGGCTTGCAGATTTGCTCAGAGTAAGAACCACCGTATATATCGGATCGTCTCGTCTCATTATCAAATAGAGACCTTGGACAACATCAACATTCATATTACCCAGCAATTATCAATGCAGATGTATATAACAAAAAAACCTTAAGAAATGGAAATTTCTTTGAATCTAATTGATTTTATTTTTTTATCATTTATTTATAGTTTAAGTAGCATATCCTTTCTTTATGGTTTGCTATTGACTATCGCATCCCCAAGAATGAACACTATGATAGAGATGGGATTGCTTTTTTGAGAGTATGGCAAATGGCACCATTTTTATATAACAGTTATTTTTTTGTGGACAATCTGTATTACTTGCAAGGACCCGATGCAAAACACTGTTGAAGGGGCCGCTTTCTCTGTGGTCCCCCCTTCTCAGTCAACTGCACTTCCTTATGTTTTAATAAACATCCCTGTATTCAAAGATACAGCATGCTTTGTTCCTAATATATTTCTCTGATTATAATTTTATGAAGTCCACACAAAGATCTGTAAAAAAAATGAATAACTGTGCAGTCTCTTTTGTAGCTTCATTAATGATGATGAATGAAAGAAAATAGCCAAATCTGTTCCTGGACTGTTCTCTGGCCTTGTTTGCCAAATACTAATGCAACACAAACTGTTAAATTACATTTAGTATTTTTTTTTTATTGAAAGGTCATAAGTGCCGTGGAGCAGACAGAGGTACTCAGTGCATACAGCCCTTTTTCTGCACCCAATTTCACAATTATTGAGTTTTAGTCTTGAACCTAAATAGAGTTTTTAGGCTTCTGGCCCCTGCTGTTTTGATCATTCACATCCTTGAGGCTATTAACCCGAGTTACATTTTCAACAAAACCCACAGATTTACTTATGAAATCCAACACATAGAATACATTTAATATATATTTTCGAGAAATAATACATATAGTGTGCCTGTTAAGTTAGGCACTACAGTTTTTAGGCCATCATTTATATTGTAATTATGAACAATTCACTCAAATGTGTAATAGAATAAAATGATGAAGTGATAACATTTTGGACAGAAATGGATGTAAATTGCTTGGGTTTAACTCACTTTATTGCCAAAATGATCTCGTTGATCCCTGCGGCATTTATTTCTGTGTAATATTTAAGTGCGATTCTCACTCCGGTTCCAGTACGTATCGTTTAATTTGTATACATAAACTGGAATCAGTATATCTATGTATATAATTCAAGAAGAAGAAGAAGGACTTATTTTACAATATTATGGTATGAAGCTAGTTTGGCGAGCTGAATCTGCTGTAACAGCTGTAACAAAGTCCGACGTCGGTGTGGATTGGACGGATGGTTGCTTCCACAGCGCTTACGCACCACTGACGTGTCACTTCAAGAATCATTATTTTTATTCTAGTAAAAACTGCATAAAGAGTAGAGAATAGCCCTGTCTCGCTCTGTCTTCTCTTTATCTGGCATTTTCACTTTCTCCCCTTGTCATTTTTGGTTACATTGTTTGCTGGGTACAATGTTAAGTGCATTTCATTACAGTAAAAGCACTGCATTTCATCGCAGTGCTTGGACTCTGTCCCATCTTCCACTGCAATTATGTCTCTCATGCTCATCTCATTATCGAATAAGTTGTCATTATTGAGACATTTCCTCACTTTGCCTGGTGTGAAATAAAAAGCATTATGTGTCCCAATTCTCATTAGGAGCAGTTGCTCCATCACGCAGTAATGAATGACAGAAGAGCAAACACACCATTAGACTGATGGTCTGCCGAGAAAGCTACGACATTCAGTCACAAGAAACCATCGGAGACCTTTGGGATACTGTATTGTACATTTGAACATTTACACATTCACACATGTTTATTCATGCACCAATCACCAAGCCAAATACTTGTGGGTGTGAGTGTGTATGTGTGTGTTGTCTTCAGACACCCTCCCCATGTGCGGCTGAGCAAAGGAAGCTCATTTAAACAATTGTGACTCAAAGGGTGTTGCGATCAATAGAAGGGTAGAGGACCAAAGGGCAAGGAGTCATCTTCCGACTCTAATCACAGTCTTAACCTTCAGCATCTTCTGCAGGCCTGACAGGCCCACCTGGATGCCTGACAGCCCGCTATCTCCATCTTGTATGCTTCTCTTGGTGCTTTTAGGGCGTCCACACATATACCTGCAGAGCTGTTGGAAATGATTCAAGAGGCTGTACAGCATTATACAAGGAAAAACTCTGCGAAGAAATGTATCGCTAAGAGAAAAATCTGTTCGCTAGAGCGGGAATTAGCATGTCAAATTTTGCATAATTTGTACTGACTCATGACTGTTGAGACTGAATTAGTTTTTGTCCTTTTAGGTCTGTGTTTGTAGCGCCATGAAATATTTCATACGAGAAAACCTTTCACAATTATCTTTGGTTCAGATTTATAAATGCTTGTTTTTCATTCAGCCTATAAAAAGACCAGGAGAGAAAGGAGCAGCGAGAGAAAGGAGCAGCTGCAGATGTTGCTGCCTCGCTGCCGTACGAGAGGCAAAATCTATCAGCGCACATCCCCATAGATTTCTGGTCTAGTTGACTGTTGAGACCAAATCCGGACTGAGAAACTCACTCATCCACATTTGTGGTCACACTGATTCATATCTTCAATGGACATGCAATGACAAAGTTTCTCTGAAGGATTTCCCCTGCTTCCTCTTTTCCTTCCCTTTTTCCTCTTGAGAGGAAGGAAATTGCATTTCTCCTATCCGTGTTTCCTTCTGCCTTTGTGTCACTGCTGCTCCACATTCTCAATTTGTCTTTCTCTGCTGTTGTTTTGTCTGTTTCCCTTACTACCCTTCTACCTCACAGAAAAGACCAGTGCAATTGGGTTTCTCTGGCTCCATATTGTCCTCCTACTCAGAGAAGTCAGTGGTCTGTTTTTAATGAGCTCTGCGTCTGTGGCTCTCAGCCGGAGGCTGTCCACTACTGACCTGTTGGCATTTACTTCTCTCTGCCTTCTCCTGTCTCTCTCTCCTCCTCCTCCTCTGCGCTCCAATTTTCTCTCTTCCTGCAAAGCTCTTTAGTCCCTTAAATTAAAAATGCTTTGGTGTTCAGTACACCAAAGCACCGCCTGCTCGACACAAGTTTAACTGGAAGCAACTGCTTACCAATCATCCCTGGTAGCAGCAGTCTCGCAAACAGCACATTTTCTACCCACGGACAAACCTTTTACCTCAGACACGTCAACACATTTCTCCTCAGCTGAACTGATTGTTTTCAGAGACAACTTCCATCTTTCCAATGAAACATCAACATTTACATTGCATCAATGTCTGGATAACAGCAAACAACTCAAACCCAACCCGCGCTTTCAGGGACCATTTGCAGCACAATTCAATTCAATTCAGTTTATTTTATATAGCCCAACATCACAAATACAAGTTTGCCTCGGAGGGCTTTACAATCTGTACACATAACATCCCTGTCCCGGGACCTCACATCGGATCAGGAAAAACTCTCCTAAAAAGATAGTAAAAACCCAATCCAAACAATGAGATCCACGAGGATGTGGCGGGTGGAACAGCTGGCCTAACAGCCAGACATTTGATCTTTAGACCGACTCCATCAAACTGGGAGGCAGTGGGCAGTTGATGAGTACAATGACCTTTAGCAGCATATCTGTCACAGCGGCCTTCAATCAGGGCTGACTGGGAGACAGGGCTCAGTCAACGGCCAGACTGGAGGTGGTGAACCGCTGCATGACTGGATACTACAACTGCTCATTTCATCGATCTTCTCTGCAGCGTTCTACACATTTAGACGCACACCTTCAGCAAGCCACACAGTTATGTGAGCGAACCAAACTGTTTCTCCGCCTCGTTTTGCTTTTCTTCTTTTTCTTTTGCTGCTTTGTTTTCTCCCCATCGCACAAACACACGCAGCTACCCTTTAAGTACACTAGAAAGACTGACCTTTTGCGTTTCCGCTTAGCCCCCCTTTTAGCTTCCAACGTTTGTCTCTGTGAGGCGTTAAAGAGAAGAAATGTATTGTTTCTGCTCATTATTGTGCCAAGAACATATGAAAGAGCTGTGGAATCTGACAAACGCAGAAGCTTCTCATCTCGTGTTTTACATAAGATACACTACGGGTGTGTATTGCACTAAGTGAACCTTGATGAATACACAAGTTATGCACCATTGCACTGTAGATGCCATTCATTTACAATAACCCCACCTTTTGTTTCCCCGTAAAAGTTGATGTGTGTGGCAGCTCTTTGATTCGGTACAAAGAGGAAAAGTCACAGCGGCGTGTTGCGTTAAACCTATGTGTTTTTATTGGCGTCACATTCTGACAGTGACAGCACCATATGCTGGAGCTGGTGTCAGCCTCCATCTGAGCCTGTTTGTCGCTCCCTCTGTATCTCTGAGCAACACAAGGCGCCCACAGAATCAACCACCATCTCTGCTCCTCCTCCTTTCATATGCCGGCTCTCTTTTATCCCATGTCACACCAGCTCCTACTCCCTGGCTGCTTCGCATGCTTTGAAAGGAGCAACACACACACACACACACACACACACACACACACACACACAGACAAACACACAAGCCTCGTGCACTCATGCACACACTGATTGGTGCACAGATACACAGAGACAGGCCATGGAGATGGTGTGCACAATTAAGAGGGAGTCGGGGTGCTTGTGTTACAGCCGTCAAGTTAAGGCTACATTATTGGTGATTTATTAAATATACAGACCGTGATGTTTTTCATGTGCATACATGCAAGACGCAAGAAGTCTTCCGAATTAAACGACAGAATAGTGTTTTCTGATCTGACCTCCCTGTCAGCAGTTCTACGTTGTGTGTCTGTCCCTTCCAGAACGGTTACAAATCACTGTTGATGATGATGCAACAAACACTTTGGTCATTTTATGGGCTATTTAGCTTTCAAAACATTCAAAATACACATTTAGGTGTTTATTTGATGATACATGTGTCTATTTGCACCTTTAGCTTTATCCTAAATTAAACAAAAGTAACATGAGATAATATCTCATTTGCATATTTGAACATTGAATTTAAGAAAAACTTGTAATACAAAATAATTATTTTCCTAATGTAAGTAATCAACTGGGGAGGTTTCATGGTGATATGTTATTAGTTAAAATTCACAGAAATAGCTGCATCCTTGAATGTCCTGAGAGAGGAAACGAGCAGCTCTTTGGACCTGTTTTATCAAGCTAAGAGGCGGATTACATTGGTGGGAATTTTTCTCATCACACAGATGATTTTAGTTGTTTGTTTAAATGGCACAGCGGGGATGGACAAGCTGTGAGCACAAAATACTTCATCTTACCATTTTAAATTGGAGCGTTGTTATTGTCAGCTATTATTTATGTAACTGGTGGTTTCTTTGCTCTGTGTTCTGCTCGGTACATACTCAAATGTCTGAGGAGATCTATTCACATAGTGGCTTGCTAAATGTATAGACATTTACAATTTTCTCAAAATGAGTTATTCCTCATAATCAGAGCCAGAAATCCCCACTTCAGCAGCACTTATATACACCTCCATTTCCAGTTTGATTCTTATCAATATCTAAGGGGTTTTTGTTCATGTACTAGTCACAGCCTGATTTGTATAACATTTTATTCCTAAAAACATGGCGACATTTTTTATTTTATTTATTTTTTAAATTTGTGACTGTTGACACTGTTTTCCGATGTATTAAGTGATAAAATGAGATATCATAAATCCCCTCAGTGAAAACCTTTGACTCTAATACGACAACAAAAATAATCAAAAATGTTGAATTTGCTTTAATAAATGTTTAGATTTTTGTTCTGGAAATGTATATTTGATAAGATAATGCCTCATTTGCATATTTAAACAGACAATTTCTGAAAACTTGTAAAAAAAAAAAGATTGTCTAATGTAAGTAATCAAGTGGTGAAGTTTCATGGTGGTGTCTATTATTTACAACCCTATCCACCGTACAATAATAAACACGATACGAAAAGCTGCCTCTAATATTTCTAATATTTTGTTGATCCATCCTGACCTCCTCCCTATCTGGACTTTGGCGCTCTACAATAACGTCACCAGCTCCCATCTTATAGTTACTAAGAACGCATTGGGGTTTCGTCACGTATATGGAAACAAATACCTTTTTTTGTTGGCACTGCCTGAAACAACTGATGCTGTCGTTCTCCGTGAGGGCCATTCTCACAAGCCCATTGACATTTATATAATCTATAATAATACAATTGAATAATATTTCATAATAATTAAATATATAAAATAATACCATTATTCTGGTTCAAGCTATTGAGCTTTATTTACAAAGCCACAATCAGCATCAGTTAGAATAAACCTGAAAATGTAGAGTTCATGTTTCCATAAAGCCAAGCACACATACATGTCTCCTTTCTGTTGTTAGACAAATGCATACATAAAAACGTATTGAATTGATAGTAATAAACAGTGATCAATGCTAAAGTAAAAGGCATCGTGCGTCACTGAGTAGGTCAGAGGTGGAAGTATAACGTAATTTGTCATTTATGTAACTGGCCATAACTGAGAGAAAATTGTACTAAAAAAAATGTACTAATCCTTCCCGAGTGTGACCATGGTCTCCAGAGATCATACTCAACGGGCCTCTGCTTTTCTTTCTTTTCTGTTATGACACACATTATTACCGAGACTTTTCTCTCTGAAGCCGGTAACCAAGACGTTTCCTCTTTCCCGTCCCTGCTCCCATGAGAGGTATCTTATTTAAATCACAGCATTTTCTCACCATTGTATTCTTCAATTGAGTTGTGAAGTTGCCGTCAAGGTAATGAATTTCCACTCACCGTGTTTAGAGAGATAATTCTGTGCTGTGGTTTGCATAACCTACAAGCCTGACAGGGCTCTAAGCCATTTCTACGCATAGAATGCAGCTGCCCAAATAGGAGGTTTGGGGCTTTAGAGGAGCTTATACAAGCACAAGGGATTGAGCCTTCCTCCGGCTCGCAGGAAAACCCCTGAGGTTGTATTATTGTCTGTAGATAGACGTACACAAAATAAATGAGTGTTTTCCAAAGTCAAAAGTGTTTAGAATTAAAATAAACAAAAAAAGAATAAAAATTACCATCATTTTCGGTTCATCTCAGGAAGCAAAAACATAACATATATTTTTGAGTTGTATTTTACATTGATGTGTATTTCTCTGTGACCTCTTTCCTCTTCCCTCTCTCTTCCCCCTCCCTCTTTCACTCTGATGCTATCTCCCCAGAAGGTTTTGTTACCAAGGGCATATGCTGAATCAGCATTTACTTTCTTTTTCTTTTTCAAAATATGAAATAGCCGACTCTCTGGCATGCCGAGGCAGTCAAGTGGTGGCTCTCAGCATTAAGTCGATAAGGACATGCAACGTGAAGCACTTCAGGACTAATGGTGTAGTACACCGGCCAAACAGGGGAGGGGAGGACAATTTTTACTGAACAATAAATCTGTCTTTTCAAAATCCCACAGCGTTTCTACAGACACCTGTCACTGATCCAGTGGGTGGCCTGAATAAGCTCGTATCCAACTGGAAGCCTTTGTTCAAGAGATGCCTAGTCCACCACTTCTAATGTATTCTGGTATGAAGAAAGTGGTTACGGCCAATTAGTTGTCCACATAGTTGACTGTCACTTATAAAGGCGGGTGTTTGTCCCCACAGGCCGCCCTGCCATAATGCATGCATGATGAATTATGTTCCGCGTTTGCCTCCTGAGAAGGCATAAAAGAAGGCATAAATGCATAATGCTCATCAGATAGGTTACACTGTGCGCGGCAACCTAAGAAAGACTTCATGAGAGATATTCCTTCATCGCCCCCTCCCCTGCGCTCTCTTTCTGTGTGCCAGCTGTAATAAAACGCAAGCAGACCTGTTTGTGATGTCAGACAGAGCAAAGTAAAGCAGCACAGAGACTCATTTCCATACCTTTCGAAAGCAATCTGTAGAATTTGTCTCCAGCTAATATAACAGCCGTCATTACAGCAACGCAAAGGTGGAAGCAAAGCATGTGTTTCTATCCGGCGTGGCCAGGTCCGTTCAGAAGGAGATTTTTGAGTTTGTTGGCTGCATAATAAGGTTGATGCACGAAAGAGTAGAAGCTCAACTGGGAAATCCCAGAAATGAATAACTCTGAAATATATTACAGTTTGAAGAAAGTGTCCGGCTCACAGAGGAGCGACGGCTCATTGTTGAACCAGCGAACTAAATGAGTCACAATCAAGCTTGACTCAAAGCAACATATCAAATTTCATCTTACAAAAATAATGACAGGATGAATCACATGCTTTTGTCATGGATGATAGTATGAAATCAGCTTGTTATGACCGCAGGAGGCTGGAGGTATCTGCTGTCACTGTGTGAACCTTGGTGATCATTATAGAAAATAAAATGGAATAATATGTCTTTAGAATCACCTGGGCAAAAAAAAATGTTTTATAGAATACGATGTGTTGACTGTCGATACAAATCTAGGACAGCAAATGATCATTTTTAATAGTTAAAATGTTCATCACCAGGATAATGTCTTCAAATTGCAACTAATATATTAAATTATTAAAAGAGCACCACATCCGTATTCCCTCATTGGAGAAACTGGAGCCATAGAATGTGAAGGTGTTGATGTTAAGTTAAGTGATTGTAATAAATGTTTCCACCAATCAATTCAATTGTTTCAGTTTGAGCAAAAACCAAATTGTATGTGCTAATTGTAATCCGCATATGTATGGTTTGTTAAGTCTTTGTGGATTTCAGTATTTTTATTATCTGTTTAGGTCATGAGATGTTCACTGCATACCAAGGAAAACGAGGTGAAGCTGAGTTTCTGAGATAAATCAAATCAACAAAGAGCTTCCTAAAAAACATTATGTGGCTTGATTTCAGAGATGCTATTTACCTAAAAGATGGCCTGAATTGTTCTGTGGGGATACTTTTAGCCAGTAAACTTCATCTCCATTCACTACCTTCCGTTGTTCGAACTTAATTGCATCTGTTAGAGAAGGACGAAGCTTCCGGCTTCTCTGGTCACGCTGCTACATTGGGAACACGAGGATGTTTTTTTCCCCTCACTTGTTGACTATCACGTTGCTGGCAGTGTGAACATGGATTAAGTTTATCTTGTTCTGAGGTGAACCGTGAGGTTTTTTTTAAGTACACATTCTGATTTCTATCCTGCTCACTATCAAGCAGCGGTGCTGCACAGATGTTTGGATTTGTTGGGATGTGCTCACTGGAAAGTTGATGTTCAATCATGCTCCGAATGTTAAGTTTTGGAGGTTGATTTATGTCGGTACCGTCTGCGTTTGTGTATAAATTTGCAAACTACCGGAAGTGCACAAAATATAGATGTGTATCAGTACCAGTGGTTAGCGAGGTGAGACTGATCAATGGGTTGGCTGAACGGATCGCAGGCAGGGAGCGGCCTAAATGGAGACATATTGGTGCAGGTGTAGTTCTGCTGCGCTACTCCACAGGACAGCTAATGAGGAAGTTTAGCCACAGGGGTCTTTCTGTTAAAAACAACCACTGCAAGAGATAGAAAAAGAAAGAAGAAAAAAAACAGGATCTAATCACAATCTCCGCGAGAAAAAGCAGCCGTGAATGGCCAGTTCTCAATCAGATCGGACAGCTACGTCCCTGGGGTGTGGTTTGAAAAAAAAAAGGGTGGGAGTGTAAGAGAAGGCAACGGAAAGGGTAGGTGGAGAGAAAAATAAATGAAAGAGTGAGGAATGGCTGTGAAGGCTGATGGTAAAGGTATGGCAGTGAGGAGACAAAGGAGCTGGAAGAAGGAGAACAAAAAGGCCAAAGAGCAAATGGTTTAATGAGAAACAAATAAGGAAGGATGGATATAATAATAATAGAGTCAAAATGAACGAGTACGAAATTTCCCTCAGGAAAATGTCTTCAAATGATGTCTTCAAGGAAGAGCTACACTCTGAAATTGTTGACGGCTGGGTGGAAAAATATACTTCCAGCTCAATCCTGATTTGCTGTCAAGTCCAATATATCATGGCCTCATAAAATTATGGTGTCAGTGTTGTGAAAAACGGTCATGTACTTTACTATCGTGTCTAAAGTGTTTTACTTCATCTTGCCCTCTACCCAGGCAAGGAAACCAGTTTTATTTATAAAAAGCAGAATTGGTCGACCCGACTCCTTTGAGACCAAAACCAAAGCAGTGGGCTAATTTTTGGAAAACGTTGCAGTGATACTAGAATCTGGCACACGCGCAAGTGAAGAAAAAAAAAAAAAATGGAGATGGTCTATCTAATATTTTGCCTCGTATTTTTGTGTTACATTAGTTACACCGGCCTCTGGCAGAGGAACGAGACTTAGCAGTGGCAGATAAAGCCAGGGGGAAAAAATCGAATTAGGTGAGTGTCTGGGACAAAAACAAGTCTTAACTGTTGCCTCAAGATTAAAATCAAGGTCGAGAATGTACACAGTTGCTCCAAATTGGTTTCTGTGTGTGTTGTGGAAAGATGTGTATCATTAAGACTTCATTGTCCTCATTGTTAAGTAATAACTTTCAATGTATTCTTTCTCTACACCTCACCGCTATTCTCTCTTGGCCTCACTTATTGATGTAATTCTCGGCGAGAGTTTGCGGTTAATCCAAAAATGCAAGAAAGATATTATGTAATTGTCACTTTTCTCATAGATTTCCATACGATCAGACTTCTTTTTGCAACCAGAGAAGTCGCCTGATGATCGGTAGAGAGAGTGTCATTTTAAGACACTTCCAGAAGTTGCCGCCTGCTTGTTAGGCTGCTGGAAAATATTTGCTGCATCCCCAAATATGTTTGTCAGCCACTTGTCACATCGGCTGCCTGCCTCAAATGAGTCCTTCGAGCCGCAAGCAGACGTTTCCTGTCTCCCTGTCGGCAGTTTTGGACCATGGCATCTCTTCCCTGAGGTATGAACCTCCGCTCAGATACCAGAGATCACTGTGTCACTTCACTAAGCTACATATTTGCTGCTTGCAGTAACATACATAACATGAGTTGTTGGATGCTGCTGCTTTCATTGCTCGCCCACAGATCTGCTTGTGGTTGATGTCTTGGTTTCAAACTGCTGGTTTCAAATGTATTATGTTCTGCACCTATGCATGCTGACTGCTGATTATCTCAGCAGCTGTCGCTGCCCCTCCTGAGAATTGCTTAGACGCATTAGATGAAATAAACCACTAAATTAATATCGTTAGGAAAACCTACAGAACACATTAAATATGTCCAAGCAAGTTCTTCATAAAAGAAATATTCTCCATTTATGATGTTGCCTGCTCTTTTAACGCCACCGTCAAATGAAAAGCACAGCCACACTGATCAGCTATTTGATAAGCAACGAGTCCTTTCTGGACTTTTTTTTATATATATCAGCATTCACTGATGTATTAAAGACAAAAATAATTAGCTAATCAAGCAAACCAAGATAACTCGATAATTGAAAAACCCTCATTTGTTTTTCTGTTTCTATTTTCGACCAGCCATTCATCTATGTTGTTGACACGGACACTGACAGGACACCAGAGACGTTGCTGTGCAGTGTAGAGTAGTGCATGTATCCTTGGGTCCTTGTTTCCTTGTTTCCTCATGTGGATCAAGACAAAGTCACACTGGTCATTAACTCCATTGATCTTCTTTTAAAAAAAAGCCAGGTAATCATGATTGATTTGCTGCTGGTCAACTGATTGGCTCCCTTAGCCTCTGTGGGGGTGAGCTGTCCAGCTGCTCGTCCCTATTTGATGATGACATTCAAGGTTAGTCGCAGGACCTTTAACTGCTATTCAATCTGCATGGGCGCGTCCTGCGGTGACATTATTATTAGGCCATGAAAAAGATGAGCATATAGGCTGCCTAAGGAAAAAAAATCAAGCCAGGCTTTGATATCCCATGCATTACGTATGGGATATCAAAAGAAGTCCTCTGCTGAGACGTGTCAGTAATTGTAAGTGAGTGGTGATATAACACCAGTAGACACCCTGCAGTGCAGTGTTGTTTGAGTCTGCGGGTTTCCCTTCGTTTCCTCACTTCTTCTGCTCCTCCATCCCTTCCTTCATCCCTCATGCGCTCCCTTCAACCTCCCCCTCATAGCAGTGCCCGATTCATTTTCCCAGCACCAGCCTCAGTTCCCTGTGATTTATATGTTTATGGTCATTACTGACGTCGAGTAATACGTTTCCGTTTTTCCCCCTCTTCTCCGTCTTCCCCCATCCCTCTCTTGGCAGAGCCCCGGGAGCCTGCGAGGAATATCAATTACTTAGTCCCTGTTTAATCACAGGCTTTCACTTCCTCTCACGCAGGCAGAAGGAAGTTTTGCTTGTGATGTGTCTGTTGTTTTGTTTCATCCCTGTCAAAATCACTATTAACAAGCAAACACCAAAGGCTCTCGTACACCTTTTTAATCTATGAATAGGGGCGCGATTTGCTCTCATTAGCGATAAATTGCCTTTTACAGCTGGTAAGTATTTCTAACTGGCTGTTGTAGAACATGGCTTATAATATTTACTGACATGCAAGCTCACGGCTTGATGTTATCTTTATAACCACGGCTCTAGTCTTTCATGCTTAATTCTGAATTGATGCTTGTGCTTGCATCTTTTTTCATTTTTGTCTTTTATTGTGGGATGACAGGTTTGATCTATTTCAGGATGTGACCCATATCTGATACCATACAAACTGACAGCAAAGTAAAAAAAAAAAAAAAAGCTGAGAGCTGCTGTAACAAGAAAAACATCACAATCTGTTTTCTTACACGTTGTGCTGCTCCCACTTGTTTCAAACACGTCTCAGTTACAGTGCATGTTCACTCTAGTTTTGATTTGAGGCGTCTCAAATAAAGTCAAGTGTGCCGTTTTCCTGCTCTTTTCACATTTTCTGCATCTTGTTGTTTTCACTGCTTAAGATGACTCAGTACAGCTGCCAAATTGGTGAAAGATACAGAAGTTATATACTGTTATGCAACCCTGATAGATAAAGAAAGGAAGGAGCGAAGGAAGGAATACAGTCTGACGGTCTTCAGCTGCAGCGGCTCAAGGTTAAGTGTCCGGCTCAAGAGCTGGGGTTAAGTACAGTACTTAGGTGGATTTTATGTGTTAGCTTAGATGATGTCTTATTTACTTTTTTTGCTGCACAGATTCTCCCAGCTGGTGGAGGGATTCAGTCATGAGCAGGAGGCTAATGTGTGAACCCGCCTCCCCAGTTCAAGCAGTGGCAGTTGGTGTTGGGGCAGGGGAGACGAGCAGTATCAACAAATGGACAGACGCTCAGTTTCAGCATACTGACTTGCTGATTCAAAGAGGAGAGGTTTGGGGAGGTAGGGGGTTCCAGTGAGAGCAAAGTCAACCTCCTCATTACTGGCTCCTTGTCAACTACATCAAAGTAGCTTCCCAGAGTCGTTCACTTGAAAGTTCCTGGTTATCACCAGTTTTACGCTGCCTGATGGAAAACATGCTTGGGTTCTCATATGGGCGACTTTATATTTCAGCCAGCAGCTTCTCTCTCTCTCTCTCTCTCTATAATATCCAGCTTTCAGAACACTGAGTCCTAATGAACCGAGACTCCCTATACAGTACGGCCTTTTCTTCTCTTTGAATTGGAATCATCGAGCCAGGTACGCCTGCAGCATTCATCAAAGAGGACTGAGGCGGTATTCCTTAAAGGCAGGATTTCTCCCCCTGGAGCAAAGTGTCTCAAAGTAACTTGGAAAGGAAGAGGGCGATTGGTTAATTCCATTACATTAGTAGCATGCTGCTTGTAAATACTAAAGAATAGTTTTCATGAATGCATACTTTGGTAGGGTAAATACAAATCTACGTAAGCCCCGTATCAGTGAAATCAGTGAAATAAAGTGTAGGCATACACCCAATTTTCTGTTCTCGGATACATTATTCAGCTGGGGGGAAACATACTGTATAAGAGGCTTACTCTAGATGAGGAGCAAAAACAGCAAGAAAAATAACGAAGATGCGAGCAGCTCCGTCCTTATCAGTCAGATAACAGAAGATGCTTTTCTTCCCTAAGCTGTGTTTTCACTGAGGAATTTCTCTGCCTCTGATGCAAATATCATCTGGCTTGTAAATTGGGCTTGGTGGTATAATACCAAACTACTTGAAGCTGTCACTGCACCTCCTCAGGACACAGTTTAATGACTGCCTCTTGTGGATGTCGACGCCGTGTGGGTTTACTCGGCAAGTACTGCTTTTTCTAATACACAGATTTGATTGTGGGCCCTCCCTCCCGTGTAAATCCCTCCATATCATTATGTCTGTGTTTTTTTTTTTTTCATCTGTGTATCTGCCTCCAGTAGCTGCAAAGTTAGTGAATCTACAAATGTGAAATGGAGAGTTGAATCTTTGGATTTGAATTGTAGCCACATACTTGATGAGAGAATGCGGCCGGGCAAAGAAATATCTTCAAACAAATGAATACTGATAACTTTTCTCCCAGGAAATAGTGATATGGTAATAGAGCAAAACTGAAGGAGAAGAGTGGCAGAACTGTGTAAACGAAATAGAAGTGACCTTCCATCTCTCCGTGCCAGCTATCTTAGCAGGCTGAATTAACTTTCCCCATCATTCTCACCTCTCTGATGTGAACGCCATACATGCCACAGCACAAACCCGTACTCTCATGTTTATTAATTTCCTTCAGCGAGCGATGCGCTAAATCATTGACCCTCTTTTAGTGCCTCGTGCTCTCACTGAGCATGGGAACGAGGAGGGCGTATTGATTTTGCCCCCTTCTCATCAGCAGCCAGGCCCTTATTTGGGATGAGGAAATGGTAAATCTCGTAGCCTGAGCCCCTGTCGAGGCCCGTCCAGATCCTAATCTTTGCTGGTTGATGGCTCTCTAATCTTTTTGCCATCTACAACTCATTAGAGGCCAAGGAGGTAAATGTGAAGTGTTAAATATTGTATTAATTCTCAGGACCTTCTATAAGAACTTCATAATAAAAAAAAAAAAATCATGGTTTGGATATGACATGGCAGCGAAAACTAGGTTGTGATTATGGCTTCATTTTAATTTTGGAGAGTGACAGCAGGTGCACACAATGAAAGCATGACTCATTTTCCTGTTACCAACAGACACCAAGTGTGAGAACACTAACAGGCCACTTGAATTTCTCTTTCCATTGTGATATAAATCAAAAGCAGCACTCTTTCCCATTTTATTTTTGTCTTTTGTTCGTCAATTCTGTGTTCAAGTTCACACTTTAGACTCTGAATGTAGAAAAATCAAGTGTTTTAGCAAGCACGGTTCTTTTTTTTTTTACGATGTTGTTTGGTGTCCGAGCTTGGTCCCTGTGTTGCATTTAAAGGAACAAACCGTCACATGGGGACAGACTTATTATGAACCTATTTCACACACAGGTTTTGCTGACTGGAGTGTGACTTAAAACTCCCACCCACCTGCTCCACTGTGGGATGTAAATTGATGCCTTGCCTTGTCTTAATCATAGGAAATGCTGTAATGCAAGTGTGTAAAATAACGTGGTAACGCGGATAAGTGATGACACGAATAGCTGGATGGATGGAGAGCTACAGCAGCCATTCCCAAAGACTGGATCGAGACCCAGTCCAAGACCTTTTATTTGGATTGCCTAATAAATTCAATAAATAAATTCAACATGTGTTTCTGCAGTACACCTTTGAGTCACATGAGGAGCCTGACTGTTTGTTTTGTTGTGGTTATTTTAGCCTACTAATAACCTCAAATCTGATGTCAAAGGCTAGTGTACGTGCTGTTTGCTTATGAGAGGGAAAAACGATAGCCTGTTAACTCTTTTTTAACGTGCATATGTTCTTTTTTTAATTGGTCCGCGATGGTTTGTCATTCGTCACAAAATGGATTCCTAGAAAAAAAGAAGTTTTCGAGGACTGAAAGCATGCATTTTATAATCCGTAAGGACCCAGATTGTTAAAGCAGTCTTCTCAGTACAATTGGCAAGATCAACAACTGTGGCTGATGCGTCCCCAATTATCCAAACTATCCACGTCTCTGACAATTGTTTTGTTTTAGTCAAAGATACAAACTAATCCCATAAGCGAATGAACAAAATCTAATCTAAAGTGATGAGGACGTCAGGCTCCCGTGAGTGTTGGCTCTCTTAGTCCTGCAAATAAATTGAGGTACTCTCAATAATCTCGTTATAAACTCCCCCTTGGAGCGCCTGTCATATTATCTGACATGACAAATAGATCTGAGCGCAGGCATCTGGCTCCCTCCCGCCCTCTCTTTGCTCCCTCTAGTCTTTTTTTTTTTACCACCCCTTCTTCACTCCCCACGTTCCCCCTCTCTCTACCTTTACCACTCTGCCTTCCCTTCCCCCTTCTCCTCCGAGGGTTCATTGGAGGTAGCGCCGCTGAATACTGAAGCGGGAGCCCAGAAGCACCAGGTGCTGTCGCTTGCGATGAATCTGGCCTCGGCTGACTGTCCGTCACCTGTCGAGGAATGTCGGCAGGACACAGGAGTTTGTTTGCCACCTGAAAAGGGTCCCGCACATTTTGTGGCATTGATGGAGGAGTTGACAACATCGCTGTATGTGTTTGAGCATCTGCGTGAGTGACTGAGGGACCCAAAACAAAAAAAAATGTGATTGGCACTGACAAAATACACATACTGGGCGAAAACAATTGTGAAACTGCTAGCTTTTATGTTCCAAGCCATAGAGTAACTTACTCAATCATGTAAGGGGTCCAACACTATCGTCCTTTAAAATGAATCTGAAAATATAACTTTTTAGCTACACCTTCAATAGTCTGGTTTGCCAGTCTTTACTATTTGTCATTGACTATATGTCATTCTTACTTATTACTTACTAATTTTTCACTTTTTAATTTAATTGATATTCCTACATATTAATGGTATTATATAATTATATATATATATATATATATTATGCAGGTGTCCGTTTTAATTGTGCTAACTTATGTCTAATGTTGGGCTGGGCGATTTGATCGAAAAGCAAATTTGTTTTCTTTTTCCAAGCTTGAAGAAGACGCATTTCCACCCACTGCATGATTTAGAAAAATGACCATAAAAGTGGGCAAAGGGCTGAGAGATGAAACCGCGGCCTCTTCCGTATGACGAAAGTCTCGACCAAAAGTCGAAAGATATGATAGCTACAGCAGCTTGGGAAAAAAAACGACATGGCATGTGGCACTGAATTTGATTAATTTACAATCTATCAGACCACAGATGACCCACGATCCCTCCGCCTCACTCCCAGACGCTGGGGGACTACTTTGTCGGGAGGAAAGCGGGAGCCAGCTTCGGAGATGGATCATCGAGGCTGTGGCAACTCAAATTCAGCCAGCGAAAAAAACCTCTGTCTCCTCTCATCTCAGCTGTAGTCTCCTAGCGGCGGGCAGGAGAGACCGCCTCAGCCCGCAGTTCCACTAATGTTCTGTAACCTTTAAAACGTTAGCAACTAGGAAGCTTAATGTTTGCTTGCTATCTATCCAGCCGATTGATGAGTGACTTACTGCTTCATCGACACACTCTTGTCACAGCGTAGGACAGCACGTTGCTCATTAGTTTTCTAGTACACAGAAAGGAGAGAACAGGCTTGTGCTGTGATTGTAATCTCAAAACAATAGATGGCATTTTGAGTCATGAAATGCAGATTTTTATAGATTTGGTAAGAAATGTCAATATTAACACCAGCATTGGTGTGTTTTAACACAGTACAGTCCTATAATTTAGTTTATAGCTTAAGGTACAGGTACTTTTGAATCTTTTCTTTTCAAACATGCTTCAGCAGTATCACTAAAGCATGATTGAAACATGTGCAACATTTCAGCAAAATTAATAAAAGATGAATAAAAGTCCTGCACCACCTGCCAGGCTGTTATCATTGTGCATATAAACAAAATACAGGAGATCTACTCAACTATGGACTGTCACCACTCGATGCTTCATCTAAAGATAGCACAGACATGTGATAGCCAGATCAAGCTCACCACCTGGAATTAGGAAAGCCCTGATGACATCACTGATGACTTAAAACATTCAAATGTATATAATAATTAGATTTATTGCAAATCTGTTAATATCCCTTCCTAATTCATTAGTAAAACATTCTTTGTATGAAGCTTTGCAGAAATTACATTTTCCCGAAAAATGTTCTGCTAACTCCCCGCTACTTTTTGAGAGCTTCAGTCAGTTCCACTTCCTTGAAATCTAAAGAAACCCAGCGTGCTCATGCTGTGCGACTAGAAAGGAAGTTATGCCAACATCCACGCGGCGTTTTGAGCAACTTATTTTCGAGCAGGGCAAAATTAATGGTATTTGTTGTGCAAACATAATGAAAAAGATCACCCTTTGTGAATGTTATCAGTCAATTTAATGGGCATTATCAGTGGTTAACTACCGCACTGATGCTTCAGACAGGACAATCTGCACCTTCCACATTGTTAACAACGTTAGTTCAGGCAATAAAACTACTTTGCAAGGTTTAGGAAAAGATTGTGGTTTGAGTTCAAGTAAGTATAAGTATTCAAGTTGTGTAACAAAAAGGTAAAATAAGTCAACTCTTACGATTGATTGCACAAAATCCCCTTCGGACCCAAATCTACGAAGCTGATAACGCCCATTCAATCAGCTGGTAACACTCAAAGCGAGTGAAATGATTCACTGAGATCAGAAATTCTTGCCGAATATATAACATCATTTTTTAACAGACGTTGGGAAAAAGAAATACAGGAAAATATATCTGGGAAAAGGTGCAATAGAGTGAATGATATGACTCTCACGTAATTCCTGTGTGTTATTTGCATGTGTTTCAGACAGAAATAATGAGAAGACACAGACAAAAGCACATTCTGTCTGAGCCCGAGTAAAGACTCTGGACTTCCAAAACACAGCCTCAGCATGTCCATGTATTATAATAGGTACGCAGGATGACTGTTAAAACCTGCAAAAAATAAGCCTCATTGTCTATTTACAGGGTTTAGTGGACGTGTGCTTGTCGAGGGGGCTTGTGTAGAGTTTATTGGTATGTAGGAAATGATGCAGATGGAGGTCCTGAAAACAGACGTAGCAATCACTGATATTAGTGTTGGGATCCCCAAGCTGTGTGACTCCGGGCCTGCCCTTATGAATTGGCTTCATGAAAATGCCACCGCGTGACATATTTAAACCATTCCGCTTGATAACTGTGTCCCTCTCGGCTCTTGTGTTAAAAGGCTGCCCCACCGGTGCTCATCTTCAGAACCCAGTAATAGAGATAGAGGGAGGGGGAAGGCAGAGAGATAAAGTCAGAGTGAATCAAACAGAGATGGAACAAGTACTGGCTGATTTGAAATAGGTGAGATGGAGACAGTGGAGGCCTCACTGTGGAGGTAATGGGTTGCACTGAGTGATATTCATATTCACAGGGGGAGCCGGCGCTGCCGTGTAATGCAGCAGGACGGAGAGCCAATCAAAGAGTGGCTATCGTTGCCCTCTGACCCGCCTCTGTTGACATTTGACATGTCAATCAGAGCCCTTTGAGAGGAGGCGGCTCTGAAGGTCCTGACTCTGATCTGAACGAGCTGGCCTTTCAATGGATTGCATTGATTTCAAAAGCAGACATGATATGTCCGTTGATTTCATCTCTCTTCTTCTGCTATAAATCCCATCTGGCATCTGTCTCCAGCTTCAATGCCGTGTCAAATTGCACTGACCTTAACACCATTGCTCCGTCTCCGTTTCACGTTCGCCTTGTTTATTTTGTATCTATTATTATTTTTTTGCACTAAAAGCACTTGGGGCCATTAGATTCCCATCGCTACATAGTGTGAATTTCAAACATGTCATAAATATCAACACAGTTTGAGATGCAGCGTGCTCATGCTCCTCCTGTAGCTCGCTCCCGAATGAATATTTGTCTTTGACGTCAGCATTCATCACAATGAAATCCATCTCAAGTCCCAGTCTTCCCTGCCCACTGAGCAGCGCCCGCTGTTCTCCGCAGTTTGCCACATCGCTGCATTGTCTGTGCCCGGGCCGAGGCACTGCAGCGGGAGAAGGTGGGCAGAAACGTGGAAGAGAAGGCATCACTCCGCTGTGGAAAATATCTTTCTTTGAAAGCTTAAGTTGGCAATGTCAGTGTGTCAAAAGCGAGATCTGCTCTGCAGTGTAAAAACAGGCAGTGACAGAAACCAGCTGCTCCAGGGAGGCATTTCTACCCCCGCGGCTGTTATAAATGAACCAGCATTATGTTTGCTGCTGACCAGGGTCAGGCAATGAGTTGTTCATAATAATTAATCACTATTTTTAATCATGTTTTATGGGATTTTAACCTTTTTATTTCTCCGCACAGGCGACAGCCATGACCCAGGCAAGGAATTGTTTTTGAGTTGTCCATCTGTCCGTCCGTACAACTGCAAGCCTTTAATTCTAGTTTAGATGATGGTTTAAAGTTGAGAAAAATTGAACAAATTGTATATAATGGGAGTTAAACAGGCAGTTCTGGGCCGGGTTTAGTTTTATGATGTACAGTCAGCTGAGCCAACAGAATGCCACGAGTAGTGAGCAAATTGTGTATCACATGTCCCCTGGCTGTGAAAAAATGTTGGAAAAAAAATGTTGTTATTGTTGGAAAAAAATGTTGGAAAAAATCACAGCGGTACATCACTGAAAAAAGGTTAAGAAAAGATGTTGCGGCAATTTCGGCAGTAGAGAATGAAATCGAGGAAAGGACCTTGTACCAAAAGTCGAGTCAAGTTGAACAACACAATGGAAATGAGGCAATAGTTCTTGTCTTAGTCAAGCGGCAATTTCGAAAATTAATCAGCAACCAATTTGATAATCAATAAAACCCTACAAGTAATTTGTTTTGGTCTTTGTCCTACACGATGGTAAGTTGTTTGAACAATTTACCTTGGGCTCGAGAAACTTGTGAACATTCATCTTCAACTATTTTCTGACAGGCCAGTCGTCATTTACTGATGTTAAACCTTCTTTCAAATACTTTCAAAAGATTGGTTTTTATCCTTCATTCTGAAAGTATAACCAAATCACACAGCAGACTGAAAAGCAGCACTTCACATACCTCTGATGAAAGCTTACTAGCCGGCACCAGTGTTGTATAAAGTACCCAAAAGCCGTACTTGAGTAAAAGTAAAGATACCTTACTGGAAAATTACTCCAGTAAAAGTAAAAGTCACCTATTAAAATACTACTTGAGTAAAAGTCTTAAAGTATCTGATGTTTTCTGTACTTAAGTATCAAAAGTATTTTTCTGATATAAAATGTACTTAAGTATTGAAAGTAAAAGTACAAGTACATGCTTTTAATAAAAAAGCAATGGGTCAGAGTTTTGAGAATTATGAAGTTTATTCTTTTAAGTGCTGTGGTCACCATGACCAAGGACCAGGAGTTGTGTTGATACAATAACTGGGTTGGCTGTGATCCATCCACATATATTATGTACAACATAATATATTGTACCTAAGTATACTTTTGCATCTACTATGAACTTATCATCATAATTCTCCAAAAAGCAATATGACACTATGAAGGAGTTGTAACAGTGTGGTTAAGTATGCTCATTCCGCCCGGAACAGAAAGAATGAATGAAAAATGTAAGTTAATTTCAAAAAAATCAAGTCCGGAAAAATGTTTTATTGTGAAAAATGACCAGATACATCCGTCTGTGGTAACCTCAGACGGAACCTCTGGACACATGTCAATATGTTACATTACCCTAAAATTGAAACTTAAGTCTGTTTCAACTCTGCCGGTGTTCTGGATTAAAACCAAGGCAAAGTATCCTGAGATCGCCAAAAAAGCATGAAAACCTGCTTTCATTTCAACACTCTGTCTTTGTGCAGCGGGTTATAAGTTAAGCAGTAGACTGGACTAAAGGTTTAGTTAGGAGTAGACTGGACATAACGAACACACGTCGGGTGTCGTTGTCTCCTGTCTCTCCGAGGTCGGACCCGGTCCGTGACAATATTGTCTTCACGTAACCGGTCCGTGGCGCAATAATGGTTTGGGAGCGCTGGACTAGAGGATGTAGAGGGAAATGCAGAATATTGTGATTCGCAAAACCTGCTTCGTGGAGTCTGTTCCACCACAGTCCCGGATGTGTTTTTTTTTTCTAAAGATAGATTTGATTTTGTAGCGAGTAACGAAGGTTTCAGGGGAAATGTATCGGAGTAAAAGTATCAGTTTTCTTTGCAAAATGTAGTGAAGTAAAAGTAAACCGAAATATGAATAGTAAAGTAGAGTACATATATCACCAAAAACTACTTAAGTACAGTAACGAAGTATTTCTACTTCGTTACTATACACCACTGGCCGGCACACATAACTCTGAGTCCAACTTAATCCACCAGTTTTCATCTTTAATTCGATCATAGCTAATAGACAAGGTCATTTTTAAAGAAGCTGGTCTGGTGCCACCGTGTAATGTCTCATATATCTTTAGTGCTTAAAACCTCTCAGTTAGTGCTCTTAGTGTGTTTATTTTGACTTATATTTTACCTGTGATAGCTATATCAGATCAGTGAGATGTAAGGCACATGTCGGGAAGCCATCACAAACAAACCTAAGATATGTTAGGGTGACCAGATTTGAGTTTGTGAAAAAGAGGACACTTCGTCGCGCGGGGGGGGGGGGGGTATAGCATGCCGTGAACTTACATTTACGTTGAGATCGGTCGACCAATGACAGTTCTCTCTACAGTCAGAGCTTGCGCAAGAAGGTGGAACGTGAGGGAGATACCATTTCCAAAACTTGTAAGGGGGTAATAACTATTTTCCCCGACGTAGCAAAATCCCGGAATCCCTGCCGGACGCTTTTTTTAGGTCTCGAAAAGAGGACATGTCCGGGAAAAAGAGGACATGTCCGGGAAAAAGAGGACGTCTGGTCACCCTAAGATATGTGTATGTTAGTGATACAGTGTTGTCCGGATAGATGATTAATATGGGAAAAGTGGAATGGAGAAAAGTGTAGAAATGTTTTTCTTTTGTAGGAAAAGACAGCACAACATGATACAAGGTTCATCTAGTTTCCTTGAGCTGTTTATATCCACATGCTGAGCGTATCCTCTTAACCATGGACTGTACATTAAAGTGGACATAGTGGTCGTGATGTAACCCATTGGTTTGTGGATTGCAGTTTTCAGCATTTTGGCCTTCGCCATCTTGTTTTTTTTGCAACCAGTGAATGGCAGTGACCATATGGCTGCGGGCGAGTGACGTATAGACGGCGTACACGGCTCTGGGAGCGGTAGCAACCTGTCAATCACAAGGTAGCCACGGGCTAAAGCATACTCATCTTTATCGTCTATTTTACTTTAAATGGGAACATAATTTACTAAATGAACATCATGCTGTTTTGACCCATGAACTCATGTCCATGATGTTTGCTGAGGTAATGAATCAAGTGAGAAGTGGGGTCATTTTCTCACAGACTTCTTTTAGCAACCACAGGAGTCTTCTGATGACCAGTAGAGAGAATGTAATTTGAAGACACATCCGCACCGGCTTCACTTTTCAGAAGCGGAGGTTTCCCGTCTGCTCTGTGTGTTATCTAAAAACTGGTTTTCTTATCATATATATTGTAGGACAAGTCATAGAGTTGTGCATCACCTCCGCGCTGCTTTAAATGAGAAATTTGTTGTGTGGCCACAACAACTCACTTAAAGAAATAGGTCATTGTTCTCTCCTTATTATTCCCTCTCTGCAGGGAAGTGTCTGCGCATAACACTCTGTGTATCAGATAACAGTGGCCCCCGTTGAAAGGTGAGGACACAATATTGTGTTTTGGAGAACAGCATTGTTGCCTTTGGCCTCTGCCTCATTCTACCACGGCATCTTCTGGGAATGGACCGAGCATGGCGCTTGTTTACTTGAATACCAGAATAACCTTAGAATATGAATGCTAGGCTATTGATTAAGCCCTTCCTCTAAGAAAGTAATATCATCCTTGTGATATCTTTACTTTGTCATCTCGACTCTCTCGCACTCACTTCAAATCCTGAAGTCAAATCAGATTTATGATGCAAGAATAAACTATATGAACGCAAGTGTGTGTGTGTGGGGGGGGGGGGGGGCAACACAGACTGCCATGTGTTTTTTTCTTTTTGAGTGTGTGTGCGTGTGTGCGTGTGTGCGTGTGTGTGTGTGACTATATGCATGTTCTGAGTAATGGGCTTTGTGCATCCTCTCTTGCTGACGGCTAGGATGTATCCATGGCAACGCCAGGTCGATCCTAGCTGTAAGCGGCGCTGGTAAGAGAGACTTGAAAGGGAGCGTTAAACCTCTCCTCTCATCTGCCCTGCGCGCCTCTCACTCTGACCATGGCGAAATGCGTGGCCTTGTTGAAATCCCAGCCCGAGGGGTGTGTGCTGGAGCTGTGACCGCGGACACTCACATCACAACACTGCCACCTTTTGACCCGATTTGAAAACGTGCCCTAAAAACATTGCCATATTGTTTTATTAGTTCCTGTTTGCACTGCGAGTTCAGGGTTCATCTGTGGAGAGAGAAACAAGATGCTCCTCAGGATGATGTTTTTCCTGTGTGGAGGAGAGGGGGCTTGATTAATGAATTCAGTGTAATTTTACGGGAGGGAAGTCCCATTTCAGGTTCAAAAGGGCTTGTGATGAAATTGGTTTTCACAACAATTTGCTGTTGATATTAAAGCCCAAAGCTAACATGTGTGGCTCTACAAATAGCAAAACAATAGCTCTTTCACTGTCTGTAATTGCACCCTTTTTTTCTGCAGTTTAAAAGCTCCTTTATCAAGTGTAATTTTGTTGGCAAGACCTTCGTTAAAACAGTCAAAACATCCTGTTAAGAAAGAAACAATATGAATCCATTTGAACCATGGAGCAATATTTATTTATCATAATAAGTAGCGTAACATACTGTTCTCATATTTCTGTGCCTTATTGTATATATTTTCTTATACTATTAGCATATATAGCACTTTTTTTGTATTCTTAATTTTAATTCAAATTTTTACCTTAAGTTTTAAGTTATTGTAATTCTGTGTGGAAGGAGGACCTAGCAAAATAAGCTTTTCTATATATATCTACATAAGACAGATAGAAAGTACTTTTGTCAACACAGTTGGTATCCTCACTCTCAATGGTTGCTTTTAAAGTCCTTTGATGCTTCGTCATTGGCAGTTTCAGCCCTTAGGAAAGACTGCAGAATTAGATGTGCTGCTGCTGCCCCCTGGTGGACATATCAATATGCATAATGAGGCAGAGTGGACATGCTTTGAAAGCACTGAGTGATGATGACAGGGAAGGGTGAAACGATGCAAAAGAAAAGATAAATGGGGAAAGAATGAAGCAACACAATGATGTTTGCAGTTTGGATTTATCTCTTCGGAGACGAACACAGTTGCCAAAACAAACGCAGATTTATTGCAACCCTGTGACCGTCAATAAATCTACAAAGACGATTTAATTAAGATATTTTGGCCCGAAGTACGTGAACCTAATCATCTGACTTCCTTCAGGGGGTCAATGCTCAGCGGTTTCCTCCACAGCCGTTTCACAACTCGCCACCTTGTGCCAAATCCAAGTTGTTAGCGCACGTGAATATTCAGCAGTAGCTATCAGAAGGCTAAGGGACTGCCGCTGAGGGAGCTCTGTGACCTTCTTGTTAGGTCAGGCTGGATGTCAGAGGCTATCTAGTGATCACTAATACATATTCAGGAAGCAGAGGCTATCAGGCGCTGCTGTTAAGCAGACTCAAAGATGGAGCCGGATCAAGGCCGAGCCACACATCTTTGTTTGCTCCCTTATCGTAAGCAGTTCTTTCCTGCGATGGTCAATCTTCACAGCCGCAGTTAAGTACATATTGACCAAGTCTGCTCCCTTTCTCACCCTCTCACTTGATATTAGAGTCCCGCCCGCCCCCGATGAAAACACATGAAAACACGCTGGCGGGTTGTTATGGTTTATAAGCTCAACACAATGGATTGGTTTGGGTAATGTGTTTCTCATTGGTTTTACAGGTTTTATGTTGCCTCTCCTCAGAGGTATCTCGTGGTATCATTAGCTGTAGTTTTTTATTGCAAAGAGGGCTGTCAGCGCCCTAAATGCGTCTCACGTTTCATCTTCGGGCACCATCGTGTTTCTGAAAATAATCTCAGTCTAATGGAGGTGGATCGATACAGAAGGATCGGTCTCCTACATTTCCTTTTCATATCACAATCAACACCACCTTTGGGAATCTGCGTTAAACTCCATATTCAATAATGCAAGGATCCAGTTGAGATGGGTTTCTTTTATTCCCTCACTACTTGTACATATTTGCTTTCATTTAATCTGCTTTCCACTGAACTGCTTGCAGCCGTTTGGAGATCTGTTGGTAAAATGAACCGATGGATTGAAAATAACAATGAGCAAATAGAAGTCTTAATTAAATTCCTTGACTTTTCCTCTTGGCGGTTGCTCTTTTTTTTTTTGATTAGGCATCGCACATAAACTTATTACTTCCTCTCCCTGAATCTTCTAAAAACAACACATCTTATTTGTTGTTGTTCCCTGTAAGAGCAGATCTTATAATGAAACCATTGCATGTGAGGTTTTGTTGTATATTCCAGTGTGTGAATCTTCTGCAATTGCTCATCTGTAGTCATTTCAATAACACCTAAGTATTATTTGCATTTGATTACACAACTGTGCTGAGATCATTTTTGGGGGGAGGGATGAGTGAGGTCAAGCAGAACAATACAAATCAGCAGAAATAACAGCACATTTTGTGCTTTCGCTACCGGACATAGTCTCTTATATTTCCTCTCTCTCTCTTTTTTCCTGTAAATGGTGAAACTCTGTCCCGGCACGGTGACCTGTAGCTGGGCCCTGTGGGAGTATTCTGTGTCCTATACTCCTCATGGCCTCACCTTCTTTCCCCTCCTCCTCCTCCTCCTCCTTTTCTTCTTCTTCTTCTTCTTCTTCTTCTGCTTCTTCTTCTTCTACTTCTTCTGCTTCTCCATTTCAAATTAGCTCGAAGGGGATGGATCTGCCCCGAGACCCAAGGACAAACCCAGGCAAGGCATCTCAGTTCAACTCACAGTAGATGTGAATGGCGGCGGCTTGAGTCTCTGGCTCTTTTCAGCTTTCAGCTTTCAGTATTTTGACCAGCCTTTCAGGGCCGACAGAGTTGGTGACAGAATTAATATTCTGTAGATGTTTCTTGTTGCGTAATGCCAGGATTATTTCAACCGATGGTTTTATGTCAGTAGGCAGATGTGCCAGGTGTCATTGCTTCAGGATTCTGGACTGATTCTCTTATTCCTAAGCATTAGTAACGTATTGATCCCGCCACCATGCCGGTCCGGATCATGTGCACCATCTCCTTTTCCCCCGAGGACGAGCCCGGCGGAGGGTACAGTAAAGACGGCTTCGGCGACCACTACAAGCGGGTGAAGAAGAGTTACGGTGACGGGGAATCGCAGGACTACCTGGATGGGTGCGATCAGGCGGATGATTATAATGACGAGGAGGAGAACGTCAGCAAGGTGGACGACCTCGCCGCTTTCTTCGACGGTTGCTCGCTCCACGGCGCCAACCACGTGTTTGCGGAGGACAAGAAGTTCAGTGTTCGCCAGGGTTTGTGGGCCGTGGTCTTCACCATGGCCCTGTCCGCTTTCTTGTTCCAGGTGGTTGACAGGATCATGTACTACTACCAATATGATTACATCACCATGCTGGATGAGAAAGTGGCCAACAACATGACCTTTCCGGCTGTCACCATGTGTAACTACAACTTTATTCGGAAGTCTCAGATGAGCTACAGCGATCTGATTTTCATGGGCCCTCTGCTGGGCTTCGAAGAAGGCATGGCACCGGGGTTTCCGCTCGCCCCAGAGCCGGACCGCCTGTCGGGCTCCCGCTTCAGCCTGGATGAGTTCTACAACCGCACCCGACACCGTATAGAGGACATGCTGCTGGAGTGTAGCTTCAGAGGCATAGAGTGTGGCCCCGAGAGCTTCAGAGAGGTAGGTCACACCGGGACCCGACCGCGGGGAAAAACGTCTGCAAATACTTTCAAATGTTTGATCCTTCTGGGAACCAGCAGACTATAAATTGGAAATCATCAGTGCAAGTTGAGCTAGAGGTATTTTATTTGCGTCTGTTAGATGGTTTTGATTGATTGGTGCTATTGCATACGGGGATCTAAAATTGGAACGTCGCCTCAAGGAATATATAGCTGAGGCCGCTGGATTTCATCAAGAAGAATCTTCTGTTTAGGTTCATTGTGATTAAATGAGGACGTCCAATAAAATCTCAAACTAGAAACTAAACTGTAATGCAAGTAGTCTTCACTGCTTCCGTCGAGAATCACTGAAGAAAGCATTGATTTACAGCCGTGAGGTCATTCTGTGATGTCTCTGCTGTAAATAAAAATGTTTTCTAAGTCAGCGTGTCTGCTTCAATGAAACTCCATTGTAAATATAAAAAAAGGGCAGACATAATAAAAGCAGGTCCCATTACTTTAAGTGGCAAACTTGGCATGCAGCTCTTATTGAATTAATTAAACTGCGTTGCTGACAGGAAACTTCCGCGCAGCCTCTTGTCAGACACACTTTCCCAGATTTTTAGTATATTTGGTTTTGTAGCCGCTGCCCCATGTCCCCTTGAGTGTGCATATCGGACAGCACACCAGTGGAATACTGGTACTTGTACTGAATTACCAAGAAGTGTTGACCATATCCAGTTATTGGTCTATTGATTTCCCTTGACCTTTGCACAGTTATGGATAGGTATGTGCCGACTGCTAATGGATGCATTAAAGTTACATGAGCTGCAATTACATCAGTGTGTAAAAGCATGTACATGACACGCTATTCCCATCTAGACTAACAAGATAACAAGATGCCTTTGTTGAGCTAATTCTATTATTTGTTTCATGCAGTGTTAGGAGAAGTACAATAAAAAAAATATTAGTGAAAGTTATTGTTATAAGTGTAGCTTCTACCAAATAAAGGAGAAGCCGCGTATTGATTAGTGGATTGACAGTGTGTACTGTACAACTTTTTTGATAATTGTCAATCAATTTGTCATATTTAATGCCAAAATGCTACTAAATGTCATTATTTTCTGGTTTTCTTTATTGTCATTAATAGTAAATCCAATATGTATTTATTGTTGCTAGGACAACAAAAAAGGAACCTGAATATCTAACTTTAATCATATCATTTATATATATATATATATATATATATATATATATATATATATATATATATATATATATATGATATGATTAATCGATTAATCATGATGACAATAATCAGTTGCCCAAGTCAGTTTTTAAGAGATATGTATTATTAGTTGAAATAAGTGTCCTGAGCCTGTTATGAAAAAATATACATGTACTTATGAAGATTAGGACATGATTAAAATACAGAGCAAGGCAGAGTGACATGGCAATAAACATTAAAGGTCTGTCTTAACAGGGTTTTTGGGGGGTTTCTTCCATTCAACATTTCACAGCATCAACACAGAAAGCAGCTCTGACATTCTGAAGTAGAAAGCTGTAAGTGGCTGCATCCTGTCAGCCGAAACGCATTACTGTGAGTTTGGGGAAAGTGAAATGAAAGGCATGAATTTGGAAAATGTGGCGGAGAAATTGAGTAAATGTAAAGAAGAGCTGTGAACTCTTCAAGTGCAAGGCCAAATAATTAAATTCAGAGAATCTTTTTTTCATCTTAGTTCAGTGTGTGCAAGCAGGATGCAATTAATGATCCTGCAGTGAAATAGAATCATTGCTGCAATGAAGAAGAATATGAGTCTCCATAATAGCAATAGCAGTGGTAGTTTTGTCTGAAAGGGAATTTATCCCAATTTCTGACAATTTACCGTCACTGTGAGGCCATGCTCTGTGCATGTTGGCATGTGGGACAAAAAAGCAACAGGATGTACTGTAATTGTATCCCCTCAAAGAAAAAGAAAAATGTTGCCTTGACAGCAGACTTTCATTCAGATCTTATCCAATCAAAAATTTAAAAATGCTCTGGTCGGGCAATCAGTATCACAGAGGGAGATAAAGTGGGGTATAGGGCCAATGTCCTTGAGCTGAAATAGGGCCAGCCTTCATCCTCTGTTGATCTGATTTTAAAAAAGACAAGGTGCTGTGACTGCAGTGCAGTCTGCCGTTTTATTACCATGAAAGGGAGGCAGTGACCAGGCTGTATTCAATGACAGATGTGACCGCCATGGTGCTTGGTCCTGCCTGATCAGATGGAGATAGAAAGCTCCTTAGGTCACATTGTCATGTTGCACACCTTGAGGCAGATTCTTGCATTTCTTGCATAACAGTGTTTTTTTTAAACCCGATTCTCCTCAAGCAGACCATCATGGAGGAGTGTTTAGAGGGATAAAACGTGTTGTGAAACTTTTTTTCTTCTTTTTCTTACACATCAGTCATACTATACATCACTTGTGCAGCTTATCAGCTAGATATATGTTTAATTAATATCCGTTTGCACCTGATTGTATCTTTGTAAAAGACGTCGTTAAAGAAGATTTCAACACTGTGTTCTTTTCATTATGCAAGTCTTGGTTTATCATGTGCTGAAATGGTGTGTGCGTGCCTGCTGGTTTGGGTGTCGCTGTAATTGCATTAAGGTTAAAGACCTGACCAACACAAGTGATGAGTAATTATTTCTTTGTCAGGTCTAATGGGACTAATTATATAAGTTGTCTAACTTGAAGCTGAACCTTTCTGCATTGCGGCCTCCCACTAATATAATCATTGATTTTTCCTTCAACTCACGCACGTCCATGCAGCAATTATAAACTGATGCTTTCTCACTTGTTGCCCAGTTGCAGAGCAATTTTTGTATGTGTACTGTGTTGTTCTGAAAATGTTCAAGAACAGATTTTATAATGAGTCATTAAAGGAAAACGTCGCCTGTAAGGCAATTCACCGCTGCTTAGAAACTGTCTTTCCGGGCCCATTGCGTCGTTTGGTGATATAAAGTGTATTTTTTGTTTTATCTTTGCAGATAACACGATTTATTTTGATAATGCAATAGCCTGCTGAGCTATGTTAAGTGATGTTACATTTCAAAATCAAAGATGACAGGAATCTTTGAAGGCTTTGAAATCCATCCAATTGGCAGTGGGTTTTTTTCTGTATAGGCAAATGCAATGCAACCACACAGTATGTTTTATTGTGTAGCAGTCGATACATCTCAGTGATTAGGAGAGTGTTAACTAGCTTAGCATATTAGCTAAGCCTTTTATTGATTAAACGCAATACGAGTCAGCCTATTCCCTGGGAGTTGTCAAAGGGCATTCTGAGAAATCCCAAATTGAAGTAGACTCGTGAGGTAAGTTGGAGGAAAACTGTACAGCAAACAAAAGCAGTTGACAGTTAAAGAGAAAACAAATAAAAAAGAGTGAGTAGCATCATCGCTAACAAGTTAGATATGCTCCTGGCACGTAGGAAAGTCTTCAAGTCACATCATAGACTGCATATAAGAGATGGACGTAGTCACCGTAACGTCACCCATTGGTTTATGGAGTACAGTTTTGAATCCTCGAGTTCGGCCTTTCGGCTGTCGCCATCTTGTTTTTTTTAACCAGAAATGGCGCTAGTGTTGAGCTAAGTACACCCGAACACTGAATGAGACATGTTTAGGTGACTAAAATGTTACAATTAACTTTCATGAACTGAAAACACACTGTGAAAGGTTTAAAGTTGTAAGACGAAAATACGGACAACTCCCAGACTGGACAACGCCGTGGTCCCGACTCAGTCACAAGGTAACCCCGCCCTAAAGCACACCCTGCTTTGTTGTCTATTTTACTCTAAATGGGACAACAATGTACTAAATGAACTTCATGCTGTGTTGAAGACGACTTGAAACTAACGATTGAGACATTAAACTCATGTTTACAATGTGTACTGAGGGAATAAATCGAGTGAGAAGTCGGCTGACTTTCTAATCAAACGTCTTTACAATCAGACCTCTTTTTGCAACCAGAGGAGTGGACCCCTGATGGCTATTAGAGATAATGCAAGTTAAAGGCACTTCTAGCCTACATCTATAGAGCAGAAAAAGTCACTTAACTCCATGCATTATTCATTTCATACTTTTCTTCTGAACAGCAAATCAATAAAGTCTGTTTATTTTTCATAATGTGTCAATTGGCAGCAGCACTGGTCCCAAAGCGGTGAACACTGGACTCCTACTAGTGCCTTTTTATTATATCTGCTAAAGAGCCACTAACGGCCCTCCGACTCCATTGATGGAGTATTGAGAAGGGGCAAGAAAGGGAGGAGAGCTGATTGATTGCGTCCATCTCTCACAGTCTCTGGGGCTCTCTCTCTCTCTCTCTCTCTCTCTCTCTCTCTCTCTCTCTCTCTCTCTCTCTCAACCATCTCTGTGTGCACGAGAAAGTATGTTTCAGTGTGTCTGTCTGTCTGTGTTTGTGTGCTGTGCACTGCGATGAGCTCTGGCTTCGGGCCGGGTCAATAGTGAAGTGAACGCCCTGCAGATCGACGGTTCAGGTTGCAGCAATTCTGTCCCAGAGCAGAATCTGAGCCCCCCTTAGAGCAGTGATCCAAATCCTTGCTTCCTGCTCCATAGCCAGCCCATTAGCTACAGCTTGCCTTTCTACCAACCTCAGCATTGTCAACAGAATCAGCCAGTGGCTCTGGTTACGCCCTTCTCCTTTCTCCTCAAGAGCATCAGTCTGAGTATACTGTGGGCTCGGGCCCTCCACACAAAGATAGACAGGCAGACAGCCTGCGAGGGGAACATTGTCAGAGAAAAGAAAATCAAATGCCAGCGCCGGCCTCGCCATCTGGCTCTGAGCTGTAAATACTTGTTATGGTCCAGCACTTTTTTTAAGCAGCCATTGGGAAGAGATTGTATCAGGGAGAGTGTGATATAATGATCTTCAAGCATATGCCATGATAAATTAGATGTTAGTAAATTATCTCTCGGGAAAAAAAGAGCGCAGTAGATCATAATGTGGGCTCCACCAACAAAGAACAAAGACTAACTGAATGTATAGCGCTGCCAACTTTTGAGTGTGTGCAGAACTCAATTAGTTTCTGTCACTTATGAAGCAACAGTTACTCTACACCTTGGGCAATTAGCCTAATTAAACTGTCACTTCTTCAGATGGAAATTGATTTTTGTGCCTCCGTTTGTATTATGTAGTCATTTTGTGATTCATTATATTTCCCGCTGTGCTGGTCAAATCCTTTGGTTGGAGCTCGATCTGTGTCGTTTCATTAGCTGCTTTGAGGTTCAGATCCATCAGACGATACTCGCATAACAACACGGACGCATTGTGGAATTCACATGCATCTGTGCTGAACAGCAAGTGATGCCTTAATGTTTCAGTTTAATTGTGTCTCTTCCGCTGCTATACGCCTGCCTGACCCTGTGTGAGCAAACTGAACCGAAATAATGGATTTAAAATTTCAGGTTTTGGAAATGAGTTTGATTGAGCACACGTGTAACCGCATTGACTCGGTTATATTAAAGTGGTCATGGCGGTCTCTGAGTTTGAAAACGCCTGCACTGCTGCAATGCTCCCCTCTGAGTGGTGACAGCAAAGGGCCATTAAATATTTAACACAATTCAGTTATCTGTCTGTGACTTTCTCTCATCTTCTTTGTCATCATTAGCCGTTTCCATATCAGAATTTCAGAGGTGCTCTCTTTCATGCGTAGCTATAACTCATCACAGTTACATTTCATCATAACGTCTTCAGTGAAGAGCTTAAATTAGATACCATTATATCCCATGCATAAGAAAAAATGCTTCTCTTCTCTTAATCTCCATTTAAAACAACCCGGTAATCTAATTAGTGAAATTGGTACCCCTGATACTCGTCTTCTTTCTGCTTTGTTTTCAAGGCTTTCCAGCAATTAATTTCGCTTGCCAGCGTGTATAAATCCACTTTTGCTGGCATGAACTCATATCAAACAGTGATCACAAGGGGGCAGTGTTTTACAATTATTTAAGGACCTAAACCGGCTTTCATGTCGTTCTTGGCACGATGCTGCATGCTGTTCTTTTTTTCTTTTTGTTTACAAAAAAAATCGCTCAGAAATATACTTAATCCCATCTCTAAAAGAAAACCTTTGATTCCCACTACAGTCCAACATCAGACCCTCTGAGCTGCAATGGCCCCTCCTCAGTTAAAGCTTCATGTAGACGCAGAGCTGCTGCCAGTGGAAACACAGTGTTCTCTTTTTTTTGTTGAAAGAACTGTTTTCCTGAGGGATTAAACTCTATTTGTGTGCTTTGGGAATACAAAAAAAAATAAAAAGAATATTACCAATCAAACATGAGCTGAGCTTTGTTCACCATGGACGGCCTTGGCAGCAATGCATCCCGCGCTCATTCTCTATGTCTCTTTTCTCTCCATCTTTCTCTCTATCTCTCTCTCTCTCCCTCTCTCTCTCCCTCCCTCCACCTTTTCTGAACACGAACGACAGTCCAGTAGGAGAGACTCTGAGATACTATATCAGCTTGCCCTGTCTCTCTCTATCCAAGTGATGGACCAGTGTTTTCAAATGCAGCCATTCTAATTAAATCTCTCATCAATCTTCTTTGGAGGTTGGTGACAAGAGGTGCAGCAGCACTCCCTCCCTGTTAAAATGAGTCCAATCCGATATAAAGCCAGGGTCATTTAAATCATACGGATACCTCTCTTCAATATCGGCCAACCCTGCACAACACAAATGACAATCAATTATTAAAGTGGCATAAATTAAAGAATAAAACGTTCACTTTACTCTGCGACTAAGATACATGACCCCTAATGATGTGAAAAAGATGGATACTGCGGTCGGAGTAATTACATATGAATAAGACATATGGCAAGTGTCCTATACTGGGCCAGTAGCCACTTACGAGCAGCTAATTAGGCTGATGGGATGACCTTAATGTCTTCTTACAGGATGGTTCCCCTATACTTAATATCAGAGCTGAAATAAAACAGTTGGCTCCATATGACAGAACGGGTTTCAGAGGAGCTGTAAGTAGAAAGGGGTTGTCCAGTTTAAGAGCACAGGGACTCTGTGCAGACAGACAATTCACATTATTAGAATAATCATATATTACTGACTGTGTGTGCTGAAAAGTTATCTGTTCTCAGAGTAGTTCATGCACATGGAGTCGTACAGAAAAGAGATATTTAGTGTGGTGTGTGTGTGTGTGTGTGTGTGTGTGTGTGTGTGTGTGTGTGTGTGTGTGTGTGTGTGTGTGTGTGTGTGTGTGTGCCAGAGGATGCCGGCTCATATGTGTTTGTGGCCGAACTTGTGTTCGCTGCCTCTCCTCGCCGCAGTTTCAAGGATGACTGCATCTCTCCTGGTCAGCAGGACTCCCTCGGGAGGCGAGTATCTCTCTGTAGCAGAGTGTAGACTCAGCAGGATGCCTCACCTCGCTCTAGATACGTGTGCGTTTGGGTTTATTGTGTATGTCTTTATGTGTGTCTGCACGTAGAGAATGAGACCCAAGGAGAAAAAGACAAGGGTGTTCGTCTTTTTTTTCTATTTGAGTGCGTGTTAACATACGAATTCTTATTGAACCTCAGTTTGAACACGCCTCGCTCTGTAACACTGCAACATCCCTTTATTGGTCATTTGTTGATAAGTGATTACATGGATCCATGCCAAACTTAAAGCTGTAAAAATCGATTTTAGGCCACCAGTAGAGAAGAACTTTAGAGAAGAACTTTGAAACGCAGAGAAAGCCGACTTAGTTTCACCTTCAAATTGAGTTCTAATTAAGTATGCATCCAGCAGACATACAGCAACATTTTAACCCTAAGGGGTCATGTCATCATGAAGGTGGCAAACTGCCTTAAATGTAAATGAGCTCCGCATTGCAAACAGGTCTGCCCTGCGCTAATGTTGGTGGATGGTCTATTGATTGAGCGGTTGTTGTTTCATCTCGGAGTCAACCTCAACGGGTCTGGTGCCGGTGTCTTTGGGCAACTCTAGAGGAGGGGCTGATTACATTATTCAGCGCCACAACCTAATAAGCAGAGCTGATACAAATCGTAACACCAATAACGGTCGCATAAGTAGCATACGCTGGAAGAATTACAGACCGGGAGACGCGCTCCCTTGATTCAAACCTCCGCCTCTCTGTTCCCAGGTTTATATCAGGACAACCGTGTTCAGGCAGCTTCAAACTGGGAGTTATTAGGGACACAAAAAGCACATAAATCATGACAGCAATTAGCGACTGTTTCGGCTACACACACACGTTGCACACCCAATGGCAAGCACACCCGTACACAGCAGATGAACATAAAATATGGAGGCCATAATGCGGCTCTCAGTAGATACATCTCCAGAGGGCCCATTATGAAAGATCCATTTACGTGCAACCCACTGTGCAGTTGTTTTCGGACTGTCTGTTTTATCCATTATGGCAGTCTGAATCTCCTGTGTGTCAGCGTGTGTGTGTGTGTGTGTGTGTGTGTGTGTGTGTGTGTGTGTGTGTGTGTGTGTGTGTGTGTGTGTGTGTGTGTGTGTGTGTCGGTGGTCAGCCAGTTGAACTACCATCGACCACCTTCGTTAGTACTGCTTTCACAGCATCTCTGACATCCCCTTGACGTGCGGAGTAACACACAATATGCACTTGCACTCACCTCTTGCTGGCAGTTTAACAAGCTGCCAGTGTATTTGGTGAGAAACATGTTTCTGGACAAGGAGAAAAAAACAGAATTTGGAAATATGTAAATTGTAGGCAAGAAATCAAAGCAGTGTTTTGTTTCAGGGTTTTTTGTCCGTCTGAATATGTTGCCGAGTAGCAGCTGATAGGCCTGTGATCGGAGGCTTAAACTGGGGACTGACATTAATAGGATGTGACATGATTTCATCTGGTTGAGAAGTTCTTGATATTTCTCATATCTTGTCTCTCAGGGAGGGGAGGTGGTGCGCGAGGCGTTTATTTAAAACAAACCAAACTGAAAGGATATATATATATATATATATATATATATATATATATATATATATATATATATATGCAGAAGGAGAGGGTGAACTTTGTTCAAGATGTTACCCTTTGGGTTTGATGTTGGTTTGAAAGCATGCATGTTTTTTGTCAGTGGTGTTTGTGTATGTTTTATGTTTGTCCGTCCATACTTGAGCTGATGCCTCATGGAAGGGCGGACATGAATGTGCAAATGGCAAAGCCGTTACCCCTGATATTTGAAAAGCTGCCCCAGAGTTCTTCACTCTTTTGCATTTGAAGAGCAGATATGAATTATATGAACTTTCAATAGGGCTGTGGATTTCCACTTGATTTCTTAACCGTCCTCGATTTGAAATTATTAATAAGATAGTTTAACATTTTCAGAAATACATCAATTTGCTTATTCGTCAAGAGTGAGATCAGAAGCTCATTATGAATCAGAGCCTGGCTGATAATCCGTCATTCTGACACATCAACGTGTAATTGCACGCATTCTTGGACCCTTCCTAAATAGCCTTGGCCACGACCACACTAATACATTTCTTAAATCGCCACTCCCGTGGGTTCGTATGAAAACTGCACAATCTCGAGCGCCAGCACAGGAAACTCACCTGCACAACTAATATAACAAATGGATGAGTTTACTTTTACAAGAAGGATTCATTTGTAATTGTCAGACAGAAAGGGACCATTTATTTCACAAAGGACCATTAATTCATTTCTCCCTGAGCGGCAAATGGGAGGCATCAGGCCTGTGGGGGACTGGGACACTGTTTGCTATAGCTAGCGGCCGTACTCTCAAAGTCATTCATCAGAAGCGTTTCCCCTTTCCCAAACTCTCCCCAGCTCAGCTGGCATGATGCTGCCGAGATGAATTAGCTGTGTCATCCTGTGCAGGCAGGGATACTCGCACTGGTCCTCGGGCTGCAAATAAAAAAGATGTGATCCATTCAGCCACAATACTTATACAATAAGGCACCTGAATCTATTTTCAGATAATTGCATTGATGTGTCATACATGGTGGTGCTGCCACTTATACCAGCTTCAAAAAGAAAGAGGCTTCTAGGACCTTCCTGTCCAGGGCACAGTGATGTTTAGTTGGTATCCAATGGATTGATACCACATACCAGCTATTCACAGTGTTTAAATCTGATCTGAAGCTGGTTTGTGCTCATTACAGTAATATTACTGTAGTTTATTTTTTTAAGGGTTTTTAAATGCAGCGATAGGTTTCCCAAGCCAGTGCTTTAGACGCTAGTTTTAAAACAGCTCAAAGGCTTCTCACTGTGCTTACAACCGCACTATAGCTTCTCTAATGTCCAATCACTGTAAAATGGGTCAACATGGGCTTTTGAAGACTAATTTCAGTATTTTTAGACTAAGCACACCCACGTGTTTTACGTTTGTGCTGATGTTCTATGTATCGGTATCAGACACCAATGGAAGCTGGCCATGCTGCGGTACTTTACACGTTGGGAGTGAGAACGGGTAGTTATATATCAGACATTAGTGACAACAAAAAAGAAATCACAATTAGAATCATAAATACAAAAGTCTTAAATCAATTCACATACAATAATAACTATTCCATAAAGTTGGGGGACCCACATTAAACAAACTACAAACAAGAAGTAACAAAATCTTTAAATCTTCAAACTTCAAAAACACTGGTTACTACATTTACCATATTGCAACAAGGCTTCGTAGTACTTACTCCTTGTGACAAGTGAATTAAACTTCAAGAAAAGATCAGATATTCCACAGCGGGGAAATGTGCAGGATTACAGCAGCAAAGTGGACAGTGCAACGAGACATCAGTAACAATAAATAGTCAAAAGGTAAAGGTGTAATAAATAAGTAAATCGCAAATAAAATCCAATATAAACATCAAAAGGTTATAATTCATGTGTAAAATTGGTGGAGTGCCCCTTTACGTATAGCAGCTTCACAGGTTTGGATTTTTTACAACTGTTTTCAGCTCGACTCTTGACAATCTATTTGCCAATATAAATCATTGTTTCTTAACCTGTGAGCTTTATTCTACTATTTAATAATTATATGACTGTATAATGTTTATTATAACGGTTTAGCATGTTCTACATATTCACACACTTTGCCTATACCGTGTTCAGGGCAGTCAAATAAAAGTCAAGGACCTGTAAGCCCTGACACAATGTGACTCTTAATACTTTTCATGACCTGAGTGCAGTCACACAATATTCAGCTTTGTTTCAGTGTCGCTGCCTGAAGCTCTCTGTGTTCAGAGGCAGTGAGCTGCTGAGCTACTTCCACTGACTCCCATCTCTTACATCTTGCAGGATTTAATTCAACCGTATAGCCCGGCAGATTGCCAGGCTATTGGAAAAGTGGCCTTTGTGACACTTGTCCCTTCCAGCAGATCATGTACACTATCATCCTCAATCGTTTCTGTAAATCACCACCTGCTCCTCTGTCAGCCCCTGCAGCAACACCACCCTACCGCTGCCGCTCCCCGTGCCTCCACCGCGCTTCTCTTCCTTTGCTCTGTCCTCTCGCCACCTCCCTCTGTGCCTGCTCCCTTGTGGATGCTTTGGTGCCAAACATTCCCAGCGGGAGACGGCGAAGAGAAGACGAGAAGCTGAGAGAATACGGAGATCACAGACAGAGGGGAAGAAAGTGGGAGGCAGTGTGGTGAACAAAGGTGTGTGCTTTAAACGTTAAGACACACAACAGGAGAATCGGCAGAAGGCGGGGGAGTGGGTTGTGTTTTAGTTTTTTTTGTCCTAGCAAACAGGCAGGTGGGTTTTGTACTGTAAAAGTTGAGCGCAAACAGAGAGACAGGTGGTAGTGACAGAGGTAGAAACTAGATTTAACATAGTGGGAAAGGAGGAAGGTCGGGAGGGGAGCTTGTTGCTCGCCTTGTGTCATGTAGTTTGACTCTACTCATGTCCCCACCCCGCATCCCGACCCAGAATGACAGTTTGATTTATTGCCGAGTGCCTCGACAACCCAGAGCTCTCACAAACAAAACCCTGTGCCATCAGTGCATGCAGTCAGATCCACAGAGCGATGTGGACCCAAGGTTTGTTTACCCCTCAGTGTCCTCATACACCAGAGAGGGTTTTCATGACGTTTCCTGTTCAGATTTGTTGGTTTGTGTTCTCAGCGGCTGTAGTTTCAATCCACAGACTCAGTGTGTTTCCTTTTATACTTATTATATCTTCACGTGACCATATCCAAAGGTAGATAACAGAACATGGATACACCACAAGCATGCGAATGTAAACCTGGATACCTTGGGAAAAGAGAACAGAGAGGCTCATGAAAAGAGTAAGAGAAGGAAATAAAAGAATAAGGAAATACATACAAATGGCATGTGCGCATTTGTATGTAGCGCATGTGTTTAGCCATGAATGCATTAAAGGTCAGAACTATCCGGCAGGTAGCTCTGTGATGATTTCTCAATTTTTAATTTGCTTAAATACTGAAAAAAATAACTACAGCGTGACATTTTGCCCTGTGCATGGCACACACTGCATGCCAAAAAGTGTAATCCTGCCCGGCAGGCTAAAAACACTGATAAGATGTGACGTCAAATGGCAGCTTTTAAATGTCAGTGCTTGTCGGTGCCTTTGCGTTCATCTTAAGTTGGCTTTTAAGCATTCGCTGCTTCAATGGTTTCACTGATTGAAATTGAAGTCTGTTTCTCATTTAGAGGAACTGTCAAAGCAAAAATCCACTGGAAAAAATATAGCCATCAACTGATTACTCTTATTCACATTAGCTCCACGCGATCAAGCAACTACTTATCCGTGGTATTTAATGGCCTGCGATGGAAAATTCATGACATCCGCATGCAATGGATACTGACATTTGTGGACCGAGAATGTTTTCGTAATTCCATCCCTTTTTTGTTTCCTTGTAGTGCTGCTGACAAGTCTGGACTTTGAAATGTTTCCATAAATTCACCCGGCACTCGGTGTGTTAACGAAAGTCCCCATCAGCTTTATGTTCATCAGCTCAAGGATTTGTCTCCATAACGTCATTGAAATGACTCTGCAAAAGACAGATTCACACCGAAATTAAGTTGAGCCCGGCTCTGATTATAGTAATGCCAGATGTTTATTTCCCTTCAAGGCAACGGCTTTCTGAAGCTCGGAATCTTTATTCTTTGAAGAAATAAGTAAGCAGACGTTTTATAGACTCAAAGATTCTGCTATGGAAGTATACACAGCACTGAGAAATCAATACGTCTTTAAGCGAAAGTCTGCATTTTCCCACCCGCCGCTGGTCAAAGAAACAGCTCTTTTTAATGGGATTTCTTTTTTTACTTCTCTTCATTGACTCTTAATTGAATCGGGTGAAAGATGAGTTTGATACTGTGTCGCCCTTATATCCATTTGTGTAGTGGTGGTGTATTTTAAGAAGCAGTCAATAAAACAGGACATTTATTCACATTTCAGATGCGTAGGTATTAAAAGACTTAAGATACGTCCCCGAGGCCCCCTAACGAATATCCTTGTTTGCTTTCATAATGTGTTCATTAGTGAAACTTTTCAACCGCAGTTTCATAGCAACGTGCATTCGTAATTCTGTTGTTGGTACACTTGCTGTTTGATTGTGTTTCTCAAGTCAGTATATTGTTATCCCTTCACCTTGACGGATTAGCTTGTTGCTCTGAGCCTCTCCTCTGATATGAATCTCTGTTGATGAGCTGGCCGGCGAAACGGGGCCAAACAAATGCTGCTAAAGGCCAAAAGCGTCAGGATCTATTTCTGGTCTGTTCAGACGCACCGCCCACCAAATAAGGGAAGTTCAACTTGAACAGTAAGTCTCCAGTTTGCACCGGATCTGTCATGTTCTCTCACTTTCTTCCACTCCCGTTCACAGGTACACGGTGTTGCTGCACATGACACACAGTTAATCAACCACATATTGATTTCCATGGTACAACTCTTGAATATGTAATTGTTGGTATCCCACCGTGAAGCCACCGTGTCCACCAGGCCGTATCCCAAAAACATGGGGAGAGATTAATCTGCTGCTGGTTGCCTGATCTCATCTGTTCATAGTGCTCGACTCTCCTTCCATGTACACTCTATGTGCACTAAGCATGTAGTCTGTGGGTTTATGAGGTATAGTACAAAAAGAAAAAGTCTAGTTTCTCTATGACTCGGACCAAGTAGGAAGTACTCGCAGTCCTGTGATTATAGTTTGCCTGATCCCCGGTGTGCTGTGTGGAAATATTATTTCCACAAAAACACTGGGACCTCCTTCAAGACCTCATGATCAGGTGCTACAGCAGGACCCACATTAAGACCCTTATTATGTAACTCAATACATCATGCTTTGTGGTGCATATTCTTAAATCAAATTTGAATCGTTTGGACAAACCATTTGACACACAGTTAAGTTGTCAAAGGGTGGCTGTGGCTCATTGGTTAACTTTCCCGTCTTTCAATCAAAGGGTCAGTGGTTCGAGCCCCGGCTCCGCTAGTCCATGTCCTTTGTCCTTGAGCAAGACCCTTAACCCTTAACCCTGAATTGCTCCCTGTTGCTGTGTCTATGGCGTATAGAGCTAAAATGTAAGTTCCTTTGGATGAAAGTGTCAGCTAAATGAAATGTAATGTCAATTAATCATGATGTCTTTGCCAAATATTTGGTCCTATAGCTTTGTGAATTAGTGACAATACTTGCAGCGTTAGTTGGTGAGCTAACAGCTAGTCAGTCACATTAGCTCTCAGAGCTCCTCTCTATTTACATTAAATGTATTCAGCTTTTATCCTAAGCAACAATCAGTGTATTCAACCATGTGGGTACAACCTGATCGACTGATGAACTTCAAGTGCTACATTTAGAGACAGTAGTAGATAAAGCAGTTGTATTTCCTCTCTACTGGACTGTTTACTCCCTCTTGGACCTTTGTTCAACACTGTACACCATTTGTAATACTCATTGACGTGTATTGTCTCGTTAGCTTGGTCACTAATGAGGCAATAAACTCACACCGTTTATTCTACCTGTTCTAACTGTTTGTACCATCGACATGTATTACAAGCTTTTAATTTGTTTTACTCTGCGGAGGTTAAATAAAGGTAAAATGGTCAGAGTTCACCAGAAATGGGAAAAAAAAAACAATTAGTGCAGATTTACTTCACCATGAGAGCAAAGCCACTTAAAACGGATTCTGTTAGAGTGAATTTAATTGAAATTTTTCTTTTTGAAATGCCGGTGTGACCAAGTCTGAAGCCGGGAGCAGTTGCCCTCTATTGTCATGGTTGGTTATCCAGCCTCCCACCCATGTTAGCCAAACGCCTTTTGAAAGAGAAGTCGAACGTGAAAGGCTGTCGACTCTAAACATCCGTCAAGGTTTAACATCGAACATTTGGATTTACCATATTAGTAGTTATGCAAATTGTTCAGTGTGTAATGAGGGGTTATTACATTTTGGTTGTTGTCAGTTTCTCTTTTACTTCAAAAGAAAGTGTTTTAGATAATCTGGCGAAAAAGTGTGTTATTACACTTACACATACAACCTGCCTGATGGTCTGACTGTTGGAAGGACTTTTCATTGTTACCATGTTCCCAGAACTCAGCAATTACCTGAGTTCAAGAAAACTTGCTCTCTTTCTTCTCTTGCTCACTTACACCATTTTCTTCTCACCACCTTCCCCCAAGTCACGCAGTAAACCACACACACACACACACACACACACACACACACACACACACACACACACACACACACACACACACACTCATGTGCCCAAAAGTAAGCGCAGACAGAGAGAATCAGGCCTGCATGTTGTCCAGCCAAGCATGAACAATCACTTAATCAACACCCCCGAGAGAGAGGGAGAGCGAGAGACGTGTTCGCAAAACATTTCCTCAATGATGCGTTCCAGCCAACAGGTTTCCCTCCAACTGTGCATTTTACCAGAAGCATCTTGACCTTTTTGTTTTTCCACATGAACATTTCACATCTTTCACAGTAACACGTCAGCGACGTGTGACAGCCGGCAATGTCAACCAGTTCGCTGGAACCGGAGTGTTGCCAAAATGTTTAACGCCCAGTGAACGTTTTTTTTCCTGCACTGCAATAATTAAGATTCAACTAGTGGAACAGTAACGAAATAGACTACAGTCTCCACATATGGTCCTCTGATGCAGCGCTCGGTTTTGAGGAAGAATACAAATTGTGAGCCAGGAGGGATTACCACCGTGTGTGTGTGTGTGTGTGTGTGTGTGTGTGTGTGTGTGTGTGTGTGTGTGTGTGTGTGTGTGTGTGTGTGTGTGTGTGTGTGTGTGTGCGTGCGTGTGTGTGATGAGTTTGAAAAGGAAGACAAATGTTCTGCTGAGGCCAATGACTTCATTCAGCAAACAGTACTGAGGAAAGAGAGAGAGAGAGAGAGAGAGAGAGAGAGAGAGAGAGAGAGAGAGAGAGAGAGAGAGAGAGAGAGAGAGAGAGAGAGAGAGAGAGAGAGAGTGTGTGTGTGTGGGGGGGGGGTTGGCTGAGGTTGAAGATGGGGAAAGTGAGGATCAAGATTGGGAGGCAGAAGACAGAAGAGATGTGTACTCGCAATATGAATGTGTGATTTTTACCAAATCCATTCTCTTTGGAGCATTTATTTCGATCTCCAGGGACTAACTGCTTGCAATTTTGATAAAATAATCCGTTTGACTCCTGTTGCTGCACAGTCGGGAACTAAATCATTCTGGAGAACTTCGCTTCCCCTCGGTCAAGCCCAGGAAGCGTTGTGCGACTAACAAAATACCCCCCCATCACCCACAAGCTGCTGCTCAGAGAGGAGCTCTCTCTCTCTCTCTCTCTCTCTCTCTCTCTCTCTCTCTCTCTCTCCCTCTCTCTCCCTCTCCAAAGTCTCTGAGAAACAGCAGCCATCTGCGAGCGCAGAGGCTCATTCACTGTGACCACAGCGGCACCGGTGTAGAGGAGCGCGCACGAGCCTTTCTCCAAAATGTGCCAGTGCGACTCAACGGGATCGAAACCGAGACCGGGCTCCCTCGCCGAAGCCGGCAAGCTCTTCTTGAAACACACCACCCTGCACGGCCTGAGGCACATCTTCCTCAGTGGCTCCTACCCCCGGAGGGTCGCGTGGCTGCTGGCTTTCGTGGCCGCGTTGGCTCTGCTCTTCACCTGGTCCTCCAACCGAGTGCGCTACCTGCTCTCCTCGCCCGTGTACAGCAAGGCGCACATGGTGTACGCCAAGCGGCTCGTGTTCCCCGCCGTCACCATCTGCAACCAGAACCTCCTGCTGCCGCGGCGCATGAAGAAGACGGACATATTCAGCGCGGGGAGGTGGCTGGGGCTCTTCGGGAGGAACTGGCAGGTCTCCCCCGCTGCGAGAGAGGCGCTCACGCCTCTGGGGGACGGCGGAGCGGGAGAGCCGCCCTGGTCCCCTCTGTCTCGGATTCTGGACTTCAACCACTTTCTTCCTCCCCCCGCGGAGTCCCAGCCGTCCATGAGGCAGCTGCTGGACCGGCTGGGACACCAGCTGGAGGAGATGCTGCTGTACTGCCGGTACCAGGGAGAGCTCTGCGGGCCGCGTAATTTCAGCACCGTGAGTGTGTCGCCAAAGTTGAATTCATTGTTTTCAAACCCCTCCTCCCAACAGGTTGATGCAGCTGTTAGAGGTGGATGCAGTTGTTTTTTTCGATTACTGGGTTGAGTCAGGAGGTGAGCCGTTAGTAATTGCATGTCTCCGTACAGCTTGTGTGCGTTTGCGCGGACGGATATGGACTCGTGAAGTGATTCATTTTCTTTGGACACATGCAGTCCAGCAGGCTGTACACACAATGCGCATTCCTCCGCTCCCTTCCGTGGTAATGAGAAGCAGCTCACTCCATAGAGGCTTATGTGGAAATGGAAGTATCCTGGGTTGTGTACTCTCTATAGATGTACTTTACATAATTGGGTTCAAGCTCACAGTCTATATCGCCTGTCAATTTAATAAATTGACTGAATTGACAGGACTGGAAGTGTTGTTGTGATATTTGCATTTAAACAAAATATTATTGGACTTCTTTGTTATTCTCTCTCTCTCTCTCTCTCTCTCTCTCTCTCTCTCTCTCTCTCTCTCTCTCTCTCCCTCCCTCATTTATTCCCCTTCTCTTTTTGTTTCGCCCATCGACACTGGAAAGTTATGACACCAAACAGTATCAGAAGTCGAATCATATCACTGGAGATGATTGCGGTCACCATATGGTCTGGACGGGTCCCTCTCTTCTCGTCCATCACTGTTGGATCAATGTGGTTACAAGCCGATGCCCACAAGAGACCAATTTACCCCTAATGAAGACTTTTGATTAATTTAGCGAGGCTTTACAACAACAGTTAACGCTGGCCTCATTGGTAAACTGCAGCCACATTGATTCCACTCCATCATCGACAGCGTCCCTCTCTCTCTCTCTCTCTCTCTCTCTCTCCCACCTCATTTCCCAAATTTGTGTTTGAAACACAGTTTGATGTTGGGAAATCCGTTGCCGTTTAGAGCTGGGTTATTTTATGTTTTAAGGGAAATGCATAATTTGCTTGCTTCTGTTGCAGCCCTCAGTCTCTGTGTCACACCACATCCCCAAAATAATGCATCAAACAGAAACTTAAAAAAAAAAATATATATATATATATATATATATATATATATATATATATATATATATATATATATATATATATATATATATATATATATATGCAACCCATCTGGAACCTCAAAACAAGTTATCACAGTCAAACACATGTCTCCCTCCCAACATCTTTAGCAACGCTTCATGTTGGGCAGAGTATTTTAAAGGGTGAACAAGCAACAGCAACCTATTTCTGAGATGAAAATAATGCTGAGGTTTGACTTTTGGGGATATGTGCTTGTGCGTGGATAATCGATGGTGCCCTGCTCGGCCTCGGGGCGGGCAACAGGGCCTGTCGCCGTGAGACGGACCAAAATAATCACATCACATCACACAGAAGTGAGGTGTGGAGGAGGAAGACGAGCCCGTCTACACACAATAGGTTTCAGGATGTATTGACTTTTTGAGCTGGAACTCCCCATGTTGCCGAGTTGCTCTTGAAACTCTATAAATGTGGTCCACCGGCCTTGTCGATCCATCCGTCGCTGCATGCAGCTGCTCCATCCTTCTGTATCCGTGTTTTAACATCACACCCCATGCTTATTTATCATCACGAGGCTCTCACCTCACTCGTAGGTCTCAGACATTGATTTCAATTACAAAATCCATCCGAGAACACGCAGTCAGCCCGAGTCCCCCTGCACCCTATTGATTGCCAGCGTTCCCCCTTATATCTGATAAGGAAGTCAAACTGAAGGTGTATTTACTCCAACTGGACACTCAGTGTATGTTTTTTTTTTTGTCGATTTGTGGATGAAATGTTCAGAGAGAACTCCACCCTAACACTACCAGAGAGTATAGTTCATGTTTACAGAATAGCTACAATGATGCGTCATCAGAGATGAAGTTTCCTCTGTCTAAAACAGTAATATTGAACTTGACGTATTGGTCACTGCATTAGTAGATGTTTTGGCTACTTGGTGGTGGCACAACAAGTTATAAAGTCCAATATGTTGCTCATGTTTTGCTCTCCACCATCTCTTGAGGTAAATATATGACACTATGACTGGCTAAATGTGCCACTTTGACAATGTCACTAGTCACTAACTTTGTGTTCGGGGCTGGGCAGGAAAATCACATACCTCCATAAAGCAGTGCGACCATACACATTTTATTTAACAGGTGTCACATCTGTTCTCTGACAACTAGAGCCATTTTTTAGAAAGTGAAGTACAACAGGTGGACAGAAAAACCTCAAATATAATCTCACAATGTCTCATTTCAACATCCTTTGGGGCAAGTTAACAGCAAATTAAAGTTTGTTCAGTCGCCATCAAACTTCCCATGATTCTTATCACCTCTGGGACTTTTCATCCATATTGCCTTAAAAACGTTGAGGTTCAAAGTTCAATCTTGACTTTGAAACAGCAGTTTGCAAAAAATAAACTCCACAAGAACTCAATTGGATTTGAGGTGAGATTATTTTTCAGAGGTTTGAGAAGCTTGCACTAGTATTTTGTTTTAGAAGTTCAAATCTGTGGCATGTTTTTATTGTTTTTATTGGATTGTATTACAGCGTAAGATGAAGTATACGCTGTAACACATGCCGATGAAGTACAATGACAGAAAGCGGACACACCAGAACAGTAAATTGCCCCACTTCATTATCTAGTCATTAATTGCTGTGTTTGTTGTTGTAAATTAATTATATAATTAGCATCAGCAAATCCTATTTTTAGCTGAGTTGATTCAGTCAATGTTTCTTTCTTTAGCTGCCGTAACACGTCGCACCGTCGTGCTCAGCGCAGATTTTGAAATCAATAAATAGGGCAGAAAGTGGTTCCCTGGCAACTTTAGGGAACAGCTTGCATCCTTGTCATATTGTCATGTGAAGGATAGCTGAGGGCCATCTCAACAGTCTGGGGTTGTGTGTCTGAATTATTTATCAAAGAAAGAGACAGTGACATTTCTACACCCTGCAAGAACGAGAGAGGGTGATGTCTCTCTCAGTGTTTTTCCTCCTTTGAGGGGTCGGTTTAAATATTTAATTCCTGCGTTTACAAGTTCAGAAGATACGGCGGTTTTCACTTTAAATGCAATGTATATAGGGCTCAGCGTGGAGCTCCGATTTATCTCCTCAGAAAAGCTGCTGAGCCATCGCATATATTTGCTAACCCCGAATGCTAAATATATTTGAGCAATAAGGTAATGCTCACAAGTTTGAGTGTTTACCATCGCTGTGTAGAGCCATTGAACACTGCTCCGATTGCTCCACTTCATTCATTTAGAGTTCTTTTGTTTTTCGCGATGATGGGGCTTCTGCCGCGTGTAAAAGGTTGCATTCCCCCCCCCCCCCCGCAGAAGAGCTCCTGTTGAATTGTGAAAACATATTGGTGGAGATGTTGTGCTGCACAAACCGCTCCCGACAACACGGAATAAGACAGACAGGCTGTTCCAAAGAAGCACGTTGAGTGTGAGCACCAGCCTCAAAGCTGCAGAACACAATGAAAGATCCTGACTCCCCAAGGTCACAAGCGGCCCCCACCGCTGCTGCTCTTTACTCAATACAGCCACCACAATCTCCTGGTTACCACAGCAACTCTAAACGACAGGCCTCCTGTATAGTCAATCACCGCGTTATCAACACAAACGCGCAGATGGCGAGCAAGGGGTGGCTGCAGACGTGCACGCAAAACCCTGTACACCCTCTCCCCGTGTGTGCTTGCTCATTCATACTCTCGCACAAACGTGTTTGTGTGCAACCGCACGATTACCAACACTGTTCTTTTGATGCATATCTGCCAAATACTTTTCTGTTTCCAGTGCGAGCGGCGTATCCTCTGCCGCTGAATGTTCAGCGTTGTCTCCTGAACAATCAGTCATTGTTATTTGTAAACAGGTGAAAACCGTGGAAAGAAATTGGCTCAAGAATTGTCTGGTTTTATTTTTTTTTGAGTGAAGTTGGCTGTTCTCATCGGGAAAAATCGGCACACATAAAAGTCTTAGAGACCTGTCATCATCAAGTGTTTTTGTGCAGGTGGTGCCTTGATATCATAAGATTCCCTTTCCTTTTATTCCAAAGAGTTATGACAAACAGTAATCTAATTATGGGGAGAGGCGAGAGGGATTTCGGGGGCATTTTATTGATGTCTGTATCGTATCCTGCTCTGAAGTCACTGCACATATAGGTGTGTGCTGCTGACACGGTTTCAGACTCAGTTTTGCCACTTTCGCACTTGAAAGGTCACATCTTATATTGTGACCAAATATCAGAAGGCTTTTTATTACATTTCCCCACTTTGTGTCTTGAAAGCTCCCATATAAGCGCACCCTGGGAGGCAATCCATTGTGATTTCCGCTCCATTCTTTCCCAGACACTTGACTGAACAGAATTCACATAATACTAACTTTTTCTTTGTGAGACATGAGTGCAATTTATTTTCTGTATACGTGCATCTGGTGTTTGTGACGTTTGAATAATTTGTCATGAAGCGCTAATGTCTGACTCATATCTAATAAATCGTTTGTTTTTCCAAGGTCCTCACAATCACAAGAAATAAAACAACGTCTCAGCTAAAATGAAAAAAAGCACTTTGTGCAAGTTATCTGAGTTGTGATGAAGTTATTTGTCCCGCTATCTCACAATGACGGCGAATCTCTATTGCATCTGTTGTATTGTATCTCTAGTAGACAAAGAGTGGAGGACAAAACGGAGGCTTATTTCAGTTATTACTTTTCTGCTCCCATTGTCATTTCTTCTCTTCGAGCCCCTCCTCCTCTTCCTTTTACCATTTCCTCATATGAATGTCAAAATGTTGAAGGTTAATGATAAGTTAATTGTGGGCGAGGAAGCTTTGATGCAGGGCTCACAATCATGTGGCTTGACAACAAAGTAGAGGAACGTTTTTATTTTGGATCCGGGCCATGGCTTTTCAATTCCTAATGTCTATGATTCGATTACACATCCATTAGATCGCTGGCAATCATGTCTTTGCCAATAGATCAGGTTTTTTTTCCTGGTGCGCTCTGTCGTAGCTCTCCAGTATTACCGTTCGGTGTATTCCTGATCCACCACTAATGAGACAGAAAACACTCCAGGCATGTAATCCGAAGGCAGGTATAGTTAGGATGTGATGAGGCTGCATCATGTTCATTGTACTCCAAGTTGCATCTACAGATTTGTGTTATACTGTGGAGATAGAAGTGTCACTGGAGCGTGTTTCTCTCGCTTGATCTGGCCTCCTCTTTTCAAGATGCTTTGAATGCTGTTGGGAGAGAAAAAGAGCAGACTCTGTGACTATGTGTTTAGAGGTGAAACAACTAGTCGACTTTAGGCAGAAATGCCAAAGATTCACTGCTTCTGTATCTTCTTAAAAGTTAATATGTTATGGTTTTGTTAGTTTTCTATTTTAAATAACTGAATATTTTTGGATTTTCATCTGTTAGGTGTACAAAAGAAGAGATGTATATGCATAATCTGGGGTATTTGGTGAGCTTGTTTATTTTTATTAAATCGATTTTCTTTTTGAAAATCTATTAGTTGCAGCCCAAGATTTGGTAATTATTATGGCTGCAATATAACTTTTTTTAATAATCAATTGCTCTGCGAGTTTCTCAAAATAGTAAACCAATTCCCAATTTTAATAACCCAGTGCTCAACAGTCCAAAACCCCAAAATAATCAGTTTGCTGTCATATGTCAAAGAAATATAGAAAAGCTTCACATTTAGGAAGCTGGAACCAGTAAATGTTTGGCACTTTTGCTTGAAAAATTATTTTCTGTTTAATTTTCTGTCAACTGACTAATTGAGGAATTGACTAATTGCTTCAGCTCTAATGATAATCATCGCTCCGCATTTAAAAACAGAAATCATTACCTTCTCTTTCATTGTAAACAGTCTGAAGCTGGAGTTCTGGGAAGAACATCAATCTCTTTTGGCAAGATTTACTTCGACGCCAGAAGTCATTGTCGTTGTGTGAGGATATCCCACTCTAAAAATAAAAGTCATGTCATATTCACTCAAGCACACGCTGTATCATGCAGCACTGAGAGGGGCGAAGGTTCGGTTTGTCAACAGCATCTCAACACCGAGACCTCTGAGGTCTGCGGCTGACAGCATACTGATAACCGGTAACGGTGCTTCTCAGCTGCTTCTGAAACAATCCCCTTCTCCGCACAACCTTCATCTCCACTTTTTTACGGGGTTTAACGCTCACAGCTGCAAGCTGAGATCTTCACTTAACGGTCAGAACTGCCGCCTTTCTCTCCTGTCGTCTTGTTGTGGCCAGGTATCACTAACACCACTGTCTCGTTTGTGTATTTCAGATATTCACGCGCTATGGGAAGTGCTACACCTTCAATTCAGGCCAAGATGGACGGCCCCTCATGGTGACGATGAAGGGTGGGATGGGCAACGGCCTGGAACTGATGTTGGATATCCAGCAGGATGAGTACTTGCCTGTATGGGGAGAGACTGGTAAGCTTACCTTGAGGATGCAGCACATGAAACATCCCGCTCCCAGTACTGAAGACCTCAGCTAAAACCACAAGATTGCGGTTTGTGTTTGCCCTTAAATGAGGACGCTGAGTTTAAAAGAGATGTATCTTTTTTCTTTCTTTTTTACCAATTAAACACCAAAGTAACTGGTTATTTTCAGTGTTGGTGCCCTAAGAACTCTCAGGGGGAAAACCCTATCCCAGGCCTCTCTAATCCCTGAGCTAGAGGCCTGACTGTACTGCACTATTGATGTAACTGTGAAACCCTAAATCCATTTAGTGTAGTGAACATGCATACTTGAGACCAAATAGGATAAAGATAAATTGTATCTATAGCAAATTTATGGTAAGTTATGGAACCTGAAATATGAAATATTCTCTGAAATGTTCTCCACACTTTCATTAGTTATGACTGATGAGCTTGAAAATCACACGCTCTGAATATTTGAAATGCACTGCGTCCACTGGACATTATCGACTAATCTGTAAGGACAGATGGATATTGATCAGGAACATTTTATGTCATTGTAGGATAATTGTATCACTTGTTAGCTCGGCTTCAGGTCCACATAAATCAACCAAGAGCAGAACCATTTGCCAGATATGAAATCAATAGAGGCTACAGGCTCTTCCATTTCAGAGTCGACCCCTCTTCCACACAGTTGACTCTCCTCAGTGACGCTCCAGGACACCCTGAAACTTTGATTTTAATGCAGCTGCATATGCGGCTGTGTGTTTGTATCAATATGTTATATACTCTAGGCAATGAATGAAAAGAGACAGCTCATTATGGTCACAGAAACACACTGCACATGATCATCATAAAACATGAAGCAGAAAGCTGTGCCTTTTAATATATGAATATAAAGCTGCATCCAAGCCTAAATGATTTAAAGATATTCATATTTAATGCGCTTTATGTAAGGTTATTTAATGATTAAACTCTTTTCCAAGAGAGGGTGTGATGAAATCTAAGGATGCAGTAACTGCAATGCACACACATTTACTTTACTCCCTTTTCATTATTCAATTTATTTTAATATTTAACGATTGTTTATGTTGTTGTCAGAGTTTTTTTCTTTTTTTTTTAAGGGGATCGGTGTGCAGGTTTTGTCATTATGCCAAAATGATGCAGATTGGCCATTGATTAACAGCATTTAGTACCTGTTAGTTTCATCTGGCTGGATGCCGTGTCATGCATAATGTGCCAGTTCAAACACCTGGGGCCTCTTTTCTCAAAGCATGCAAGTTCTGAATGTGTGCGTAAGAGCCGTCCGTATTTATCCAATAAGTACACGCACAACTTCACATAATGAACAATGATGAATCTAACCTATTCAACCACGGCCTAGTTCCTGTAGAGGCTCATTTACATACAGAAACACCTCCAAAATGCCAAATATGGTCAACACTTCCCTCTGAAAGTCGTTGTAGCCTTAAATGAAGACTTCATTTAATTTAGAGTTACTGTGGACAACAGCAACAAACAAGAAAGTGCTGCCCTTGGAAAGGATTTTTGATAAATGAATAAACATGCAGTATTGAGACAGATGATTAACGTCAGACATAGATTACAAACATACTCTTAATTTGCTTCAGTTTCAGCATATCAGACAATATATAATATGTTTTTTGTTAAAACAATGGATGGATGGAATAGAGGATCAATGATCGATCAGATGATGAGGACATTTACAGACCGTGTTGAAAGCACAACAAGCAAACATGTGGGCTCGTAAACTCGGTACGCGTTCCCTGACCGTGACGCTGTACCGCTCATTTGAAAGCTTTTTGTTACCCATTACCCCGCTATGTACTGCCCACCTGTGGGGTTGCCACAATTGGAAAAAAGGCAGCATGCGGATACTCACAATGGTTTATAATGACAAGATGAGGCTGCTGCCTAAAAGGTAACTTCATCACCATTTTTGAAATTCGTCAAGTATTGAGCGAGAGTGCTGTAAAAGGGCGGCAGTGGCAATTGTGCGGCTTCAATATAACGTTGCATTCACTAAAAATGTTTTACTTTTTTTGTGTGCCACTGATAGGCTCAGATTGTTATGATAAGTGTCCAAAAACAGTATGAAAATTACCCTACAGAGAAATACAATTTTATTATTTTCCTACTGGTTCATCCTCCTGGGAAAATGGGAAAATAAGGCTCAGGTTGAAAAATATCTGAATTACCCTTTAAAGCTCCAAGAAGCTGCAGTGCAAGCTAAATGTAATAATATTTAAATATATCTTAAAAATGCTCTTGTTTTATTTCTGCTCTGTAGCACTTTGAGATTGCTCAAATATAAAGGGCAATACAAATACAATGTATTATTATTATTATTATTATTAATATGAAAGCTTCTATATAGATGTATGTACAGGTTATCTAATTCTGTAAACGGTATTATTTTAGCCCTTCTCCCTTGCTAAGCTTTTCCATCTCCCTACCTGTTAGGGAGATGGAAAAGATTGGCAACGATGTAAAAGCTTGGCAATGATTGAAAAGCTTGGCAAACCAAGATCCTGATTTAACAGCATGATTGGGGCTATTACAGTCGAGCAAAGTTAATGTATTTGTTTTACATAAAGATGCACATTCTCTTGGCACACCTGTATAATAATCGGGTTTTTTTTACTTTGTTTTTGTATTTTTTTGTATCACCGACCGACCCCCCCATTAGTTGTGTCCTTTATAAAGTAAAATTAATATAATGAACAGATCCTCTGGATCTCCTATAAGGTTCCAGTGGACAAAGCAACATTAATAGGCAATAATAAAATAATTTATAAATAGTTTATAAATAATAATACAAATATGTTGTGGAAGTTTACAATCTATCCATTATTTACAATTGTGTGTGTATTTAATTTGTGTGTAACACGAAGGGTTTGTTGGTTTTCCTGGTCAGAAGGGGTTCTAAATGTACGCACATTAAATAGCACAGGAAGAAACATTAATAAAGCAGATTCTGTGTGATGAAATCAGTGTACGCATGGTTGAAGCACAAAACTGAGTGATTCCATCCATCCATTTTTCATGCCCACTTATCTCCTTCAGGGTGGCATGGGGCTGGAACAGGTTTCAGCATGCATTATGTGAGAGGAAGGTTACCCCCAGGAGCCTGTGAACGTTTCTAACACATGTCGACACTAACTTTCACACATACAGGCGATGTAGAGCTTTTACTTCACATGGAGTGTGAAAGGAAACAGGAGCAATCAGAGGAAACTCAGGCAGACGTGCAAACAACACAGCTGGGTGGGCGCTTCGATTTCAAACCCTATCGTTGTGAAGCAACAATGGCAACCCCTGAGACCCTGATCAAATAGTTCCAAGACCTCAGCGTAACGATTACATAGAGACAGCCAAGAAAATGTAAGTGCGCAGGTGTAATGATGTAGTTTGATAAGAATGTGATTCCCTGCAGTCTTTCACTGACACGCTTGGGATTTTCTTATGAAAACCATAACAACGCTATGTCTCCAGGCAACATTTACTTCTTTGTTTTTCAGACTTAATGCATAATTGTTGCATATCTGAAATTATTTCACAACAAAGCACAGGCAATGAAATAACTTTAAGGCAGCGTGACATGCTTGCACAGCGTCAAGTTTGATTTCCATTTTGTTGCAAGGTTTCACCTGAATATCATTATTCCAAATGTATAAAGATGACAGATGGCCATGACTTAAAGATGACGTGCGCGTTTGCGAGCAGGAGCTTGGGCACTGCTCGTGTATATGTTGCTGCTCCAAGCCTCAAGCATTAGTCTTGGTATCGGCGGAAGATAGCTTTGTGTCGAGTCTCAGAAGAGCGATGTGTAACAGTTAAAGTCTGTCGCTCCTTGTCGTGGCCCTCGTGCTGAATTTCCGTCGCATCCCTGAGCTCTTTAATTGAAAACCGCGAGAAAGCCTGGCACTTAGAGGACGACGGCGTGTGACAAGCAGGGAGGAAAGATGGCAGGAAACAGACATCCCACTTCATCCCCAAGCCAACACTCAAAGGAACTAAATCTCTTGAATCCAGCCTGCCATGATAAGCAGATCCAGGCCTCAGCAAACGTGATAGAAATATGTTTGCACAAGTATAGACTTGAGTCGCGATGTCATTGTGATGTTCCCCCGATGTCAGTATCAAAGAGGCCCATCTGCTTCATTTAAAATCTATACAGCAGAGTGCTGTAGCAAAGGAAGCTGTCAGCTGTATTGATTGTCCCTTTATCCTCATCATCATTTATTTATTTATCCAATTTACCCCTGCAGTAAATATGATTCCTGTGGGGCGTATATTGTCATCAACCAGTAATTATTTATCCTTTCACTATATATTCCAGCAATTTCTAACTCCTGAATGACCTCAATGTGATTGTCATCCCTCAGAGAACATAGATGTATCGAATGTATATTCCACTCCAGGAATGTTTCTTCATCTTCTTCTTCTTCTTCTTTGTCAGTGATGTTTTATAAATTCGTCAATGTTTTTAGGTCTTGTTTTTCACTCAATGACTGAAACATAATCCACCGCTGCAAAGCTTTGTCTTCGTTTGATTAGTAACAACTGCTGCTGGGTGGATCATGTGGGCCAATGTGTGCATACAAATCATCATCCCTGTTGTAAATGTCCTAACCTCTTCTTGTCAACAGACGAGACATCGTTTGAAGCGGGGATCAAAGTTCAGATCCACACCCAGGAGGAGCCGCCGTTCATAGACCAGCTGGGCTTTGGAGTGGCGCCGGGGTTCCAGACCTTTGTCTCCTGTCAGGAACAACGGGTATGTCTTGAGAAAGATGACAGAAATGAAATATAGAAAGTGCGAGAATGTATCTCAGCACATTTTGACAGGGAGAACATGTATGTCAGTATTGGCCTTTTAAAATTGAGGGAGACGACATATTTTTTTAGTCTCCTGTCATCATTGGACAAAAATACCATAATAACCTTTTCAGCATACTTTAATTCACGTAGTCTGAGAGAAAACTAGACTTCTGCACCTCTTCTTAAGTCTGTTTTTAGGCGTTAGAAAATTTAGACCATTACGGGAGACTTTGACCAATCACAGATCATTTCAGAGAGAGGGCGTTCCTATCGGCTGCTCTTCATACAGATGTGTGTGCACATCTTTTGATGAAAGCCTGATTTGACGGGATGTTCTGCAGGAAAAGCATATATCCCAGCATTGGCAACACCTGCCTACACGGCAAAGCAACCCCAATAAAGAAGACAGACAATGACAGAAAATATTGAGAGAAAATGTTGCTCATAGTTTAGCCTTCTGCTCACGGCTTCTAGAGCAGTAACTTGTGGCATTCATCAATTTCTCTCCATCTCTAATAGTTTAGCCTTCCACGTAAACTCAGCTACGGGTAGAAGACATTTTCTCTCCATCTCTCTCGCTTAATTTAAATTGCCGCTTAATGGGTCATTATGGGGATGATATGTACAATAAAGGACTAGTACTCGTACAGATTACTGTATGAAGCATGTCTCTGGTGGGAGGGGTTTAGGACGGCTGTATTTCCACATTTTGGTGTGTTTTCTTTTGTTCCCAAAAACTGCACACCTTGGGGTATCACTTGAAATAAAATATGCTGAAAGGTTATTATGGAATTTTTAGTCAATAATCCCTCATCTGTAATCTAATTTTAAGAAATTCAAAGAGATTAGTGTCTGCAATTAAAATACTCACTTGTATACTCCCAAAAGTATACAAATATAATACAAATAACAACAACAATAATAACTTTCTTTTGTATAGGTTGTTTTTTCAAAACATGACAAAGTTCTTTATGAAAGAAAAAAACATGAGAAAAAAGAACATAACAAATGCACAGTCTCTTGAGTTTTAAATCGAGATCATGGGACTGATAGCGAAGGTTTTCTTGCAACTGAGTCTGAATCTGAGGTTCAGGGCTGTTATATACTGTCACAAAAACCCACAAATGTATACAGAGTTATCGGATACATAACGTTGTGTGTTATCGGCATTGACATGAAATAATATTTATATTGTTCTGCCAAGCTTTCTTATGGCTCTGAGCCAGGTCTTGAAATACAAACTGCCGAGAGTATACTGTATGTGTAGGTAGCTTTCTGTGAATAATTACTTCAATAGGAATGCTCTCTTCAGTCCTGATAGTATTTACTAAATAGGAACAAGCAATTGAGACCATAAACTCAATATACCGTGCTTTAGACTGTACATCCCCAAACAATTACCGCCTGACAATGCTGCCAGTTTTTCAATGGTCAAAACAAATCTGATAGCTTTTCGATCCCAGATATCTGGGAACCACCTTGTCGCGTGTGAACATACATCAACTCATAAAGTGAGTGATCTATCTTTGGATCATTGTGGGTGTTTTGAGGCTTTCAACTTCAGACATCCCGCATGGCCCAGGTGACCCTGCCGGGCTTGATCAAGCCCTGGACTAGGTCCCAGTACCACTCACACTCTCCTGCTCACTCCCCTTGATCCTCAACCATCTGGAGGATGTGCTGCCTCTGAGGCTCTCCCGATGGCTCTCCCAGCAGACTGAGAGCTTTACTGAACACTCACAGTCAGTATCTCAATCATTTAAAATTAAACAGTGAGCACAAGCTCCTCAGTTAGTGAGCTCATCAGAAGCCCTCTCTGTGGTTGTAACAGTGTTGAGGCAAATGGGACACATTCAGAATGTAGCTAAAGCTCCACTGAGGGATATTTATATCTGAATTTGGACTCAAATGACTCCCTGTAATGTGAAAAGGTGACTCGTGCTGAAACCCTTGAGATTTATAACCCATCTCTCTGCTCTACACAGACTTGCACTTCCTGGTCCAAACACAGACTGCATGGTTCATTCTTTCTTCCTGCATTACAAACATTTCCAAACATTAACCTGATAATCAAACTGATCATAACATGGAAGGTTACAGAGGATAACTGAATACCTGTACTTTACTTTAGCATTTCCACTAATACATCACAACAGTTCAGAGGCAAATATTGTACGTTTTACTCCACTTTAACAGCTGTAGGTTTACATAAAAACATATAATAAACTATAAAAAACAACGCATCGTGAAAGAGTAAACCAGTTTTCAACCTTTTGGGCTTGTGACCCCTTTCAGAAACAAGCAGTGTTGAGTTTGTCCCCGTTGTCACATTTCAGAAGTTCTTAGCAGTTCAACCAAAAATTATTTTACAGTATTTTACAGACAATTCCAATAATGAATATAAATTTGTGAGCAGATCTCTTTTAACCATTTCTCGAGCCCTGAGACTTATTTTGTGACCGTTTACGAATAGTTAGGAACCATTGGACTAGTTCAAACTAGCTCCACCTCAGCTACAGCAGTTAAATGCTACTTAATCATTGTTGCATCATAATTAACAATATAATAGTAGCATATAGTAATCCATCACAGAGGACATTTTCATGCAACATTTTGGGTTTCTACTTTCTAACATATTGACATGCTTAAATGTTCAAAGAACACAATATATGTTGCATGCTGTCTGTGTTAATATTCACCCGTTTCACAATGTCTGACTAAACGTAGTCTGCTTTAAATGGCTTGAGAAAAAAATATGGTGGACCTTTGCTAAGGTAGCAATAACGCCATCAGATGATATTGCGTTATCAGCTGTAACGACGGTATGAGAGCAGTGCAAAATAATAGACTATATCTGGATACTTCTTCCACCACTTAACAAAATGTTTCCTTAATCTGGGTGTTCACAATTGTCAGGTGCAGGTGCATGTGCCTCCGTGATTGACCCACGGAGGCACATACCCGAGAGAGTAGCATGATTGTCACCGGCCCTGTTCAAGGCTTTTATTGGCCCCTTGGGAGTTGAAATGAGGCGTCCCAGCGCTGCACTCTCAGGGCTGTGATGGGTTCTGAAGGACAAATGCTTTTCCGCCTTCACATAAAGGAGGTTAAAAACATAATTCCAGCTGGGAATCAATCCTGTGTTTCACGGAGAAGGCAAAAAAGTCTGCCTCAGACCCATCAATAACGTGACATTTTTTTCCGGTTGGAAAGCCGGAAATTGAACACCGGGCCTTCAGACTTTAACCACCTATTTACCGAGCCCACAGTGCAACTGAAAGCCATGTTCATGTTTGTGGGTCCTCGGAGACCTTCAAACATGAATCAGTGTGTAGTTGTGATCGTTACTAACTTGAGGCTGTAACATTATTATAGATATTCAAACTTTCTCCAGTCAGCTTTCGGAAGGCTGTTTTACTCGCTAAAAGGAAATGTATGTAGGTTATTCCTCTGAAGTGTGAATAATTCTGCAAGCATACAACCAGACAAATCATATACTCTAGCCCCTAATATGCTACAGAACCATGCATAATGAATGGAGGACAGAAAGGGATTTGGGAGTGATCTCAGTCCTTCCACGTCCACAGTACCAGTGAGTGTGTTCCAGTGTCGCCGGGCTGCAGCAGGATTTTGCATGCTGCCAATGTCGCGTCTGCAGGAAACTGTCCCTCTTTGTTTTTCTCTATTTCTCACAAGCTCCCTTACTTTTTAACTTTCTAACAGTCATTACAATTCCTCTAATACGATTCCTCTCTCTTTAATAAGATTCCCCCTTCTCTCTGTCTATCCCCCTCCCTCTCTATTTATTTCATGGGCTGGCAGGCTCTCTCTTCATTAATCTAATGCAGTTTGCGCCCATTTTTTCAACTGCCTTCTTCAGCAGTCCTGTAGTGTAAAAGTGTCGAGTTCTTTTCAGCATGCCAAACTGTCACTCACCATGTTCCCACAAAAGAAAAATCTGCAATTTCTCCCTACTTAACATAAAAAGCAAAAAGAACAGAATGTTTCTTCCCAATTTTTATTGTCCGCGGGGACTCTTTTGCCTTTACCTTTTGTTTCTACAACTTACCCTTTCTTTTGCACTCTCTCACCTTAACAAAAGGGGGGATTGGAGTTTCAGTCATGAACATGATTTGTTTTCTTCATCGTGGTTGTTACTCAGCATGCTGACATGTCCTAATATCTCGCACACCAGGCTCACTTTTGTCCACACTTGCAGTATTAAGCTTTTGCAGGAGTTTAACCAACGGGAAGTAATGATGCCACAAGGTGGTTTAGGATGGCTGAGTAGAGCTTTTGAAAATGCAGAAAAATAGAAATAATATAAGAGAGACATTTCCCAGCCACATCATCTAGTCCACGTAATGAGGTGAATAAATACACACACACCTCCAATTGATTGCCACATTTTACCCAGCTCTGATGGTTTTTATGCTCTGTTTGACTTTGTGACACGTCCTTGAAAATAAGAAGAGAAACCATTATAATCTCCTGATTAGATTTCATTCAGAGCTATCTGGCTTACTTGAGTGTGCTGTATGTTAATGTGGGTGAATCCTGTATGAGCATGTTGAACATCGTCTTGGGTTATTAGTAACCGAAATACTGTGCACACGCGGTTTCCTCTTGCACTCCAGTACAAATTGTAAAAAGCTGATCCCTAAATCATAACAGTAGCCTTTAATTTATTGCTGTGTGAGCACCCAGTGATGAACCCATGAGGTGGAAACACACAGGGGCTGTTTTATAGCATTTAATGCATCCCATTTTATCATTTTTTAAAGATATGTACATTTCTAAAAAGTGCTCTTTTTGTACATGAATAGTATGATGCAGTCTAAAAAAGACTCATTGGAGCTTGTTTTGGATTTGGAGGTTTATATTTTTACATTCGTCCTACTTTATGTATTTTAATGTCTGCATTAATTCTTTGCTCAGTATTTTCTGTCTATTGCTTTCTGTCATTTTGATTCTAAAAAGCTCAGATACCCTGATGATGGAGGTCAGGGACTAGTAGTGCCTCTGGCTGTGATCACTTCAGTATGCAAGTAACATGCACATCATTATCTCATCTTTATTCAATTTTATTAAGTTTTATTTTTGAGTGTTGGGAATGTGCCGGTTTTCTGACATACACTTCTATTTTATTGGTTTGATGGTCTATGTATATGCTGCTTACAGTAAATGGGCCATTATGCTTTACTTTACCATGTGTTATGCATATTGTTCAAAGGTGTTATTACTGACATGTAGAGAGAGCTGAAACAATTAGTCAGCTAAGTAATTCCTCGAGTTGCTTGGTCTTCTTTCCCCTTTTATTAGTGTACTTTGATTAGTTTCACAAAACAAGCAATCTGAATATGTCAACTTGGGTCTAAGGAAACTGTATTGTATTGAATTTGATATGCAAAACAATTAATAGAGAAGAATAACCTGCAGGTTAATCCATTATCAAAAACATTGTTAGACACAGGCCTGGTAACATGGTCCTATCATAGTTTGGGAGCATTTTGGGAGCATTTTGATTGCCTCCCAGCAGCTCTCAACATGGCGACAGCTTAGCCAGCGGCTCCCAGCTAACGGTACGACCAGCGCTTACAGTGCAAACTAAGGGGAAGTGCTGACAGAATTCACAGTGTTTACCTGAGGAGTAACCGAATGGTGGGTGCTACGCTTCAGCGACGACGCTGTGAGTCAGGTCGGCGTTGTCAGCTGTAACCACCGTATGAGAGCCGCTAGCTAACCAGCAGGGCACGCTCACATGCAATAAAAGCACACACAGCTGGCCTGGCTATGTCAACAAAGCACGGAAAAGGGGAGAGCGACTTCTACACCTCTATATCTTTCCGTAGCAAATAGTTGTTTGCCGCCACATTTATGCTCTGAATCCCGTATTTCCCACACTTTTAAAATGAACAGTGATATTTGTAGAACTTATCAAGATGTTATTAGCCTCTAATTTTAATTGCAGACTCAAAGGGGATAATGTCAACATAATTATGAAATTCTTCAAATTAAGAAAGTTTACTGAGTATATAACAGCAGACTAATTGCACATTTCTCCTACGACCTCCCCAAAACTGTGTTTGTACCTCAGAGAAAATTCGAAATACGCAAAAATTAGTGAATGTGGCTAGTTCTCCTAAATCACTCCAACACGCCACTTAAGAACCACGTAAGAGCTTCTTGCGTGACATCCATTGTGTGAAAAAAAAGTCAAGTTCACCATCCTCCAAAAGTTTGTTAGATAGACATCTCAGTGTTTGACTGAGATGTCTATATATCCACATAAAGAATATTTTACAACAGCTTGCACCAGTGATAGAAAATGTAAATTTGTGGATCAAAACAAAAGGAACATGTCACCATGCGAAGCTATTCAGGGTGTAAACTTCAACATCACAGCTCCATCACACAGCCGATACTATTCAGTTCCTGCCTGGCGAGTGGGCAGTACAATGAAAGCATCGAGAAAGACTGGAAATAGCAGAGGCGTAGGAGAGAAGCTCCCACAATAAGCACCACTATACACATGCATTCACCATGGATAAAGAATGGGATTCATATTCTGTGCCAAATACAATAAATGTGTAATGGCTTCTAATATATTAACAGAAACTACAAGGTCAGACGACCGCATTAACGGCACAAAGGAAATGAAAATATGCTCTGCAGCTAAATTGGTGATGCTCTGCTGCTTCTCTGTCTCTCAGCTGACGTACCTGCCTCCACCATGGGGGGACTGCAAGGCCACGGCGATGGACTCAGACTTCTTCAGCAGTTACAGCATCACGGCCTGCCGTATCGACTGTGAGACGCGGTACCTGGTGGAGAACTGCAACTGCAGGATGGTCCACATGCCTGGTAGGAACTAGAAGGGCATCTCATTGCTGGATGCAAAGACTGCATATCTACATTTATTCATCGAGATGTTACAGTGTCTGTTGTCATTGTTGAAGGTGCTTTCATTTGAAATCGTGGCGAAGACAATTTTGACAGAACCAACAGCCACTGCAGATGCATCAGATACTTTCACACACCAGTGAATTGGAAAACTCCACTATTTTCACTTTGTGTTTGTGCAGTGATTACGGCTGGCATTTGCTGTCTGCCTCCTCCTTTTAATCGCCGTGTGGCATCTCAGATGGAAAATGAAAAGCAGTTGGGCTCAGAGGAAACACTTGAATGTGAAAATGATTGTCTCTTTAATCAGGGTCACTTTCAGCTCTGTGTTTGCAGACAATCTATCTGCGTAATAATCAGGATTAGCTGCTATCTTCTAGGGATTGTGCAGCAGATTAATGTGAGTCCAGAGAGAACTCCCCAGCTAAAACACTCCTTCATCTCTGTCATTCGCGTGATTTTAAAAGAGTATGAAGCACAATGCAGTGAATACTTGGGGAAATAGATCCCTCTACATCTAGGACATATCTTTTTCCTGTGTTGAGGGAGAGAATGGTTTAACTGCAGATAATGATGGAGAGGGTGACAGACTGAAAGCGCTGACGAGAGACGGCGAAAGTACCAAAGATTAATGAAATCAATTACGAGATGAGATCACATTTGTGACGAAAATCCAGTCCTAATAAGGACGATAATGGCGGCCTGAGACTAAATAAATTATATGCGCAGATCTCATCATCCTTTTTTCATCTTTCGCCCTCTTTTTGTTGACATTGAGAACATTGTGTTTCTCCTGCCTGTCCTTAGGAGATGCCCCATACTGCACCCCGGAGCAGTACAAGGAGTGTGCAGACCCGGCCTTGGGTAAGTGTGTGTGTGCGTGTGTGTGTGTCTCCTACTGCTCAGAGCCCCTGATCCATGCTGATAACAGATAATAGTGTTCCTTCAGACTGATAGTAGACATTATCAAATGGTAAACCTCAGGCCTGGCGATGCGGCTCTCCTTTTCACACTCCCCTGTCTCTCCATCAACCGATACCTTTCAGACCATTCATGTCTGTTACTTGTATTCTTATTGACTCGCAATCTCTCGCTCTCTCATGACACAGATTCACACGTCGGCCTTTGGCTGCCGCTGTCTCTCCGACTCTGTCGCCGTGGGGTCTTATATCTTTTATATTTCTTATAAGGGTCTCGGGGGTGTCTCCTTGTGGCGTTTTTTCACGAGTTTTCGTTGACGCCTTTCACTCCACTGGCGTTGTGTTTGTCATCCTGGGGGTGACGTTAAATATACTTGTCTCCTCTCTTTCCATCTCCCTGTCCCCCGTCTCTCTCGGCCTCTCTTTCTGCCTGATTTAATTTACAGACTTCCTTGTCGAGAGAGACAATGACTACTGTGTGTGCGAGACGCCGTGCAACATGACGCGCTTCGGTAAAGAGATGTCCTTTGTCAAGATACCCAGCAAAGCATCAGCCAAGTACCTCGCGAAGAAATTCAACAAGACAGAGCAGTACATAGCGTAAGTCCAGGTCTTGTGTCTTATTTATCCAATGATGAACGCTGATTATTTTATCAAGTTTTACACATTATCACCTTGGTAGCATTCTGTGTAATCTCTTACTGCTGGCTGCTAAGCTGCTCCACATAAAGCAGGTGGACATTATACTTGTAAAAGTCTTTTAGGTATATTTCCATAGTCGTGATTAAAGAACTGCCCATATTGTAAAACATGTAAAGACATTCTTCTTTGATTAATAGTTTGTGTCCGATTAAAGGTATTCAATTATCTTGTATTCTTAAAAACATATCCACTCATTTTCCCTCATTGGAAAAAACAGAATCTACAAATATTTAAATGTGTTTTTGTTTCAAAAGTGTATTGGTCGGGCACAAGATGACTCCATTCTCAGGGTGTGTGTGTGTGTGTGTTGGATGTTTCAGGTTTTCCCATCATTACATGTTCGACTAAGACTGGCTTCCAAATTAGTTATGATGTTACAAAATCAGGTTTGTTCATACATGTTTAAACTCAGATTAAAGCTGAGCCCAGATAAACTTCAGCACATGAGACTTTTAGTGTTAAATACTCGGTTGGAGGGGGACTTTATGTGTTACTACCTTTTCTAGTGCTGGGGGACGATTCAGGAATTCAATGGTTGCTCATCAACTTTCTGTAGCATCATATTGAGATAAATGATACTATCACGTTATGGTTTTACAAAACTAATTGTGATTGAAAAATTAGTTACTTAAGTTTTTGCTTTATTAAATGAAATGCGTGCATTCATATTGAGATTTATAGATATCTATTTTGATGATTATGTTTTCAGACATGATTCAACGCCCCCGAGATGAAAGGAATCATTTGTTTCTTCCAGCTTTTGGTCATTTGTTAAAATTAGAGAAATAATTAGCAAAAGCGGGCCAAAAGCTAACGTGTTGTGTCGCCATCATATTATGGCAAAATGTTGCTGCCGTTCAATGCTGATGAGTCTCAAACGGCACTTTTGGTCTTGTTTGTGAGGAACTTGGAGTAAAACCAGATGTGTTGTTTTTTTTTAAAGTGGATCAAACCTTGACAGAAAATGAGCACAATTAAAGCTGCACTGGAAATCTCTTAAAACAAGGTCGCATCATGTTTCAGCGATCTATTATATGCAGCAGAATTTAAGTGTTTTGAAGTTCCCTTCAAGCAGCTCGCTTAAAGGCTGAACAATAACTGCTACTTCACCTTCTCAAACTTGGATATTTTTTAGGCGCTTGCAGTCAGAGGATGATTTGATTAATCGGCCAAGAATGTACTGTTTCTTTGCCTCATCTAATGAACAGATCAATGGTAGTTCAAGTAAATGAGGAGAGGGTGCAATAACAGTTGAATCTTTTATCTATCCTTCCCGGCGGAGCTACTGAGGACGAGATAATTACACCATATGTAATCAGAGTGCTGCAAAAACCTTTCACTTCTCCCTGCTGAAAGTTTTATTTAATTCCCTGTGGATAGATGTGAGTCTATCCAACTCGTGTTTTGAGAGACCATATTTCCAAGCAATGTCAGTCAGATGAGCATTAGCTGGGAGTGTTCTGGTGTCTGGGCTGCACAGTGTTTAGTGGTGTGAAACTGAAGTCTGTGACAATGGACTGTCCTTCTACTGGGAACCACTAACGCAGAGGGATAGAGAGACTTTGACACACAGAGACAGCTTCACAGGCTGTTGACCACAGCTCTGATCTGACGTATTGAAGGTTACTCACTAAGCAAGGAGAACATCTGACAGTGAAGGAGCGTCATTCAAGCTGCAGGCTGACGCCTCAAACAAGTGGACCTGCAAATCAGGGGAAAACACCCAGTAATGTCAGCAATAACCAAATAAAAAATAAAAATAAACACCTAGATCAGTGGTTCCCAACCAGGGGCACTATGTACCTCAGGGGGCAACTCCTTCTGCAGATTCCAAGGCTTACGTGGAAGGATTGTAGAGAAGCTCAACTAAGTACAGTGACATTGAAATAAATAGCTAAATGTGATGAATAGACAGTAAAAAAATATGTAGAGTATGGGTTGAAACACTGTAGTTAGCTAAATGTAACAGACAAATATATACAGTATATATAGTGTTTGATACTGACAGCTTTAAGTCAAGGAGCAGTGTGTAGGATTTAGTGGCATGTAGTGGTGAGGTGGCAGATTGCATACAACTCCGTATATAACGCGAAAGGCTCTCATAGAGCCGGGGTTTGGTTTGTTCGTTCTGGGTTACTTCAGAAAGATGGCGAACTCCAGAAGAGGACCCGCTACCTATGTAGATATAAAGGGCTCATTCTGAGGTAACAAAATCCCAATGATTCTTAGTTTCAGGTGATTATAAACTAATGAACACATATGTATGAATATTGTATTACATTTCTGTCAATAATCTTCCTAAATCCTACTGTAATAAATAACCAGTTGAAATAGTGAAAAGTAATGATAAACATATACAAAATAAAATTGTTAGCGTTTATAATAATGGATAAACAGTTGACATTTTTTGGGGGGGGGGGATAAACCTATATTTAACTTGGTTGGACCCATTGAGATCAACGATTCACACAACTCATTCTCTATTGTACAATAAGAACTTTGATTATCAGGCAGAAACCAATTCTCTTAGTTTCAAATCTTTTTGAACGCTATACCAAGTGAGAGGAGCCGAGCACTGAAAGTGTCTTTGCCAGTTCAGTCCCTGCACTTGGAACAGACAACAGTGATCTCAGGCTGTAACTACAGTCAGATTTCTGAGCAAGTGCAAATGTCTGATGGGACTTTACCCAGAATGACTTCATAAATGGACGAGTACCAATAACTGAGCCTTTGAAATTAAGTTTTAACATTAGCTAACCATTTATATTTTCAATTAGCACATTGGTACTTTGACTTGCCAATGCCGGAAATTAACAGATATAATTAACATTGATAAAGTCTATTCCATTTAGGTGAGCCAGGGTCCAGGGTCCTGGTTTTGTATGCACGTGTATGAGCCTGTGGATGTATGACACAAAATATCACCTCACTGGGCGAGTAATTAGTGTGTGATGATTGTTTTTCATGGTGTTTATTAGGGATGTTTTTTGTGCTTTTAATAAAGTCTGTGCAGTCAAACTGCAGGGGCTGAACGTATATATTTCGTACTTTGCATTAAACGAGCAGATGTGTGCTCATTTCTCATTGGTACCTCCGTCTCTAAATTATCAGCTGTAATTTGCATCTCAACTTACCCCCCGGCTTTAGCAGAGTTTCCTTTAAAACAGATCTTCACTTGTCTTGACTTAAATTTAAGTAATAAAGCAGTGCACCAAGAATTAAAAAAAAAGAGAAACTACAAAGTCGAATTACGGTTTTGATCTCATCTCCAGCGGGGTGTGAAGTCTGATTTGTCCCACAGAGAGGATATTCAGGAATCAAAATAATAGTCTTTGCCCTGGGCCTTTAGACTAATCCCCATTCTTTTTCACTCTGCGGAATTCCTCAGTTTTAGACATTAACACAGCATGAAATCAAATAGCTGTCATAATCTCCCTTGTTTTCCACGATTATCGGTGCGTAAAGCCTGCAAGCTTTTGGTCAAATAAGAAGCACAGCTGCACGACTTTTCGGACGCCGACTGGCTACGGTTTCATAATGTAAGACTGGAAAACAACAACAAAGAAGTGCATTATTATCATTAGGACAAATCCATCCCAAGAGCATCAACGACGAAACCAAGCGATTGAAAAATGTTTGTGGCAAACATCCTCTTTTGTAATTGATGCTGCTGATGTATCACAATGGAGATATGTTAGCTCAAAGGGAAATCCTGCAGATTAATCCTCCAGAGAAACTAACAGCGGGACGCTTCTTAAGCTGCCAGAGATGAGACAAGGGACCCGAGTTTCTCTGTAAGCCAGACAGAGAATGGCCAAAACCTCACTTGGAAATCTCTGCTAACAATCCAGAAATCAAACAAGACATCACAATGAACGTCATTGTCAACAATCCACTGAAACGCACAAGGACTCTAGTCAACTATTGTTTGTCTTGGAGGAATCTGAAGACTTCTGAAGCTTGGCGTCTTAAAGTAACGACATCACTCTTCTTGCAGCGGATATGAAGGAGAAATGAGAGTCAGAGTGCTCTGAGCAGTTTTGAAAAAGATCCTGGAAAACTAAAGGTTGAAAAAGAGATGCAAGACGAAAAAGCTAGAAGGAGCAGTAGTTTCTTTCGATTAAAGACAAAGATTCAAATCAGTACTCATAGCTGGTATGAAGGGGTTTCAAAAGAAGCAATACTTTGTTCAAACTGAATCTGCTGCTGGATGATGGCCTTCTGAGAGTAAGTGGCCTGAACAGATCCAAACATCCGATTATTCTCTCAGAGGACCTTCACACACCCACACTATTGTTACGACATATCCATGAACAACTCGGACATGGAGAAATAAATCACATGCAGGACTATCAAAGCTTACTTCGCTGCAAGGCAGATCGTAATAGACTGTGTTGAGTGTAACAACAGCAGGGAAGGATTTGAGAATAAATAAATGGCAGACGTGCAAGAGAATCCATTTACAGATGTGAGAGTAGACCACTTCGATCCTATGGAGATCAAGAGAGGTCGAAGTCTTGTTAAAAGGTATGGCGTAATCTTCACTTGCATGGCAAGCAGGCCGGTACGTCTTGAAGTTGCAAATACACTTGACCCAGACTCCTTCGTCAATGCATTACGCCGATGTATCTGTCGATGAGGTCAAGTTTCCTCTTGAATATCAAACAATGCCACACATTATGTTGGAGCGTAAAGAGAATTCAGAGAAGCACTTAATGACTTGAATCAGGAGAAAATCTAGGGTGCTATGCTTCCGCGATGGATGAAGTGGTACTTTAACGTCACTTTAACCAACATGTTCTGGACGATTAACTGTTGCAAACTTAAAATTTGTGAAATTGAAGCAGTTTTAAATGATCAACCCAATACCAAGATGTCCAATTATCCAATTCAAGCACTCACTCCCAGGTCCATCTTACTGAGCACTATATCTATGGAGACAATACATGGCAGGTTTATATTGGAAGCAGTGGACACAGGAATACATTGCCTCTAATCCAAGAACAACAACGGTGGTTAAAGGCAAAGAGAAGCTTCACTCCAGCCAGGTGACATTGTTCTGGTGGCTGATTCCACTGCACCGTGAGGCTCCTGGTTAATAGGCAGAGTACTGGAGACCAAACTAGATGCACTGGGTCTTGTACGCACAGTTCGTCTTAGAAAGACCAAAAACAAGGATTTGTCTGCTCCAAGAAGCTGAGACCTAAATACAGCAGACTGGTAGCTCTAAAAATACAAAACAGAAGAAAATAATATGAATTGCCAACACATAGTGCATACCTGTTTTATTGTAATATACACATTTTGTGCTGTATATAGCTCCTTTTATTATGTATTGTTAACTGTTTTGTTATAACCTGAAGACAAATTAGGAGCGGGTGTAAATTTATGACAATGGTGCCTCATTATATAGATAGCTGAGATTGTTCTGCAATTTATGATGTAAAACATGGGTATATATCTTATATGCAAGTGCCTTAAAAGGTGAATCTAAGAAAATTATGTCAAATCGAGAAAATCGACTGAAAATGACCTCCAGTGTGCAGTGAGTTAAGTAGTTTTCCTTTGATTGGGCTCACCTGGCAAACTAATTATTATTATTACTATTTGGATGATTTCAATCATCCAAATAGCCCTGAGACACAATACCATCCATGAGTTTAATTGAAAAACCAAAAAATGAATGTTTATGACCCTTAAATACAATTTGCCTAATAATGTGGAACGCGGTGTATGTAGGTCCATAAATAAATGGGTGTGCATACAGGAAACAAGAACCGGGGAATTGGGAAATCTCAATAAACCTTCAAACTAAACTGCAAATAACGACTGAAAAGCTGGTTGTATTTGGTCTGTGTGAGATCACTCCTACCAGTGGATTAAAGGCGACTGAAAAAAATGGCATTACATGCACTGGTGGTTTTGTACTGGTGGTTGTACTGGTGGTTTTGAAGTGAAATGTTTAATTAAAGGACATCAAAAGTCAGTCATTACACCCACCTTGGAGAACTATTTGACGGCAGATACGTACATTTTCTTTAACTTGACGCATCTGCTCTGCTATCTGCAGAAAGTAGCAGACTGACTTGTCATCTACTCTGCCAGAGGACTTTGATAAACAAGTGTATAGAATATAAACGACATTTGAATATGTGACTTAAGACTTTGCTTTTTTCTCTGTTTACAGTGATAACATTCTGGTTCTGGATATCTTCTTTGAAGCACTGAACTATGAAACCATTGAACAAAAGAAAGCCTACGAATTGGCAGGCCTTCTGGGTAAGGAAATAGCTGTCAAGATCATATGCAGTATGCAACATGACAGATGCCCTTTATTCAAAGTGACAGTAATGCAAGCGCTTGCAATTTTATTATACGTGTTGAGATCCCAGAAGACAAACAGTGTTTCTTTAATCTATCGTGGCTTTTCAACTCCTTTTTTCCCCAAACATCTAGGTTTTTCTGTCACATTTCTCATCTTTCAGACCTTAAAAAAGATGAAAAGTACATTTCAAAGCTGTATGAATGCACAGAAAAGTCATTCCTGTCTGTTTTGTGTGACGGTACATTTTGTGTTTTTGTATTCGTCATTCCAGGTGATATCGGAGGTCAGATGGGTCTCTTCATCGGAGCCAGCATCCTCACTATTCTTGAACTCTTTGACTATCTATATGAGGTAAAATATCTCTCATCATCATCATCATCATCATCATCGGGAGGCTCTCACTCACATTCGGTTTAATGTATTGTGTATGGAAATGTGGACTGCTCTAGTGTTATTTTTTCACACTATTTTACCATATGCACAAGGACACGTTTCTAGCGAGCGTGACGAACGCTGTGCCCCTCACAACCTTACAGTCTGTCTCTGTATGACACACACACACAGACACACACACACACAGCTCAGCAGCAGAGACTCTGAATACATTGACATTCTGGATGTATTTTATTTTAGATTAGTCAGGATGTCTTTGTCTGTTCTCATTAGAGTAACTGTTTGTTTCTTCCGCCATGCGTTCCCTTCTACCGGCAATGCAGAAAGATTTTTTTTTCTGTGCGTCTATTTGTTTCACCTGCTCTTGTGTACCTTGAGGAGGAAACTAATTTATAGATGCTTAAAATCAATCTCTTAAATTCCCCTTTGCCGGATCCTTCAAACTCCAAACAGCCTGTGGGCCCCCAAAAAAAGCATGTTTCCGAATATTGTGTTTTGATCCCAAAAGGTCAGTAATGGCTGTCCTCGTCTATTTCCAGGTGATCAAGTACAAGCTGTGCCGATGCGTGAAGAAGAAACACAAAGGCCGCAACAACAATGACCGGGGAGCTGTGCTGAGCCTGGATGATGTGAAGCGCCATGTCAGTAGGCTGCTGATAAACTCTTTCACTGTGTCACACTGCATTTGTTTGTCGTCTTCGTCTTTTCTGGTCTTAACTGCGGCCGGAGTGAAGGCGGGTGATGAGGAAGAGTTAGTGAAGAGATGGAGATAGAGGAAGCTATAGGGCGGGAAGGACTTGAGAGACAGGAAAGGGACTGAAAGGGTGATTGGGTTGAGAGGGAGAAGAAATTGAGAGAGAGAGAGAGAGTGGAGAGAGCGGAAAGTTGCTTGAATTAAATGAAAGCTGGTGGACGGCAGGGACAGGCTGGAATTAGACCTCTGGAAGGTGTGACAGCTCGCTTATTTCCAAGTGTAAATGAAGCCAGCTCACTTTAATTGTAAGTCTGAGCCCCGAGAAAGAAAGGAAAGGGAAAGTTGTGCTCCTCCTCTGATCTGCTCTCCTGCTTTACGTGGTAGTCTTTCCATCCATGTTTATTATTTCCATCTTTCTTTTTTATGTCTTTGGGCTCTGTATTCTCTCCGGCCCAGCGTGTTGCTCATGTCATATTTATCTGGGAGTTTATGACTTTAAGGTTTTTCTCAAATGCATTTTATTTTCTGTTTTACTCCGTGTGATGACTCCCCCTCTGCTTGTTTGCCTCTCCTCTATCTCAATACTTCCTCTCCTGATGATCATTTATCTCCTCTATCTTTACCCTCCTCTCTACTTCACCTTATTTGCCTTCTTTCTTTTTTCTTTTTTTCTTTCTCTCTCTCCTCATTTCTCTCTCAGGCTCCTTGCGAGAACCTGCGTACACCATCAACGTATCCTGGCAACATGCTACCTCATCACCCGGGCCAGGCCAACTTTGAAGACTTCACTTGCTGAGCAGACCCGGGTGAAGCATCAAAGTGCGTGTTATGCAACCAAAGCCAACCATATAACAAGAACTATCCAGCACGGGGGGTGTGAGGAGCTGATACAAAATCTAACAGAGGCACTTTTTACATGGAAAGAGAGTAAAGCAGACAAATCAAATATGACAAAGAACTGTCACCCGAGGCCAAGTGGAGAGGATATCCCAAATATAAAAATATCTGTTAATTTTTCTAGAGAGCATTTCACGCAGCACTCGAAACTCTTCTATCTCTGTGTTTTTCTCTGGAATACTGCCGCAAAGGATGCTCATGGAGGAACCTTGCCAACACGGACCTCTCTTTCAAAAGACGAAAAACACAAAATGTAAAAATAAACAAGGGAACATGTACAGCTATCGCACCATAGACGGCAGATCATCAAAAGAGCCCCCATGCCTTTATATAACACAGCAACACGCGATGGTTTCACACAACACCGGCCTGCTAGTGGGACAAACGTTCATACTGCTTACTCCACTGTACATGTAGCAACATATGTAACTGTTGCAGCGCTCCATGAAACAACAGCTGGACTCTGTGTCGTCTGTACGAGAATGTATCCGCGTTCAAGGTGAGGGTAGTCGGGTGTGCAGGGAGGTTTTCGAGGGGCTTTTGGTGGCAGTGGTAGTGGTGGAGGTGGAGGTGCATCATCTACCATTTAAAATGTACTGCTGAAGATTTCAGGTCTCATTATGTAAATGCATGCTTGTATTTGTCCAGTGCATGATTTTCATTTCATCTATAATTTAGATTTTTGTTGATAAATTTATATATATATATATACGAATATATATATACATATATATATATATATATATATATATATATATATATATATATATATATATATATATATATATACACACATATATATATTACCAAATTTGCCTCGATGATATACAGGACATGGAAGATCATACTGTACATGATTCAATATATTTCTGCGTATGTGTATGTGTGTAGCTATGCAGTGTGTGTGTGTGTGTGTGTGTGTGTGTGTGTGTGTGTGTGTGTGTGTGTGTGTGTGTGTGTGTGTGTGTGTGTGTGTGTGTGTGCTCACATGCCAGCATCACTGCAATGAATGAATGAGCTGCACCTAATTTCATTTTCTCATCCGTTCTTTTTTCTATTTTCACGTGTGCCCGACGAGCCGAGGAGTTTTCGTTCAACCTCTTTAAACTCTTTTCTCGACCGCAGGACGAAGGTGAGGGGAAGTTTTGTCTCTCGGAGAGTTGATCGCTGAAATCGTTTTGCGTTTCATGGGGCTGTTAAAAAATAATTTCTGTATCTGTGTTCTAGTTGCAAAAGTCTTATCAAAGCACAATACCGCCAGTATGTAGAGGTGATGTAAAAGACAACGTACTATTCTTCTTGATATATTGTCATATTATTAATATCGTGTTGATCGGACTGTTTTTCGGTTGTTTTTCTTTCTTTCATATAAAACATACTCGATATTGCCTGATAATCCTGTCTCCATCTTCCAGGTAATAGGCTGGTCTATTTAGTTATCAAAGCATAAATAAAATCTAAATATCATTTTGGAAATTGTTATTCTTCTGAGGTTTTATTCTTATCAGTTATTTGCCTCTCTGAAGCCTTTATTTATCATTTGATCAAAAGGTAGGCAGGTAAAGCAAAGCATTTTTCAACGCCACATGCTGTGAAAATGTATATTTTGAATCACGAGTAGCTCTCATAAAATCTGCTTAAGCATTCTGTACTCCTTCTACGGGCATTGTGCTCTCTCCCTTTTTTCTAATCAACATTTTAACTTGTGTTTGGCTTGGTACAACATTTTCTTGGAATTTAAATCAGCATTTAGGTTTTGGGGGCAGGAGCCTTGGTATTAAAATATATATTACTTATCTGCTTCAACCATTCATTTTGGCTGCAGTTTAGCAGCTGCAAGCGCCACAACATTGGCCTTTTTGAGCTCCACGCTCTTGAGATGTAATTACAATGTTTGCTGCAGTATGACAAAGGGATGGATGGGAAATATCCTGCACAGCCAATACAAGTTTTATCAAGATTGTCAATCAGCCAGCAGCCACACATTCTGACCGGCTTGCTCTCCTCTTCTACTGTACATCTGGTGCTGCCAGCTGCCACACTTGTATTAGAAAAGCAGCCTGGTGATGCATGACTGTGAATATTAGAGCCCAGTTATGCACTCCTAAACATGGTCTGCCTTGAAATCATGTTTGTTGCTCGGCCGAAAGCGCATCAGTCCACTGCTACCAGACACTGAGGGTTATTTGAGGACAGAAGTTTACTTTTGTCTAATGATTTTTGTCATGACTTATTTTAGTGGGGAAACCAAACATCAATTAGTTCAACAAATGCAAGTGTGCGTTCATTTTTTCCATCATTCAGAGGAGTGACCTTAGCTGGTAACCGCACATTAATATACAGGTGTTAAAGTTCCCGGGAACCAGCTCCAACATCTGATGAAGACTTTTCTTGTTTTGAATGTCTGAAACATGATGGTGCCCTCTGATGGTTTTATTATTTTCTGTTGTACCTGCCAAGAAGACACATATTAATCAAGAAAATAAAAGATGATGCTGTTCATTTTCTTGCTGGCATTTGTGTCTTTGTCTGAGCGACAGTCCAAGAGATACAAGAGATAAATCCTGCAGGAGATGCGAGCTGCTTCCTGATAAGGCTCCGGGGCAACGCGGGTGTATGTGGGTTTACCAGCGGGAGTTCAGATAAAACTTAAAAATCTCTCCAAAAATGATCGAGTAGGAAATATTCCCTGCAGTTTTCTGGTCTTATTTCTGTTTCTCGTGATGTTAGCTGATCCAGAAACCTTGCCAACCGCGTCTCTCCTCTCTGAATGAGGTTAAATCACTATGTGCCCTCATTTAGCCCCCCAATATATGAAGATCAGAGAGGACTGCTCCCTCCTTGCTTTCACCTTGATGGTTGACAGCCAGTCCGAAGACAGTATAAAAAGGAAGATGAATCTGTACTGGAGTCCGTCCCAAACTGCCTGCCCTTCTTAAATGGCTGTAACACCCTCGGCTAATCACTCCGAGGCAGCAGGATGTGAGGGCAATGAATGCAGGCAACCTCTAATGTTTGTTGTTTTATTTTAATGAGACTCGTGCATGTGCGTGCTTTCGCCCACATCTGCCAGTTTTAATCGTGCCTTCTGCTGTCATTGAACATGCACTCGCTCTAAATCTTTTTTTTTTGCATCAGAGTTAATGTCCTCCTAATCCTTTTATCACATCTCATTATCTACATCAACAAGGAGATTACGTTCTTTTTTAACAGTTTCTTAATGTGGAGCACAGTGTGTTGTCATTTCCAATAACTCGATTAACACACATAATTAAAATCACTGGGCCAAAATCTGTTCAGGTTTGTGCCAATTCACTGAAGCAGCAATGGATTCAGTGGTTGGCCTTATCGAGTACCAAAGGGTTGTTTTGACTCAGTGTTAGACAACTTCAAGGTTGAACTTAAAACTGTTTGGAACACTGGGTAACATCCGCCAGTGGTACATTTACTCATTGTACTGTACTTAAGAACAAATCTGAGGTATTTACTTCTGTTATTCGATTTTATGCCACCGCGCAGCATATAAAGAAGTTAAAATTAGCTCCACCTTCACCAACTGCAATATTTAAGTGGTGCTTACACATGTATCAATAATAATCCAATAATATATGTTATTCAAAAAACGGCTATTCTGCATAATGATTTCCTTTTTGTAGTTAATTGAAAGCCTTCTGAGTACTTGCACACTGTGTTATTACGACTTTTGCTCCAGTAAAATGTCTGATTAGCTCTTCCACTCAGAATCAGAATCAGAATCAGAAACTGTTTATTAGCCAGGAATGTTTTCACAAACGAGGAATTTTACGAGGCGGAAGGTGCATACATTGGACATGGACATGGGACGTTAGACGAGACAAACAACAATCAACAATCAACGATAACGATAACAACAGTGCAGTGGGTATTAAATAAGTGTAAGATAAGAAAGTGCTCAGACAACAGATACGTTAATGTGAATGTACGTTAAAGTGACATGTGTGTTTAAGTTAAAGTGTATGTTAAAGTGACGAGTGTTTAAGTTAAAAGTGTATGTTAGTGGCATGAGTGTTTAAATATGAGGTGTGCAGAGGAGTGAACGGTAAAGAGAAAGAAAGAGAAAAAATAAAAATGAAAATAAGAATAAAAATTAAAAGTAAAAAATTAAATTAAAATAAATGAGTCCTGCCCAACATTTGGAAAATAAGACTCAAAACACCCCCATTGTCTTGATGTTCTCCCCAGAGGTTCTGGGTCGAGTTGACCCACATGTTGACCCAGAATATGTGATTTGTAGAGGCCGTTAGATTGTTTTATATTGCTGCATCTTTACTGTACAGAAATGAATTGAAGCTCCAGCTTGTCTCCGTGCTCTCACTCCTCCCAGCATGTCAGATGAGTCACGTTTCTGGTATAAATTTATCCTGTCAGATCTCTCAGTGCTATTAGGATGCTCAGCCATTTGTCATAGATAAAGCTGCGGCTCGGTTCCTCTGGGCTCCACTTTACATTCTGCTCATTAAGAGGATTGATAATTACAGCGCAGTCAACATTCTCAGCACTGAGAAATGCTGTATTATATTTCAGACTTGAGTCTGCCTGATTGGTCCTTTCACTTGTTTGAAGTATGAACCCTTATAATTTAATATCCAGCTGTCAGTCGGCTTGTACGATAGACATAATCACCTTCCATCTCTCTCTCTCACACACACAAGGCGTAAAATCCTCTCTGGAGAATTGAATCACAATGGAGTGGCTGTGATACTTTTTTGTCCCATGAATGAATATTTTACCACATCTTGCTCCAATGTAAAAAAAAACAACATAATGTCCTCCCGTGTATGCACTCACACAAGCGCACTCTGATCAAACACAAGCATGCTATGCAAACAGATGGAATTACATGTTTTGTGCTGTTATAGCTTCATGCTAATTGGGGTGTAATGACATTAAAGTTCGGAAACAAGAACGTGTTTGAGCCCGTGGCTGATTTACAGGACGTTAACCACTGCACTCTTAACTTGTTGTCTAGAAGCCAGAGGTTTAACATCCTTTCTCCAGATGAATAATGATTATATGCACTCAGAGTAGGTCAACTAATACTGTCTCAGTTTGGAGGTGCTGCGGTTGTGAGTTAGATTATTTTAATAATCAAGAAAGGAGCTGATTTACTTATTCATGAACCCCTGCTGTGTTGAAAGAAGTGATTTTTGTTATAAGTCAGACAGAGAGTTGATATTCAGGGGGAGCACATGTGACTTTCAAGGCATTAATTGATCAGTTAATGAAATAAGAGCTCCAAATGTTCAAAGAATAGTATTTCTATTATCAGGAAATTTGGTTGTGTGCTTGTTTAATATCTTTCAGAATTGAATAAAAGAAAGATACTGCAATGTTGTTGTTGTTGTTTTAAAACCTTTTTTGTTGTCATAAGTTATGGACATTGATTGTTAAGATTGCACAGGTTAAAATACATACTTTTATTTCATTATATCCCACATCTAATACACATTTCTTTTACAGTTTTCTGTAGGATCTCAAGATGCAGTTTTTTGTTAAATCAAGTGTTTTTGCAGGCAGTGAACAGACCGTATTTGGCACACACAAAAAAAAGTTTTTAAACCTGAATATGTTCAGATAAAGTGCAATTAGCAAAGTAAAATGAACGAAATACTTCATAGTATATACATATACATTTACACAGTTTGACATCGTTATAATATTGCAATACATATAATGTAAGTTGACTCTCTTCGAATGTGATCCAGTTAAATATGTAATGTATTACAAATGTACTGTGTTTTGTATTCTTAACTTAATATATTTTAGGATCCTGTTATTTCACACAGTTTGGAATACTATGGTTTAACTGCAGTACCGCAGACACCCAGCAGGAGACGCTGTGGGATCGTCACCACCCTCCCCCGAAAACTCTGTTCTCGCTCTCGCGGTAGCTCCGTGCCTCCACCGGCGGCGACATTCAGAGAGGAGATGGCGGCCAGAGGGGGGTTTCAGTCAGCACCGACTGTTGGTGGTGGTGGAGCAATGGGACCCGGACCACCGGTACCAGGCGCAGGACCAGGCATGGGACCCGGGCCTCCTTCCGGAAGGATGATACCATCTTCGGCCGCGCAGAACCACATGTACCGCTCCCCGATGCCAGGGCCCGGGTACCCGGTGAGAAATCACTCCATCTTTGCTGCTGACGCGCGAGCCAGTCCGCTAGAACAAAGCCTCTTACCGCTGCTTTGTCACGAGCGGCTAACGTTAACCGCCGACACCGGCTCGCGGTAGCCCCGCCGGAAAGTTCCTCCCCGTCAGATTCGTTTAACCCGTCCGCTCCGAGTGACCAGCTGCAGTTAGAGTCAGTTTGTTGTTTGAATTCGCAAACCCTCCCGCCCGCGAACGTTATTGTCAACTAACGTTAGCTAGTTAGTCACGGTAGCCAATTAGCTTAGCCTGCTAACAGCGCTAACGTTAGCTGGTAACTGTGTTTCGCTGAGTTTACTCGTGAAAACATTATTAAAATAGCTTTGGGTGGTTTATAGACGATCCGTTGATGAGAGCCTTTAATGATAAACGACGAACTTGAGAAAGTTCAAGCTTTGCTTGAATTCAAAAGTTAGCTTTTACAGTTCCCACGTCTGGTCCACTTTTGAATGAATCGGCTGCACGAAGCCACAGTTTGTATCGTTGTAGATTCTCTCGTGTATCAGAGGATCAAACCTGCAACCTGTGTGCCTAACATTAGTTTGTTTATTGCATGCCCCCCACCCCTACAGAGGCAACTGTATGTGTCCTGGCTGGTAAAGTTGTTACACAACGGAATAAGTGAACCCAGGTGTTTTCTCAAAACTCACATTAAACGTGGCAACTTTCCCCCCCCATGCATTGTAGTACAATGTTGATGATATAGCGTTAAGTCTGAATTTGAGCTCATATAATGATAGTTAACCATGGAGGCTGTGGTTTAGAAGCACAATGTTTAAATTATTTGAGACACCGAAAGGTTTTCCATGTTACTGATGTCGTATATTTGGTGGTCAACCTAAAGGTGCAGCCAACAGTGATTTGAATTAATATGTTGATAGTTTGATCAATTCACTGTCTATAAAAGTATACATATTTCTGGTCTCTTTTTGTTGTATGGGTTGTGTTTTTTTGTTTCAGCATCTGTTGACATTAATTTAGGGTGGAGAGATGAGCATTAGTCCATATTTTCTAACAAGGAAGAGTAGAACAAAATGGGGAAACAACAATTTTGATAACAGAATCAGGTCATCTTTACTCCGTTTTTTTTTTGCCACGCACCAAACTTTTTCCCTGTATGGACAGACATTTTCAATCCATTAACATTTCTCAAAATGTATAACGGATCATCTTTGGAAACAAGGTGGTATTGTTGTCTTCCAGCCTTTTAGAATCTGTTTGTCTGTCAGCGTTCCCATCATCAAAGCTGATTGTGTATAAGTGAGTGTCCTCTGAGCATCTGTAAATATTCAAGTCCCTTTGAGGAAGGATAGTTTGTTTATGCACTGGAAAATAAGTCATAAAACATTCATACAAAACTAAATGTCACATTGTTGGGTAATTCCAAAATGAATGCAATCTCTCAGTCCGTCATATATTGTTGAATGCTTTTAGTGTGACGATATAGCCCTGAGTGGTTGTTGTTGTTATAGTAAGAGTATTATCCACTATCTAGAATGATGGTCTGATTGTTTCCAACTCGTGTGATCAAAACATTTCAAATAACTCCAGAATTTATTGAAAAACAGATCGAATCATTTACAAAACCCACAAGATTTAATTATTTAACAAGATATTATCCTAAATCCACATTTATTGGTGTTTAGCCTTTCAAAAACATTTTCACTTCATTCAAAAAACGCTTGCTCCCCCCTCCTGTCGCACACAGTCAAGCACCTGCATTGAGTGCTCTTGCAGCAATCTAACTGAAAAATCACATTTACATAACCACAACAGCAAAAACTCTGATATAAAACCATCATTCAAAAACCTCAGTAGAAGCTTCAAATGTAAAAACAAAAAAAAGGATCTGGAACAGCCCAAGTTGTTATCCTGTCATGCATGCTGATACTAATTGATTTAGTAGATTTGTGAATAGACCCATGCCGATGATAATTTTTTTTAGTAATCTGTGGCTGTGTATTAGTTCAGTACTGCTGTAACTATCTGATCTTGATAAAGATGTAGTCTAAAGAGACATTTAGCGTATATCCACGGTAGTTGAAGTGTGTGCTGCTAGCTACTGGCAACCTGAAACATAGTTTAGTGAAAGGATGTTACATCTTTTTTCCTCCATCGTCCTTGACTGCTTTCACTCTCACAAGCAGCCTTTCTCTTCGTAGTCGAAGCGGCTTCATTTTCTCAATACTGCAGAACTCCAGTTGTTCTCCAGTAAACCAAGGTTGTACATTTATAGTATAAAGAGCACTAAATGATCGACATGCGGTTCCTCTGCCCACACTGATTGTGTGGAAAAGGCAGGGCACATTCATCTAGCTTGTATTGTTGACAAGTCAATGTCCGTCACACTTCCAACCCTCCACCATAAACTGAAGAGAGAGAGTTTTGCCTTCATCTCACTCATTTGTGGAACGACTGCTGGAGGGAAAGCTGCAATCAGTGACTTGTTATTTATCTGCTTTTCTCACCTGCACTCATGCAGTCAAATACGCAAAGTCGCCTGTTTGCGTTCTTAGCGCTGGGCTTGGTGAGTTGGAGTTTGTTCTGTATTGACTTGTTTGAAGGAGCCGGCGTGCAAATTGTTGCCATCTCTTGTAGGACGAAAGTATGTGGATCTGATGATTTTAATAAGCAGGGTTTGTTTCTTCTGTAAACAGTACAGAGCTGCGATTTGTTTTCTTCTACTTGAAAATGTCTAGTGCAAAATTTGTTTGGCTTAGTTTCGAATGAATATGAATAGATTAACATCAGGGCGTAGCAGAATGTGTTATGTATGGGTATTGCTGATGAGCTAGATTGGAGGAAGGTTTGTAGGATTAATGATTTCTCCGACGTGGATTTTGATAAACATTGCGGTCTTATGTAGTGCTCTCGTATTCAATTAATTAAACTGGCTTTGATTATGGGAGACATCATGTTGCTATAAACATTGCCTTACAGATCAGATAGACATTTAGATTTTGACCTTAATGTTGTTATGGGTCACTGATAAACAAGATAATATGAAAATGGCACTTATCGTAGACTTTGACACATTAACATTGGAAATGAGGTTTGCCCATAATAAATATATACGGTAGAATCATTATTCATTTGCAGCACATTTAGCTTTTCAGGAAGCAGGACGATGTCACTGATCTTGATTTGCTCAACATTTAGAGAAGAAGAATGAATGATCCTTTATTAATCCCCATGGGGAAATTATTCTCTGCATTTAACCCATCCTAAGTAATTAAGGAGCAGTGTGCTGCCGTGAGATGCCCAGGGAGCAACTTAGGGGTTCAGTGTCTTGCTCAAGGACACTATTGGGAGACTGGGGATCGAACCGGCTACCTTGTGGTTACAGGACCACCACGCTCCCCATGAGCTACGGGTGTTTTACATCTGTGACTGATGAATCTTTGTTTTCTGTGACTTTTACACCCTTTGATTCCCTGTTTTTGGAACACTAGTGCAGTACTTGTTTGCAGCTCTGCCCGTTCAGAAAGGGCTGATTGCTTTGCTCCCTGAACTGCTTCTTGGAGCATTGTCGAGAACGGCCCATCGCTCGTTGACTCCAGGGAAGTTCGGTTGTTACTTTAGTATATCTAGTAGCAAAAATGAACTGCAGTCAAATGACTGGAAAGGCCTGCTGTCTGTGGACAACATGCTTGACTCTGATGCCTCACGCACACTCATGCTCATTTTCATTAGCAGTTAAACTGTCGATGGTTTTCTTGATTGATCGTCGAGGTAACAGTGAAAAATGGCTCGGAAATTGCAATGTGCTGTCGTCAAATGTCTTGCTTCGTCAGGCCTCCCGTTTAAAGACGGTGGTATTATATATTATAGTATTATAAGTGATTTTATTTTTTGCAAGGAAAAACATAACGCTCATCAATTAGGAAAAATAATTTTCTCTATTTTCTATGCAGAGACCTGGCATGCCTCCATCCAACCGCATGACCCCGCAAGGACCAGCCATGGGCCCGCCGGGGTATGGCAACAGCCCGGTGTCCCGTCCTGTGATGCCCGGCGTGATGGACCCGTCTCGCAAGAGGCCCGCCCCCCAACAGATCCAGCAGGTTCAGCAGCAGCACCGCAACCAGCAGTAAGTCGTCCCCACTCGTACAGAAGATCAATATTTAGAGCTTAACTTTTATTATGGACTTTGTTGTATTGGCATAGAAAATAGTGTTTTTAATGTGAATAAGTCTCCAAGCCCGGCAGCCTCCCACTCCCTCAGTCACGCCGTCCTGCACTCGTCCCCTGTCTTCATCACTGTCATCCCAAACTCTGGTTCCTATTGGAAATCTGTCTTTACTATAACAGATTGAAAAAGGGGGGCTTTTTTAATGGGAAAAAGTTAATTTTCTGAAGAAATGCTTTGGTAGAAGTAAACTAGCCTCATCCGATGTCTTTAAACTTCAGAACAAATTTCAGCAGTTTTGCGATGAAATGATTAATTGAAATGTGACTGAAATCTTTTGATTACTATTTTGATTTCATTTCAATCTCTTCTTGAGACATTTTTTTGGCTTAAAATCACAGGGATGCACAGCAAAATGCAGTTGTAGCACATCTGTTACACAAGAAAAACAGCACCGCAGCAACATGTCTGTGGGCAGATAATATGGCCGACATCTTAACATAAAATATTAAACTTTAGGAAAACACTGTCCCACTTGTTCATCAATCATCCTACTAGAGTCTGTGCTCTGTCCTTCAATCCTCCCGGCAAGTGCAGCTTGATCAGTGATGCCGTGATGGAGGCTGGTCACTGTAAAGATGTGGGCACAACAGTTACTGACCTCCCATTGCTGTGTTACACAGAAGTCCCATTTCCTCCACCTTTTATACAACTGTGACCAGACATCAGACAGCCAGGAGTAGGCTGGGTAGTGCAATAGCCTTAAGTCATCGCTGGGTTAGCCTAGTTTCCATCTTGACTCTTACTTTAATTCAAACTTATCTTGTTTCAATAATTTGTTTTTACAGCACGAAGAAGAAGAAGATGGCTGATAAAATTCTACCTCAGAGGGTGAGTCGTCCATGGAAATCCATTAATCCTGGCCTTCATTGTGTTGGACCGATTACAATTGCTTGGTCATTTACATTTTAATTGAGGTAGCTATGTGTAAAGTACTGACAAGTGTGTTCCTCTGAAAGATCTCTGTTGTACACTCCCTGCTTTGTTGTCAGTGGTCACCGGTGTATTTTGTTGTGTCCTAGATCAGGGAACTGGTCCCAGAGTCTCAGGCTTACATGGATCTCCTGGCTTTTGAGAGGAAGCTGGATCAGACCATCATGCGCAAGAGGCTGGACATTCAGGAGGCCCTCAAGAGGCCCATTAAGGTGTGGATCAAATAAAGTCTTCACTCCTTGAATCCATCAGTCACTCTGGTTCAGACCTGAAATTAATTACAAAGCCATTCAGAACCCTCGAGGCCTCCATCCATCCCCATAACTGGACATTTAAAAGTAATGTAATTCAGTAAAGGCTTGTAAAAATGTCTACAACACTATGAGTTCGGACATATCAGACATATTTTTAAATATATGTATTTTGCTGTTGAACCAGGCTTTAACTCGCAAGGATTTTTTTTGGTGTGTGTGTGGCAGTGTATCAAACGATAAGTACATTGTTAGGTGGACAACATGCCGAGCAGATATTTCTATAAAAGTTGAACGTCCTCTCGGTGTCAGCCTTCAGCAAACGATACATTGATTTAATCTGAAATCAAGTCGCAGCAGAGCTATCTTATCTTTCCCCTGTTTGTGCACATGTGCCGATTATCAGTGTCGATAACAAGTTGGTGTTGAGTGAATAATAGCCTTTCAATTTAAAGTTTCTTTTGATTTGTTTTACAGCAAAAGAGAAAGCTTCGGATCTTCATATCAAACACCTTTAACCCCGCCAAGCCAGATGCTGAGGATGGAGAGGGCACAGTGGCATCATGGGAGCTACGTGTTGAGGGTCGTCTGCTGGAAGATGTAAACTTCATCATTGAAATATATTGGTTTATATTAATGTTTTCTGTGTGTAAACTGATTTAACAGTAGTTTACATTTATTCCAGAGCACAGCTAATATAACCAACCAAATTGTAAATGTCTTGTTGGGCTACATTGAGCCCAAACTATGAAACCAAACGTCTTTGGTATAAAGTTCTAATGTTTTACAGACACAGATTTTGTACAGAGATTATAATGATTTCATTTATATTCCCACTAACTGAAACATTTGCTTTGCAGACGGCTGTGTCCAAGTATGAAGCCACCAAACAGAAGCGGAAGTTCTCCTCTTTCTTCAAGTCTCTGGTGATCGAGTTGGACAAGGACTTGTATGGTCCAGATAATCACCTTGTGGAAGTAAGAATTTTGTATATGCATCTGAATATACAAGCAGATATACCCCCTTCTTTTTTTTTATTGAAAAGAGTGTTCACCGTTTCCTCCGTCATTTTCTGCTTTTTAAAATTGCAATGTTAAATTTGCAGCTAGCCCTAGGGGACATCTTAACCTTTTAAAAACCCACCTATATTTAGGCCTCTGCTCGAAAGTGTGTGTATATATTTAAATACGATACTTGAATACTTAAAACAAATGAAATGTTATTTTAGTGGCACAGGACCGCCACCACCCAGGAGACTGATGGTTTCCAGGTGAAGAGGCCCGGTGATGTGGGTGTTCGCTGCACTGTCCTGCTCATGCTCGACTACCAGGTAAATTAATGATCGGGCGTTTACTCTTAGTCTCAGAATGACCTGTGATTTGGTAATGTTGCCTTCAATTTCTTTTTCAAACATTTGTTGTCTGTTTCATATCAAACCAACCTTTCTGTGTGCCAAACAGCCCCCTCAGTTCAAGCTGGATCCCCGGTTGGCTCGTATGCTGGGTATCCACACCCAGACCAGACCGGTCATCATTCAGGCTCTGTGGCAGTACGTCAAGACCCACAAACTTCAAGACCCTCATGAGCGCGAGTTCATCAACTGTGACAAATACCTGCAGCAGGTGAGTCGAGTCCTTTTTATAACATAAGGCACCGTAAAATTGTCATTGAACTTTAGTGACGCATTTTGTGATTTTTAGAAAGGCACCAAAAGGAGCCTCTTTGTTACAAGGAATTTGACTAGGTGAAAGGTACATAAACGTAGAATAAAACAATAAACAGTGCAATAATCAAGACATTATTTGTATTAAGCTGGAATGAGCAACAGCATAGTTGTCCCGGTTAATTCGTACTCTTGATGTTGTGCAGTCCCTCTCTACTCTTCCTGCTTTCCTTGTATGGAGTCTCTTCTTTCTGGGTCACTGACTGGTTTCCCAGTGCTTTTCTTTCTACTGTGCCAAGATAAACAGAGGATTGTGGAAAGCTGACGTTGAATTCCTACAAAGTGAGCATATCAAAATATAAAGTAACTGGTTAGCTTAAAGTTTATTGTAATTACAACAGTGATTTGTAATGTAGTAAAGCTGGAATAGAGCCATGACTTTAAAAATATCTACGTCATCAGTAAACATTTTCACAAATCTTAATAGCAGCGACCAACACATAGTTAAATTGTGAGTGATTAATAAAGAAATGTATTTAGAATACAATATCTTTGTAGGGTTTTCTTTTCAATACAAACGCAAGCATACATACTGAATGTGAGGCGACAGGAAATTCAATGCACTCTTCCTTTTAAACACAAACCTGCCCAGGGACTCAAGCCTTTTGGCAAAATAGAACACGTTTAAAATATATTGACATGAATTAATGTGTAATGGCCCTGATACAAAAAAATTATTAATAAAGTAACTCAAACAGTTTCTCCAAAACGGTCTCTACAATTTGATGACGTCATACGCTTTTTTTCTTATGGATTGCTTCATTGTGCATATATTTGCATAAAGCATCAAGGTTGTTTTGATCGTGTCTGTGGACTGCGATTGTGCAGCATTGGGAATGATTTATTTAAATACGTTTCTTTTTTCCCTGATGTTCTGAATAAGGCGGCTAAATATGTCTCGTTTTGCCAATTTGCTAGTGTAGGCTCTGACAAACGGGCTGTTGGTTTCATTTTTGCAGATCTTTGAGACTCAGCGAATGAAGTTCTCTGAGATCCCGCAGCGCTTGCATGCCCTCCTGATGCCCCCAGAGCCAATCATCATCAACCATGTGATCAGGTAACTTCATTACAGTGATAAATAAGGTCCCCTATCTGACAAAAGTCAGATGTTAAAGTTTCCTGATCTCCTGCCGGCTAATTTGACATATCCACGTACAGCTCGAACTAAATGTACTGTATTCTGTTATAGCGTTGACCCGAATGACCAAAAGAAGACTGCTTGCTATGACATCGACGTGGAGGTGGACGACACACTGAAGACCCAGATGAACTCCTTCCTGCTCTCCACAGCCAGTCAGCAGGAAATAGCAGGACTGGACAACAAGGTACAAACGAAGAGTTTGTAGACAGACACATCCCCTCCCTGTGTAATGAAAAGGCGTTTTGTTTCCTGCTGTATTTCTCTGCTTTTTTCTTTTTTGTGGGATTTTGATCTATTACATGACTAAGTCCCCACTGACTGTAGACCAACTTAAAATCAAACAAATGTCACACAATGAGAGGAAGTATCTTATTTGGTGTTGTAAGAAATGGCATTTGATTATTTGTTACAACTTGAATCAGCCGTAGCTGCGTAAAGGCCATTTTAAGCACGCTCACTTTAAATGCAAAATTGGACCCCTGTTCCATTGAGTCACTGTAGTTTATTTTCCGACATTTTGCAAGCCTCCTGAGAGGAATTTCATATGTCAGTCAGGTCAGGTCTTTTTGACCTCCTGCTAGCAGCCATTACCTTTGCTGGGATGGCTGTAATCACATTGATAAGGCGTGGAGCCATTCCCTTAAAAGACATCCTCCTGTGTAGTCTTTTGTTCTGAGTCAACATTGTAAATAGAGAGAGCTTGTTTATAGTTTATAGGCGCCATTCATATTGTGACTTTGTTTTGGGTTTGGTGACGATTATTGATATACACCCGGTTCCTGACGGCCTCGTATCAGAAACGGTTCGTCGCAGAATCAAAGTGTCCTAGTTTTCTCTGTATGTAAGTAACGTTTATTTATCTCGCACTTATTACAGACAAAGGTCACAAAGTGTGGATGTATAGTCTCCTCATGAAATACATCTGGTGCTGTAGTTTAAAACCGTTTTCAAACTGCTGATCTCCGGAATTCTTGCTGTAAAAGTTATTGAAGAAATACCCGTCCCACCGTTTTTGTCAGCAATGTTCCATTTAATTAATACCTTATTAATTAATTTTAAATTGATGACTCATCTCTTTAATTCTTTTCAGATCCATGAAACCATTGAGACCATTAACCAGCTGAAGACCCAGAGAGAGTTCATGTTGAATTTTGCCAGAGATCCTCAGGGCTTTATCAACGACTGGTTGCAGTCGCAGTGCAGAGACCTCAAGGTGAGTCTGTCCTCTTGGCACTGAAAATGCATTAATCTGTGGTCTCGTATCTCTACAGAAAGCATGTTGCTTCTGCATGAAAACAAACAAATCCACCATATGCCGTATATCACAGCTTTTTTGCCTGCACCATGAATCCCTAAAGGTCTTGTTTTGTGTGCTTCTAAATATGAGAAAATGTGGATAGATGTGTAGTTGATGTCAGTCATTCAGAATCGTAAGCATACTGCCATTTTGCTTCAATGTTAAGCATGTTTATGCATGATGAAAAATCATCATGGATAAGAAGAGGAGGCAACATCATTTTGTCTATTGAGATTACTTTTAACGGTTTTGAGGAAACGATGTGACGTATCGTTTTCAACGAGAAACCTTTCTCTCTTCTTCTTTTGCCGTTACTATTGCTGCTGTTAATGTTTCATCTACCTTATTATTAAGTTTCTCCATAGTGCAATTTCACTGTCACTGTTATCTGGACACAACTCACGGCATGATGTAATGCACGTTTTCCCCCATCCTAGAAGAAATGTCCCTTCTGCCAGGAGACTTATTCCTTATTTGATTCGAAAGGTTTTAGGATGGAGGAATTCGTATGCTGTACGGATTTATAAAGCCATTGAGGCAAATTTGTGATTTGGGTTATTTAAATGGCCTTGACAATCAGTAAAAACCCATTTATAAAGCAGGCGTTGCAACAAAACATTGAGAAATGTAGAAAAGCAGAATAAGAAAGTAGAAACAAGATAAATAAACTTCTGCGGTGCCTAAAGTCACAGATACATGATAACTACTAAAAGTATCTGAGGGAAACAATGAAACTACACACTGACACATTCATGTCTGATATCAAATGTAAAATGTCCAGAAAAAGGAACATCAAAACAACAATTATAAACATAACCGCTGGTTTATCTAAGCTTGATTCATATTAAAGGTCAGTGAATTCCTTGAGGTTAATAATATTTGGTCCTACAGAGGTTTAGTACGTGGATGTTGTGAAATTTAACAAATTCTGTTCAAAGCTCAACAGTCAACTTTGTTCTCTTGCGACGATATGTTTGTCTTAGCCGCGGCCGGCATTTTATTAATGTGTAAATGTGTCGTTCTCTATTTACAGACCATGACAGATGTGGTCGCAAACCCAGAAGAAGAGCGAAGAGCAGAGTTTTACTACCAGCCGTGGGCTCAGGAGGCGGTCTGCCGCTACTTCTACTCCAAGGTAATCCACTTTATTCCTCCTCCTATAATTTTTTGTTCCTAACTGAACTATCTCAATAACTATATTCTGAATTGGCATGAAAGGTTGATGACTTTCATGTTCCCCAGAGGCTGAATTCTATCAACTTTAGTAAACCCCTGACTTTTCCTCTCGCGCCTCTGTGAGGTTGACATTTAGGTTTCTTGATATATCTCATTTATCTATTGGATAGATCGCCATGAAATTTAGTTCAGACATTAACGGTGCCCAGAGGAGGAATTCTAATGACTTTGGGGATCCGCTGTACTTTGTGTTTTGCGCTAATTACGACATAAACTACTAAACTATTAAACTATTACTTTTATTGTTGAAAAATCGGCTGATTATTTTTGCTGATAAGAAATCACCTAAAAACATAAAACTTGTTGGACTAGAAGAGATAATTTGCCACCTTTTTTTTTTTACATATGGATGTGCAATGACTGCTGATGGTAAAATGTAGTCCACTAAAAAATAAGTGTTTGCTGTATTGAACCGAGAAAGCTGATTTCTCCTCCTGCAGAGCCGTTTACCAAAATGCATTGCATGCAAGCAGCAGGTCTGCTCAGTTTCTGGGGGTTCCCCACAGGCACAGTCCTCCTCTTCAGCCGCAGCCTCGAGCCGCTTCTCTTCGGCTGAATATCCGCGTCAGCCTGAAGAGAAACCGTGTCAATGACATCCTCTACACTTTCATTTTGAGATGCCATTTTCCGCTGTTGGGAAATCTAAACAAACAAAGAACTAGGAAGTTTTTCAGCAGCATTGCGCCCCACAGCTACCGCAGCTGAAGAAGCACTCTGTAGTTCTTCTTGCTTCATGCTATATCCCCAACTCAATTAAATGTACTAACCTACCACAAAAAAAGCAGAGAATCCTCACCTTTTTGAGAACCTGAAGGCAGATAACTAAAACAGTAAATTGAATTATCAGAATAGGTAATTTTGCTGTCTACAGGTGATTTTAAGTCTTTTCTTTGTGTGTTTTCAGGTCCAGCAGAGGCGACAGGAGCTGGAGACGGCGCTCGGCATCAGGAACACCTAAAGATATTGAATCCACGGACACGTGGTGTGCGGTCCCAGACGACCAATGTGTGTGGGATGTTCAAAATGAATTCCTCCGAGAGTTTTCTAATAAACTTAGAGAGACATAGATACTAGATGGCTTTACCGTTATATAGGATGTCCTTTTTTTTTTGGTTTTAATTCACCCTGCAGCTCGACTACTGTTGCAGTTTGATCGCTACTTCCACTTTTCCACACCAGAGCTGCAATGTATTTTTCGCTTGCATGTCTAAGCCTTACCTGGAAGCATTCCTCTCATTTTGATACATGGTGCCCACACAAAAGTACAGAAAAGGCAGAGGGCGACTTTTAATGTATTCTGTCCCTGAATCTAAAAATATTTTTGAATCAGATGGAATGTGTTGATTCTGCCTTTACTCTTTTTGGCCCCTTTTTCAGAAAGTAAACTTACATTTTACTCTCCCAACTTGGCCCCCGGACACTTGCCCGTTCAGTTAGATATTGATTGTGTTCGTAATCAATCGCTACTTGGTTGGCTGTTCATGTGTCACTTTGTCTTAAGCGCTCGTCGGTTTGTTTTGACAGTTTGTGCCACAGTCTGGTGTACGAGAGGGAGAAAGCTCTATCATGGCAAGATATACATCTTTTGTTGAGGGTGCCATTTAGTATGACGTTTTCCCTTTTTTTTCTTTCTTTCTTTTTTTTTTTGTTATCAATGATTCTTGTTTTAAAAATATGTATTATATCAGTACTTGTCTTGTTAGCTAGTACAGATTATCAAGGAAGTAGCTAGTATGAGTACCTCTAGTCTATATAGTTTTGTAAATACTGAGCAGAAAAAAACTGAAGATGGATGTGAAGTAAAATTGTATCTTATCCTGGCAGATGTTTTTCTTAACTTTTTGTCTACGCTCAGATAGTTGAAGCAGTATTTATATTATTAATCAGCCCTCGCTGTCGCAGCACAGCAATCTAGCTCCCCTCAACATGAAGATGTCGCGTTGGACGAGTTTTTGCTCTGCGGGACAAAATGTACACAACATTCATGTCGCCTGCAAGCTGGGGAAAGTTAAATATTCTGCTTATAGTTTTGTGTATTTTTGATTATGTGCAGAGAAGCCATAAACGGTTGAAGAAGATTTAAAGAGTTTCTTCGTAGACTTCACACCGTGTTGAGTTTAATGGTTGTTGTTTGCCCGTTGAAGGTAAAGATAAGTGTCCTGGCTGAAACTTTAGCGTGCATTTAATTCACAAATACCAAGAATACACTAATGTGGGTTTGGGCAGGTACATGATTTGAAGCAATTGGTGGGAACCTCTGGGTGGGGGGAGGGTGGGTTATATGGGGGGATGGGGTGGGGGGGGACTGTAGTACTATTTGAATCTGCAGACTTTTTCATGGACCAAACCTATTTTTCTGTATGTTCTTATGTTATAATAAAGGATATGTAAAATGTACATGTCTGAAAGTGGTTTCTTTCTTTACCTCTGTCGTGAACACTGCTTTAATATTTATGTATCTGGTTATTGGTCTATAATTTAAGTTTTGTTTCATTTTTAAAAGTCAGTAAAAAGTTGAAGATACCCACAAAACCCTTTTTTAGATGTGCTGTTTGGTTCCAACAGTCCTAATAAACCCATTATGTCTCACAAGTGAGATGTGTGATTCTCTAAAGTAGCCTTAGTTAAGTAAAAGTACTGGAAAATGTAAGTACAGTACTTTAATAGTTCCTTTCTGCCACGGAATTTCCTACTTAATGGAAATGGAAGATGTTTGGTATTTGTGTTTTGAAAACAACCTTGTTTGGTTATCCTAATTTTGGGTTGATTGATTATTTAACGTTCAAGCTTTAGTTTATTGAAGTGGCCAATATTGACACTTATTCTGATACCATTTTTGTTGCACTTTAAGTTAGAGCAACTACAACATTTGATATATACATATTAATATCGTCACCCTCCTAAAATAATGGCCTACGTCATTTTTTCAGGTTTTTCAGAAAACACAAAATACGAATACCAATGTGATCGGGGTGCACAAGCTGCCTCTAGACATTGCACAACAGGCTTACTGTAATAACGGTCAAATTATGTTATGATTACTAATATTATGTTCGAGTGAGATTTTCATTGACAAAAATACTCGCAAACATGCTAACTAAATTGCTAGCTTAAATGCTAGCTTCAAAATCCCCTGTAAATATGTTTGCTTATATTGTTCTCTCAAAAAATCCTCATATCACTTCCTCGGTGTATTTCTGACGTCACCGTGGGTTTAATTAAACATGGCAACACATGAGCACTGTGAACTCTCCTGTATCTCAGTGTGGAGAGAGTTTGTCCCCAAGCTACCGCAGAGCGGACCAACCAACGGGAGGGGGCGTGTCCGAGCCGCGGCTGCGTGTCAGGTATAAATACACCTCGTCCCGCCGCAGTGTGTCTTCGCACCGGCAGAAGCTCCGTCTGGAAGGTCAAATACACAATGGCAGCGCCGAAGAAAATCTGTGTGATCGGCTCTGGTAACTGGTGAGTCGAGGGTCTAAATAATAAAAGGTGTCTGAATGAGCTATAGTGACCGTTTGGATGTCTGGAAGTTCAGTGTTTTTTTATCTGGAGCAGCCTGTCAGTTGTGATCTATTGTAAGGTTGTACTCATCATAACGGTATTTTTGTTCCCTGGATTAGATTTCACACTCAGTGGACGGCTTTGTGTATGAGTGCATGTCTTTAAGTTGGCAAACTTGGAAAAGAGAAGGCAACTTTAACCTATATTTTAAATGAAGATAAATAATTCATAAAGTTCATCAAGTGGATTTAGTCTTTTGCAGAGTGGAGGTCTGCCAACACTGACCTTTGACCTTTGCTGCTTAACACCCCCTACATTTGTATTAAAGAAACAGCTCTTTTTTTATTCAGCAGTATTTGCACTGAGCCGGCTGCTGAAATGTTGTTGACATCCCTCAACCTGCATGGCATTTAGTTTAGTCTGTGGAGGAGGAAATATTCAGATACAACATAAGTAGTAGATGTATTGGTGAAAGACCGGCATTCAAAATTGTACCTATGAAAAAGTAAAGAAATATGTCAGCAGCATGTAACCAAGGTATTAGAAATAAAAATATATTCATGTAGTGTAGTGGCTCTTTTTAGTATATATGTACATTATTATCATCTTTATTATGGATGCATTAATATGTAAGAAGCATTCCAATGCTGTAGCTGGTTGAGAGAGATACTTTAAGGTTAAGTTATACACATTTGGGAAGTTTAATCTATAACTAGTCATGTGTTTTTATCATGCAGAGAAGTGTAGGACAATACTCTTTGCGTTCTCAGGACTTTTTTATGCTTACTGTCCCAAATGCCAGAACGGAAATGGGAAAAAGGGCTTTTGTGTACTCTGTCCCCTCATGTTGCAGAATGTTTTAAAGCTCAGAGAACTGATACCTGCTTTTAAATCTAGAATGAAATAAATACATTCTTAAATTGACTCTGTTACGTCACTGTCTCTTAGCTTTTAGTTTCTTATAACTTGTCTTCTTCTGTGTTTTCTGTCTGTAACTATGTGTTTTTTATGCTGCTGCCTGTCTTGGCCAGGTCTCCCTCGAAAAAGAGATTTGTAATCTCAATGGGACTCTCCTGGTTAAATAAAGGTTTAAATTGAAAACAATTAAAAAAGTGTTATAAGTATAAAGTAGCATACAATGGAAATACTTAAGACAAGTACAAGTACCTTGAAACTGAAGAACTTGACTGAGATCAGGTTGTGACAGGTCAAAAGTAATACTGTAATCTTAAAAAGGGATTTCTCGCAGCTCTTAGTTTGTTATGATGACATTTAACAGCCTGTTATGAAATGAGATATTCCTCATGCCAACACAAAGGTCCTCTGGTTTTCTCTGTTTCACCTGCAGTGTTATTCTGGTCTGGAAAAGTCACGTGACACAAAATATCTTAATTACAATGTTCCAGTGTCACAAGTAATGTTGACATCTGCTCACTATTAGGAGATACACTACTGTATTTAAAGCAATAACTTTATAATAAAGTAGTCATGAGACATCTAAAATAAATTGTCATATATTCAAAAGTGTAAAAGTTGTATTTCTTACACTCAGTGGTCAGTGTGCGACCTCCTTTAATATCAGTAATATTTGCGGCAAAGAACATTTTCTTATGTAGAAATACACAAATAAACAAAAAGTCGGTACCCGCCAGCAATATCAGAGAATCAATATAACCAGTCAAACTCAAGACTACATATAGATGACAACTGTTTCATCCTTTATTGATGATAAAGTATAACTGCAGCACCAGACCAGAGTATGAAATCCGTTAAAATCCATGTTTAAATTACATATCATGGGAAGAAAAACAGAATACATTTAACCTTTTATTTGTGGGGGTAACAATAAGTTCAACCAGCTGCTGTCTCTGAACCCAGTACGATCACTGTGCGCCTCCATGTCCACAGGGGCTCGGCCATCGCCAAGATTGTGGGCGCCAACGCAGCCAAGTATGACACGTTTGACACCACCGTGAACATGTGGGTGTTAGAAGAGACGGTGAACGGCCGTAAACTGACAGAAATAATCAACACGGACCATGAAAATGTGAAATACCTGCCCGGCCACAAGCTGCCCCCCAACGTGGTGAGCATGAGAACAGCGACTCCTTGACGGGCTTGGTGTTGTCACATGACTGACGTTTCCTCCTTGTTTCCTCCCTCCTCGTCAGTTGGCCGTTGCAGACTTGGCCGAGTCTGTGAAAGGAGCCGACATCCTGATCTTCGTGGTGCCTCATCAGTTCATCGTGAGAGTGTGTGACTCCATTAAAGAGCACATCAAGAAGGATGCTGTAGGAATGTCTCTCATCAAGGTCACTTTTTTTTCCTTCTTATATTTTTGAATTCACATTGCCATAATGGGTACAGGAATGTCACAGTGCACTAAGGAAGTAACGGTCTCGTGGTCTGCTCCAGGGTGTGGATGCGGGTCCGGAGGGTCTGAAGCTGATCTCTGAGGTCATCCGAGGGAAGCTGGGCATCACGGTGAGCGTCCTCATGGGAGCAAACATCGCCAACGAGGTCGCCGAGGAGAAGTTTTGTGAAACGACAATCGGTATGGACGCTGAACAGACATTTGGTGCCTCCAACTGCGGGGACGCACTGACATTTGTCTTTTAGAAATGACTTGCTACGAAAGTAAAGTCTTAAATGCAATGCTTACAGGATACAATCATAATATATTTGTTCCCCAAACTAGATGTATACAGCAGTTTTGAGTGTCACTCCAGTTGTAGTTAAGGAGGACGTGACTTTAGATGTATCAATGATGATTGGTCAAAATGTATCTTGTATCTTTTATTGGCCTTTTCCATTCATTTATTTAAAGTGGGTCCTCAGTTTAAAATATGTTATGATGTCAAGATAACATAAACACATGAGCCATTTTTTATAAATTTTTTGAATGACATCTTTAGAGCACATCTTGAAATTTAAACGTTTTATACAGTAACCCGTATTGTGCCATTGAAACTGCTGATTTTGTTGGGGGACACAGGGTGCAGAGACAAGGCTTTTGGGCCCATGCTGAAGGAGCTGATGGAGACCATCAACTTCCGTGTCACTGTGGTGGAGGAGTCTGATGTCGTGGAGATCTGCGGGGCGCTCAAGGTCGGCTTTTCTCTCCCTTCCAAACAAATGTACTCCTTCTATTTTCTCCGCCATCTGAGTGCGAGCAAAAATGTTCAGTGCCGTGTCTGTGCTTCAGCTCAAAAGAATACATAACATACTGTATGTCATGGGGTAAAAATGCGGCGCGGTAAAAATAATTCCAGTCACTAGAATGTTTTTGTGGCTTAATATTTCTCGACATCTTTTTCACTGGTACATTTAAAACCTTTTAAAAGAAAACATTAAAATACCATGTTAAAGAGAAACAACTGCTCGTCTTGCAGATGTAGCATTGTTTTCCGAAATGCTTGAATTGTACATATTACAAACTAATAACTAATACTCTCATTGTTTTTTTTAGTTGATTGACATAGATATGCTATTCAACAGGATGTGTGTCATGTGGGGCGACTGGCTCAGTCAATCAGAGGGTCAGTGGTTCGATCCCCAGCTCCACTAGTCCATGTAGGCAAGGCAATCCAAATTGCTCTTTTAGGCCTATGAATTAGTTTGAGTCCTGATGGGCCATCAGTGTGTGAATGGGTGAATGATGCAGTGTTAAAGCGCTTTGATTGGTTGGAAGACTAGAATAAGAACCATTATGCAGTAAAGAGACACATCTAAGAGAATTTGCTGTCCAGTTGTGATCTATGTGGAGGCCCTGCTTTCTCATCCAAACAGTGAGATTCCTCAACGCATTGGTACCAACAGCCAGCATGTAACCAGTGCCACACACACATTTACCAGCATCCTCTCCTTCTGTTTGCTGCAGAACATCGTAGCCGTGGGAGCCGGTTTCTGTGACGGCCTGGGGTTCGGCGACAACACCAAGGCGGCGGTGATTCGCCTCGGCCTGATGGAGATGATCGCCTTCGCCAAGGTCTTCTGCACAAACTGCCAAGTCTCCCCCGCCACCTTCCTGGAGAGCTGCGGCATCGCTGACCTCATCACAACCTGCTACGGCGGACGCAACCGCAAGATCGGGGAGGCGTTCGCCAAAACAGGCAAAGTACGAAGAAATCGATTCCCATCGTCACTCCCATCTCATGAAAGCCGTGACAACGTAACATCAAACACTAAAACGACACCGAACATCTTTTTGTTTTAGACCATTGAGCAGTTAGAAAATGAGCTGCTGAACGGTCAGAAGCTTCAAGGTCCAGCGACTGCGTCCGAGGTCCACCAAATCTTGAAACATAAAAACATGGTGGAAAAGTAAGTTTGCCTTCTGTTTTATTAAGAGGATCTTAATTACAAGATAGCTTGTTTAGCATTCCTGCAATTATTGATTATGGTATTGATCCATTTGATCATGGTATCTTTAGTTGAGTGTGTTAACATCGTGGTTTCCATCGTTGTCTCTCGCCTCTAGGTTTCCCCTTTTCACCGCCGTTCACCAGATCTGCTTCAACGGCCACTCGGTCACAGATTTCATCAAGTGTTTGCAGGACCACCCAGAACACATTTGAAGGATTAGAGCCTGAAGAACGGCTGGAAGTTTGGTAAAGGACTCACTCTAGAGAGCTACTGTATAACCCAGGTGATTGTAGGGAGGAAGGTTAGGTGAAGACTGTACTGCCTGATCCGGAGTACTTTCATGTTTGAATCTCAAAAACAAAAAAACACAGAGTTGCCTTCTCTACTCCTCTCTTGCCTTCCATTACACTACTGACAAAAGCACTGCCTTCTGTTTAGACTTATTAGAAACAAAGTGTTGCATTAAATCTACCAAGTCTTAAAAGTTTAAAGAATTTACACAATTTACACAATGCTCAAACTCCGACCTGAATGTTGTAAAATGTTACGTAGTTGTTTGTCTAAAAGCCTGAATGTGCCTTTTCACGGACACGCTTGCTATCCAATGTTTTAACAAAGCATTGAACACAGTTGCAACTGCCACTGTGTTGTTTCTTTCATCCGGATTTATGATGAGTTTTGGAGTTTGGAATAAATTATTGAGCTCGTTGACTTTGCGCCTGTGCTCATGTTTAATGTGTTCTGTTTGACTTGCTGGTACCGTCCTGCAGGACACACTCACACTCACTCTGCAGCCGCCTCGCTGCAACCTGAGATCAGCCAGGCTGCCACTCTAAACTCTTCACCTTTACCATTTTCTAGAGCCTCTATTCAACCTTTCTTTTTAAGTTCACGCCCCGTCTCAGTCCTCATAAGTGATGACTGTGTTGATCAGTATGGGTTATTGATGGTACTAAGATTATTTCAGTAGGAATTATGAACGCCGTCATAATCACACAATCATTCCTTGTGTTGTTCAACCCACTTCACTTTTTTTGTTGTTGTGTTGATTCATACAGAAACATCTCTGAAGATGTAATCTCTCTCTAAATTCTGTTAAAATGCAAGAAACCGATGTGTGTTTATTCACGGCCATCTATCCGTGATCATATCCGTTACTGGATAAGAGTTTCAGCTAAAGGCAGCATGAAAGGCAGCGTGTGGTGTTATAAACGGCTTTGCCAGTATTCTAATTGTTAAAACGCTTGAGCAAAAGTCTTCCCCACGGTTACGCTCTTTGATCCCACAAATGAGTTTATTTTATTTTGTATATTTTACCAGCTCTGTTATGCTACGTTGTCGACCATGAAGTTACATCATTTGCCACTTGTATTGACTTGGATTCCCTTGCTGAAACCCCTCGCATAGTTTTTGAGTCAACTGGCCTATGAGATTTCTAATAATAACACGCTCTAAAGGGGAAAATGCCCATCTATAATTAGGCACTGCAGCTGCCTCATCCCTGCTTCACAACACAGATGGAGGGATGCCACCGTTTTGAAATACTACACCATTGTGGTGCCCAGTGGCGTTTCTACACGTAATTACCCCCCCCCCCCCCCCCCCCCCCCCCGGGCAAAAAAAAAAACGTCTGTGCGTAGCCTCAAACATAACATCTTGACACATGTCAAGAGGTTACGTGATACGTTTCCCCAAAAATTAAACTTAAAAGTCCGTTACAACTCGGTGTTCTGGATTAAAATCAAGGCAGAGTTACTGAGATCGCCAAAAAAGCTCTAAAACCCTCAACCCTCAAGCTCAGGGCTCCACTAATGCAGCGTAATGGTGAGTTGTATCTTTATGCACTTTATAATTGTCTTTATGCCGGTCGTATTACGTCATATTTATTACGTCATATTTTGCGCCCACACCGTGAAGGCCGGTCCGCGATTGTCTGACACAAAACCGGTCCGTGGCTCTAAAAAGGTTGGGGGCCGCTGCATTAGAGCATTGCTCTATAGCCCACAGTGGATCCCCCCCCCCCCCCCACACACACACAAGCAGGGGCGCCCGCAGCCGCAGGGGGCGCCAACCTGCCAATTCCCCACACAGTGATATGATAGGTAATGGAAAACCGCTTCGCGGCCCAGATGATTTTTTTTAAGTGGTAAGTGGTCGTGCCGCCCCCCACGTGACATGAAAAAGTGCCGCCCTGGGCGGCTGCCCGGTTCGCCCGTGCCCTAAACCGCCACTGGTGGTGCCTTCAAAAATCACGATGTGACTGTCATTCTTCCAGCCACATTTATAAAATGTATATGAAATGAACAATTATAAATATCTATAATGCCTTTCAGTGGGGTATACATGTATGTCTGAGCTCTTGCAGAAATACAATACTTTGTATAGGTCAAGAAGGTTGCATAATATTCCAGAACAATTTGTAGTTGTAGTACACCAATGAGCCACTTGGAGGCACCATCACATCGATCACAAGCCCATCACTCCGGTCAGTTTTATCTTCCTTTCATTCGGGACCTTTACAGATAAACCGTCAGACGGATTACTAAACGGAAGCTATACAATCTCCTCTAGTATAATACGTTTTAATAACCTAAATATTAAATTATCTGACAACAGTGTGGCTCCTCCAGGAAATCAGCAGGGATGGATGCCGTACAGACATGGCACTCATCCCTTTCAGCGAGGGAGGAGAGACTCGTCTTACTTCCTCAATTCCAGAGTCCTCATCTTAGGGCGGCAGCCAAGGCTTGTCAAGCTGTCCGGTGACCACCATGAAATACAGGAAGCTGGGCTGCATTGCCTTCAAAATAAATTAAAAAAAAGGAGTCAAAAAGTTGAGTCTTAGGTCTTTGACGTTTGACTTGCATGTCAAAACCATAGGTCAAAACGTGCAGGTCTCTTAGCGATGAACTACAATGTCCCGAACAGATCCGGCATCAGATATGTATTTATGTTTAATGGAAACAGTTTGTTGAATGTCCAGCTGAATGTCGGAGCATGGGATTTTTCCTTTTTTATTTAGTTATTTAGAATCTAAGGTCAAGTCTTTGAGCATCTGGCCTTCACGTCTTGGCAACACCACCACAGTCCGACACAAATAAATTCTTAAGTTGTGAGAATAAGTCAAAACAATATTGTAAAACCCCAAAGGAACAAAACAGTCCGAATATATTGAACCCAATCATAATATGTAAATGTATGGAAGTCCATTCCGCCCGTCAAATAAAAAAAGTATGAGATAGAAAGTCATAATTATGAGAAAGAAAGTTGAAATTATGCGATAGAAAGTCATAATTTCGAATTTCTATCTCATAATTATGGCTTTTTATCTGATAATTTGTTTCTTTTACCTCAGAAATGGGCTTCCATATAAAAGGTCACAAAGTTGAACATTGGGAATCTTATTTTGAAAATGCGAACCGGAAGTCACTGGTTTTCCTCACACTAGTGCGGTAAAAGCCGTCGCGCAAGTGCGGCTTCCATCAAGTTTCACACATCCTCTTCCTCCAGATAATAAACTCATTTAATTTAACCCACCGGGGTCTGGGACACTGAGCAACATGGCTGCCTTTTCAGCCTGGTTCTGGAACGAGAGGTTCTGGCTCCCGCACAACGTCACCTGGGCGGATCTGGCAGACCCAGCTCCCGGGGTGGAGTACCCCAAAGCTGGACACTTGTTTGCGGCTTTCCCGCTGGCTTTCGGGATTTTCGCCTTCAGGATACTTTTCGAAAGGTTCGTACTCGCTGCTTTTGTCGGGACTTGTATTTAAAAAGCGAGGCAGAAACTCCCTAAAAGTACTTTTAACGGGAGGTTTCCTCACAACGACGGAGTGATGGGTTTGCTAGCGGTTGGTTGGTCAACTAACATCTTTTGATGTGTGAGAGGGGATTTATTTTGTCCAAACGACACCATTTCCTCACGTCAGCTACAGTTCTTCCCACCAAATAATGTTCAAAATATACAGATATGTATTTTCTCAATTACTTTAAAAGGCACATGGGTGTTAGAAATGTCCTTTAAACGTCGTCTCGTGAGGCTAGCATCACGCGTGTGTAACCCCGTTACAACTCAACCGGCCCACTCCTTCCTTCTCAAAACTCAAAACTCTCGTCCTTGATGTTTCGGTAACGCCAGACCAGTCTGGTCTTCATTGACCGTTATTATCCAGTCTGTTTCTGTCTCTAGCTGCTTTCACAGGGAGAGATGTACTGCTGTGAAACCTCCACAGCTACTTGTCACATGTAAGGTCAAGGTATCCATCCGGTCCTGTGCAAAGAAAAAACAGTGCAGTTAGTCACACACACACACACACACACACACACACACACACACACACACACACACACACACACACACCTCGGGTTGGTTCACACTTGATGGGAGGCCACCTTGCATGTCTTTGCTACACAACCAAGTGAAAATGTCCTCGAGGCTTTATTCTTTGGCAAACAGGAGCAGTGGATTTATGCAATGAGTTTTAGCCCGTTGTTGCCTACGCCTCTCTCTCTCTCTCTCTACACGGATGAGTGCAAGCTTATTTCTACAATATGAGGAATGGAATTACAGAGACATTTTCGGGTACCGCAAGCGATCGATGGATGTCAGTCTGGTGTCACAAACAGGGCAGACGTATTTGTCGGATTCCTCAAAAGACCTCACAATTCCTGTCTCAAAACAAAAAGTGTTGGTGTCTTGTTCAGACTATTGATTTTTGGAAAGCCAGATGGGACGGAGGTACTGAAGATCAACTTTAGCAAAACCCATGAGGTCCAGCTTATCAACAGCTGGCATGAAGAAAAGGCTCTGCTGCTAAGTTTTATTAGTCTTATTCTAGTCTTATTCTATCTTGTGTGCGGACACTGACAGTATAGGAACCGCGAAACTACATTTCCTCATTTGTTGACTGAAACTTTGATTGGATGGCTTGCTACATTGGGTTTTATTATTTGTGTAGCCACGTGCGTTGAGGGAGGCTGTGTCTGTTTCCTGCAGCTTCAAGATAAAAGTATCAAAGGACTGTTGCTAGATTTGACTGGATTTGTCACTTTCTGACTTTTATTCTTCTACTGCTTCAGTAAACAACTGCTTTAGTATTTGGTTTGCTCAGTGTTGAAGTCATTTCAAGGTCAGAAAGATACTCAATACAGAGAAAGTATTTGATCCGTAAAGCCCATACCCATTGTTTAGTGTGCCTGTGGTTAGACAAGCTGTGAGTAACGTTGCGTATAATGAGGAGACGGCACACTTTCATCTCCTCCTGGCAAGGTGCAGCCCTGCTTTCACAACTGCTCATTACTAACGTTTATATTGTACGTCAACTGCATGGCTGTAAAAAGTGTTTTGATCTCAGTTCACATAATGATGAAGAGCTCAGTAATCATCATTAGCTAATTATCGTTGTTGAACTTTTTTAAATGTCTTTCTATAGTTTTCTGTCAACCAAGAGAACCGTACGAGGACTGAACCTCCGCTGTAATACATCATAATAACTAAGAACACAGGCAACAAGGTTGGCTTCTTAACATTTACTTGAGTAATTCTATGACCTAGTCTTGTAAATCTGAATCGGGTAGATTGCAGGAGATGACTTGTTGTCATTCAGGTGCGTTTTCTATAGTTTCAAACACATCGTCAGGCTTCCTCTGTTTTAATTTAGACACGGTCAAGCGGCTGTTAATAAGGCGCAACCGGATATCGAAGGTGTGTGAGAGTCGTGGAGGTGTTCGATGAGAAGCTCACGGAGCTGAGCCACCCGTCTCGGGTGTCGGAGCTTGACCGCATGTCCCTCTCCAACATGAGGAGGAGGACGATCCACAGCGACGTTATCAGAGAGCGTTAACTCTCTCAGTGTCTGACACTGACTCGCTCATTCATTTATTTATCAGATATAAACATCACGCCATGGCTTGAGTTCGTACTAAACACAGGCTTTGTTGATTGTTCACTTAATCAGAATCAGAATCCGAACCATTTATTGCCATGTATGTTTTCACATACAAGGAATTAGTCCTGGCGGGAGGTGCATCACATTGAACAATTAACAATAAACAAAAAAAAACAAGTGCAATAAATGAGAGCATGAATATTTACAATTGAGTTTACAGTAGAATTTTTAAAGTTAAAATAAAGTGCATGGAAAAAACTGTTTGTGTGTGTGTATATATATATATATATATACACCGCGTTCCACATTATTATGCAAATTACACTTTGCTCAGATTTTCCTAAATAGTAATGCACAGTCAGTAGGGCTGTCAACGAATAATCGAAATTCGAATATATATTCGAATAGTTGTTAAAAACAGAATTTCGAATGTGAAAATTAATTAAAAAAAAGTATTTTGGAGGATAATTATCGTGAATCTGGCAACCCCCGACGCGATGAAGTGTCCTCTTTTTGTGTGTGTGTGACGAGCCGTTCGGGGCAGAGTGAACACCTAAACTGAAGAATTTTTTTAATTTCCTTTTTTTTCTGACTTTTTCTCAAACAAACGATTACTTGATTGAACGATAATGAAAATAAATGTGAGGTTTCCGGTCTTCACCTTTTGAACACCCCCGTCTTAAAAAGCTTCCCGAACAACTTCCACTGTTCATACACCTTTTATTACACTTCCATTTTCATCTGCTATTTCAACTGCCTTCAGTATTTGCATTTCGACTGTCAATTCAACTACACGTTGAAACGTATGAAAATGCAGCCTTTTCTAGTTGTAGTCATGCTGTCTTCGAAGCCACAGAACCTGCTTGTTTATCTTTCTCAATCTTTGTCGTACAGTCTTATCTTTGACAACTGCAGTCTGTCATAATGCCCAAAAGATCATTCTTTTCGGTCAGTCCGGAAGAACAGTTACGCATACGGTGGAAACCTGAGAGTATTGGATATCTTCTTCCTTAACGCTTGGGGGTCTGGGGGTCAATTTCTTGATTTTTCTTGATTTTACATACTTTTTAAATTCCCCTTTTTAAAGTCACTAGCATATGATACATAATCATGTGTTGTATATCAAAAAATACAGAACAATCTCAGCTATCTATATAATGAGGCACCATTGTCCCAAAGGCACAAGTGTAAATATGAAAATATGACTAAAGCTGAAAAATTGAATCTTGATTTTGGAAATGTTTGTTGTGAAAACATAACTTTACTCCGGTGGGATATCGGTTTTGGTGATGGAAATTGGTTTACCAAAAGGTCTTAGGTTCACAAAAGCAGTGGAATATATGAATAAAATGGTAGACACATGTAATTTAATGTCTAAAACCAAATTTATTATTATATGGTGGGGATGATGAGCTGTGGCTGGCTTTGCGGCCTGCTAGGTGATGTGTTCAGGCAGGCAGACGGAGAGGGAGGCTGCTGCAGCGATGCTGCATGTTGTCCTCTGGACCCTCACAGCTCTGAATCCACTCTGTAAAATACATTAATACAGTCAGTATGAGTTCACTGATAGAAAGTTAACGTGATAGAGACAACAGTTGATTATGCCCCGTTCAGTCATAGACACGGAAGGGAACAGCCAACACGGAACTATTTAGTGACGCGCTAACCGCTACGAAGCTCTCGTCAACACACACGTTATGTTATTTACTGTCTTACAAACACATAATGGAGGTCCAACACTACTGGTCGTACTATGTTCACTGTAACAAGTTAACGTGATAGATTCAACAATTGATTATGCCCCGTTCAGTCATATATACGGAAGATAACAGCCAACACCAGGGTTTCCCCTACCGTTGGAATAGGGGGGCGGGGCGCCCCCCTGAAAAAACCCTCCGCCCCCCTGTAATTTTCTCCGTCGCGCCAGATCACAGACGTGATTTAAGGTTCCCTTTCCTATAAACAGGTCTACACCTTGTTCTTTTATTAAACAAACTCAATGTTCTTATTTTATTGATCGTATTTCTGTCTATTTCTGTCATGGTCGCGTTTACAACTCTACTTTGCTCTCGGTAACGCGCACCGCGGAGATCCGCCCCGATGCCCACAGACTCGTGCGCGCGCACAGGTGGGCAGAGAGCACACTTCCATCAGCCGGCAGAGAGCGTCCAATAATGTCGCGTGGAAGGAAAACAGATATATCTGCGTTTTTTAAACGCTCCCAACGTCGCTCCCAATGTCCCAACGTCGTCGTCGTCGCCGACCCCCCCCGGCCGACACCCCGCCCCCCTGAAGCTGTAAACCTAGGGGAAACACTGAACACGGCACTGTGTATTGACGTGCTAACCGCTACGAAGCTATCGTCAACACACACATGTTATTTAAGGTCTTACAAACACATAATGGAGGTCCAGCACTACTGGTCGTACTATGTTCACTGTAACAAGTTAACGTGATAGATTCAACAATTGATTACTCACCGTTCAGTCTCACAGAAACGCTGTGGCCAGCTATCTGGCCCGTTAGCTCCGTCTACCTCCTTGTTAGTGAATCCTTCAGGCTCTGAAGCTGCTCCGTCAGTCCCCTCCAATATAGCTCTGCTCAGGACTCTTTGCTTGGCACCTTCTGACTCTCAGTGAAGCTTTGCACGCCTCATACATGTCCATGTTTTAGATGCTCAGACGCGGAAGTGGAAACCATATCCGCCAGATTTTTAACCATATTTATGTGACGTATTATTGTGATGATTATAATTTTATAAACAATTTAGACACCTGGTTTAACGCTTCGACGCGGGCGCCGACCTCAGAGGGTTAATGTAGTTTATCAAAGTCTTGCCTTTTCCAGCCTCCTTCCTCAGACTTTTTTTTCTTTTTCTCGCACATAATTATCACGCGCGTCTACAGGATTCCCCTTCTACCTAATTAATACGACGGCTGTCCTCAACAGCCCAAGCAGGCTCCGCCTCTTCCAGACCAGTTTGTACTTGTTTGATTAAGATCATCACTTAGCTCTCGGCAGTGACTTGATGGGGGCGATCAGGCTGTTTTGTGTGTGCAACTCTTGGCCCTTCTAAACCGTGTCATGGGTTGAACGGTGTTAAGATTATACACATTTGGACGCGCATGAGATTATGAGTAGCCAGGCTTGACGTTGGACATAATTCGATCAGCTTGCATCTCTCGTCCTTTTAAGTGTTGCTCATTAAGTGTTTTATGGTCACAGTGCAATTAAACAGTGCAATCTAAATGACTGTGTAGATTACCCCTCAGTCATCTTTCAACGACAATATGCCACATACAGTAAAACCAACATATCCAGTCTAACTTCTGTTCTGGACCAGTATGTGAAGTGAAACTGCTCTTTAAAGGTCATTTACAGAACCATGTCAAATAAAACGTTGCTTAAAGACACATGTAGGTTTAAAAGCATTTTGTATTCTTTCAACCTTTAGGACACTTGCTAGATTGGATGGTTTGAAAATGATTTAATCGGCCTGTTTGATCTGAAAACATATCATCACTCTAAAGGTAACTTCAGGGCAAACAGAAAGTGGTTGGAGGTAAAGCTGCTTATTACAGGGAGACGATAATAAAACAGGGAGGGCAAGAGGTGTGAGCGGTTTTATGTCAGACTCGAGGCATTGTATTTTTCTTCTTCTCATAATGGAACAGGCGGTTTTGTAGTGAGCGTCAGATTCCTCACCAGCAACCATCACCGCTGAGACAGTCCAGGTTTCAACATTTCAAGGATTCCTTTACGGTTCAATACTGGCTCACTATTTCTTTCAAGAATTACTTGGCACAAAAGCTGATTACATCTTCCTGATGTGATGATCGACTGACTTAAAAAGTAGCTGAACACTGACAAGAAGAGGCTCAAGACTGTCAAAAATCAAATAGTTGCACAAATGGTTGGAAGAAAATCACAAAAAAACAGGGTGAGAATGGACACTGTAAACATGGATGCACATGATTTCTGGGTCTTGAAGTTTACACGTGTCATGTTTTCCTATTGCTGCTATTTGGAGCCTCCAGCCAGTCCACTCATTGTTCAACAATGGTCTTTCTGGTCAAAGTCAATACTGTAAAATGATGGTCACATCTCTTTCTGCGTTCTTCTGCAAAGTGACTGAAGACACAATTTGACAAAGGTTTCATTTAAATCAACTGGATCATTAGAGTATGAATCCTCGTGACTTCCTGTGACGATGTGACTTTGACGAAGCGTTTCTTACGTGAAGGAAGGTTCCACTTTTTCTTGCCCTACATTTTTCTCGCTTTCTTTATTTGTGGAAGTGTGTGAATGTGAAAGGAAAACCAGCAAGACACCCAGAGCTTTAGAGCATTTCGTTAGACACTTCTGCATCATGTTTAATCATCCCCATTGTTGATGTAAATACTAATAAAATAAGCACATGTTAAGCAACACATGAAACACATTTGAGATTGACCTCGTCGACTTTTATTATTAGCTTGATTTTATTGTAGCTTCCTGTAGACTGAACTTAGTACGGCTGTATCTGTGCTGTGAAGTCTGTGTGACAAAAGACCCTTTTCTTCATGTTGCAGAGACATGTTCATGTTCATAGATTTTGATCTCTAGACTGACCACAGGAATGTTTCCTTGAAGGGCTCCTGTGTACATTTCTGCAGCACCCACAGTGATAAACATGTAAATGATTGATTGAGCCTCTTTTGATTCTCCTGGACAATACAACTTTATTTCAGTGTTTTTAAGTAGCAATAGTGATTCATACTTATATTGCTATGCTGGTAGTTGTGATACAAAAGAATCATCTCAAGCCACAACACAACATGCAATGAGACATTCTTAAACTATAATGTCGGTACATTATAATTATATAACACATTATATATATTTTTCTCCTGTTCTGCCTCTTGTTAACTCAAAGCTATTTTTGTAGGTCATTGTATTACTAAGCACAGAGACCCGTTGTTGCCGCCGAGCGACCTGCTCATGTATCACTCGGAGACTAAAATCCAGCCCATAATTCTGAGCCTCACTCACAGGGTGCTGCTTAGTTTGAACCTGTATTCTATGTTTTGCTATATTTGAGCTACGCCTTCTTCAAAATGAAAGATCTATGGCTTCTCACAAAAACATACAGTGTGTATGGCCATAAGCCTGCGTTGTATAAGTCATATTGATCCACCAGCAGAAAGCACAACATGCCTGTAATAACTAATACGCCATTCGTTAGTCACAACGCCATTTTGTTCAGATGCATTCATGTGAAGCTCAGTGTGTCTTTCCCGCCTGTACATGACAGTTCAGGCATAATGCAGAACAGAACTACAAGCAGGGGTCAGACAAGGTCATTATGTTTTTCCTCATGAAGGAAAGCATCCTCCTGGGGATTTTAAGAAGCTCCCACTCGGCAAGGTCATACTGTTTATTACTCTTTATTAGATGTGAGCCAGCCAGGCTCATGCAGCACATTAACTAAGCTCTCCGTCTAAGTTTTCCTGCTGAAAAGACGTAACGCACACAGCTACTCGGACTACTTGCACAGCCAGAGAGAGGCAGAGATGAGAGAGAGAGAGAGAAAGTGTTTGTAAAAAACATGCGAAAGTAACCCAACTTGACTTGAGCCTGAGGATTCAAACAGCTGATGTAGTGGTGGTAGCTCTGGCACTCTAGTGGTTGCTTTGTTGGGCACCACAATATTTAAAGGTGCCCTGTGGCGTTTTCTTGTAAACAAACAAGTTATGTTTTACGTTCAGTGTTTCTCACCATGAATAAGCAATGTATCCTTGAGGTCTCATAAACATGATGAATGCATTTCCTTCTTCACAAATCATTTGCAAGGCCCGGTTTTAAAACCTGCTTTGTTTACAAACATGTTTGAAACTCACAAGAAGTCTTCTTTCCTTTTGCCTTATCCCCACCTGTCGATCAGTAGAAGAGTGCGACACCAATTGCAGGAATGTGTATCGCTCCACCTTTGTGCAGGCGACAAACAAAACGATGACCCACTTATAGAAAAACAGCTCTGTAGTGCTACTCGAGGTCTAAAACTCCTCGGGTTACCTTTTTTAACTTTACAACAAAGAAGCTGTAAGTCATTTTGATTTGTTGACCAGTCTGATTTCATATTTTCACTGTTGAGAATCTCAAACCCAAAACATGTTCACAATGTTTCTCTTCTTTGTATGCGTGAAGAAAAGAACCCTGTTTATCAGTCTGATCACAGATTGAATGCTATTTTAAACTTGGGCCAAACCGATCCGTCAGGGTTTTTTTCAGCATGTTTTAACAGCATTGTGTGACCGTTCATCACTTTGCCACAGGTTTATTGCCAGCCCCTGTGCCCGGAGTCTCCACATCCAGCCAGGCATTGGACGAAGAGCTCAGCCCAATGCTGTGCTGGAGAAAGTGTTTACATCCATCACCCAGGTTTGGCTTCTTCCTCCCTTTTTTTGAAGAAAAAGCATTTGTGTACTGGAGTTTCAGTAACATCTGACAACTCAAAGACACATCTATGATTACAGAGCGTTAAAACATATGCTGCCTCCCCAATACAACACTGTACTCCGTTACATTTGGGTTTAGTTACGTACTTGGAGAAGATGGATGTTTAGGCTGATGTGAGGCATCTGTTTTCGCTTGGTTTTAATGCTCCTCTGCATTATTGAATGCCAAGTCAGAGTTTTCTTTATTACAACTTGGATGTTGACATGAACACTATTTCTAAGTCAGAAACGTTGTACGTATGACAACTTTACTGAAACAACGATTCAATAAACAACATAATAAAAGTAACATGGTCTTCGGAGCGCCTCGTGGTTAAAGTACCTGCCATGTAACTGTCCCCAGATCGATTCTAGCTGTGGGACCTTTGTTGCACATCTCTCTCCCATGTTACTACCAAAACGTTACATGGTCTTGACCATAATACTCTTAACTTGCTAAAAAAGCGTGTCTCAAAAGTGTTTTGCCTGCAAGATTTACAAGAATGCATATTGCTGTATTAAACAATATTGCTATCAACCACAGTGGAGGAGAAAATGTAATAATATATGTATCGGTTTCAATAAAACAGTATTGGAGCCGTCCTGTCTCCAGTCACACTTTACATTGGTCGTACCATTTTTTTATTCTACTGTTTTCCTCTGTGAATCAATTTAATTTAGATAAAATAAAATGTAAATAGTCTACCCTTTAAAACAAACAACATGTCTCAGACATCATATCATAACATAATATCAAATATTACCCTAAACTACAGTATACACTCTCCAACATCACTCTCCATCTCATGAAATCAGATGCAAGAGCTTAGTGGAAACTAAACGGTTGTGTGATTTTAAGTGGAGGCTAGATCCAGACAATGAAGCATTTATGAAGCGTTTGCTAATAATTCAATTATGAGCGAGATGAGGGATTCAGTTTTGACTACATTCCACTGAAGAAACTGAACTGGAGTTCAGACTTGTATGATGACACTATTGTGCAAGGGCACATTTCTTTGCCAAATGAAATGCTTCCTGTATTTGCTGACCTGGCATGCTCCCATTGCGTGTGTCATCTTGAGAGATTAAAGCACACAATTGCAATACGCTTGTACTGGACACTGTATACGTAAAATAATCAAGCTTCCTCTTCATTATTGCTGGTGCGCTTTAATCAAAGCCGAGTTGTCTTCTCTGCACAGGACCCAGACTCTCGCCATCTGGACGGCCTGTCCAAGCAGCTGGACTGGGAGGTGCGGAAGGTCCAGCGCTGGTTCAGGCACCGCAGGAACCAAGATAAACCCAGCACGCACACCAAGTTCTGCGAGAGCATGTAAGGTTAATCCCTGTTGTGTTCCCCTTTCACCTCTCTGCAGGCTTAAGCACACAATGGTTGATTTCTGTGCAGGTGTGGTGTGATGTTTGCTGTGGATGTATGTGCATGTATGCAGACTTTTAGTTCTTTATTCTCCAAAGGCTGTTTATTGTTCAGACTTGGATTTAGATTTCAAATAAGAATCAAGAATCAGGTTATGTTAGAATAAGGATTGTGGCTGGTAAGGTAGGGGCGAGTAGGTGCATACCGTATATTATATTTAATATGTGCTGATTCTCTCTTAAACCAGCCCTATGTTCTGGACCATAATTCCTTCTTGTTTACTTGTAGGTGGAGGTTTACATTTTATTTGTGCATATTTACCTATGGGCTCCGGTTTCTGTGGCAGGTGAGCACACGATCAGATCAAGGTTGTATTGGAAGCATAAACAGGGGAGGTTGGCTTTTTGGCATTGTTTGTTCCTTCATTGATCATAATGTTTGATTGGCTGGGTATATTTCCAAAGATAAAAGCCTCAAGGATTGTTTGCTGAACTAATATGTTTTTTTTTTTTTTTTTTTTTAGTGTCCTTGGATGTGGGATACACAACTTTGCTGGTATGGTTATCCTTATCAGGTATGATGCAGATCTAATTGTTCTCTATATAATCTATAATGCAATCAAATACAACAATTACAGCCTCAGAAAGTCCCTCAAAATACAACCAACAAAGTCAAGAAATTAACTTTTATTGCACGGCTATTGGTTTGCATGACTTTGTACCTAATAAACTGGTGCACAGTGATCCATGAAAAGCCGTGCTGAGTCACTTTATGTTCGAGTAAACAGCACAGAAGAACTATTGTCCTACTCTGTGTGCTTTTACGTCACTGCCTTCTTCCTGTTATATAAACGATAACATGAAAAGCAGTCTGACAAGTTTAATCATGTAATTGTCTTGTTGCAGATATACTGGTATGAGTGTCACAGACAGGCCCACTGGTAACATTTCCATCATATACCAATTTAAGCTCATGTTCATATTTGTTCAGATTACAGCTATATACAGTTAAAGACTCAAATGAGTGATTGTATAGACTGAACCCAGTTTAAGACACAATTTAGAGACGATTCACTGGACGGCATTTCCGGCTTTATTGATGAAGTAACTTTGGACATCACGGTGGTTCACTGGGCCAGAATGGGATGTCGTGATGAGCACAGTGGTGGTCACACGTCATTCTTTCACTCTTAATGCTGTGGGATATCCAGTGCACTTTTTGTTAGACAATGCTTTTAAAGGTGCTTTATTCCAAATTCAGAACATAAATATGATTGAGTGATTACCTCCACTTGCCCGCACTAACATGCACGCGAGGCCGGATCGACTATGTAAACAAAACTCCTTAAAACACAGTGAGGTAGAGCGACGTCGTTGTTACTCCACTATATCTTTACATAGCAGATCGTTGTTTGCTGCTATATAAATGCTCTGAATTTCAAATTAAGCGCCTTTAAAAAAAAAAACTAAAAAAAAAGAATACAATTCTTATCTGAACTGACTCGCTGAACTTGCCTCACCTGTCTGTCTCTTCAGATCATGACTCCGGGCCTTTACCACTACTATGTGACCGAACTGGCCTTCTACTGGTCTCTCATGTTCTCCCAATTCATCGACATAAAGAGGAAGGTGAGCGGAACAACGCTGTCTCTGTTAGATTAGACCACAATGGACACACTGCGGTTCAACCACCCCTTGTGAAACAGTCGTTAATCGGTCTACTGTTCCTCATTTGGCAGTGGCGTAAAATGTGTGTCCATGTGTGACGCAAATCTTTTCAAATGTATGCAAATAAGGGCATCGAGATCAAGTTATGGAAGGTCGCATGTTTTCGTTTTTTTGGGAGGGGGGGGGCCGAGTCTCAGCTGGTGCTGCTCCTTCTATGAATGCTTTGTATTTTCAGCACGAGGGCACCCACTGGCATGTGATCCCAGGATGGAGCAGGCCTAACTCTTTTAGAATTAGAGAAATTCCTCTGAATGCCAGCGTATTAGAGCTGGAGTTTGTGACATACGCTTGCCTTTAAATGTTTGAGATGTCTCAACCAGCAAATATCTGGAAGGGGAAGCAGGAAAAGTAGGCCAGTGCCACTTGATTTGAATTAAGAGTCGAGCTGAACGTGAAGAGGCAGCTTGCCTGATATCACATGTTGTGTAATATATGAATTCTGCATGATGTGATGTTCAGATGAGGCTAATGGAGCTCCTGCTCAGCAGATTGTTTCACTAGATTTGTGTTTATCAAGCTAAAATAAATTCCTCTAAGACTTTCTTAACATTTACCTTTTACTCAGCTCAGCTTCATTGTGATAACTTTACAGTTAGCTCCAAGCTACAAAGGTAGTGAGTAAATATGCGCGTTAAAAGGTGTTGCTAGACAAGCAAAAGAGCCGGTATTCACTCAAACAGAGGCGTAATGTACATATTTGAACTGGTCAACAGAGGAAGATTGTCAAGTTTTAAGGTCTTTTTCGAGAGATTCTAGGAACATGGATGTTGCGCTTCACTGGATTTACAAACTCTCAAAGTAATTATATTTGTAACTTGAGTATTTAGCTAATACACCACGGTCCAGAGAAGTCAGCCTGAACTGTGGGGAACATTTTTTAATATTACCAGAGGGTAAATACAGTTGTTTGAGAAACACATAAGGACATAAACAAGAACAGAGAACGTAAAGAGTAAATAATAAGAGATACATGAAACTAAAATAATAATAGAAGGGAAATTAGGACTGGTAACATGAAACAAGTGAAAGACTGTATAGAGTTGTTTGGAAATATGGAGCAATCAAACCTCAACTTAATATATATACGCACTAGTCTCCTGTCTTTGCTCTTAAATTCCTGCATGTGTGTTTGTCTTTTTACACTGTGAATCTCTCACTTCTATCGTCTCTCGGTCAGTCTGGCTGCAGGAATAATAATAATAATAATAATAATAATAATTCAATCTCATATAGCGCTTTTCTAAATACCCAAAGACGCTTTACATATTGCAGAGACAAACGGAACAAAACAAAAAATAGAAAGACAAACAAACAAACAAACAAAACTTTTTTTTGGTAAAAATACTCTCTGAAACAGTTGAACTTTTAAGAAACAATGATAATGAAATTCAGAGCATATTATCAGTGTTGTTCATGCCGGTACAAGAAGTGACCCCCCCAAAGAGCAATAACACATATCCACTCAAAGTGTCTCTAAAGCGTGTTATATATTAGTATTTTGCCATACTGTTTCCTGGCCTTGTGATGGACAGGGATCTTGTGACAGGAATACATAGTTGTAGCATTAGTAACGGTGAGATGTGTGTGGCTGAGAGAGGGCATGAAGCAACATGCTTATTATTATTTTTAAATCTTTTTCAGCATTTAGCTCATGCAGAATGCTGCAGCCAGACACTTACCATTCAACCATTCAGTTGTCCGGTGTCAGCAAAGCTTTTACGTCCACCAAACACACCTCCGGTCCTTGGTTAAGAGAAAAGATGATTGTGTCTGTTGTCATGGCGGCCACAAAAAAAATCACTTTGCGTCCACCGTGACTTCTTTTGCATTTCCACTTTTCTTTCATACATTTGCATCACCAACAAAGCTGCTGCCGTTGATTTACATTTCCTTAACTTTGCAGATACAGCTATTTATTCTGTGTAGTTGATGACAGCTTATGTCTTGACCCTGCTGTGTGAATATTTTTAGCAGAACTAAATGCTTTGTGTCTAATGTTTTTGTAGATTTCTTCAGCCAGAATCAAACTGGGGGTGTTGGGGTGACATGTACATGACGTGTATGGGGGTCTGCATCATGTATGACCTCCTAGTTCACCGGGATGCAGACCCCTCTACTCGTCAACTTTTAACTCTCAGTAGCATTTCCTTTGTAGCACAACAGTCAATGGCCTCAATGGCAAAACAGAGAAGTGGGATTTGTGTAAAAAAATACACTCCACAACAACACAAGTAAACAATCTGTGTACGTGTATGCTAACTATCCCTCTTTCCCTCTCCCTTTTTTAATTTCAGGACTTCCTGATAATGTTCATCCATCACCTGGCCACAGTTGGCCTGATCAGCTTTTCTTACGTCAACAACATGACGCGAGTCGGGAGCCTCGTGATGTGTGTCCACGATGCCTCAGACTTCCTGCTAGAGGTCAGTCAGACACAGCGATGACTAGTATTGAAATTACGACACCGTAGCATGTTTTAAGCAACCAACTACAAATTAAATATACTGTACTTCACTTTACTTCTGGCCATTTTTCGGTTATAGACAGACTGTAACTGATCCTTATTATTATTGCTAATATGCTGATGCATTAATACTGAAGATAATGAACATGTGACTGCTGTTGACACAGTTAGTGTTTGGTTTCAGCTCTTACATTTACAACACTATAGTTTCCTCTTGGGGTGTTGTTCACTAGCCTTTCGCTTCACATTGCTTCAGTTGTTTTCTTAAACAATGGAGATGAAATCGGATGATTGTTTAGTCTTTCCAGTCACTTCCTCTTGGTTGAGATCCAAATAGAGCCGTGGTATGAGCCCATGAGTTCAAATAGAGTTGATGGGGAGATACATTTAAAAAAAGATGCTCGACATTAAATTTGTAGTGAACTGTTACATCTGTTTTTTGTCCCCAACAGGCAGGTAAACTGGCCAACTATGCCAAGTACCAGCGCTTGTGTGACTTCCTCTTCATTGTGTTTAGTGCGGCATTCTTCATCACACGATTAGTTATTTATCCAGTATGGTGAGTTCTCAGTTACTCTCAATTTCAGAGTAAATATTATAACTACACTGCCAGAACATTTATGAATGTGTTGATGCACAAGAGCTCATTACAGCATTTTTTTTAAAGAAATAATCTAGTTAGCTGAGCTCAAGTTGTCAAATATGTGCATAACTGTCTTTGAGCTTCGCTTTTGTAAGAACATGCTCGCACAGAAAACAATGTAATCCTACATAATCTGTTTTAGATGCACGGACAGAGATTGCTAAACTCTATCAAGGCTGCAGGGTGTTATTCAAAAAGTCCACATTTCTAGTCTTTTATTAACAAATTGTATTCAATTAAGTAATTTTTAATCCATCCATTATTATCATTTATTAATTGACTGAATGTAGGATATTATTCATTGTAGGTAGCTAGTTAATGTTAGCTTAGTAACATTAAGTTGACCACTAAATATTTTGTAGTTTATCAAAACAAACATTAAAGCTCAAATTAGCTGATGGGTCGTTAAGGATTATGTAACCAACAAATAATATCATTTTTCACTTGTCTTTTACACAGTTGATTTTCTTCTGTGGCGTTTAAACTAGCGCATGTGTACATCTGTCGGTCTGCAGGGGGATGAATTCCAGTCCATATCCTGTAGCTGTACAGTAGTTAGTAAACATTGGTCAGCTGCACACAACCTGTACTTTACAAACATGGATAAAACCACCATTAGCGTGCTGTTGAGAAACATTAAACAAAGTGATGAAACTATCACCAGATGGTTAATCAGAGGAGGCGCCTGACAGCTGACGGCTTCGTCGTCATTTGACTTCCTAACCAGAGCACTGCGGAGACGTGGGCTACGGTGGTTTGGATAGCAACTGTTCCTCGACAGAGACCTGTATGTGTCTAAGCGAGCTCAACCTCCAGAGAGTCGAACAATAGGGAACCTATCGTTGACGAAAGTAACCCGAGCAGCTATATTCAGTGTCTTAGTGTGGATGAGTGATAAAGCTAGTGTTGCCGCTGCAGCTACCTGGACTGAAATCTATACCTCTGCTGGGGGAGGTGGGCCTGTTGATAACCTTCTGTCACTCAGTCGGACTTAAAGGAAGACGTGACCTCACCGAACATTGCGGTCGAGCTGTGTTTACCCGCCTGATTGGTTGCCATTGGCATCCTAATGGGAATGACATTGTGTACGTTTGATAATGGGCCTCTTTAGAAGAGGTTAATAATATGTGTAAAGTACAGCTCGACTACCTTCATATCTATTTGTCTTGTGGTCTTCCAGGGTCCTGAACTCCACTTTGTTTGAGAGCTGGGCCATAGTCGGGCCGTACCCGTCCTGGTGGCTCTTCAACTTCTTACTGCTGGTCCTGCAAGTGCTGCACATCATCTGGTTCTACCTCATAGCCCGTATAGCTGTGAAAGCTATGCTGCGGGGAAAGGTGGGTCACAGCAGACGCATTACTGAGAAGTACTGTAACGTAGAGCTGAAACTCAATCGTTTTATAAAAATGATCTTGTTCTAGGCCCCCTAAATACAAAACATTTTTTACAAATATATTTCACACAATTTTTATCACTCGTCTTCTATGTTTTTTTGTCAGCAAAGATTAACAAAAAGGTCCAACAACAATGACTTGGACACCAAATCAATATATTTGTCAATATATTATATATCAATATATATGTCTAGGACCAGAAGGTTTACTGAAATGTACAACACAACAAGCTATTGTTGGTGATTCATTATTATTATTCGCCCAGCTGTCCCTGACTCTGTCTCGTTCCCTCTGCAGACGCGGGTTGTTTCCTCTCCCTCTGGAAAGAGAGAGGGAGATGCCGTCTGTCTGTCTGTCTCCGCTACTCTCTCGCTTCTTCTCCATTTGCTTTGTCCGCTTGAGACCTTTACCTTCTCTGTTTCTGGCTGTAAGTTTCTGTTGACTCCCTCCGCTGTGATTCCTTTCACACATCTTAAGTTAATCCGTCCCTTTGTCTACGGATTCAGTTCAGCTGCAGTGGGTTTAAAATTTGACAGCTGGAGCTGTTGCGCTTCACCAACGCTCAGATTTAACAGCTCTTACAAAGGCGGCAGTGAGGAGTGTTGTAGATTATAAGTAATGCGGTAATAGTGTCGTGAATGTCAGGTACTTCTAACTGTTACTCATCAGGCAGGAGAGTGATGACATTGTCTGCGTGGTTATGATGAACACCAATGATTTGCATGGATAACAAGTTTGTGAGGCTTGAAGGTGCACGATGAAATATACCTGTCATTAGACTAAATCATTGGTTCCCAACCATGCAGTTCTGAGTTACTTAATACTTTAATGTTATGTCAGAGGCAAACATTTTTAAATTGAAATTCTACGACAGTTTTATGTCACTGTATTTACTTTGCTTATGAAGATTTTAAAAGCCTGCAATAAGCATGTACAATACAATTCATCACTGTACAGTAAATTAAACCAACAATATAATACAATTGTGAAAAAAGCTCTACAGCATCCGTCTTCAATATTAAAATACATCTTATGTTACTGCATTAATACTAATGTAATAGTATATTATGATGTCATTTTGGCATTTTTTTTTTCTTCTAGATTTAGAATGTTTTGAGTTTTACTTGTAACAGTATTTTTATTTAAAGTAAAAGATTATAATACTCATTATTTTAATTTGTAATTAGCGTTAGGTGAAGAAAATGTATCCAATACACCTCATCTACAATTAGGAGAAAAATATAATTCACTCTTCCATCCAGTCAAGTACAGTCTAAACCAGCAGCCCTTCACTCAACTCCTATAAAACCCACGAACCTCACGTTGTATCTGTCACAACACGGCATATGCCAAAAAAGATGAGCTTCACAAATTCCACTCAAAAGGACTAACATTAAGTTTATTCTTCTTTAGCGTGTGCATTATTTTGTGGAACCTCTGTCGTGCTTATTTCTGTCCAAAAAATAATATCCCGTTTCCTCCTCCATCTGCCTTCAAGGTGTGCAACGATGTACGGAGTGACATTGAGAGCAGCTCAGGGGAAGAGCCCGACACGCCCACAGAAGGCCCGAGGGCTTTTTCTCATTCTCCCAAGGGAGAAAACGGCACCAGGAGCCACTGTGTTGCTGCCAAAGACGGAGTGCAGAACCACAGCAGCTGGTGACAGGAAGCTGGGAGCCCCCTGCAGTCCATCCCTCACAACGTCTTGTGAGCTTTGTCTTTTTGACATTCCCTCGACGTCCAAGGCGCGAGCGCACACACACACACACACACACACACACAGTCTGATCACACTGACGAGTGGACACATGACGAGCAGACGATGGATATAAAGACACTGACATCTGCTTTGAAGAGCCCTGTACTGACTTGTACGACAACTCGAGATGACGTGTGAAAGCTGAAATGATATCAGTTGAAGAAAGTTATTTGCGTAGTCTTATTTCTTAAATGATGGGATTTCTTTTGTGCTGAATTTGGCTGCAGTTGTTTTGTTTCAATGTTCTCTCCCAGTTTTATTGGTCAGATGAACTTGTATTATTTTGGTGTTACTGTTAAATTCACACTGGATCACAAAGGGTAGAAAACACTCCTCTCTGGAAGGTTGTTGCATTTCTAATCTGATGTTACAGTGGGTATTATACATATTTAATAACTGTCGTAGCTGTGGTTTTTATCAGCTCCTAAAGACGGGCACCTGCTGTGTGTATGATGAGCAGAAGTACACACTTGAAAAGGTGAACAGCAGCAGTTTCTGTCTTCAGTGATTTATTATGGATTTTTCCTTTTAACATTGTTTGGCAACTTTGACTTAACGCTTTTCAGTTTTACTGTTTGTTTTTTTACTACTGCCTGAGATTAAATGTTTATGAAATTGTTTGTCACTGCCTACAGAGGAATCCAGGTATGAGGGCTATATTAAATGTCTGGTATCATGTTCTCACTTGAGTGCCTTGTAAAAAAAAAATATATTTCCAAATATATTATGTTGATAAGAGGCCGTTCTTGTTGCAGTCGTGTTCATAAATACAACATTGCTTTGTGTGGTTAAAGGCATTTAATATAATACAAACATACAGCCATCTTCAGTCCTGAGACTCACAATATAGATCTTACGAAGGCCATTGGAGCAAATATGTTATTTGTTGATTTGCTTGGTGGATTTTTTATAAACATCTTCCTTGTGTTGGCACACCCTCACAAGAAATCACTTAAATGTCCAGAGAAGACATTCACATCTTCATTGTTTAGCGACGGCAAACAAATGGAGGAATGGGAAATGTCCACATCTGTGCAAAAACTAGAATACTCCCCCGATCAGTCATTGATGACTTCAGGATCCTGGTTCTCTGCTGCCAGCTTCAGCTCTTTCTGCTTCTGCACAAAGCGGTATCCTCGCAATGCGCACAGGTAGCCTCCGTAGGCCGTCAGCAGCATCATCGAGGCGGAAAATGTCCGGTAGCCGATGTCAGCCAGGCGCTTTCCAGACACCATGATGAGGAGGAGGATCCTAAAAAGGGACTAGGAAGAGGCAGACAGTCTGAGCAGGTTCAGCAGCAAAATAAAGCACCTCTCTGACTACTGGCACTGGTAAATGTCGTTCCTTCTTTTCTTTTTTTTAAACCAGCAAAATCATATATAAATGATAAACAAAAAAGTGCAGGGAGGTTGCTCGAAGGATGTATACAGAGAACGGGCGCTCAGTTGACTCAACTAAATTCATAAATATGATTTACGGCAGCTGACCTGTCGTAAAAACAATGGGTGCTCCCAGGAAATGCGAGTCCACCCACCGCATCACATCTGCTCACCATTTAACGCTGTACTAAGTTTGTTTTATTGCAACACTTTATTGTATACGATTTGCATTGATGAGATGGGGCTACTTTAATTCACACGCTGTTTAATTATCGTTCATTTCCATAATTTGATTGATTTTCTCGATGATGTAACTGTCGTTTGTAAGTCCGATGTTAAGTCCCAGTAGCAGCTCGTTCATACACTAATGTCTCCAACAGTCTCTAGTATGTGTGGTACGTCTGACTCAACGTTGACGTCCATAAAGTGAGTTACTTTGTTTTGTTTTACTGCAAGCGCGCTAGCAGTCGGTCACCTGTCGTTACATGCACACAGTTTAGTACACTGTATCGACTTCTAAAAAAAAAAAAAAAAAAACTCACGTCTTTGTCACGTCTCTTCTTATAGCAAATTATTTAAATCTGGTCTCACCTTTTAATTTAAGAAGCGATAACAAGCACACAGGTTATTGTAGCTGTCCTCAATGTCAGCACACTGACTGGTGAAGTTAAAACGCAAGCGAGCTAACGTTTCGTAACGTACGGAAGCTCAGAGGGGACAAAACTACGAGCAAAGTTGCACAGTGACCCCTACTGACCGGGAGTACTTCAGTACAGCTTCGCTAAAACTCATGGATTTGTCTAACCTGGTGGTATTTGTTGTACATTTTTAATCTTTTATCTAGTTTTTTTTTTTTTTTTTTACTGTGATTTTTAATGACTAAACTATTACGTATGGAAGCCAATTTCCTCCACTGATGAAAAATTTATAAAGATCCTGGAAGTCATAATGGGATAGCATCTCAATTGTGACTTACTATCTCATGGCTTAGTATCTCATAATTATGACTTACATAATAGTTAATTTGATGTTAAGTACGTGTGTGATAATACGACAGTGCTTGTGTTAATCTGGTCATGGTATGTAGGTTTATTCTTACTTTTAACGAAACAAAATAAGTCTTACTGCCTCTAAAAACAACCATTGAACTTTCGCCACATTATGTCGTCGTGATCTGGTGGCACTGTGGTTATTTTATTGGCTATCTAACTTTTGTGGTTACTACCTGAAGAAACAAAAATGTGATGTGTGAACATCGACGTCGGCCATAGGTTATATCCAAAATAATGGAGATATTCAAACATCTAATGTCGCTCTCTCCATTCATTCAAATCGAGCTACACGGAGCTGGAACTCAGTCGGCCCTCTTCCACTGCAGCCCACTGTTTCCACCCGGATGTATTTTGGAGGCGCACACCTTACAATGGCAACATGTTCGACAAGTAGCGTAGCTGAAGAAGAAATAAATGACCCAGGAGCTGCTCCCTACGGCAACTTCATAAACTATTACACCTTCAATCCTCCGGAAAACCGCCTGAGCCTGATCCCCTCAACATTACTGCAGGATTTAGGTCACAGCGACGGCCATCAAAGCACCCTGCTCCTGGACGTCGGCTGTAATTCAGGGGTATGTGGCTCAAGTACTGCTGAAGATGCATCTTCAACCGTTTGGATTATTCTCCACTTGGTTCTCATGTTTCGACAATATCAGATCTAATGTTTAACTCAGTTTTCATGATCAACACTCGAATGTCTCTTTATACTTCTTCTCCACTAACGTACATTTGAGAGGGAAATGTACTTGCATCTACTACATTTGCGTCACAGCTTTAGTTAACATGACTTCTATGCAAATTCAGATTAATACAAAATATAATAAACAAATTAGTTACGATGTATTAATATGGATTTAAGATACCCGACCTTTACCAGCTGCAACATTAGTAATGCCAATTATAATCCAATTATATTAGTTTGAAATGGACCACTCATGTACTTTTACTTAAGATTTTGAATGCAGGGCTTTTACTTGTACTATAATAGTATTTTTACACTGGAATTTGCTACTTTTACTTCTATGAAATATCTGTGTACTGTACACATTCGCCTGTGATACATATGGTGGTCAAGCATGACATAGTTCATCTTCGAGACGTTATTGAATTTTGAATAGATTTGAATGAAAGTTATTATCAGTCTATACAACCCATCGTTTTGCTGTTGTGAACGCTGTCCTCACGGTTCTTTCTCCCTGTGAATGGCAGGACCTGAGTGTAGCCTTTTACAAACATCTGGTTCAGGAGCCTGTGAGCCAGGAGGAGTCGGATAAGAGGAAAGTTCATCTGCTGGGCTTTGACCTGGATGAGATCCTCATTCGGAGGGCTCAGCAGAACAACCCTCTGCCCAGCAGCATCTCCTTCATCCCCCTGGACATCACTAAAGACACCGACCAGCTCCAGGATTACCTCGACCAGCACGGCGGCTCCCACTTTCACCTGTGTCTGTGCCTGGCTGTCACCATGTGGGTCCACCTGAACCACGGAGACGCCGGCCTGCTGCAGCTGCTCTCTCGCCTGGCCTCCATCAGCCAGCACCTCCTGCTGGAGGCGCAGCCCTGGAAGTGCTACCGCTCTGCAGCTCGGCGGCTGAGGAAGCTGGGCCGCTCAGACTTTGACCACTTTAAGACCCTGAAGGTCCGGGGGGACGTTGCCGAGCATGCCAGAGAGCACCTGGAGAGAAACTGCGGCATGGAGCTCATCCGGAGCTTCGGCAGCACTACATGGGACCGCAAACTGCTCCTTTTCAAGAGGAGATGAGACTGAGGGAGGGACGCCAAGAGTTCTCATCTGCTGCTGCGGACACACGATCAGGAAGAGCAAAGAAATCAACATGGGGAAGGGGAGAAAAGAGACTTTTTTTTTTTTTTTTTTTTTTTTTAGATCAACATTAATTTGCAATGAAAAAGTTACTTTTCAATAAAACAAAAAAAACAAAACAAAAAGCTGGTTCCAGTTTTACGATTGATCTTTGGGTTTTCGTTTTCTTGGTCGGACAAAACAAACAAATTGAAGATGCCGCTTTGAGCGCCGGCAACTGCTGATCTACATGTTTTATATATTTCCTGATATTTTGCAGACAGATTAATCCATTATGACAATTAGGGCAGCAATTTAAGTTATCGTTTTGTCTATGTAAAGAATGGCCATCAGTTTCCAGAGATTGAGCCTTCAAATATATTGTTTTGTCCAACCACCAAAAGATACTCAGTTTACAAATCATTTCTAAACCAAATAATACAAAACAGGAAATCAGCAAATCCTCACATTTACTTGATTATCAAAATGTATTACTAATTTGACCAGTTCTAGAGTAAAGGACATTAAAAAAAGTTTGTGGCTAAAAACCTTGAAATACATAGTTTTTTTCCCCCCTCAATAAAAACACTGACTTGTGTATGAATTCAAATGTTTAAAAAGATAACCAGCTATACAACCATGTATTTTATGTTTACAGTCATTAACGAACTACAAATCAAAACTAGAGCACAATTCTTTCATTTTCATCATTTTAATTACAGAATACTAAAAATAACATTACATAAAATGTCTTTTTAAAAGAAACCATTGAATATTACAAAGGTTGTAAATTTTGTAAAGTTAGGATATAAAATCTTTGAACAGTGGTGCATAATTGAAAAGAAAAATAATTTTCATAAAATGTATATATTAACTGTTCTACTACATAAAAAATGAGATGGACACAAATCGCAGACAGACGAGATGAGTAGACACCGCCATTACCGCAGTGAGCTCTCCTTTCGAAGGAAGAAAGACTTGAGATGCACAGCACACACCACAATCAGCTTAAGTTCTCAAGTTATGTCTATGTTCAAAAAAAAAGGGGGGTTACCATTTACAACAGGAGAGAACAAACAAGCTCGAGAGACTACAAAAAGTGACTTGGTGACTGCTCCCAATATTCACACATCTCGATGGGTAAAAACCCGACTAAAACTGGCCTTGGTTCCATAAACACAAACCGTTTTCCACAGGTTTAAGCTGTACAAAAGAGTTGCAAAATGTCGAGAGACCTCATACTTTAAATTCATTCCACCAAGACAGGGAAGAAATGATCAGGTGTCTTTCAGGCTCGTCACACAGCCATTCCTATATCCTACTGTACAACTGGTCAGTCAGATCCACTGAAAGCTACCATGGTCACATAATTCAACATCAGGAGGTCAACCTTAAGGAATCGGAACAGACTATACACAAGGGGGGGGGGACAACACATGCATAATCCAACAGTGTGCTTGCTTTCTTCCTCTTTCTGAGATTTACGTCACCCTGTGTCACGAGCCCTTGTTAAGATGTTTTAGCCGACTGAAGATTCGCCCATTGAGGACATTCAGAGCCTGTTTGAACCGCCGATGTCCCTCGACGCGAACGCCACACTGGCCAGTCGCTTCCAAACAGAGGTATTTTATTTGTCTCCTGCCTATTTTGGGAGATGTGTTGTGTCACATTTTTTGGTAAACAGACACAAGGAGAGAGGGGGGGGGGGGGGGGGGGAGAACAGATTTTTTACGGCGTTCTTTCAAAAACGTTGAGATATGGTTTTAATCAAAAGTTACGCTGAGTGGCAGAATCACTATTCCTTCTGTGCAGTAGTAGTGGTTTCAGTGGCCCATGAAGACCAGGTTGAGAAATGCAGAGTGTGAAGACGGTAGAAGGGAAACGGACGACAACCCAGAGGACATCTCAGAAGACAAAGGACGTCTGAGACAACAGAGGCATTTTAGAGGAAATGAGGCAAGAGACACCAGCAGAGCTACTTGGTTTGGCTGGTTTTGTTGCACAGACAGCTGGAGTTTTTTTCTTCTTCTTTTCACCAGGGATCCAGGAGCTGCTGCTTATCGTGTAAGGTAATAATGCTGTTTAGGTTCAGATGAGTCCCCCTGAGTTAGTGCACACGTCAGAGTCAGGCAGGCCTCGCCCGCTTGTTCGTTAAGAAATCCACAAAAAGAAGCATTAAGAAAAAAAAAAATAATATGAAAAAAATCAATTCAGCAATTTTAAATCAAGCTTACAATTAGCTTTGGAGAAAAGAGAGCCCGTCGTAGTTTTACAAGTCTGTGATTGGGGAAGGATTGAGTCGATGTTAGTGTGGAAGAGGGCGGGGACAAGTTCAGGCATGAATACGGCGGCTCCCACAAACGTGGTGCAGCAAACCTCTTGAGTCCTGCTCATTTTCTGAATACTCTGAGAAGTATGCATCTTATGTTGTGAATGCGATGTGCGCTATGTAGTGCCCGACCAGAGTCTGGGTTGTGTCATTTGAACATGCTCATACTTTTGTATTGTAATCTGATCCCTCTGACATGATTCCCCAAGTGGTCGTTGGTGCAGGTCTGCCCAGCAGGCGAGTGGTTGGGGATCTGGTCAGGTGCTGGTGTTGCAGGTTACGCCGACTGTGCGCCAGTCCGACAGACAGGTAGACAGGCAGGTGGGGCTGCGCTGGGTCTCAGGAGCGGAGGAGGCTAAATCAAGGGAGCCGTGTCCATCAAGCCTTTGTTGGGGTCCAGGCTGGAAAAGAAGCGGACGTCCCGGTCCTTGTCGGACTGCAGGGCCATCACCGTCTCCTCCAGCTCGTCAGAGAAGGCACAGCCGGGCTCCTTGAAGTAAGCTGGACACCAAACACAGGACTCTGTTAGTCCAAGGAAAAACATGCCAGCAAAAAGCCATGTGACGTGCGTAACGGAGAGAAGAGGCAGAGCATTTTAAATCACACGAAAAGACAAAAAACACATAATTGACAGAGCAGACTAGCTAGCATTGTTATCCAAAGCCTGACATAATGTAGTCCTCACCTTCATTGCTGTCCCAAAACTATCACTGGGGGACATTTTCCTACATTTTAGATGATCATAGGCAATATACTATATAAGAGCCAACAAATGCAGTTGTCATGTTTAAGTAACATTTGACAAAAAAAAAAAAAAAAAAGGAAAACTGTAAGTAAATATTTGTAACCCATTTAAAAAATGTCTCCAATAACAAATAATTGACCAGAAGTTGGAAAACTATTAAGACACGCTAAGACGTTTTTGATTTATTGATATTAACAAAAATACAGAATACCTTCAGTCTTATCTTTAAAAGACAACATCAATCATTATTCATTTTCACAATACCTTTCTCCATGACACTCTGTCTTAGAGCCTTGGCCACCAGTACGCGGACATTGGCCACCGGGTCTGAGGAGAGGCTGAGCAGGCTGGGCAGAAGGTGCTGGCCAAATTGCTCCATGGGCATGCAGTCCTCCTCTACTATGGCCTGCAGACAATACGGAGAAACACACACAGAGTCACTTAGACTGGCCGGCGTTAAAGAAGCTCGTCGAACACAGAAAGAAGGGAGTCGAGAGGCATTCTGTGAGGATGAACCTCCATTGTAGTACGACCGTAATACATAGCTGGAGTGAGACAACCTGATGACGGATAAGAACAAACTTGAATATTACATTTCCTTTACTTTTGACAATTTTAGATTTGAAGACATTAAGAGTATGTTTTTCGTGATATATTAAAAAAGGGAAATCCCTTTGACAAATGTTCCAAGAAGAATAAATGGGATTAACATTTAATTTCTGGAGCTCAGACAACCATCTGACAGGTACACAGCTGTTTATGGGAGACGCCGATCCATCATCTGGGTTACGTAATGCGAGATAAGGGTTGCACACCTGGCAGATGAAGGCAAATGCCTGCCGCCCCACCCACTTGGGACAGTGGCAGAACCTGACTGTGAGCTCGTTGATGAAGTTCAGGCCCAGGTCATCGGCTCCACATGCATACAGCTTCTGGAGGATCTCCACAACCTGAGAACACAAGAGGAGATGACGCACTTAAAACTTGGGATTTAAAAAAATGCGGTTAATCTGTAAAAGAAGAGTGATTTTGAGTTGAAGGTGGTTAAGAATTAAGTTCAGAGGCAGACAATGAACAAATAAAAGATTAACAGAATATGAGCAAACATGTGAAATAAAAACACGTGACGCTGTCTACAGTAGCTATAATTATTGAAAATCTCACTCCCATTTGCATTTTAACGCTTATTTGCTTTCTTTCTGAGAGAAGATCAATACTGTTCCGTTCAATATGACGCCAGTTAGCTTAGTTCAGCAAAAAGTCTGAAAACAGTGAGCCTGACTCCGTCCATAAGGTTGCAAAATCCAACTCTAAAGTTTCTCTCTTTTTTTGTTTTTCAAGTATTATTTTCTCGCATAACGACAACACCTCCTGAAGATCGTTCATCAGTGTAACTCATTTCAAGTTTCCAACATCTTTCCTCTCACTGGATATTTTTTTCAACCAGCCCAAAGAAAACAATAAAAGCAAATCAATATTGTACACTTACCAGCTTGTACGAGATCCACCTGACCTCTGAGACTTTGTCAGAGCAGAGTGTGAGTGCTATCTGTCTGAGGTAGTCATACACATCGTAGTGGCTGTACAACTCTATGATTAAGATCAACTGCCTGGATGGAGAAGAGAGAGCGAGACTTCAGTCAGAAAAAAAACACATGTACACTTTCCTGGAAATAGAAGTGAAATATAGCAAATGACCAAAATTAATTTAACTGCCATTTTGAACATCATGTCACAGATGAAACTGAGGAAATTAGCTGATAAGGCGATACCGACAGTTTATTTGCTGTAGAATTGAATCTACCCCGTATACAGTGTTAGGAGAACAGACCTCGGCCTCGCCATACTGTCTGTGAGCAAGACACTGATTGGAAGTCAGTCTGTTAAAACCTAAATGTAATGATGTCCTGCTTGGAAGAGGAGACGTACTCTGCCAGCTCATATCTGAATCTCCAGTTGCGACTGTTGTCCGTCACCATGAACTCCTGCAGCTGGTAAAGATACTCTCTCCTCTTGTCTGCGTGCAGCAGCTGCAACGAGAAGACGCACATGAAGCAGCTTAGTCATCTGGTACGAAAAGTAAAGCAAGTGGATCCAACTGTGGTTTACTTCTTCAACCGTCAACCAAAACTGCAGAAAAACAGTTCACTCTACGGAGGATTTTTTGTCATCTCTTACATGAATATTGCTGACACGTAATGTCCCAAACTCACGCTTACAAGCCTCCCACGCAGGAAAGGTGCTTGCATAATCAGCACTACATATAAAATAATATATAATCTATAATCTCACTTTGAGGAAGTCGTAGAGGTGTTTGAGCACCCCAATGCGGACCTCATCCAGGTCTTTGAGGAAGCCGTTGAAGATGGGCACCAGATCGGCTGCCGTCAGCTGGTCTCCCAGGATAATCGCCAGCTCGTGGATGGAGAAAGCCAGCGTACGCCGCACCTTCCACTGAGGATTGGAAGTAGAGGGAAAAGAAAAACAAAAACATTATAGCACAAGCCATTAACAAGTGTCTTGGTAAAAAAAAAAAAAATGTTTTAAAAAGAAGGAACATAACCACTTATTGGTTTATTTTTACATGCTAATAATGTAGGAACGTTTTATACAAACAAATGTGTGACTGAGAAACTATCTGAACTCCTCCTGTGATTGGTCTGAGTCCAATGCTGCCATGCCGACAGTGACATTCAGTGCTGTGATGAAGCAATGAGCAACAGCATGACTGAGTGGTTGTCACGCCGTCTCTGCTGCTGTGAAGTGAAGCCCCGTTTCCCCTCGTACAGTTCCCGTTCTTTCATGCGTCATCAACCATGGCATCTGCACAACTAGTGCTTTGTTGCTCAAGTCAAGCACAGGACGTCATTAAACTAGGCCTGCATGGTTTGAGGAAAATCTGTGGTTTTGGGATAACATTGTTTAATATTGTTATGACTTTAAAGCTTTACATTTGCTGTGTCAGCCCCGTTGTCTTTAAATTCAGAACTGGATGAAAATGTAATGTTTTAAAAAGAACTATACTACATGTTGTTTATAGAGCAGCAGCAGTAGTGTTTACAACAGCAACTATAAATCACGATAAAAGCTCATTGATATATCACTCGAAACAAATAATAAAAACCTTCCTGACATCAAACTACTGAATTACGTTTTTTAAGTCAGTATCAGTCATTCCTCCTGTCCTCTCTCCTCTGCTGATCATCTCTCTGGCTGCTTTGTCTCAGACAGCAAATGTGGTTCCAAGAATTTAAAGAGACACAACTAAGCTCAATAGTTAAGTATACATGCAGACAACTTGTTTTAGCTGGTGTAACAGAGGTTTACTTTGCTCCTATACTCTATGAAGGTAATAAAATAAAATAAACAGATGATCCGTAGTCTGTGCCAACCTTATTACTCCAACCATGTCAACAACAACGCATCACCGCTTCACTCCTTCCATTCCACCTTTCCCAAAACATCCTTAGTCACATACACTTGAACACAACTGACTACAGATAACATTAAGTCATTCAAAGCCTTCACTGAGAAGCAGCTCAAAAAGAAAGCTCACACTTCATTGTAACAATTGGCCATTAGCCGAGCAAGCAGGCTGTGCTTGTCTGCAACAGCAGCGGTTGATGAGAGACTGCAGAGCGAGCAAACTAGAATATCGGTTAGGGACGTTCGTGATATGACGGATGGACAATGAGAAATTCTTGCAACAAATCACCCTCACTCACTTAATTACGTTTAAAAATCCCTAAAACGCTATACACTCTCCCGGTATGCCAGCACTGTAGTTGATATAATAAAGCTGAAGAAAACATTGACTCAGTGACCACAGACTAGCCGCTGAAACAGGCAGATGCAAAGAAAACTTTGCTTTTCTCCCGGTAATAGACGGCTTGTTGATGCAGAGCTTCACTTCCTCACTAAATTCACCCAGTATTCCAAAAAAAAAGAAAGAAAAAGAGATTGATTTCTTCACAAAGCCAGCGTCATATGTCCAGAAACGCTGCACCATACCAATCAGGAAAAATAGCTCAATTAGCTTTCATTTAATCTACTTTGTCCAATCATTTGTGTCAATTGTGTCAACAGTACAATCATTGTACGGTTTAGAATGTGTATTTGTTATCTTGTGATTATCCATTTAGTTTTCTTGTGCGAAATGTAATTATTCAATAATATGTAATTTAGCTTCGGCAACAATGTAACCTCAACATTCATGCCAACAAAAGCTTATTTAAATTTAGTAATTCATAAGATCAGGGGGTTTCAAAGTCTGAGACTGTGAATCTCCCCCGACACAAAGCTTGAAAAAAAACTCACCCTCACCCCACTTTACTTTACTTGCTTAGTTTTGCTCAATTCCTGAACGCCTATGGGATCACGATGCTGTTATTTAAACTCACAGACACACAACAATTTAGCCAAGAAGGCCTAATATTGCTCTGTGACATAACTTCAGACTACACCAAATATATGAAAAGGCATTCATTAGTAAAATTTCCCCAAACTACTCTCTCTTTAACCAAACCACAAACATTTAGGCTATTCTATGTGATCCTCTTTTGATAACTAATGTAATATGTTATCCTCCCCTGAAACGTCTTGGAGCCTGTCCTCAACATTTGCAATAGAGCGATCACAAAGCAAAATAGATTTCATGAAACCTAAAAACAATAAAACCCAAGAACAAATCATCATCATCAATTGAAAATCCTAATTTAAAATTCCTTAGAGAGTTAAAGAATATTAACTGCTCAGAGGCATGGTTATCTATAAAGTAAAGCACTAACATCTGCTACCACAGCCAGTACACTATAAATAATATAACTTTTTTTAAATAGGAATAATCCTCTCAGGACAAAAATCAAGGATCAAAATTAAAATATTTTAAATTGAGCCTTCCATTAAAAAGGCATAGTTTTAATTTGTTTTCTTCCGTAGAGTCTTCCGTAGAGTCCTGCCCCCGGTCCTGCCCCCGGTCCTGCCCCCACCCCGCCATGGATTCATGGCTGTCTGGAACCGGTCCTGCCCCGGGTGCCGCGGGTCCTGCCCCCCCCCCCGCCATGGGTTCATGGCTGCCTGGAACCGGTCCTGCCTGCTGCCATGGCCCTTCTGATGCCCCCCTCCTCTCTACCGCCTTCTGCTTCATGGATTATCAGGATCATGGACCATGCCCAATACTCATTATATGAATAATTTCTGTCATATTCATTGAATGTGCTGTAACTACGCTATTCATTCTGGCCACATGACATCTATTGCTTCTGTCCATCCGGGGAGAGGGATCCTCCTCTGTTGCTCTCCCTCAGGTTTCTTCCCCTTTTTTTCCCTGTGAAAGGGTTTTAACTATCTTTTTAGGGGAGTTTTTCCTGATCCGATGTGAGGTCCCGGGACAAGGATGTTATGTGTACAGATTGTAAAGCCCTCCGAGGCAAACTTGTATTTGTGATGTTGGGCTATATAAAATAAACTGAATTGAATTGATTTCAGTCACAGAGGACATTCACATGGCTTAAATTGGGATTTGTCATGTGGGCCTTTGTGGTTTCGGTCGGGGTTTGTCTCCTGGGGAAATATTTACATTTAAACCTGAAATATGTGCCACAAAAACGGTTTAATTTCCAGATTAATTATGAATTGAGACTTGGTAGTTCTTAGTAATTAGTATTGAGTAGAAACTGAATACGTCACCACTTCTTCCCAAAACGGAGAACACCTACAACCCCACTTCATTTTTTTAAAAATTCCTTTAAGAGTGCTTATATGCGCTCATGTGGTTAAGCCCTCATTTTAGAATCAAACCGCAAATTTAACCCCACATCATTTACCCATTTCTCTGCCTACCTGCACATCAGTAGCGAGGGTTTCATAGGTGTCCTTGAGGCAGTGCCAGTTCTGTCGGCCCAGAGTGAGCGCTACCCCCGGCAGGCTGAAGGCACAGTGTTTGGCTATTTCTGTGTCCACCGTCTGAGCCCGGCCCGGGTCCGTCATAGAGAGGTACTGATCCAACAGCTGCTGGGGGATGACATTCTGAAGACGGGGCGAGAGGATTGAAGAGTTTGATGATTTAAAGAGGACATGGGATGCACATGTCAAAGTTATTTGAGAAGCCAAGTCTGTGCCCTCTCAACTATGAGGTTCTGATTCATATTTATGGAAGGTAGGACAGAAGTGCTGACTGACCTGGATCTTGGACTTTTCCTCAAACATGGGACTGTGAGCAGAGTCTTCCTTTCCCTCTTCCTCCTCCTCCTCCTCCTCCACACTCTCAATCAGTTCAGACTCCTGAGGAAAATATACACACACGCCCACATTAACGAACAAGTAAGTGCACCTCACATTAAAGTCTTACATTTCTCGTTACTCTTCAGAAAACTCAATCCCACAACAGGGCCCGATCACATACGATACATTTTTTGTGTCCTATGTGTTGCGGTGGTCTCAAGCTGAGCTAAAAATCAAAACCTACACATGAATTGCTTGCAGAAATCTCATAATCCCTCTGCATCAACTATATATGCAGCATAAACCCAGTATAAGTGTTGGTGACTGAGCACATCTGGTCAGCTGTACAACATACAACAGCTAACTTAACAGGCTGTAAAGATCTGAATAGACTCGTACCAGAATAGGCGAGTCAGGCGGAGACTCTTCCTGGTCCTCCAGAGGCTCCGTCTGCGTCTCCTCGTCCCCTTGCTCCTGGACAGGGCTGGACTCCGAGGCCGGAGGAGGCTCCATCGTTTGCTCCTCTTCTGTGGGACTCTCTTCACTCTCAGACTGAACCTCCACAGATTTGCTCTCCACAGACGGGCTCTCGATGTCGTCCTCGGGCTGCTCGTCGGGCTGCTCTTCTGGCTCGGGTTCAGTCAGTCCGTCGACCGCGGCAGCGTCGTCGTCGTCGTCTTCCTGGCTGTCGAGGTGGGCTGCTTTCAGAGCCGCTGACAACACCTGGACTTGAGCTGGAGGTAAATTCACACGCACAACTCAAGTCTACATGCCAATTCATTGACGAAGATTTACAGCTAATCTTATATATTCTGACTCTGTAAACCCACCTTGTACATCAGGGTCATCAATGTGCGGTTGCAAACAGTCTAAGACCTTCTGGATCTGGTCACTGGTAGTTTTGCCAGGGCTGGACTTGGAATCAGGGAAATCAGGTTCCTCTTCCTCCGCTTTCTTTTCCTTCTGCTCTATCACCTCCTCTGAATCTTCACTATTTAACATTTCCAGTTCCCCACTTATGTCTGGTAAAGGAGATCTCCAATAGTTGAAGGAATTAAAGTTCTCGTCTGTCTGCTCCGTGTCTTTTGTGTTCTTAGCATTGTTTGTCGTCGTAGGGCTGGCGTTGCTGTTGGAGAACGTGCGGGTGAAGCCGCCGCGCATCTCTCTGGGAACCGAAGTGTAGTTGTCATCAAAGCTGTGCATTTCCTCGCCGTCGGCTGTCGACACGTGCTCTGGGGACGGTGTGGCGCGGCCGTCCTGGTTGGGAGGTGTGTGAGCGATGGTTCTTCCTGCGTGGCAGACGCTAATCTCGGAGCAGTTCAGAGAGTTTAGGGAGCAGTCGCTGAAATTGGTGTAACAAAATGTATCAGAATACTCAGGTAGATCCGTATATCTAAAACAGAATAAAAGGAGAAAGGATATCCTATATTTCTTATCATTAGCCTCTCTGTAAATGTTAAGAATAAGCGTCACAATCCATAGCCTATAGTTTTTCCAACTGCATCTGAGCTCATCAACCTTAAAACCTGGTTTGAAGTTGGTCATACTCAAAGTGTAAATTAAAGCATTTATGAGGAAAATTCAAACTCTATGAAAGTATAAAAAAAGGTATACATTTGTTTTTTGTCTGTGTCAGTGTCAATTTAATGTATTCCTGTTTCTGAAAATACACCTCTAAACAGAAATAAAAAAACTGGTCTGACCTGACCACAGCCAGTAACTATGAGTCATAGGACCAATGATGCAAAACAGTAACTCTGTGCACAAAACAAACTCAGATTCATGCATATTATTTTAGTACTGCCTGAGAATAAATTAACTAAAAGAAATAACGAAACAATTTCTGCCAAAGTTCGAGCAATAAAGATCATTCATTGAAGATTCCGTGGTGATGAAGGTCAGGTGGTCTTACCTGTCCAATGTACACCTGGCGACCTCTAGTAGGGCGCCATCCTCTCTGAAGTGGAGGCCTGTGCTGGAGGGATTAGCGAAGGTGGAGATGAAACGCCCCAGAGACTGAAAAGCGGCCTGTCGCACCTAAAAGTGGAGCAGAGGGGAATCCGTCAGTATCAGCATGACAGAGACTTTACATAACTCAAAAGTCGATCAACTCATTCATGAACAAGATTTTTTGCATAGGGAACTATTTTAGAGGTTGGATATGGTCCAAAATAATAAATAGACAGAGACAGTGGAACAGCATGTAATTCTGTTTATAGCACGCAGAGCGTCAGCATACACAGACAAGATCCCACATGTCCATCGGTGCAAACTATCCGCATGGTCATAAATGGACTCCATGTGGACCGTCGTAAACACGTGTCGATGCCAAAATGGACACTTCAATATCTATAATATTTCCTCATTTCTTAACATTTGCCTCCCACTTGTTTTAAAAACAAAGATTTTTTTTTCCTCTGTATGACTTTAGATTTCAGAAAGACCGATTGTTAATTGTAACATTTGACTGAACATTAGAACAACAACAAAAATCAGGAAGAAGATGCACATCGTGGTGAGGAAAACAACTCTTTTCATCATATTATAAGTGTGCTTGTAATTGTATGCGATATAATTTCTCCTGTGTGTCTTACCCAGCGAGACTGGTCACTGATGAGGCTGATGAACAGGGGGGACAATTTTGCACGTCGCACCTCTGGAGAGGTAGAATTGGAGACCATCATGAAGCACTCTGCACAGGCTTTCCTGATGCCCCACAGACTGTCCGAGCACAGATCGAAGAACTTGGGCATCTAAACACAAAACCAAGTCAGTTAAACTTGAATTCATCAACAGCTAGGGTGCAAAGAAACTACTGATATTCTGAAAGGACAGCAATGTTAAACTTCCATGTTACATAATGAAAATTTTAAAAAGTAGAGTTGTGTTTTCAAATCAAATAAAAAGAAAAGTCTTGGTGCTTCTCACCAGTAGTTTTTCTGTGGCCTCCTGACCAACAATAGAACAAAACTCTCCGAAATTTGCAGCACAGACCTGTAAAACACAATACAAACAGTTTTGTCTTTGTCCTGTCCTGTGTAGTAGTAGCGACAGCAACAAGCTGTGGAGGGCTGTGTTATAAAAGCAGTGCAACTGTTCTGGTTTCAGGAATAGCTCAGTACAGTGTCTGTGGTTTATATAGACAGACAGATCGATCACCGCCATGTGCAATTATTTTGTGAGATGTCTTGAGTGGTTTGCATTTTCTTTTCATTCAATATTTACATGGCTTAGTGAGTTTAATTTCCATATCATTTTCATATTATTGAGTTTGCAACCCTGTGTATTAATGTAAAAAATAAATAATTAAACTACAACAGAAAGAAAGATTCTACAACACAGAAAACAGCGCAGTGTAGGCGGTGATGCGCAAAACAGAATTAAGGCTGACTGTGTTATTGAATTTATTAACACAATTAAACTCATTTTAAAATAACTGTTTTCTCAGCTGTGTCTTATTGGTTCATAATCATTTTAAGCAATTTCAGACTGTTAAAAAGACCTGATTTGGAGGTCGTTGGTTACCTTGCGGACTTGAAAGAGTCTGGCATCACTGCACAGGTCACAGAAGCGCGGCAGCAGTAGATGTTCCACCGTGTCTTTGCTCAACATGGTGACAACTTTACACATCATCTAAAAGAGGAGAGAAAATGCTTCAATTACATAACTATTTCGATCCGAAGATTTTAACCGAAAGCTTTACAGAAAGCTAAGAAGAGAGGGAAAGTGGAAGACTCTCTGTGTGTGTGTGTGTGTGTGTGTGTGTGTGTGTGTGTGTGTGTGTGTGTGTGTGTGTGTGTGTGTGTGTGTGTGTGTGTGTGTGTGTGTGTGTGTGTGTGTAGAGAGCAAGTTATGTATGATTCAGGAGGCTGAACCTGATTTGAGAAAACGTTGGGTAAAAAACGAATTTGTAAGTAGAATATAAATACGACAGAATATAAAAAGTAATATTCAACTTTGAGCATTACATTTAAAATCAGGCACTGTAAATTACATTTTTCAATTCATTCATTCAACCCACGTCATTTTTGTAAACTTTAACAGTTCAATAACACATGACAAATTACAGTTAATCTCATCTCTTTGATGGCATCCATCATGTGCGATCAAAATAGAAGTTTTTTTTTTAGACTGGTGATCAGATAAAGGAATGGACGGATATATTGGACCGTAAGGCATTCAAATAAATCGACTGTGCCTTTCTGCAGTTCGTCTAGTGCCATGTGGTTTTCAGCTAAAGTTCATTCAAGTCCATTTCCCTGATAATAAACCACAGACCTTTTTCTTTTTATAAGGTCTCTTGCAAAAAATAATTAATAAATTAGGTTTCTTACTGAGACTGCCTCTATTTTGTAGTCATCATCACTGCTGGGTTCTGTGAGGTCGAGTAGAACTGGACAAACTTTGGTCTCCATATCAGCTTTAGAGATGAGGCCCTGCTCCAACAGAACAAGCAGCGCTGCCTGGCTGGTCTTCCGAACCTGGAAAAGATGGGAAGTTCAAATCTATAAAACTGAATTTCACCAGTGAACATATTTCCAAAAAGCAGAGAAATAAGATCTCAAAAGACAAGTAGTGATTGCTGTTTTAACTGTAAGACATGAGCTAGAAAAGTGGTAGATTTGAAACCCACCTGGTTATTTGGATCAGTGAGATATCGGACTACAATGGGGACCAAGTATCTTGAGAAAGCTGCTGGGAAGTTGGGCCGACTTTCGTGCAAGAACATGGCAATGTTGGGGACCTGCTCCATCAGTTCGGCTCGCACTGTGGGCTCTGAGTACAAACATTCAAATATAAGTGTTATGTGCAAACAGAAAAGGTGTGCATTAAGTGCAACAAGCGTTATGAGCTTGCAACAAAGTGAAGATTAAATCCTGGAAGAGTTGCATTTAATAAAACAGACAAAAAGACGACAACACGGTCAAAAAGCGTAGGTTTATACAGAGACATGACAACTAAATTGATGAAAAGGAAAATGCATCTACCTCCATCTTCTGACATTCTGGCAACTGTCTCCATGACACTGATAAAGTCATTTTCATTGTCACTGAACTCTCGAAGCACATCAAGCAGGCCGCGAGCCACGATCTGCCTAGAGAGCAACAGGAGCGTCACATTAGTAGATTGCCTGCCAATACCTACAAGTGCTGAATGCACACAGCGTGACACACCGCTCTGACAGAGCTGTCAAGTGCATTACACACAAACACACACACGTATTGGGAAATGACAGGAGGGCGTGAACCCTGCAAAGCCGAGCATGAAAAGCATGAAGACGGGTAACCATGTTTGTGTGGGGTTAAGAGCGCTGTTAAATGTTTGCAGAGGATTTCAAATACACCGGGCAGCCTTTTACCATGCTGAACGTACCACATTAAAATAAACAGTTAAAAAAAAAATATATAAAATATAAATGTGTCATCATTAATGACCTACAACAAACTGCGGCTACTATTGTAAACTTATTGCCATATTTCAGACAGACACCATCCAACTAGAGATCAACTTTAAGTCTTTCACATTCCTGCACTAGAGTTGAAGCTTGTATGTGATTAGTAAATACACAGGAATGCACCATCCTTCAGAAGACTATGAAAAAACATGTCTGGAGATCACTTGAGTTTGGATGACGTGCTGATCTCACATTTACATTTTCTGATGTGAGTTTTATGATACATTTTAGCCACGAGTCAGTACAAATACTCTAAATATGAAGAAAATGACAACATGTTAAAAATTTAAACTGCAGATATACATGAGCAACCGCCGCAAAATAAAAATAAGCTTAGTGTAGATAGTAGAAAATGCATTTCAAACGTATTGATAATGTTGTGGAAAATTGTGGCTGGATGAAAATGTGAATCCGGCTAATTGTTTTAGTTTTTTGTAACGTGTAACTGTACATTTGTAATTTTTACAATCCAAGCTGTGTAGAAATTAGTTTACTTTCAACCTCAGGTGCAGCAACCGTGGGTTTTCATAATTTTATGTATGAAAGCACTGGTGTAATTTTTTGTCTAAACTGGGCTTTAGCAGGCAAGAGGTTTTCTGTCCAACCATACGTATATCACTATGAGTTTACATTGTACTATATAGTAAATGCATCCTCACAACCCAAAAACTACACCACCAGATTGTCTTGTGCCGAGGTTCCCCTTACCTGTTGAAGACATTCTCGCTGAAGGCATACTTTTCTAGCCTCCCAAGAGGAGTTAGGTTGTCTTGTCCTGCATCGAGGAAGGCTGTGATGCGGATGCCGTCACACTCTGAACCATAGTCATCAAATCCAACTGTGATATGGAAAGAAATATTATTTTAAATCGGCAAACAAAGTGGAATCATCTCTGAAGCACAGAGCTGATAACCAACAAGAGACAAACGAGGGCTAACAGATTCCCTAATCACAGTGCCATGTTGAAAAAACTGAGTCTGGCTAAATGTCAGGAATGAAGATCCTTCAATCTGTGAATGAAGTAGAAAGCCTGAGGTCTTACTAATAATTCCATTTAACGGTCCAACCATAAATACACACTGGCTTTGCAGTTGGATCCAGACGCTGTTTTATCACCCTCGCTAATGCAGACAACAGGGCCTGTATGACAGCTAATAATAGCAAGGCGTAAAACCCTGAAATACTATTGACAGCTTTATATTTCACATGGGTGAATGTGGTTGCCCAGAAAGATGACACTTGCATATACCTCTCTGCAGAAGGGAGGGAAAACAAAGTTCCACACATGTACAAGACATGAATACATTAATCCAACTGCTGTTTAGTGTGGTTTTGTTAACAAATTAAAATCACCAAAGTACTCACAATCATCCAGATCGTCATGGCCATCTTCAAAGTATAAAGATAGACCTGCAAGGAGAAGGCAGTTAGAGGGGGAGTCCAACATGTCATGACAAACATGTCATCAACATACCATCACTTTATACACCGCACTCGCCCTACAAAATGAAAGGTCCTCTGGGTTGGCAGGTTTACAGGCTGACATTTACTAAGGTGCAAAGTCTCCTTCAATAAGATTGACAGTAAATTGAAGTGGTATTGCTGATAAATCACTTTGCAAAACTGAAACTATGACATCATTAGTTTAGTGACGTGGAAGAGGAAGAAATCAAAACAAGTTGCGGGCCGCGAAACTATTGCCTTGGTTGATTTTCTTTCAAACACGTGCGGTTCCTCTAGTCAATAAATATGAAAAACATCTAAACGCATCATGTGCAAAAAAATGAAGTGATAAAGTGAATATGGTGTCACTGGTCATTTGAGTGTATCCACCTTCAAGACACGTCGGGTCAAAACGCTGTCAATATAAACTTAAGGAACCTCTGATTTCAGAGGTACTTTTCTATTGTTTATTTATGCATCATCCCTATTCTTTCTGCAAATAGTATTGAATACCGTTATCTTTTATCATGCTTCATCTTGAGTATAACAATTGCTCATAATGTCCATGTCTTTTTATTTGCTCATCTATACTATACATCTGTCCTTGCATTCCCATTTGTTGGATCACTTGGACAACTGTACTGCCTACAATAGTGACAACATACATGTATCCATTTATTATTTTACCAATACTGCACAAAACTACAAATCAGGTGAATTTGATGAACACATCCTACTCATGTAAAGACCTTATTTACAAAGTATTAACATAGCTATATGTTTGTGTGATAACGGCCGATACTACAAGAAGACTTTCACTACCATCCCTCCATTGATTTAGGACACAATAACCTCAGAGTAGTGTGGTCAAAAGAAGGGAGTCCTAGAAGGAGAAGCATGTGCTGGGGCGGCTAATGCCAGTGTTTACAGCTGGGCATGCAGGGGAATGTGCTCCAAATATAAAAACAACTCCCATCTCGAAAAGACACATGAAACGTGGTGTTTTGCGTGCGAAGTAAATAACGGGACGGCTGGTTTAACAGCACCCCACAAAACATGTTGGCAGAGAGCTACATCTCCCCTTTGTTGTGGTATAAAGGAGGATTTGATCAGCTTATGGCTGAAAATGACTTTAGCAACTCAGCTAACGTTAAGCTAGGTCGACTCGCTAGCCTTTGCTATGACAACGTTTCGGTAATAAAACACGGCTTAAAGCACATGGAGCCGTCCGACCACAGAGGAGAGTGGTGACTACGAGATAATCTACCCATGCTGGGCAGGTATATGTTCCAATGTCGCCTCAAAGGCACACATTTCGATACCCACGAATAGCTTTCGTTAGCTAGCTGGCTAGCAGTGCTAGGTCTGCTAACAAGGCTCATCCAGCCCTTTCGCTTGACTCGGCTCGCCTTTGCTCGCACTTTGCCTGCGAACACCGCGAATGCAGTTAAAATGGGAGCCGGCGTTTCAAATGCCTACATTATAAAGACCACAATGCAGCTTCATGAGTGCACACACAGCGTCAAAGTATGAGAGAAAACACTATTTTAAAAGTGCCATTACCTGCCATCTTGAGTCTCGGCTCGGCTCTGCCGTCCCGTGTGGGCTGTCACCGCCGCACAGCTGTCACTCAAACGCGGCAGCAAACTACTTCCTGAAGCCACTTCCTGACGCTGGGATTCACCTGGGAGATTATATTTTTTAACAACCCCAAACGTGTAACCGTTTCTCAGCTACGCGCACAAACTCGACATAACTGAGCGGAAATGTAAATAAAAAGAAGCCTGTGGGCTTTGTGTGTTTCTCCAAACAAAAAAGAGCCGATGCAGTCACGTGACCGCGGTCTGGAGTTCAAGATGGAGACAGCGATCCGGCGGCTTCGCTGTTAGCTCGTTTACAATAATCACAATATGGCTAATACGACGCACTGCTGGACGTTTTAAACGCCGATAGCGAGAGCTACAATTTAACCTGAGATGCGCGTTTCGTCAAGATGAAGTGAAGTGGTTTGTAAACATACAACACTTGAGGAATAGTCCAGATTAAAAGGGAAGCAGAGGAGAAAAATTCCCCAATGGTCATCATCACAAACTAATTTTGAGTGCGAGGAGATCGATATGGCGCTGAGGGAGTTAAAAGTTTGTCTCCTGGGGGTAAGTTGGTGTCAATTTGTGTCTGTCGCCTTCACTGTACATACTACTGTACCTGTGGCATCAAATGATCCAACCATCAGGCTATATGCCATACTGATAGACAGGTGTGTTTAAAAGAGTTACATGTGTTACATCAGTCTCACCAACAACATTTAAGTATGTCTAAACTGTATAAAACAGCATAAACCCATATTTTTTGCTACCAGCATCCCATTAAACCATCCCTGAAATGACATCACATCTCCCTCTCATGATTTACTAATAATAAGCTTAGAGTCGAGTTGAAACTGTGGTTTAGTCGATCAGTACAATATTAATCAGCAACAAATGTTTGAACATATGATGATTTATATAATTAGTTTGTCAGACAAGACAAGGCATTTGAAGGCGTCACCTTGGGCCGCTGGGTGTTTTTCACTATTATTGACGTTGTATAAGCTTTGGTTTCAGACTTAATCCTTATATAGCTTTTATTTAATATAATTACTGGTCTCTGCTATTTCAAAATAAGTCACGGTAACAATATGTATGGTAAAACAGACAACAGGAGGCATCATTTACTTTACCAGCATCCTAGTGATACAATAGTGAAGTAGCATTGGTCCCCACATCTCCTCTCCATCACTCGCTTGTACGATTTAAATAGAGCTGAAACAATTAGTCTATTTATTGTTTAGTCTGTCGACAGAAAATCAATCGGTGAAAATATTCTATAAGTATTTTTTCGAGTAAAAAAGTCAAATAGTTCTCTGGTTCCACCTTCTCTAATGTGACGATGTGATTTTTGTGTTTTTTCATCCCTCTAAGTTAAGTTTATTTTGGCTTTAGACTGTTTGTCAGACAAACACATTTAAATTGAGGCTTTGGACTCTAGGACTATTATTTATTTAATTTTTTTACTAAAGTATTTGTTGTTTTTCCAAAGAATGGCAAGTAGAGTAATGGGTGATGTAAATTTTATACAAGACTTTCCTAAATTACTGTTTTTTGCTGCATGAGATAGTTACAAATCATTCCCAGAAACAACATTCATCCATGTCTATATCGCATATATCAACAGCAGAAGTAACATTTCCTCTTCTTTCTCAACAAACGAGAGTAAACAATGTAGGCGTAACTATGTCCTGTTTAACTATCTCAAAGTTACAGGCCTACGAGTGGAGCAGGAAGGAAGAAGATGCCATGAAAAAGCAATAATGTCTGGGCATGTGGCCAGAGAATGTGTTTTTTGTGGTTGTGATTATACTTCTAGTAATTGTTTCCGACCATGTTTAGTAAGCATCCTCTTTATTTTGTCTCTGCAGGACACTGGCGTTGGAAAGTCGAGTATTGTTTGGAGATTTGTGGAAGACAGCTTTGACCCAAACATCAACCCAACAATTGGGTAAGTTCCTGCTGTCTCCCACAAAAGAAGTTATTCTGTGTTTAATTGCTTAGTGTGTCAGGTTGTTGCAGGACATAATTATGTAATCAGTTTATTCCTGTCTATTTAATAAGCAATTCCAATAAGAGCTGAAAAGAATGGAACATTAATCAGCCGCAATTCTGATAATCAATTGATTGTTTAAATCACTTGCAAAATGCCAAAGGTTTTCACAGGCGTGCAGTTTTTTGGTTGCAAGCAATTTAAATGTCCATGGGCATTTATTAATGTATTTGTTGACCAAAGTCTATAAATCAAGCAATGGATTGATTCATTAGGAAACTAATTGGCAGATTAGTCAGAATGAAAACAATAGTTTGTTACAGCCCTGATTCAAAATCCAATAATTAGGCATTTTATTTATTTAGCAAATAAAGACACAATATTTACTGGTTTCCATTTCACAAATACAAATAGTGCTTTGCTTTTCTCTATAAATTAAATACTTTGTTTGTTTTGCTGTGTGTGAAATCAAAGAAGCAATATTTAGACTTTGTCAACTTGTGACACTTTTGACATTTGTAGACTATACAATCAGTCAGTACCAGAGCCCGACCAATACATCTAGTCATTGCCAATATAATTTACCAATTTTAGCTTGTCCCAGATATATTTGTGTCAGCATTTATCAGCTGATAAATCACCAAAAAATGCTGATATTGTTATCGGCTTCAAAAGTAATGCAAGCAAGTCCTATTTAATGTTTATTTGGGACGTTATCGTTCACTAAAGCCTGCAAATAATTTTAATTTATTTGATATTAAACCAACTGATGATCGAAATGAAAATGTTTTGTTTTTTTCATCGCCTCAGACTCTTGAAAATGCTTTAGTTGCAGTTCTATTATTTGTCTATCATATTTTTTTTAATCGTGAAATCTAATTAGTGTTTTTGTAATGTGACATCGCACATCAATCATGAAGCAATTTCTTTTCACCAGGGCGTCCTTCATGACCAAGACAGTGCAATACCAAAACGAGCTGCACAAGTTCCTGATCTGGGACACGGCAGGACAGGAGCGGGTCAGTAATATCCACTGAGGTTTTGGCCTCGACATTCTTTTAAAAATGGACTGGTGGATAATAAACCAAGAGCAATATTCACATGTGTTTAAGCTTTTTCACAGCCAAACCACAACAGTTTTGATTTTGTAAATGATCAGTTTGACTTGGCGTATTCAAAAGTCTACTTATTCCTCCCTGGTGGTTCTGAAAGGAAGTGAGAAAGCTACCTACATGTGTGAATGTACCACTCCCTTAACTGGGAGAAAGTGCAGTTCTTCATTACCTCAGATAGGGGGCAACATTTACCTTCCTATAGGTAGAGTCCTGCCTGCTAACCAGTGCTCTTGTTTTAGGACCACGATTTTAAATGAAACTCGCGATGTAATGAATTTGCATTGTTTAGATCAGTGAGTGGCATATGTTTGGATTATTAGAAACATCAGTGAGTCATTATTTGTCCTCTCTGACACCTTTAATCTTCGTCCGGCCTCTCGGTCCTTCTTCCTCGTTACATTCAGACCTTTAGAGACACAAATAAAGGCGTGCCATTGGTTTCCTTTTGTTCTTTTTTGTTATCTTTCACACACGTCTGAAGTTTATTCATCAACATCTATCATGTCTATCAAGCAGCAATAATTGAAAAAAAAACACCCACACAAAGTTTAGTACTAAAACCACTTAGATTAAATGTGACATAAGGAACAAGATATATCTTGGTGTTTGAGTACAATCTTAGCAAGTAAGTCTGTCTAAACATCACCAAGCCCCAGACAGTGATAGCGTGAGGAACTACTTTCTCTTCTGACTCGCACCCTGCATCCCACATTTCTCTGTATTAGCTCTCCTCGCCACTTCCCTTTTTTCTGTGCATGCCCTTCTCTTTTTTCTCATGCACAATCCTCTGTTGTTGTAATGTCTTATCCCTGCTGCTGTCCTCTCCAGAGAGGTGAGATAAGATTCCCCATGTCTTTTATCCTACTTTTCCCCTGGGGGCCTCGGCTTCTTTGTGGCCTTGAGGGGACATCAATGCCGCCTCGTTTAAGATAAGATGAGTGGATGAAACCCAAGCTCTCTGAGCCCACTGCCGTGTGCTGCCACTGTGTCTTATCCGAGAGTCACTCCAACTTTACATCAGAGGGTCCTCCTTCTCCCCCTTTTGTGCTTTCTCTTGTGAAATGTTTCTTTTCTTTCCTTTTCGTGGCAACAATCTATTTCTTCTGCGATTCTATTGTGTTCTGCACCACTTTCTCCACCTTTTTCATTCCCACAAATACACTTTTGTACTCCCATGTGGCCTCTCAGCTTCCTAACTGGTTCACATCCATGTGTGAAAAAGTAGAAACATTCCTTTTGTAGGTTTTGTGTGTGTGTGTGTGTGTGTGTGTGTGTGTGTGTGTGTGTGTGTGTGTGTGTGTGTGTGTGTGTGTGTGTGTGTGTGTGTGTGTGTGTGTGTGTGTGTTTTCATACAAAGCTGCTGTGGTATTTTGAAGCTTTTCGTGGCTTGTTTTCTAATTTTTGTGGAGCTTTGGCCTATCAAAGTCTGTTGAGTTGAGAAAGGGGATCACAAAGCGAGCCAACGCACATGGAAGGAGAGACCAAGGCAAGAAAAAAGAAAGCTCCGTGATTTCCAATCCATCCAACAATCCATATCTCGAAGACCAGATGAGCCCAGCTGTTAACAGCTCGTCAAGTACTCCCCCTCGCAAGGAATCGTGCATCCTATTAGTATAGGAAGGTTTCTTTCATTATGTATAAAACTTGTGGTTTTAGAAATTAATCAGCACTCGCAAGGCATCACAGGGGCTGTTTACTGGGCTGCTGTGTGGCCAGACGTCTGGCCTCGCTGTGATTGCTCTTTTGGTTTGAGGCTGAGATAGACCACACAGGACTGGTGGTGGTGCAGCCCGACACTCGCCGATGAAACAGACAGCACTCTCCTCAGTGCCTCTGCCAAATATCCCAAGTTGGATTCCCGTTGGTGGACTTGGGGCCAGTAACAACTATAATTATGTGGAATGTGTGCTTTCCTGAGGTAACAGTGTCACTCCAAGATGGATAGTTTATTCCATCGTATTGTAAAGGAAAATGAAATTGGCGGGAAGGCAGGGTCATTCCAAGTGAAGGTCGTTTTCAGACAAGGGTTGGTCTTTTAAAATAAATATCCCTAGTTAATACATGACACATGGTTTTATTAGTCTGTTGAAACCCCAGTCCAGCAGAGTATTTTTCAAAGAAGGCATACAAAAACAGAGTTGGTGAGGTAAAAAATTCCTTTTTCTGACCTTCATGTTTTGAAATATACTGAAGGTTTGCTTAACTGACAAAAGCTTCTGAAACCGTTACAATTTCAAAATCCTGTGGATTTCTAGCATTGCACATTTTAAGAATTGAGATCAAGAGCTAATAGTTCATATTTTTTTACAGCATGCTTTCAGACATGAGCAGCGACTTGCTTCTATGATCTTTATAAAGTTGATGGTTATTGGATTATTGGTGTTCTTTGGAAAGAGGCAAAAAAGACCACTGCCTGAATAGAAAATTGGACCCCAAAAAGATGGCCATGCCAGTGGCTTTGTGAGGCTGTACTAATGATTAGCAAATTAGCACTTAACAGAAAGTACAGCTGAGGCTGATGGGACTACTTAGCAGATAGTTTGGCATAAGCTAAAGTATTGGAGGTGGAGGAAAGTCGGGGGATCATCAAAGTCAGTAAGTGTCATCCTTTAGTCACAATGAATACTTCTACAACATTTCTTGGCCGTCGATCCAGTAGTTGTTGAGATATTTCAGTGTGGACCTAACTTGTGGGCCGACCGACAGACTGAAATGCTGCTAGTATGGCTAAAAATAACGGCGTTTTATGACAGCAGGCTAATTGTTGAAGCCAGGTTTCAATGAACACACACACACACACACACACACACACACACACACACACACACACACACACACACACACACACACACACACACACACACACACACAGCCTCTCAGGCAGCTATGGATTCAAAAATGCACATGTTGTTTTGGTTATGCAGGACTTTGTGATTTATTAGGATCAAATGTATAGTTTTCCATAAATATCAAACAGCTAACAGCCTTTGACACATTCTGCCCATCTTTCTCTTGATGGCTACCACATGTGTGAGGTCTTGGTGGAAAGACTTGCCATACTTCCATTTTAAGTAAAGCCACTTGGCTTATGGGCTCAGAACACTTGGCCTCTGGTTTAGTAAAATGGTACTCTTGAGTCTTTTTTGTGTGCATTTGTATACTCTGTTTTGAGTTTGTCACAGTCGGTGCTATGGAGTACGTCAGTGCTTATGAAACACATGAAATCACCAGTGCCTATGTAACGGATTATCCATAGTCTATGAAAAGCCAAGGCACTGTTTCTTGATCTACGTGGTGTGAAATATATAATTGTGTTATACTGCACTTGATAGTTTTAGTGCCCTTTTCATATACAATAATTAAAAATTGGAGGGAAATCAAGGTAAACAGTCTTCAAAGATTAGTCAGAATAAGATAATTTTTTTTCTTGATCTATAATCTGATCATCATGTTTAGTTTCAAAGCTATATGAGTATTATACAATGTAGTTTAGACAGAGATGAAGGTCATTTAGAGGCTTTAGATACATCGGCCTCCTCTCTGTCCAACATCACTCATCATTGCTTGCTTTCTCTGTCTTCTCATAGTTTCGGGCTCTAGCACCAATGTACTACAGAGGGTCAGCGGCAGCCATCATTGTTTATGACATCACGAAAGAGGTATTATTTACGTTTCCTCTTAACCACTTATCCACAAAGTACGTATTGAAAAGTTTCATTGTTTTGTTTGTCATTTTTTATTCATTATGTGTATTAAAGGAATATTTATACTTATTTGTGTCTTGCCAAGCGTTAGCTGACACGATTGATCCCACTTTCATTTCTGTCCCGTTAATATGAAGCCACAGCCAGCCCTTAGCTTAGCTTAGCATAAAGACTTGAAACAGGGGTAAACACCTAGCCTGGCTCTATCTAAAGGTAATTAAATCTGCCTACTCACAACTCTAAAGCTCACTTATTAACACCTTTTATATCTTGTTGGATTAATCCGTATATAAAAAACCAAGTGTAAAAACAACAATTGACCCTTTTTAAGAAGGTTATGTCTGATTATTTCTTGGCTGGGAGCAGCTGGCAGGCAACCAGCAGAGATTACAGGAAGTCTTTGTTGACCCCTGTGAAATGGAAAATTTACATTTTTAAACAACAAAGATATCGTCATTTGTGAGCTTTAGACGTGTAAATGATTGTGTTACTATTGGTCAGAGCTTCCAGTCTTTATGCTAAACCAAAATAACTGTCCGCTGGCTCCAGTTTGCCTTAAAGACAAGAGGGATATCTGTCTTTTAATCTAACAAAAGCAAATAATCATATTTCCCCAAATGTCGTTCTAATCCTTTAAACCTTCCTGGGAGGCACTATGTGCTTGTCTTGAGCTGTTCAGTTTAACATGTTTTTTTGTCACCAGGAATCCTTCCAAACACTGAAGAACTGGGTGAAGGAGCTGCGCCAGCATGGTCCTCCTAATATAGTGGTCGCCATCGCTGGCAACAAATGTGACCTGTCAGACGCCAGGTGAAGCTGAATTAGAGATAATTCTGCATGTGTCAGTATGATGATGCCTCCTCATTGAAAGTGATGATGGGATTTCAGATTACTGGCTCAGAAGGAAAGAATTCTTGTCAGGAAATGTTATTACCTGTTTTAGTATCGGAATAAGATTTAATGTTTGGCTTTGAAATATCATTGGAATTTGCCGTGTCTGGAGCTGAAGTGGATTCTGCTCGGCAAGGGGGAATATGGGCTCTTGTACTGAAGTATTTGAAGATATTACTGTTGTTTTTCTGTATCTTCTACAAAATCTCCCTGACTCAGCCACATATGCTTTTGATAATATTATCCATGAAATTGGGAAATCTTCCACATAATAGCTGTGGACATACATTTTGATGGTTATCAAGTAATGCATGAAATTGTAGAATCTGTTCGCATATTGCCACATAATAACTTTGAAATGCCTCGTGTATTTACAGGGAAGTGCCAGAGAAGGATGCCAAAGACTATGCCGACTCCATCCATGCCATCTTTGTAGAAACCAGTGCCAAGAATGCCATTAACATCAACGAGGTGTTTATAGAGATAAGTGAGTGTGTTTCTCGAGCGCCATTGTACAGGTTATTATTGAGCTGTGAAAAGTTAAGCATTGTACAGCATTACGATTATTACCTTGTTTTCCTTTGTGTTTAAAGCAGATAGACTATGTATGAACAGCATAACCAGTTAGAGGTATAGTTTCTAAATATTTCAAGTGTAATCATTCTTTTCTGTGACTTCTGACAGCGATGAGCTAGTTTGGAATAAGCGAAAGATAATGCCAAAGCTGAAAGCAGATTCACTTAATCATATCGACAACCTCGACATTTAACTTTGAAACACACATTTGCAGAGACGAGGGTGTGTGGGAGCAGTTGATTCAGTTCTGAGAAGCAAATGATAATCACAAAAGAGACTTGCTCACTAGTTGTGCCCCAATTCCATACAACATATTCATTCTAGTTTGAGAATGTGGTATGTTCAGACAGGAAAACTAGAGAAATTAAGGATATATATATATATATATATATATATATATATATATATATATATATATATATATACTGTATAAATCCCCCTATCCCAGGACTATATAATTAACCATCTCTCCGTCCAGTGGGTCCGGATCTCCGAGATGTTTGGATCTGTTTTAAAGTGGTGATCAAGGAAACTTGAGTACCGTAAAACGTTATAGTTCTTTTCCTCCGTCTGTCTGTGGACAGATTTTGCCACAGTGATGCAGTCACGAAACTTTACAGGTGTGTAGTTGAGATCAAAAGGAGGGTTGAGTTCAAAGATATCTATATTCAAAACTTGCTTGGAATCAGTAAGCTGTAGGAAACTGGAGCACAGCTTCAGTATTGCTGTCCGTTAATTGGCATGGAATGCTACAATGAAAACTGTGTATTTAAAATATATATGAAAAATCTAAGTTTTACACAAACGTGTGTGTGTATGTGTTTCCTCAAAGGTAAGCGCATCCCTGTTCCCGACGCAGCAGGAGGACCTTCAGGGAAAGCTTTCAAACTGGGACGCCAGGCCTCAGAGTCTCGCAGAACGTGCTGCTGATGATCCCAGCGACTGTCCCCACATGACCTGTGACCTGACCTTTGCTTAACCTCCCTGGTCTGCTTCAGCTTTCAGCCGCCACACTCCCTCAATACCCTGCCGACACTGATCCTCGGATGCAGAAGTGCCACTTTGATGACAATAGCAAATGCATTTTAGCGGCACTCGACAACAAAAAATCATCATATGTCGTCTGACAGTTGCTGGCTGGAGAAAAACTTCCCGTTTTCTGAGCATTGCCTGCATTAAATCTTTGATGTGTAAGTGAAAAGACTCCCATACCTATACATTTACTGGCTTCTATCATGGACATCAACCTCTGTTTGATATATTATAGCCCCAGGTTTATGAGAGGAACCTTACAGCTCCAGATTTATAAATTCTAACTTGTACTTGTACATTTGTACATACTTGTACATTTGTAAAAAATCGACTTCTCTTTCAATGGACATGGACTAAAAACAGTAAAATTTCACCAAATTATTTTGACAGCACTGAAGTTATCGCTTTTCACTTTATGGGAGATCTCTTCCCAAAGTATTTCATGAAGGATCTATCGATACAGTTACCTAGCATAATCACTAATTTATTATTGATGAAAAAGGTTAAGCTATTCATCAGTGTTTGTACCAATCATTAGTCTCAATTCCTTTTTTAAGGATCTTTGGAGAGATGTTGGGGATTCAGTCAAGCAAGTGTGCATGCTTAATATCAGTTTTATTGTGTGATGGATGTTTTCATCAAGATGCATTTCAAGACAAAATACCAAGTGGGTGTTTTGAAGTCAATTGCAATTCCACGGTAAAAAAATGCATAAATGAAAGGCGTGTGGGAGTCTACTTCTTACATTAAAGGGATAGTTTGCCTGGTTTTAAATGAGAATATCAATACTAATCTTGTGTCTGTATGGTGAATATGAAGCTGTAGCCAGCAGCCAGTTAGCTTAGTTTAGCATAAAGACTGAAAACACAGGGCTCTGGCAAAGGTAACAAAATCTGACTAAAGCTCACGAACTAACATGTTATATCTGACAGAGCCAGGTGTTTACAGAATGTAAGCTAACCAGCTGCTAGCTGTTGCCAATTATATTTAATAGACAGATATGAGAGTGATATCTTCTAACTCTACTGCTGTTACAATAGTTTAATTTGGCATATTCCCCAAAACAAATTATTCCTTTAATTGTGAACCTGAGAATTTTAACAAATTGTTGTAAAATCTCATCTTCAGTCCACATCTCCCAATGATTGTGCTTTAATCTCTTTAAGAGATAAAAGCACCATAAATGTATTATTATATGAGAACAGTTCTGGCTGCCCGTATGTACTCCACACTTCCACTTGTAATTACTGTAAAGGTAATAACTGAAGCCTAAGTATGACGTTTACTGTACTACACGCAGTATAGTTCTTTCACAATATCACTTTAGCTCTATTTTTCTCTAATCTTACTTTAACTGGCAAGCCTGCCTGTCCTCAATCCGTTGCTGCTCCTTCACAGTTTTACAGATTTTTGTGAGGTCTTGCCAATTTCTGTAATTGTCCCATAAACATTTTTTATTTTTCCTTTTTTTGCACATAATCAGCAGCGACTCGCGCATGCAATGTTGTTTTACTACCTGGCCGGAGATGAAAACGGTGAGATCTGGAAACCAAACCTTGTTCAGAGGAAACTTGGAGGTCATAGGTGCAGAATCCGACGTGGCGCTGTGTCGACGTGCTGACCCCTTAATGAACCTTCGTCTCCATTCTGCTCTGAATTACTGTATGTGCTTTGTTCCAAGGTCTGCCTTCTGATTTTCCTTTCTCACAAATTGTTTTGCCTCATTCCTCTAAATTACAGGCACTTACTGTGGATCCAGCTTTCATTTTGTTTCAAACAAATGTGGGTCACTATACAAGAGCTTTCCCAGAGCTTTATCATCCTCTCTTACATTCATTACTGCACTGTGGTCCTTAGTGCTATGTTACAGTAGTTTAATTTGCCTCCCATATTGTCCTAATTGAGCTTCAGTTGACTCATGAGCCACAGACCTATTAATTTTGTGTAATTCCATGCTTGTCTGTATCTCTTGAGCCCTGTTAGTCCCAAAAGCGCTTTTCAGTTGCCAAAAAATAGAGATGCTGGCTTAATTAGGCTAAATTTGGATTGTGTGCTCTTCTGTCAGCGAAAGCCACTTAATTTCCCTTTTAAGCATCTTAAATGTAGCTGTTATTGATGAATTGTGTGGGAAGCAGTGCTCCCTATATCTTCAGGATTTTCTTATGGAGTGCAATAGTTGTTGCACACACTCGTGCAAAAATGTGATCTCATTCCAGCAGTCTCAAACAGATAATGACAGGTTTATATTTACCTCATTTAATGCTGTTTTGCTCAGACATAGTTGCTCAAATGAGCAGTGTAATGAGGCCGACCAAATCCCTTGGAAACCAGAGTGGCGTTCTAGGTCAAAACTTAAACTAAAAGGGAGTCACTCTGGTACTTTGAAAACTGCACTTTGACTGACCGTTTGTAATTGGTCCTTATTACTAACTATCAATCTGTCTTCTGGTATTATCTGCGTGAAATCACTTGATGAAAGATTCTTGTAACGGTGTCCGACTTCTTAACGCTCCTCAATGTTATTTTAGGTTTTGACTGTTTGCTCAGTTCTTATTGCTTCAAAGAAATGGTGCCAAATAATGACAATGCCATTTTACTACACCACACATGATTAACCTTTTTTATTATTATTATTATTATTATTATTGTCAATGTAATATCATGATTTAAAGTGCTTAACACAATAATTATTAACGATATTTGAAGTTTGATAATGACTAATGTTTTCCCCTTATTCTGAAACAGGAGGCATATAAATTGTGTGCCAGTTTTGCATTGAAAAATATCAATAGTCTTGGGCTGGCCCTGGGAATGTGATTAATCTATATTATGTATATTTTTCAGTGTAGATATATACCATCAAATTGCACATAAATCAGTGACTATATTCTACTCTTAGCCAGTTATGTGACCACGATAGACTTGTACACAGTTTGAAGTCAGCATTGTAGTTACCATATATAGCTTTTTACTATGTTTCATATTGATTGTAACAAAATGCCTGAAAAAAATTGTTCGCAGTGTATTCACAAATGTGTAAAAAGGGAATTGTCAATTTGTTTACTAATAAAAGATTGACAAAAATATTTCTTCCCGTCCTGTTTTGTGTGAGAAAGTAGGTCCTACAAGTGTCTCATTTCCTTATGTTGGGCCCAAGAGCGATGTCAGCGATAAACTTGTTCCTTGGGGATACAGTGACAATGTTGTTAGTGATTGGTTATGTTTGCAGTTGGCAGACAGCCGCCTGGCTATATATATAAATATGACACTTGAGATGTGCGTTTGACTGGCAGAGGGATTTTCACTGCACTTTGAATAGTGCTGAGAGGGCAGAACACTCATTTGATGTCCTCCTAATCCCCCGCTAAACCACTTTCTTTAAAAAGCATGTTTAAAAACAAATGGAAAATGTGAAAAGAAATATGTCTGTAAACTATTAAACCTATAATAGTGAAGGGCTCATCAGGTGTCAATATTATAATAAATTATTACATGGCAGTGTGAGAATAACATTGGAGCTAAACAAATTAAGATAGCTTGACAGGTAATAATATATTGATTTATGAAATTAATTAAAGGTACACTGACAGACACACTGGTACATTGTGACATCAAGCTGCTTTCCATCCAGGAAAACATAAAAGTGTTTCATAAGGTCTAACTGTATGCTGCTTTAAAACACATGTGTAACTATAATAACATTAATAATAACATTAATAATGGCTGCATAAGCAGTTAGATGCTCACATCTGCCAGGGCCCTTGCTTTGTGCATACTGGTTCATTGATCCACTTAATTGGAATGGAGCCATCATTAATGTTAATACTTACACCTATGTTTTTTTTCTACTCCAAGATATCAAAAGTCTTCATGGTGTGATGAGTTATAAACCAAAAAGCTATTTTAATGTGAATGTAAATTTAAATGTAATAACATTAAATTAATTAGAACATGTTCAGAGTTCAAATTCACAGTCTTCTTGGGCGCCAATAAGTCCCCCCCCCCAAAAAAAAAAAATTAAATCAATTGAATCAATATGGCATCTACTTTTTATATATATATATATATTTCAAGCTGGTTAAATGTAATAAGTTTGAAAGAAACATTATGTTAATAAGATAATGATTAGTTAAAAGCCAAGTCTTTCTCCATTGCAAGTTATAGAAGTGATTCTACTATGAGATAACATGTGGTATTGTCATCACCTCCTGTTTGCAAATACTTCTTTTGGGTTCATTGTTACTATGGAGAGATGAGGAAAAAACTAACGTGCACTGGAGTAAGAGGGGATGTTGTATTTTAACGTCACAAAAGTAGTAGTGCCAATGATAACTAAGCCAAGTGTAACTAAGTGCATTTACTCAAGTGCTGTATTTAAGTACAATTTCGAGGTACTTGCACTTTACTTCAGGATTTATATTTCATGCTACTTTATACTTCTACATTTTAGAAGCCAAATATTGTACATTTTACTCCATGCACTGCATTTATTCTAAAGCTGAAGTAACTAGTTACATTGAATTGAAGAGTCCCGATATTATTACAACATATCAACTAATAAAGTATGTGATATTATGGAGTAAGCTAGCCGTCACTATATAAAAAATAGCTGACATTATCATATGATAACACATGCGCGCGCGCACACACACACACACACACACACACACACACACACACACACACACACACACACACACACTTTATGGACTTTATGGGCTAAAGTAAAAAATAAATAAACAAAATTGTATCCATGTCCTTCGACTCCTTGCACACTGGTTGAAGTGGGGGACCCACCATCCCTGCGGGTGCACCCTGGCGTCACCCATCGCCACCCTCCCCGCTGGGTGGCTATGCAGAGGCAGTGACGTCACCGGGCTGTCTCTTGCTCCCTTCCTGCTGCATCACAACAGCCGTTAGTAGCTCGAGTAGTACTGGTTGACTGCGGGGGGCAGGATATCCAGAGCCAATTCATTGATAAAACAACTCTATTGACGGTTGCAGCGCTCTACGACATCCTAACACGGGGGTAACGGACAGGAACCGGTTGCAGTGCGATAACCCCGCTCCAGCTGTTGGGACATGGCCAGGCCGGAACAGGTTCTGCTCTTGGAGCCTCAGCACGAACTCAAATTCAGAGGTAAGAGGGGAGGGCCCGGCTTGGACGGGAGGGGGGGAGGCCAGCGGGGTTAGAAAAGGAGGGGAGGGAGGCCAGTGTTACGCTAACAAACCCGGGGGAAGCTAGACCTCACATTTTGACCACATTACCCTCGTGTGAGAAGAGAACGAACGAAAGGACGGCAAGTCAACTGACAGCTAGTTAGCTTGTTAGCTAGCTGGATTAGCTTCCCATGGCTAACCAGGCTAGGCGGGCCCTGTCACACGTTTCCTGCTGTAGAAACTGCCCTAAACGCGGTTTACAACTGCAACACACAAACCACATGTCCGCTGGGAAGTAGCAATCGTAATAAAACAAATGTTACAAAATAATTTGCCTACTAAATGTGTAACTTTTCATTGCACATAAGCTACAACATCCTTAGCAGGTGCAGCTAGTTCACGTTGGCTCGCTCTCTGATTGGCTGTCTCGCTCTGTTGGCAGCCAGCTGTCATTTAATAACCTGACAGCTCACAGGACAAAATACCCGGGCCAACCTCTGCTACTTGATATGTGTTAACTACGGGTCATCAACGTGCCCGCTGTTCTTATCGTTTTGGCTTTACAATCGCGAATAAACATTTAAGGGAAGCTTTTTGACAGCAAATGCCACGTTGCTTTAGGCCTAAATAATGTTACACAAACATATATGGTACTACTGTATCTGTTTTGCAACAGACCAACTTGCATAGATTCGGCCACAAAAAAGTGCTTTATAAATACATTTTATTCTGGTATTATTACAGTGACATTTGGAGAGATCAGCCGTTGGTTTTCCCAAATACAATGTGGCCACTGGTGTTTGTTGTAAGCACCCCAAAGATTACACTTAAAGGAACCATCAGCACCAAAAAGAATATTCTACTGTTTTTTCCCCATAAGCTCTGAGTTCAAGTGTGATTGGTTGAGCTGCAGTAACTCGCATGAAAAGATAGATTGTACTATGGCTATGATAGATCATACTTTGGCTAAGATGACCAGTTGGTTTTACTGTATTTTTATGTGAACGGATATGAACTGAACTAATGTTCAAATGTGCAGCGAAGGTGTAACTAACTGGTGTTTTTTACTTTAATTACAGCGTAATGGCACATTACAAATGTATTTAACACCTTATAGTGTATACAGTAATGAAGTGTCTGAGTTGTATCAGGCTCACAGCAAGCCTGTGAATTGCATTGGCAATAATATAAAACGAGGTGCCCTGATATATGGACATAATGGACAAAGCAGAAGTGACTAATGCCAGTACAGTTTCCTACACCAAGTTTGTTATTTTCTCTTCTCTTCAACCTTTTAAGACAGCTCAAAGTCTAATGTACAAAAGGGAATAATAAGAAAAGCTGTGTTGTAGTTGCTTGTAAGTCTGTTTAATCAGTGAGGATTTAGGAATAACAAACACTGGTGTTATTCTAAATGTTTCTTATCGTCTACAAATGCCATGAAAGGAACCAAAAAGAATGTGTCAGTCTGTCTCTAATTTCTTTTTTTTGTACTTTCCTGTCCCTGACATTATTTCACATGCAATCTGTGTGCCTGTGAGTATATTTACAGCACCAGGACAATATGGGATTGGCTCAAACTAGTCAAACTAATTGTAATACAGGAAGATGCCAAGCAGTTTAAGATACATATATATTTGTAATACTTTTTTGGGGGAATTAGGCTATACTAGGCACAAGCAATACCTGTTAATAGGATCAATTTGTTTTAGTTTTTGGTCTTTTCATTAGATCTGATGACGATAAGAAAAAATCAAATATTGCCGCTTTATCCTTCAACTGTTAACTTGGCATGAAGCAGAAGCACTGTTTCTATTGTTGACCTGTAATGTAATATACTTTGCTCACTGATTTTTATAATGATGGTGAAATAATTTACTTTAAGTGTGTGTTGGTTTCCGTCATATGATTTAAGTGGACACATACTAGCCATTCAGAAATGAGCAACACACACATAAAGTATATATCAAGTGTCTAATTGAATTTGTTGATGCACTAGTGTTAACCAGACAGGAGGAACTATGTGCCTTCTCAGTATAAAAGACAATACCACAAATCACATGTCAATACTTAGGCCCCAAGTTATATGGAGGGAGGCATTGTGAAATGGAGAGGTATTTTAGTAGCAGCTTGTTAGGCTTAGGCTCAGACCATTTGTGGGCCAAATACTACTTTAGTGCCATTTGGGACTGGAGTTTTTCATTTGTATTAAATGTCATCTTTGTCAGGGGAAATATTAACAAAAAACTCCCTGCTCCTCACTTTTTATCTTCAACATATCAACTCTAACCTTGAAAGACGACAGCTTCAAATATTAGTTCCTTATAGTAGTTTTTAACGTCCGTTGTGGTTTTTGTGAGTTGGACACTTTCCTGAGAAACCTTCAGGAAGTAGTATATCAGGTGTACAGTAGTCGGTGGCGTGAGTCCCTTTCATTAAAAGCCTTTAGAAGTCAAGCCAAGCTTGTGAGGGTCTGAGTTTCCTCTCTGTCTTTGCTCAAAGGGGAAGGGAAGTGTCAGTTGCTCTGGATGTTTGCTGAGCTGAAACTTTATCTTGAATCTGGTGTATGTGCTAATTCTGAAACAGCTCCATGTTTTCATGCACAGTTCTCTCTCAACCGCAAAAGGTTTTGCTCACAGTAATAGCTACTGTAGTGGCCTAATTTGTTATTATGTTAGAAAACTACACTTGATTAGAAAACCTGATCTGGTTGCGTTTCTGGACGTAATAGTAACATAAAATGGCGAGAGATCCAACTGTTATTTGATAAACAAATGAATTCACTGTCAACACTAAAAAGAAGTCATGAGTTGTTTTCACAAAGAAATCACCAGACCATCAACGTCTAAAAAAACTAATTCAACAATATAGTCGATTTCTACAGATATACTGGCGCTTCAATAACTCATCATATTTACGATATTTAGAGATTTTTAATATGCAGAAGCAAAGTGACAAAAAATGTTGGCCTTTGGAAAATTGGTCCTCTAGACATATACATTAATTCATGAATAATATAACTTTTTCAAGATACTGTAAAGTTCCAAAATGAATACGTAGTTTCCGTAAGTCTGTGATGTAACGTGTGTGGTATTTGGCACTTTATCCGCTAAGTTTGGGAAGTCATACATGAATTCGTCATGGCCTTTCACTTGACTATGAATTAGCTTTGCTCTCACTAGAGGTCCTGGAAAAACACAGGAGTGACTAACGGCTGCCAGTTCGCTATCTGGATACATTTCGTTGTGCAGTTTCTGGAGTGACCTGTCAATAAAGAAACTTTTGCCAGAAATAACAGGAATAAATTAAGGGACATGTAATACTGTGGTTTTGAGAGGGAACACTTGGGTAATACATATACTGAGATTTGTTGGAATTTGCACGCCCTCCAACATGTGCTGATAATATCAAAGAAGACTCATTAGACTCTTGGCTTTCTCCAGGGTCAATGCATTAGCCAGATTAGGTTTTAGTACTTTTTTCCTTTTTACGGTGTACATTCAACAGATTTGACTTCTCTGCTAATGTCATTACCACTGAAGTGAAAAGAAAACCTCACATAACAGTGGAGATTGCTTGCTCTTGTGGCGGTATTGAATGAGTGCAATCATTATACCTCTGAATTGATCTAGTGCCTCTGAACCTCTACCCTCCTTTGATATATCTGTATTATTTGTATATATCCGTTCAGATAGGTCTGGTGTTTAAACAGCCGAACCAGTCAGGTATTTAATTAATAATGGGGACACTATCTTTCTGGGCCAATGACAGAGAAAGGAAACAAATGCCCCAAAACGAAGTTACTGCTGATTTAGATTGTGCAAAATAACAATTACTCCCAAACAGAAAAAGGCACATTAATACAATGTCGGACTGAATTGTTATTAGTTCAATCGTAATTCACCTGTTTTGAAAAATAGCAACCAATTACAAATATTATGGAACTGATTCATTCAGTCCAGGGACTGCCAGCGTGATGTTTACACGTAACCTTCTGTATTTCCTTGTCATTAGATGTTTTTCATGGAGGGAGGATTTCATTTTCACAGATTAGTGTCTGATTTTATTATCTGCTCTGAAGTTAACAGGGTTGCCGTTGACAATTCCTCCTCTACCTTTCCCCTCTTTTGTGTCCTAATTTCTCTCCATTCCTTTAACCTCAGATTTAACTTGAGCATTGACCACCTTGACCACCATATCATTTCAATTCAATTCAGTTTATTTTATATAGCCCAACATCACAAATACAAGTTTGCCTCGGAGGGCTTTATAATCTGTACACATAACATCCCTGTCCCGGGACCTCACATCGTTATTATTTCATAACCAATATCAATTATTAGATACTAACTGGACGTAGCTGCCTTCACTAAGGGGTTTTAAAGAGGTTAAGACCATAGGAAAACCTGAAAAACATAGAGAATACCATGTTTGGGAAAGAATTTAACAAAATGAAATTTGCCAATTTATTTAATAGTTAAATCACAAGCAGTTGAAACATGTCAAAGGAAGAACGGAAACAATAATACTTACCTTTTTAGAAAGATTAGTGCCCCATCAAAAAACACTGACAATCTAATGCTGCAGTCTGGATATAAACTCACTTAACCTTCGCTCACCTTTTAGTTTTGGCACACATTTGCATTTTGCTGTGTCTTTTGTTGTGAGGGTTTTCTGCATTATTGACAAATCTGTGCGGCTTAATGCATCCGGCCTTGTGAGCGCTTTAGAGATATGTGGCCTGCATCAACAATGATAGCTGTAATTAGTTGTAGCCAAACGGCATCAGCTATTCTGATCATGGTAGCGCTAGTGTCGTAGCAGAGGCCTGTGATTTATAGATCTGTACACACAGTTTACTCTTTAAAGATGTTGGTAAATTGATACAAGAACAGTTTTTGGGTAATCGGAAGGACAGAGTAGCCATGTTGTCAACATCAATCGAGAGTGCAATGTGAAACGAAAAAGCAGATGGATTTACAATAATCTAGTTCTCACCAGGTTGTGTTACTGAAATAAAATGTTTTGGGTTTTAATGTGAGAAACAGACTGGAATTATTTATCTTGAGGACAACTTGCAGTCAAACGTAAAGAAACCCTACATTAGTTGAATTGGCGGTAAAACCCTGTTTATCTAAAATGTCAGGTCAAATAAAGAAAATGTGCAGCAGAAGGTCAAATTGTGGGCAGTAAATTTAATTTCCTATAATTGAATTCACATCCATTCAGGCTTTGATGGACCACACTCAAACAATTTAAGGGACGTCAAGTCAACCGTCTTTGATTACTTGTTGAAATGTAGCTAATTTAAGAGTACAGTCTCTGGAGGGCATTGTATAGTTTTAACTAAGATAACTCAAATATGTTTTCCTTTGTCTTTCCTTGTCACAGGTCCATTCTCAGACGTGGTCACCACAAATCTCAAGCTCTCCAACCCTACAGACAGGAATGTGTGTTTCAAGGTGAAGACGACAGCGCCGCGCCGGTACTGCGTGCGACCCAACAGTGGAATCATCGATGCTGGCACCTCAATCCACGTCTCAGGTATTGATTGGCACAGTGAGCCCTTAATGTTATTATTATCAATAACTTACAGGCTACTTTAACATGTAGCTGCTGCTGTGGCTGAAACGATTAGTTAATCACAAGAAAAATGTAGTTTTGATATTTAATCTTTTCTTTGCTGGTTATACCTTCTCAAATATGAGGATTGTGTGTTTTTTTCTTCTTCTCTATAGACATTGTTTTTTTTTTTGTCTCTTGGTTAGACAAAGTAAACAACGTGAATATAGTATTTCTGGTCAGGATTGTGTTGAGATTGTCTTGATAAAAACGAAGCATCTGTGAGAAGTAAGCTAATATCTCTCTGGTATCCTGATTGGCTTTGCTCTTTTTACATAAACGCACACTCCACTCCTCTCTTGTTACTCAGTATTCCCCCATCCTCTTGCACAAGCCCTGCCTGGTAGGCCTCATTCCCTGTCGTGCACTCTGAGGGAGACAGGTACAGGCTTGTGTTTCCACACTGGGCCACCTCTGCCATTTACAGCCACAGACTCATTTTACAACTTCACCTATCTGGTGTCAAAAACTGCAAACTATGTTACTGGGGCTTACAGTCAGCAGTGGGCGACAAATCAGCACAATCCTCTCTGTCAGTTGCCTCCATTTTCACCCATATTAGGTTGAGAAAGTTCAGAGGTTTGAGTCCCAAAAGGAGATTGCTTTTCAGAGAATAGAATCACTAAATGGAAACATATAGGCATGGTCTTTAACCTCTTTTTGTCCAGTTTGTCTTCAGGGGAAACTCAAAAAGTGATGTACTTAACAAGATAACAAGATGGTGTGGTTTCTCATCTTGCAGACATGGTGTTTTCTTTTTAAATTGAACACACATTAAGTTACTTTGATGTAAAACCCAGGTCTATTAAAAGCCCTGCCACCCTTTATATGCTCTAAGCTTTGGGTGAAAAAATATATAATATTATACTATTTGTAGAATTACCAGTGGTGTCTGTATAGGATTGTCTCGGACTCATTTGATCCAAACAGTTTCAATAACTCTAGAGTTGAATAGCCCAAAAGCCAAGGTTTTGTGAAACATTATTCACAACATATTTTAATCCAATAGAATACTCTGCTTCAATCTATATTTGTTGGCGTTTAGCCGTTCAAAAACGCCATTTTCACTGTGGTAATAAAAAACAGTTTGGTCTCGCTTCCCAAACACGAATGGAAACACACACCTATATTAACGGGGCGGTCTAGCAGCAATCTAACAGCACCATCAATTACATTTATATTACCGCAATAACAAAAAAGGAGTTTTTCCATTTGTAGGGTTTATTAGAAACCCTCAATAGAAGCTTTGAATATAAAAAAGAAAGACATTGGTTAAAGCCTAAGTAAAGATACTATTCTGTCTAAACGCACTTAAAAGCAGTGCAGTCATATTTGACTATGCAACTGTGTTATGCAGAAGGAAATGCATGAATACGTGAAATGTGTTTTGTGTAACACTGAATGTAAGTGTGAATTTTGTTTGCTTACAAAGAAACTCCACTGGGCACTTTTAAGTATTCATTCTTCCTGGTCTTAAAAGCTACATAGTAGCAAGTGATAAGACTACTTGGTTGTCAAACAAACATTAATAATAACAAATATGTTGTTAAGAAATATTATGAAAGCAAAATAGTGAAACCCAAAATAGCATCACACTATCATTTTTTTACGTATTCAGGTAAATATTGTGGTATTACATTTCTTTTCTTTTTTTCATCTAAGAAGATTGCATTGGATCTGTAACTCTCTGGCCTTTTTAATATTTAACAAAAACTACAATCCTGTTCACTTGCATCGAGGCGAAAGGGAACAGTCTGCCACAGGATACCTACAAACCCTGAGATGTGTCATTTGCTGGCTCAGCTGAGGATACACACAGGGCGTTTGAAGCTCAACCCAGCTGTAACTGTATATGTTCAATGTAGCCATGACCACAGGAATGTTGTTGAGGTTGATTGGTGTTATGTAGCAGCATCCAGTGGAAAAATATGTGGCGTGAATGTTTCAAAAATCCTTGTATCCACAAATATTGAGCTTCTTCTGGGAATATGTCAGAAATGTGTCTGACATGCTCGAACTTGTTATCATTTCAAGGGAGGTAGATTTAAAAAAAAATAAATAATGTACGTCAATAAAAAAAATCTTTTGTTGCCGTTATCTGAATTAGCCTCATTAGCTCGCCCTTACACTTATTTATAGTGTGTCTTTTGTTATGACAGGGCAAGAAAGGCATTCCGCAATCTTCATTGACATCCATATTCATAAAGCATTTGTGCTTATACGCAACACAAGGTCTGTTCCAATATTTAAAACTGGCTATTTGCTATTTTAACCACCAACTTGATTTCTTGCAAAAGGGCAGTGGATTGAATGCTATTAACTCCGGAGTTATTTCCCACCCTGGGAACGCTGGTTGACTTTTCTCTCTCTTCCTCATTCCCACGCTATATTGTCTCGGTGGGTTTGCTGATCTTTGACCATGTTTTTCGTGTTGAACAAAGTAGAGGGAGCTCACTTTTCTTTCTTTTTAGTTACCAGTAAGGCTTCTCTGAAAAGGTGTGGAAAGGTTACTGCTATTAGATGTGAGGTATAACAATGAGTTACATGGTTTCATGTGTCATATCTATCTTTGTGTCACATTGTGTCAAAACGCTAGTAATGTGACCTTGTATCTAGTTTGGATGAGTTAATTGTTTTGGTCATTAAACTGAAACTTTTATCTTTTGTATTCATTATTACTTACTGCTAGGCGAGCAGAGAGCTTGGTGAGTTTACTTTTTGTTAGGCTAGATTCTATGAAATGTCTTACACAACGACTTTGAGCCAACTGCTTGCATACATCGCCGCTTGTTTTTGAGTTTGAATGAGGTTTTGGACGGTATGTTTGGCTAAAAACTAACCTAACTACCAGTACACACACTTCTTTACCGCTCCGAAACTCAGCCACTGCTTTGCGGGCGGACACCTTGGTGAGTTTGATTTTGTTATTCCCAAGATTGTATAAAATGTATTATACAACGACTTTGAGCCTTTGATCGCATACATCGGCGCTTGTTTTTATAGATAATTGTATTTTATGGCGCCTTACAGTCCATTGTTGTCTAGACGGGGGGGGGGGGGGATTAGCCAATTGTGGGCTGTATTCATTAACACACATTACAGCAGTGGTCGTTGCAGACACACCTGGCACAGATCTGCACCTTTCTAGTTTGGAATATGTGTTTTTTAGTTTTTTCTTAATTTTTGTTATATTGTCAAATACAGTTTTTGTTTTCGACTATGCTGTATTGAGGACATATCACATCATGATACCGTGCTTATGTTTGGGATTGAGCAATGCAGTTTGTCAAACCCAAAGCTATAGAGAAGAGTGGAAACAAGTGGATTATTAATCAATTAATCAGTTAGTCAATTGACAGAAAATGTCAAAGCTTGTGGTTCTAGCTTCCTAAATGTGATGCTTTGTTGATTTTTGTCTGGTTGTTGATTTTTTTATTTTATTATTATTGCAAATGGTATGTCATTGGGTTTTTAATGTTGGTCGGACAAGACATTAAACCATTTTCTGACATTTCATCAACTAAGCATTTAATGGATTTCTCGATAAAACAGATTTTTATTTGAATTAAATGATAGTAAAACTGATTAGTTGTGTCCCTCCAATAGCGCAGACCCTGTATTAATTATAATCCCTAGACCTCTGTAAGCAGTTAGTGGTTACTTTGTTGTGAGCATCTTGTCTCATGGGACACAATTAATTTGTGACAGGAAAGGAAAGTTTTCTTACCTCTCTCCCTCACCCCTCTAATGGTTCCATTCATCATCAACAAGCAGGCAGGCGATTACATCCTGCTTGACCGTGTTAAACACAATTAGCCTCTGTGAGTTTCATAAATTATGGCCCAGCGTGAAGCAAAAATAATAAATCACGCCATTAACAGAAGTAGCTTTTTGTAAAGGTGTGTTCAAAGGTCTGTTGATCAAAGATTATTTAAATACATGTTCCCCTCCTGTGGCTGTGCTTTTTCCATCTCAGGCTTTGGCTCAGGACCCTTTTCATGTTTTTCACTGTTGCTCAAAGAACTTACATGCCTTCCTGCCTCCACTCTCTGGTATTGTCCCCTTGGACTTGAGGTAGATGGGTGTGCAAATTGGGTCTGACTGAAACAGGACGTTCTCAATCTGTTCATGCCGTCTGTTTCTGGTTTGCGATATTGAACTGCCCTGATTGCTGTAATGGTGCACTGCATCTCTGAGGTCTCCCACTCGAGGGAGAATTGGCATGTGCCATATATGAAAACCATCCTGATAGCCACACCGGCTTTGAAATTAGGAGGTCATTTGGCTAGTGCAAGCCAAAGAATCACGCAGGCATTGTAGACATAGTTGGCACTGATGTCAAAATATGCCTTTCAATTACACCCTCATTTAAAAGGTGAAGGGAGTAAAAGATCACCCATCAATAGCCATTTTCATCCCCTCTGCACTTCCACCCTTAACTTGAATACTGACATAAGAAAGTGATCATTGTAAATCATCATTACAGCTTTAAAATACCGTCTCAGTCGTTGGAATGACATCAAATAACACACCACTGACTGGGAGGACTGATGTGGTGATGGGCTAAAGTCATATTCCAACCCAACACCTGCTTTTTGTTAGAGCGATATGTAATGTTAAAGAAGAAAAAGACAGACAGGGTTGGAAGCTGTTAGAAAAATTACCCCCATGGGTATTTGTAGATCTGTCAGTGTTTTGCAGTCATGGTAACACAAACTTAGAAATATATCATATCCATCACTTTTTCCAAGCAGCAGAGGCAAGCCCAGAGCCTTGAAGCCCTAGTTTACTGTTTGACAAGCACACGGTTTTTGATATTCACTCTATTTACTAATTCCTATTTAATCCGAGAAGAGACACATAGTTGAGGAAGGGAGAGAGATGGAAAAGCTTAATTGCTGGAGTTTGTTTCGTATTTGGGGCAGCAGATTTTAACCAACAAATCATATTATTTTCCTGCCTGTCTGCAACAGTTGGAATAATACTAACAAGACACTTTGTTTGACACGTTCTCCTAAGTCTCCTGAGGATGAGGTTTAAAAAAAAAAAGAAGAAGAAACTGAGCGACGGTAATAATCATGTGGGGGACTTCCTGTTCACTCTGAAACTGTTGTTACTTTTCAGCCCCAATTCCCTCATGTTTATCTTGATTCTCAGTTGTTAGCTGGAGGGTAAGAAATAATTTGTTGCTATGTAAAGTCTGTTAAAATCAGTAGTGACTATATATATATTAGTAGTACCACACGTGACCTCGACCGTCATTTTGTATTTCAGTTATGCTGCAGCCTTTTGACTACGACCCCAATGAGAAGAGCAAACACAAGTTCATGGTCCAGTCTGTGCTAGCACCTCCTGACATGACCGACATGGAGGGAGTGGTGAGTGTATCATCTTCCTAAAATCAGTTTTCACCATCAAGATGTTTTAGTGTTTGCCAGCGTTTAAAAAAAAAAAAAAAAAAAAAAAAAGATGCTTTGCGGACAGATAAAACACGGTCACTCATACAGCAGACTCTGTGATCGACAAAAGAAAAGAAAAGAGTCAGTCGATTTGCACGTAGCAGCTGGGATGAGAGGTTGTGTCTCAGTTCTGACACAGCAATAAGAAACACAATGAACACCATTTTGATCGTGATCTGTCTGTGTATAGTCTCAAAGTCATCTTCGCAATCACTGGTAAAAAAAAAAAGTACATTAAATAATAATCTCTATACCAGTGAGTGTTTTAAGAATACCTGACAAAATATTGTATTTTCTTCTGTTGACACCTAATCGGAACCATCTTTTTTCAGTGCCATTCGACAGTCTCATAGGCACTAACATATTCTGAAAGATTCAATCTATGTACTGTAAATACTTTACCCACTTTTGGTGATATATTGAAAACAAGTATTATTTAACATATACATGTAAACATTCTGGAAATAATTCAAAGAGAGATTGGAGAGATGCAGCGGTGACCCTAGTTCAGTCTGTTGACATTCTAGACATCACATCTAAAAGGTGTTTGTCATACTCGATTTAGAGACCAGAATATAAATTAATGTTCTTCTAAAATTATAAAAAAATAAATGGTAGATCCTGGCAGAATACATTATCATGAGGAGGTCAATTAGGAATGTATTCATCTCATAAAGAGAAAAGGGCATTTTGTTTTATTGGAGCCAGACAGTAAAGAAACCTGTTAACATATTACTAAATCAATGCTGATTCCTAAATCCAGACATTGTGTTGGAATATGTTTACTATGTCAGTCTTTACACAGCCAGCATTTAATAAAGGAGACCACAGAAGGGCCATCTGAGCTTTCTGTCTTCCTGCTAAGAGTCGTTATCAGCAGCCTGTTGCAAATGGTCCCTTTTGCCTTGATAAATAATAAAGAAATAATTTGATGATCCTTTTTTCTTTATTTTTGGTCCACTCCTCCAGTGGAAGGAGGCGAAGCCAGACGAGCTGATGGACTCCAAGCTAAGGTGTGTTTTTGACATGCCAGTGGAGAACGAGAAAACGGTAAGCACATGCGGTTACTCCACTTTCTACAGATCAGATATCAAAGACATTACATGAAATTATGTGTAAAGCACATATAATTGGTTTCCGCAGCAGTGCCGTAATGTATTTTGTATTATTCGTATGTCAGTAATAATGTATCATGCGGCTTGTTTTTACAAAAAAAAACAAATGTAGTCTTTTTTTATTTTGTACTTAACAGTAAACTCATCTGTTTACGTGTTCATTTTTGTCCCAAGGAAGGTCTGCATTATTTATGGGGCGATGATGTTTTTCGTGGTTTTCCAGCTCCCGGCCTCTTTACTGCTCTGCTGTATCTCCCTTCTCTGTCTCTATCCTGTCCCATCTCAGTCTTCATCGCTCCATATTTATTTTACTGTTACGCCCAGGCCACACTGTCTGTGTGAGCAGAGTGTGTGTGTGTGTGTTGCAGAACCTGTTGCTTTTCATTTTGACGCCCATGTTAACAGTTCTCAGCAGCACAGCTCGGGTGAGGCTCGGCAGCATGTTGACTGCGCTCATCCAGAGATTTGAGGTCTCACCTATTTACTTCCCATGTGTTGTGTTCACAGCAAAAATAGAGACAGTGAAAGTTATCTTTTGACAATATATTGACGTCATACCAGCAAGACTACTACAGTTTTGATGTCTATATCTGTAGAACATGTCACAGACAAGGACACACAAGTTAATATTCCTTTTCAACTGAACATTTCCTGTTTGTCTTTGAAAAATAAAAGCCCTCTAGCGTCTTTCAGTAGACCGAATCCATTCATTTGTTAACAAAAGGCTTTTATTCTGAAATATTTTCCAGACACTGGTGTGGAAAATTGTTTTAGTTGTGGGTTGTTATTGTTATTGACAAATGCGCACACCCTTTTGAACCTTTTTCTGTCTACAGTTCAGCGAGGCGACCGTCAGTGTGGCTTGGGTGTAACACTGTCCTAAATTCTTTCTATCCCCTCACTCTTTTTCATTGTCACTTTTTTCCCATCTTGTTTATGTTGTATTTAAATTGTAAGCATTAATCTCCATCTCTTTCCTCCACCTCTGCCATTATTATCTCATCGGAGGTTATCTTGTTTTGTTCAATCTCACATGCAATTTATTGTTGTGATTCTTCTCAGACCCCACACAGCTGTAGAGACATTATCTCGTCATGATATGAACCAAGTCTACTGGTTCCATGAACACGAGGAGGAAAAAAGGACCCTTGGTGGTTGTTTTCAATACATTGTTATCCTGTGCGATACACATGGCTCCCAGTCAGCACCACAGAGTCCGTTAGACGGAGATAATACTGATAGAAACCAGCTTGATCCACTTATGAAAGGCACCCCTGGGTGAACTCTCTCACAACCATGGAGATGGGCAGCTTGAGAGGAGGCTTTGTTCATATATATGAAAATCAGCATGTCTTCGACTAGAAACACTGCAGCGTGTCATCGGTCAGAATCACCATGGAGACATTGTAGCAGCAAACACACATCGTATTGCGTTATAACTTGTCGCCCTGTTAACTTACTTACAGCATGACATGGAGTCCAACAAGATGATGTCGTCTAGCTTGCTGAAGTCAGACTCCTCCACGCTGCCTCCGAAGTCAATGAGCTCCACCCTTGATGACGGGGAGGTAAAGAAGATCATGGAGGAGTGTAAGAGGCTGCAGATGGAGGCTCAGAGGCTACGGGAAGAAAACAAACAGATCAGGGTGAGTGGGATGACTCGAGGACCTCAGTCAGTTAATACATCTTTTTCCCAAGGCAGTAAAGACACCGGTGTCACAGTAGTCTCATTCTCACGGCTACACCTTTTGCGTGAGGTAGTAAAACACTGCTTGTTTCCCTAAAGTGTAATAAGCGTAATATTATACTTCATAAAATCGCTAGATTTATTTTAAAGGTAGTGCATTGAAATGAGTAACAAAAAAACAATGACCATGGAATATATGTATTGGGCATATTTGCATACAGTGGAAATTACTGGATATAATTTACTGTATGAATATAACATAACCAGTCAGTATGTACAATAACTACAACTAACAATTACCTTCATTATTATTACATCTGATGATTATTTTCTTGATTAATCAACTTATTGTTTGGTCTATAAAATACGAGAAACTCGTAAAAAATACTTACTGTAGTGTTGCAAAGAAGCTGGCATATTTAAATCTGGTTTTATTTGACCAACTGTCCAAAAATATATTTAATCCAAGACAACTACAGAATAATCACACATCAGAGGTTAAAACTGGTGTACTTCTAGAACCTCTGCTTTAAAAAAGAAAAAGATAAATTATCAAGATTGTAGCTGATTGATTAGTTCAGACAGAAAATTAATCGACTATTTGTTTCACCTCTTCTTACACAAGGAATCATTCTTTCAATCAATCTATCTTCAGGCTCAAATGAAATGCAGAGAGCCGTATGCGCAATCACCAAAATTAGCAAATGACGTCACTGAACATGCAGAGTCACATTTGGTTATTTCTTTTGTACTGATTGATGTTCACAATCAAGATAAGCAAATTAAGTGGAAATTTGATTCACACAAAGTGCCTGTTCCAAATGACATTGCGGTGTCCCTCCATCCTTTGCTGTATTTCTTTGAATAGAGACAGTAATTCAAGACTGAGGTTTGCATTAAGGGCAATGGCTCAGATCCATAATCAGTGGCAGACCTCAGCGTTCATAGCGCGTAAGGCAATTTAGCAAATCAATGAGTTCGCCATCAATCACAGCGATCAGTGAAGTGAGGTTAAATTGGGTTTTGTTCAGGTTGGGTTGGAAATGAGTCCCATGCACACACACCACAAACTGCTTCAAGAAAAGTCAAACACCACCGCCACCTCCTCCACTTTAAGTTTTTGCCAGAGGCAGAGCGGCTGTTGGCTGCTCCTGCGGCTGAGATTAAACTAACAGAGAGCCCCCCCCCACCCGCTGCTGGGAAATGAAGTGTGTTAAAAGCCTGGCGCCTTCTGCGGTCCTCTGAGGATTGGGTCAGATGAAGATTTAAGCAGATCCTATTTCTTTAAATAGTCTTATCTCATTGACTGATTGACAAGCTGATCGTCTCTTCTTCATGTCATCTTTTTCTCTTCTTCGTTCCCTTTCTTTATTTCACTCGCCCACCCCCCTTATTTTTCTTCCTAAACTCTTGCTTTCTTTAATCATTTGTCAATTATTTCTTTTACACCGCTTTCCTAACACCTCTGTCTTCTCTCTCCCACGTTTCAGGAGGATGATGGTCTGCGGATGAGGAAGAGTAACGTGATGTCATCTCAACACACCTCAATGGGCATGAAGAAAGACGAGGGGTTGAGCGCACGCACGATGGCCCTCATCGTGCTCTTCTTTGTGGTTGGCGTCATCGTGGGCAAGTTGGTCTTGTAGATGGCAGAGCAGTTGGGTCAGGCCGCAGCATGCTTTCAGGGGGATGAAAACAAGCACGGGATCTGGGATTTTGGATCAGAAATGCCATATCCGCTGGGTGGGGGGTGGTACTAGTTTTGATTCAGTCTCATTTATGTAAAAAAAAAAAAAGGTAATGTATGAGAAAGTAAACAAAGAAAAAAATGATCCGTCATTACAGGTCTTGCCTCTACGTAATCATCACATAATCATTCTGGCCCTCTTTCCCAAAGTTTTATGTATAGAGATGACTGGTTGGGGAGGATGGGGGGGTTTAACTGAAACACAATTTAATGCTCGTGATCCAGACCAATTTTATAACACCAGCGAGGTAGTGTTGGTGCAACTGAGTCAGTTTGCAATTGTGTGAATGTCATTTTAGTGTATTGTTGTTTCTTTTTCTAAATGACGGAGGCCAGAGCCTATTTATATGTATACGTATCCTCCACCCTCCACCCCACTGTACAGTATAACCAGGTGTTCCTTCCAGCTAAACCCCCTTTAAGGAAGGAATTTACCAGAGCGATGATCCACACAGTCGGGGTTACACACACAGGGCTACAAAACTGACTCCTGCAATCAGAGGCTTTGTAAAATCAGATTGTCTTTGATTGTAGAACAACCTTGATCAGTGTATGAAACGCGATATCATCGGTATTTTCTTTCCTTGTGTCGTTTTTATTTTCACTCTACCTTATCCCCGTCACCTGTCACTCAGTGCTCACCACATCCCCAGTTGTCAGAGGGAAATGTTTGATTGCATGCGTTCACACACAGATTGTTTGAATCTAATTTAATTGCTTTTATAATGGTGATAATATTATGTCATTTGGCTGTAGGTTTGCACAACTACATTTTCAGTTTTCTTTTTCTTTTGTTGCATTTTTATGATTTTTAGTAATTTTCTTTTCTGTTCTAAGGTTGAAGCATTTAAGAATATTGCAGATACAAGAAATGAGCTCCAGATTTGTAGGATTAGATCATTTCTGTAAATGTTATCCAGATGAAAGGCTTGCCTTGTGAACTATTTGGGCAAGTTATTCTCAGGCCAAGATGGAGGTATATATATACATACAGACATACATACATACATACATACATACATACATACATACATACATACATACATACATACATACATACATACATACATACATACATACATACATACATACATACATACATACATACATACATACAGACAGTACATAATTATATATATAAATAAACGTGCACCCACACAGAAAGCATGCATACATGTAGAGAGAAAATGGACAGGAGATGCACGTAGAGGCCAGTTATGTGTCTCCCTTACAACATTAACAGCAACACTAAGGTCCGGAGACTGTCCTCACAAAAGGTTCTTGGCCTTTTCCAGCTCTTTTTGTTTTCTCATATTTTCCTACTGAGCCATACATTTGTTGACGTTCTGTTTTGTTTGGGGCAAATGTATGTCGGAGATCCAACGAGTGTTTCAAGCTGCCTGCTCCAGCTCTCCACTGCTGGTGATTCATGTTTGGGTTTTTCTTTAACTCTACTGCAGGCCCCTGTTCAGTTTTTGGTGTTTGTTCAGCATTTATCCGTTGCTTATTAATGTTAAATCCTCACTGCATTTGAAGTCGTGTTCATTTTGAATGCACCAAGATTAAGCGTGTCACTCCTTTGATCTTCCTGCAGCATACTTTTTTTTTTTTTCAAGCAAGAGGGGGGAGCCCTCTTGCTTGAGAAAAACGCATACAGACTAGTTTATATCCTTGAGGGGGACCACATGATGACATTGTACTGTTCCAGAGCCGATGGTTATTTTTTTGGTCTAAAATAAACAAAAACATAACCTCAAATTGTTTCATCTCCAAATTTGCATGAGGGGTAAAATAGCAGTGGAGAGTATCATTCTGCTTTGCAATATTTGAAGGAAAAAGAGCAGTTGTTCATGGTTTTTATCCCCCTTTATCCACATAAGATGCAGGACTCCATTATCCATTGTTAAACTGAAAGAGAAATTAAATTCAACCCTCATTTCATATTAAGTGGAGGGGAAGATGATAGATATGACTGACGGGTGAGAGATTTAAAATATACATGAGCTTGTGTTTCTACTGTATCTCTGTAAAGCTGTTGGGTTGAGGATGACTTGCTGCTTAGAGGGAGGGCAGAGCTGAGCTACTGTCCCATCTTGAGTTATCAGACCTGGGTCATATAGTACTCGCAGAAAATTGTTCTTGTTCAATGAATCCTGGTTGGAGTATCAGAGCATTTTTACATGAAAAAAATAATTCCAAAGTACCAGAATATACTGAATAATAATTTACCACAGTCCTAATGTGGTACTCCAAGCAGGATTAAACAAACGATAACATTTACATTGGAATACTAACTGATCCAGGCCCGGTTGTGAAACACACTACACTGACTATCACCGTGATCAATGTAAGCAGTCGGCAAACTGTTTTGTATGTATATAAATAAATAAATAAGTCTATCTGAGAAGAAGATTCATATTCCTAGTTCAAGTAGTCTCTCTGGTGTATAAAAGGAACCCAACCTGGTTGGACTATGTAGCATCTTAATAAATTAAATGAATAAAGCCCCTACCAAACCGTGTGAAGTCATTTCCTGTTATACATACAGGCAACAATGTGGACATTTACATATATACACTGTATATATCATTAAAAATGTTTTTATTGTACACAAAAAGATGACCCTAAGAATTGTGGGAGAAAAACAAGATCTCTATTCTGAGTGAAAGAAAGTATTCTCATATTGATAAGAACTGTGCCGCCCTGCTGATAGTTGAGGTTGATTGATGCACTTAAATAAGTGATGAATGTGTAGTTAGGGCTATGGTTGTGTGATCTAGTGGTGTGTTAACACATTTTACAAATACACATTTTACATAGTGGCCAAATTATCTAATTACAATTTCCAGATACATCACAAGATGCCATGGTGACTTCTTTTTTTTTTGTAACTTTGTAATTTTCATTTTAAAAATGAACTTTCCAGTACGAACACATGAATAGCCCTTATTTAAATGATTATGTCCTAAAAGTTTTAAAATGCACTATTTGCTGGATCCAGTTATTTCCCTGCCTCTGTTCATGTGAATGAGTAAAGAAGCAGGCGGGGTTAAAGAAAAGGAGTGCTTCATTTTCAATCTTCAACATCTACAGTCCCAACTGACATTACTTGACCCAGACTTTACGCATTTAGAACTTCATCACATGTGAAGTAGTACTCAGCGAAAAAGGTTATATACACTTAAGCAATCTTTTGACACATTATCACTCCTCAATGAGATGAAAAAGTGATTTATTGAGCGAGGTTTTGGTGCATGCAGCTATTAAAGGCTGGATCACATCTTGGCAGTGGCTGCTGTCTGAGGACATCTGAGCCACCCAAGTTACACACACACACACACACACACACACACACACACACATGTTAAACGACCTGTTAAAGACCTATCCAGCAAAGCCGCAGTTGTGCCTCACATGTATTGGTGTTACACTCAAGTCACAGAGGTAGGCATCAGTTTCTCTCACAGACAGAAGACGCAGCGATGTCCGGAAAAAAACCAAGAAGGTCTTTTAACAACACGCAACGCTGTTCTGAAGGTATTTCCAGAATCATCAAAGGCTCTTCCAAGCATCTGGCTTGTTAGTTGTTCCCACTGTGCTTGATTTGGCCGCACCACAACTTGCAGTGGGATAAATATGTTCAAATATATAGCTGCAAGGGAATTAATTACCCCTTGGCTTTCTACTGCTGCAGCCGTATAGTGTCAATGAGGAAAATAAAATCCTGGTGATTCATTGGGTGTTATTGTATCAGTAACAACCAGACAGTGTTTCTGTCTGCACCTCGTGGCCGGAGGCAGCAGAGCGGAGTTTGTTTCAGGAAACCCCCCGTTGTGCACCTGGGCCCGGTAGCTCCTCAGCTGTTTGGCTTGGCCGACGCCAGACACAGCTGCGAACTTAATGGTGGAAACTAACCAATATTAATTTACGTTTCTACATTCTGTTGGGAAATAATCCATTTCCAAGCTAAATCACACAGGAACGTTTCAAAATGCTGGAAAGATGAACATTAGAAGAGGTCCTGAGGTCTGCTGCTCACTCGTAGAGGTCAGCGAAGCGGCAGTTACGTTTTGTTTGTCTTTTGCCGGGCAACCAGCAGGAAGTCACTGCTCCTGGACAGGAAATAGTCCGGCACAAATCTTGTTTTAACTTTTCGTTTTTTTGTGAGGATTAAATAATAAAAATATAATGTGTTAATTAATGAGTTTAACCAATAGAACACCAACCTATTTTTAGGCCCTTTCCTCGAAAATTGCATACCCAAACTAAAAAGGGTGTATTTCTGCAACCACTAGGGCAAAGTGGTAAATATCTGTAAATATGTTACTGGTTAAGAGTAAATGAAGACGACACACAGAACACAATTAAAAAGTTTCAGGTCCGCCTCGAAAAAAAGCACTTTCAGGATGATTATTTCTTTGAAATGATGCAGCTGTAAGGTCCAACTCTAACCCAACATCATAGCACAATATGTAAACATTCTCTCTGCAAAGGTTGACTTTGATAAAGTGAAGCAAAATAAAGTTAGAGGGTATAATACAAAGAAAATTTAGAATTCTCCAAAATTTGCATTGGGGCACATTTGCGCACATTTGCGCGCATTTGCGCGCATCTGTGACATTTTTTTCATGTACCAAACCATATATTACACTTGTATATTACTTATAGTGTTCAATACATCCAAATACAGCAGTTTGGGGCTTTTTTTCATAAAACAAGCTATGATTTACAGTTGTATATAACAATCGCTCAGTCTGCCCCCCCTAGGGGGGGATTGGTTTTTAAAAGGTTGGTTCTCGTAGACAGATGTTGTTACATGTGGACCTCCTGTTTCCAGTCCTGATGCTAACAGTACGCTAACCAGCTGCTGGCTGTGCCCTAATATTTACTGTCATGAGAGCGCTATCAGTCTACTAATCACACTCTCAGCAAGAATGGGAATGAGCATATTTTTTGCATATTTTTTAAAATAATAATCAAGAGTGTAAACTGCACCTAAGACTGATGTTTTGCCCCATTTAGTTTGACTTTATCCCCTTTGCCCTTTTACCGTAAAATAAATCATAATATTTTAGCTTTTCTTCTGATCTTATTAAAACCAACTTTGTAGAAAAGTACTGAAGTGATTACCTCTGCCTTTGTCACAATTAATGAACGTGAATGAACACTGAAATGGCCATAAAGCATTATTACATCAAATATGGATACGTTTGAAATTTCAGAGATGCTCGAACAAATATATATTCTGTTTGTTTGCCAAAAAAGGATTCACGAACAAGAAATGTTTGGGGTCAATTAGACCTCAAAAGGGGTCTAACTTGCTTTTAAATCTCACATAGTACATACTACTCAACACTCAACAATCAAAATAGATAATAATAATAATAACAATAATAATAATAATGATATAGATCATAAATATATAGTGTCATGTTTTACAGCTGCAGTCTCTGAGACTCAAAATGGAAATTCCATGTCATTCTTTGTAAGAAAACTTCAAAAACGTTCATCAGTTTCGCAATTCTCCCAAAAAATCGCAAGCTGACATTTATTTTTTTATTTTTTAGCTGATCTAATGGGCTGTAAAAAATAGTTTAGGTGTAATGCCACATCTAAACACGCACATGTCACATCTTATCAATCATAGCAAAGACAATGCAATGATCAAAGCTAAAACTAATGAGACGAGACCCTCCACGAGTTCATACTCTGCGATACAAGGTCTTGATGTCCTAATTGACCTTTCCTTGACTTTATACTGAACAGGTGGTTCTTATTATTTATATCTACCACAAGGAAACCACATCAGTCACTGATCTCTGACCCTTGCTCTGGATTTCTTTTATAGGGCACAGATTGTTTCTATCCTCCATTCAGATACTTTGACTGATCTTTAACCACATTGCCTCACTCCCGCCCTGTTTCAGTGAACCTGATGTCTGGCTGTGCTTCAACGTTGGAAAACATATAAAAGATCTATATGCATCAGCCTGACACTCTCCTTTTCTTGGTGTTTACTTTGTGCAATAATTACTTTTGGCAACGCGATGAGTATTGTTTTACGCTGTAGTTAAATACAGTGAGAAATGAATCCATCTCCTGCTTCATCAACAGGTTTTACATATTTGGCACTTTTAATATATATACCCTTAATTTATTTTCCAATGAAACAAAATACTCTGCACTCTGGCATAGCTGTTTGGCACACCAATAAGTCAAATTTCATGCAAATTTTCTACATACAAGAGGTCCCTGTGCGGGTTTTTGGGCCATAACTGTTTGAAAAGGACTTGCCAGAGAGGTTGGAGGCTGGACAACTGGCAGCCGAGGGGTGCAGTCTGGAAGAATCAGCCCTGTGGCAGATCTCTCCAGCAAAAACCTTTTCAATCATTTGTGTGATTGTAACCTCGGAACAGAAACATGACCTGGTTTAACAAGCCACCAGATCTGACAGATAGCTCTTAAGGGAACACTTCTGTCCAAATAAGTCCAAAAGGCAACAAATACGTTAAAGAGGTTGTCTCATATTGGATGATGGAAGTTCCTGTTCATCTGTTATGGTTTTATGTGTGGCAAAATAAATTGTTTCTGGGCTTTATTGTGTCCTGCAACTGTGGAAAGTAACTTGTATACGTATTATACAAGTAGTGCACTTATGCATTTGTATATATGTAACTTACAAATTCGTACATTTTTTACATTTTACTCCGCTACATTTATTTGACAGCTATAACAACTAGTTATACATTTCAGAAAAAAATACACGGGACAAGATGCATGTACATTGTTAAAAATGAAACCAGTGGTTCTTAAACAAAACATCGGTGTGTCTATTTTGGGGCCTGTTCTCAGAGGTTTATGTGTTGTTAACAGTTGCACAAATTACAGTTTGAGGACTAAATAGGTAAATTAACCAATATTTTACAACAAATAAGCAAAGATTGGAGAAAAGTCAAAAGAATGAAAACTAATTTTCTTCTCTCTCTCATTAATGAAATTAATTAAATTTGTCTATCACGATAAAGGTAATATCATATCTAGCAACAAACAAACTAAACAGAACTAAACTACGAGGTTGGGCAATATTGAAAAGACTTGCTGTATTTGTAAATGTATTTTGTTTATTATTGGGTTGAGATCAAATTCAAAACTATCTATCTGCAGCCCAAACGTGAAAGAGAAGCCATTGAGTGAACGATTCAGACAAATCACAAAATTCAAATGATGATGATATAAGTTATTACATCTTGGCATTTGTAATTTGAATGACGTATTATAAGCCTAAACAATAGGTTCGTTTCTAAAAGTTTAAAGCTAGTTAAACAAGTCATAATTCCATCTCTAATATCTATGTAATATTGCTGTGAAAACTCAAGTTTACAAGATTACATTTGAACACATCTTTTATAGCATTATAATGTATCTTCGCTGAATGGTGCTTGAAGGCCTCTGGTAACGTTAGCTGTTAGCCTTAAAAAGGGTTTTAAGAAATTGAGGGTGACAACGGGAATTATGCCCTTCATCATCATCATCATCCTAATAATAATAACAATATGTCAGTTACGGGCCATTTTTCTGAAAACCAATTACTTTAAAAAAATTACGGGCTGTTGGACGGGCAGGATCTGTTCATTAGTTGGTGTATAAGTATATGAGCATGAGGTCATGACAGAGCGGAGGAAAGTGCAGTCGCTGAAGTTCTGTGGGCAAAACACAACGCTCTGTTCATTTGTCTCAGAGCCAAGAGGACACAGTTTTCAATAGAAACTCATTTGTTTCAACTGAGCCCGCCAACTTAAGTCTGATGTTATCTTTTATGGGACAGCTGCATCTCATATTCTCATAGAAATAATGGGATTTTCTCAACAGAGCCTGAAATTTGAATGAGTGAGAGAGGTTGGAAGTCACCCCCGTACTACTGCAGTGATGTCATCTCAATGATGTGTGTGTGCATTAACTGCGTATGCAAGATTTTTATGGAGAGGCAGGAGATGGGACCTCTGCTGTATTTTCTATTCCAAAAGCAGCACTGTGTCTTTCTTTTACCAGAACATTTGTCAGACTAAACCACCAAATTGTTTGTGGTTTGGAAACTTGGTTTCGCTGAAAGGAAACTCTTTTGGGCTTGTTTTGTTTTCCTTTTTAAATTGTTTTACTGTATATTAGGAACATTCTTCCTTAAATCATATGAAGAGGTAGTGTCTTTTGTGGTCCTAGTTTAGAAAAGGCTACATAAAGTAGTTCCCTCATTAAATTTGACTAACATCATTTATTATTTCTAGTCAATTTAAACTTCTTGTTCAATGAAGGAGTTTGGCCATTTTGTTATTCTATCACCACGTGCCCCTTAATGTATTGTTAAAATAGCACAAGTGAGCAATTAGCACAGCATATTTTTGTCCAAGAGGAATAGTTTGACATTTTGGGAAACACACTGACCTGCCGCACGTAACCCACCGTTACTTAGATTACACTACTCGCCACAGGGGAAAGTAATATTAATTGGGCAGAAATGCATTACTGGATATATCATTTTTGTCATTCTTAATGTTTTTTTATTATTTCATTTTTATTATCTTACTTGTTTCTATGTTTTACTGTCCTTTTCTTTTGTATTTTCCCCTGTTTAAATGTCTTTTATATAGACTTTTTTATAAATCAGCTTCAGCTTTGAACATTGCTCTATCAATACATTATTATTATGTTATACTTGATCAGATATTGCTCAAGTTTCAGTTGTAAAAAAATGAAGGATTCACTGTGGACTTTCTCTGACTGATCAAATGAAATATCAGCTTCATCGGGACTTGTAATCATACATTTGCCTCAGGACCTTTGCCCGCTGTATTGTCTCTGCCTCCGACACTTTTCCAAAGGATCAACCATTCAATGCTAGACGGGAGGGGTTCAAGAGATCTATATTTTAGGTAGGGACTGTTAACCTGGTGTAAACACAAACAAACCTATCCAGAATTCAAGCATGCTTGCCTTTTACTTTAGTTTCAGAAATTTAGTTTTTAACATATGTCTATTTTTTGTTCAATGGATGCATTCAATAAGCCACCAGGCCTGATTGCTAACAGGTTGGCCCTGCACTCCTCCCTGGCTTGACAGTCTCTCTACTTTATGGCGCGCTACAGAAACCGCAAACAGACTCTGAGAAAACTGCGCAGCCTGCGGCCCTCCTCTTTAGTTATCACCGCCACCCAGCACACAACAACCTGAGTGGATCCGTGCGGTTGCTGCTGGATTCACTGGTTCTCCATTTAATGACAGATTCTGCACTACATTGTACAGATAAATGTCACTCTTCCACACTCAGTTATTCTTTGTTTCATTGTGTTCATTTTCTGTTGGCTTGAGGAGGTTACAGATCTATATTCTCCATCCAAGCCTAAAGAATGACCTCATGGGGCTAACAGCTGCCATCACCATTCTCACAGGAGTTAATAGGAACAGTATGTAGCCTCTGGAAAGGACTACTTCCCCCTCTTTCTTTCTCTTTCTGTCCCCACTATTTGAATGTTGGAGAGCCAACTAACCTCATTTTGTCTTCATTATTCATTTGTGTATTTATTTAATTTTATTTATTTACTCATTTTAAAGCTGCAGCACAGATGGTAGCCTTCAATGCTCTGTTCTGTAATGGTATACTTGCAGCCCCTGAAAATCTTTCAGCAACTATAATCAATATTTGTTTATACTGTATAACACACAGATAATTATTACTGTTTTGTTTCAGTCTCACAGCTCTCATAGCGCTGCCCAGCACCAAATGGCACATAGACAGGCGGCAACCTTCGGTTCTGAAAAGTGACGGCAATGCGGAAGTGCAACTGGCCCTCAGGATGCAACTTGGTTGCAAAAAAAGGTCAGATTATAAGGAAGTCTGTGAGAGAATGTCCCTAATTCTCACTTGATGTATTACCTCAGTAAACATTGTAAACAGTTGCTAGATTCTTGGTCTTAAAAGTCTAAAAAACCATGTATGCTTTAGGGCGTGGCTACCTTGTGATTGGCAGGTCGCTACAAGAACAGTATATGTCATCTCTCCCACGACGTTGCTTCTCCATGGTCCAAATATGGTCCCTTTCGTTCCCTGGTTGCAAAAAATCAAGATGGCGACAGCCAAAATCCAAGATGGTTAAAATGAGGAACTCAAGACTTCAAAACCACAGTCCACAAACCAATGGTGATGTCACGATGACTACGTCCACTTCTTATATACAGTTTATGCATATTATCAAAGTTATTGACTACACTGTGGAGCATTTAGCAGCTAAAGAGACAAATATTTCCCACAGGAATTGGTTGAGACCAAAAAAACGAGCTAAAAGTGTCTAGAAACACGAAGAATGATAATATTGCTCTGTGTCTGTTGGATGTGTTAATAAGCAACTGTTTGCTAATAATCAGGACTGTGAAGGTGCGGTCGGATAAAATTGGATTGACAGTTACCAAATAACCCATCAGATTTTGATCTGTCTCCACACCGGAGAAGAAACAATTAAATACATAAATCAATCATGCTAATAACCTAAACTTGATTGAGATTGAGATCTTCAGGGCCTTTAAAACATGTATGTTCCAATATCTTTTTAATAGAAAAATAGAAGAAACACTGCGAGGATTTGTTTGTACTGGTTAAAAACTACAGATTATTTCCATATACATTCTAAATATTGGAATATATCTAGCTGATTGTCTAAGTTAAGTTGAACTGCCTGCAGTAATATTTTTTTTAAAGCCGTTGTCCATCTCGTCGCTTCACTTGCTTCAGTCATAACGCTGGAAATCTGGAGCTATAGTCCTCTGTGGTCTCTGAACTGCTTCTCTAATATTTATTGTCAGAGCGGCGGCGAATTCTATTTTTTCTAGGGCTGTTCACTCTCATGAAACACGGAGCACCCAATATGATATCCGTCTGTGTGCTTTCAGGACCTGCACTGGAATGCCTTGGGTAATGTGTGAACCATATGACAGTTATTTATCAAACGGCAGTACGCTCACCCACCCACTATCTGGGCTTTGAATCAGACCACATTCAATGCTACATTCCCAAGTTTCTGTTTGATTGCTGAAATAAAACAGCAGCTTTGTGACAGATGAAACGTTCACTTTTACTTGTGCAGGTCGGTCCACCACTTCGGTCCAGGCAAAAATATCTCAGCAGCTTTTGGATGGATTTCCATGAAATGTTTTGCAGATTTTCATGGTTCCCAGAGGATGAATTCTACTGGTAGTCCCCTGACTTTCATTAGCACCACCATGAGGTTTACTGTTTGTGGGTTTGACTGACATATCTCAAGTACTATTTAATGGGCTTCAATAAACTTTGCTGCAGACTTTCATATCCCTCTCAGGATGAATTATAATAACTTTGGTCATTCCTTAACTTTTCATCCAGGCTCATCATTATTTTTCCACATCTTTGGTTTCAGACTTAATACCTGCAATAGTCAGTTTAACTATGCTATGTTTGCTGATTAGCAAATGTTAGCATGCTAACACTCAAAACTAAATGGATGAGCATGCTAAGTATTTCACCTGCTGACCGCCATGGTGTTAGCATTGTCATTGAAAGCATGTTAGCATTGTCATTGAAAGCATGTTAGCATACTGATGTCGAAGTACAGCCTCAGAAAACCGTTAGCATGACTGTGGACTAATTGAACACAAGACATTTATGAAAAGCCATTTTTAATACACATAGAAAATAATCACTTCTTAAATGGCAAAACTAACTAAAATATTGGACCAAAATTTTTTCTCTTTTTAAAAAGTACAGTATAAATGGTTAAAATAAATATTCATTTGACTGTGTATATCAACTGCTGATAGAAAAGCAGACTAATACAGAGAATAGAGATAAAGCAACAGTTCACACCACAGTGGCATTGGACCAATGGGGATGGCAGCTATTAGAGTGCTGATTACACATTTTCCACGTCCCAGCTTTCCTCTCCAGCATGTTGAGAAAACTATGTTCTGTACAAAGTGCATTAGTTATACTGCATCTGGGATGAAAGTTAGCTCTGGTGTGAAGTCTGCTGAAAAGTTTATGGCTTTGAGTTTGGTGTGGAAATAACCGATCAACATTTCAACACTGTGATCCTGTTTTGTAGTAATCATGTGACAAGAAATGACGCCGTGACGTGAGAACATCTGATCCTTATACAAAAAGAAGACGTATAAAAGAATATATCTTTGCATACTGAAATTATGACATTTGTATATATTGGTGGTTTATATACAGATTAGTTGTAGGTAGAAATGCAGCTGTAGTTTAGAGTCATTAAAGTGAACCTACAGGCAGCATCTGAAAGCCAGATATCAAAATGTATTCAGCTCTCCTGAGTGTCTCATGATTTTTCTTGACCATCACACATGTTGGTCATCATCATATGGAGGAAGAGTGAAAGAAATCTGTCAGAAAACATTGTCCATCAATGACTTCAGCTGCGAAACAGACTTGATTCGTGAACAGCGTCCCTAATAAACACAGAACCAGCTGCACAGCACAGATCCCAGCATCAGTAACACCAGCTGTGCACATCTCGCTGTCCCACTGGCTGCTAACTGGACTTGTTTACTGTTAAAACCTGAGCCATAGCGATGTGAAGGCTGTGTCTCCCCCCCACTGCAAAGCTCCATGGGAGCCTGAAAGGAAGTGGGCCTCCTCTGTGGTCGGTCTGGACTGGACCCGTCAGTCGGCCTCTCTCCGATGAACAGCAGCGGGTGTTTCCTGTGATCCAGCTCCGTCTTGAAGAGCTCGTACTCCTTATGTGGCAGCTTGATGCCCAGCAGGGTGCACCCATCTGTAGGGGCCAAGTCTTGCTCCACACCGAGCTCCCAACCTCCTGCTTGACCACACTTTCCGGACCTCGTCCCATTCAGTAACTTTGCTGTGGACTCCTCTAGAGCTGTGACTCTCACCGTGGTGACCTTGAAGACGAACTCAGAGGCTCCTGAGACCTTGGTGGAGGGATTTCCCTGAGCGTAGTGGCCCGAGGCTCTCAGGGTGAAGGTGGGCAGAGAGCAGACGGGGTCCGAGTAGTGCCGGTAGACACCTTGCCATGCGTGCTGCTCAGGATCGAAGGTGAAGTCTCGGGTGAGGAAGAGGACATTGGGACGGGTTTCGCAGCGGTGGCTGACCCAGCGGCCGGTCAGAGACAAAGGAGCTGCCGGGCTGCGGTGCAACACCGGGGGCCGCTGCTCGGAGGAGCGGTACACCAGGGCGCACAGAGGGCAGGGGTGTATATGATGCTGCAAAAAGACAAGGAGAGGTGAGACCAGTTCATTTAGCATCTAGTCAACCAGTCACTTATAAAATGGGAAATTTGTGATTGAAATACATGTCAAATGTAAAAGTTTGCTCAGCCTCACAAGCACATGTAAACATTAAAAATAAACACAGTCGTGTCTCACCATGGCGTTCTGCAGTGGCTGTTGGTACCCTGTAGGTCTGTACTGAGTCCTCTGTGTCCAGTCAGTGTGAATGTCCCCCAAGAGCAGCTCCTGGACCTTCCCTCCATGGCTGTGGTGCTGCGTCTCCACCCGTATCAGTCCCATCTCCATCATGGAGAAGCCCAGCGCTTCCAGACATCCCCTCCCTGCCCGGGTGTTGTACAGCTCGTACGGCTTCCCCGGCACAACTCGCCCCAGGGTCAGACCCACGCAGGTCGGAGGCAGCATGGAGGCCAGCCTCTGCTTGGCTGCCAGGCTGTGGACCACGATGCCCACCTTGCTGAGGTGGTGTTCAGCTTCGGTGGCCCCGCGGGTGATCCAGGAGGCCTGGCGCAGACGGAGCTTGCCTCTGATCATCAGGGAGTAGGCCGGGTCCTCGCAGCTGCTGTCTGTGTAGTAGTGCTGCAGGGCCTGGAAGTGACGGCTGGGATGGAAGGTGTATGAGCGGGTGAGGAACTCTGGACCGGGCCGAACTTCACACCTGCACACAGGGGAATGAAATAAATGAATGAAAAATGAAGTAAGATGATGGATTAATTGTGTTGTGAATAGCTGATCCTAGTTGACTTTGGCCGAAGGCGGGCGTAAGCACAATGCAACATTTGACTTTTAAAGCGGTTAACCTTATCTAAATCTATATTATTTTCCATGATTTTGTGGGCCAGCAAAAACATGTTAAGCCCATCACTGACATATCACCTTAACGAGTTGATATGGCAAACTTATGAGCAAAGAGTTGCTTATTTACACATCCAATAATTAACATAAACATTATCATTCAGTTTGAGTCGTGTCTCTGACCAATTGAGTCCGTCATTCACTCTCTTTTAGCTCCGCTTTTGGTCTCCACCAACTCTGGAGGGAAATATTCTGCTCTTTAGCTGCCAGATGCTCCACTATATTCATCGGCTACAGTCTCTAACTGTACCTGTCTGTCGTTTGATGCTAAACGGATGGTGTACAGCAGCCGTTTAGAGCCTAAAACTGTTTCCTGCTGTTGTTGCTGGGAAAGAACACAGATGAAAGCTGTGAGAGTGAACCCCAAAAAGTTGTGGGCCAGTAAAACGTATAGCTCAGCTTCATAGAGGTGATTCTAGGGTTTGCTACTACTTTCAGACAAGTAGGCATGTGATCCATTATTAATATCATTCTATTTTTATTATAGCTGCTTTAAATAATCAAGGTGCATGTTTTTTTTTTTGTATTGTGCTTCCGACATTTAACCAGGTCCTGAAAACCAGTCCCAAGTCTGCATTTCTGTGATTCCAGTCTGACTGAAGGCCACATATCAGGTCAACAAGTCAATATCTGCTTCAATTCAAATTCTGGAAGACAATGACGTGTTTAAAAAAAAATACAGATACCATTAATCTAACCCTTGCTTGGGCACTTCATGGCTACAACAACTTAACTTAAAACTCACCTTGTTGACACCCATGTGCCGTCCAGTCTTGGGGGGACGTCTGCTATGATTCTCACTCGGTCCTGTAGGTGGCGGTACTGACAGTCCTGCTCCCAAAGGCTCTCACTGAGGTTGGAGGAGGAAGTCAAGGAGGCTGTGGGCACCTCCCATAGCTTACTTCCTGTCCCAGCCACAAACACAACTACAGAGAACAGGAAAGTCAGAAAACAGTGAGTAAACAGTATCCAATGTGATAAACACGGAGGCGCAATTACACTTAATTTAGATTTCCAGACTGATTTAGGGTGGATGTAGGAAATGGGAACAGAATGATTCAGTTCAGAGATTATTAACGGCCGCCTTCATCAGACAATGAAGGAAACAGATAACAGCCACAAGGGAATATTCACATCTTCCCCCTTTTACATCTAAACACACTTCTGGTTGACTGCAAGCTGATCCAGGGCTGTAATTTGGGTAAATGTTCCATGTAATGAGGGGTGAGCGGGTGCTATAGAAACCATACATAGCTGTGAATCTGGACGTTGGCCACGATGCAGACAGTTTAAGCTTGTCACTCCAATCAGCCTGCAGCTGCAACGCACAGGCCTTGTTTTGGGGGTTTGCTTGGAGGCAGAAGGTGTGTGTGTGTGTGCGTGTGCACGTGCGTGTGTGCGTGCGCGTGCGCGCTCTTTGTGTATATGCATTTCTATCATTGAGATAAACCAAACGGTGGGTCTCTGACAGCAGCAGGCCAGCCAAGCCAAACACATCGGTTGATAATATAAATCAAAAAACACTTATTATGATGAATGTTCTCGCTTTAGTTTTCCCATACACTGACAGTTAAGTTAATCTAAATGAAAGCATTATTCATATTCATCATTGTATATCATGTATTGATCTGACACGAGCACATCTGCATCCAGTCTGCTTGTCGTTGGGTCATCACGACTGCGCTCTCGGCTTTTGTTGTCGCACCGAGATGTGTGTGATGTCGACGCGGCAAGGCTGCGATCTGGTTTCAGTTGAGACAAAGAGGATTTTCTGATTGCACCCTCATGGCTGCAACGCGAGGAAACCCACGGGGGTCCCGTCGGTGCAATGTGTGTGAAATTAGGGCTTCGGGTCCATCCTCCCAAAACAAATGTCAAAAAGCGGAGGAGGATGAGTTCTCACAGACGCCGCCGTCTCCTGTTTTCTTTCTGACCTCTTGTTTTTTATTTCACATGCCTCCACTCACTTTTATTCTTCAGGGTGAATTCTTGATTTTACATGTGCACTTTTTGTACAGATTCAACAAATGATATGTAAGATGTTAAATAGTGAGCTTTAGAGGTGCTGCTAGGCGGATTTGTTACCTTGGACAGAGGTAACAAATCTCTTAAGCTGGCTGTCTCCCTGTTTCCAGTCTTTATGCTCAGATAAGCTAACAAGCGGCTGACTACAGCCTTATATTCAACAGACAAATATGAGAGTGCTATCAATCTTCTCATCCATAAGAGTAATTGTGAAAGTCAGTATATTCAGCTTGCTTTTGCCTCTATTTCCCATTTTCTTCTCTCTTGTTCCCTCTTGCTCCTCATAGCTCTGGCATTCTTGCTCTCACTTTCTCAACTTTCCTCAAGGTCATCTGTGGCAGACAGCTTTATGGGTGTAATCTCACTCCACTTCTCTCACATTTGACTTTAGATGCACTTGGGGAGATACATCACCTGTCGAGCCCCCAGTTGCGCTGGGAGTTAGTTGTTGAGCCACAGATCCGTTTGTTCTCTTATAACTAAGCGGATTGAAGGGAAATGGGGAATTTGAATGGAAAGTGTCTGACGTTTTCATTTTTTTACTTCTTCTGTAAAAGACTCCAAGATGGCGGCGAACTGATCGGCGTTTATAAACCTTGTTAGTGTCAGAGGGAGGATATTTTTTGTTCCCCTCACTCCTGGAATGCTTCCCATATGCTGACCACAACCACAGACATGTGTGCAGCGCAGTCATTTCCTTGCCTCACCTGACACACACACACACACACACACACACACACACACACACACACACACACACACACACACACACACACACACAGACACGGACACGGACACACGCTCATATGCAGAATTTGGATAAAACTATAAAGTCACAAACCACAAAAACAGATTTAAGCTCAAGGCACATTTCTCCTCCTTCAAGCTGCCTGTCAATTTGCTGATATGATTAATACTTCTTATTCCTGTCACAGGCACTGAAACATGTTTGCAATTTTCCCCATGCGCTGATGTGTTTGTTTATGCTCCATGTCACTGCAGCTGGCGAGGGAACCTGGTCAGTCGGACCCAGCTGCGCTCCCACGGGGGATCTCGGAGCAGAAATACTAATAAGGATTAATACATTTCCACTGCTCCATGCAAGTCATCCAATCGGCCTGTTTTGGGTTATCCTCTCTTTGTAGCGGCATGCAACATGTAGCCGAAGTGGTCACATACGGTGCAATGAATGGACAGAGGCAAGAGTCGCAGTGTGTGATGTGGAGTCATTTGGTGTGTCTGTTTTTGCCAAAACATTTCTATAGTGTTTCTTAAGGTCACTTGTCATCCAGCCCTTTCCCTCGCTTGGATCTTATTCCAGTTGGACATATGGTTGCATTTACTAAAAGAGTACTCATAAAGGCAGAGCTTAGTAAAACAGAATTGCTCATCGTGTTTTTTTTTAAAGTATTCCTCTACAAAAGAGCCTATTGCAACCACAAGTGAGGCGATGTTGTAATACATATGATAATATCCAACCCCCAACTCACTTTGGAGGAGATGGGGGACTGTTTTAGTTGATTCACTTCCTACATGGGCAGTCAGATATTATTAGTTTTACCCGTGAATGGCTCCCACTGATTTATTGTTCACGAGGGCCCATAACACCTCCCTATTGATGCAGGCTGCACCTCCCTGTCACAAAATAGGGCATCTTTCAGAGACAGATTTGATGTATTTTTATCAATAAAACTTACTGTAAAACTGATTAATCTGACGTAACCGAATAGTTACATTTTGAATTATACGCTCACATGGCAGATTATTAGGCACGCCTAGTATAAACTGAGTACAACAGTACTGCTTTAAATGAACTGGCACATGAGTGTACATATGTAAAATGTATGCCGTGTGTGCTGTGATACAAATTTAACAAAATGCTGTTTTACAACTACGCGCTTCCTACGTCGTCGTAACTAAAACATAACACAGGCAGAACTGATGAAGTGCATCGACAAACTTTTACTCAAATTACTCCGGCTGAGGTTTTACTCAATTAAAGTCAAACCATGTCACTAGCCTCCATGAATTCACAGGGTCAACGGTCAATTTGTGTGTTTAGTTCACCAAAGCATTACAGTCTATGATTAGCAAAACTTTTACACAAAAAAGGAACTTTGTACTAAAATCAGACTCACTTGAATTAATTAGGCTCTTCCCACATTAAAGGATAGTCTGTCTTAAAGCAATGCTCATGAACATTATGCAAAAAAAATTGTTTATCTGAAGCTAATGTGAGGCTTCAGAAGTAAAAGTTATTCAAATCAAATGGTCGTTTTGAAGAGAAACACTGTTCGGGAGGCACAAAAAGGGAACTTTGTACTAAAAACAGATTCACTTGAATGAATTAACTCGGACTGAAGCCTTATATCAGCTTCAAGCAAATGTTGGGATACATTTCTGCACAGAACGATGCCTGTGGATTGTGTTCCCCTTCACTTACATTAGGAGCTCATAAGGGATCTCTTAATGGTCAGTATTAACACACTGTTTAAATGCTCATATGGGCCCCTGCCTGTTGTTTTATGTGAACCTATCCGCTGAAGAGAACGAGACACAACCTTTGATGCGCACATGCCGCTTGGGTTGCCACAACAACACACAAAGAGAGGTGACAGCCAGTTGTGATGGATTGTTTTGCTCACGTGGGCCAGGGCTGTTAATATGTTGATTGACAGCAAGATGGACCCATCTGTTTGTGTGCAAAGGCCAAATGTTCTCTCTGTCTTTCTGCCTTTCAGAATCAGAATCAGCTTTAATGGCCATGTAAGTTTACACATACATGGAATTTGACTCCGGTTTCACTTTGCTCTTCGTACTTATGCACAATATACAGTAAACAAGATAAATATAAAAAAAGACATTAAAGACAACAGTAGTCAAAAAAGTGCAGATGGAGGTGTCTGATTAATTGTTCATCAGAGTGACGCTGCTGCAGTAAACCTGATGTCATCGTCAGGAGCGGCTGAACAACACACTTCAGATCTCGAATTACAGAGGAAGGCAACGACAACGCCCATCCCCACCCCACCCACCCACCCACCACCACTTGTCATAATGCAGTATCACGAGTCTCCCACAAGGGGTCAGCGCAGCGGCCTGTGACCTGCGTGTGGTCTGGACGGTCAGTCTGTCATCACCACCGGCCCTCATTCAACCGACTGATGAGCGGCCAAAATAATCAACCTGTCTTTGAGCACGCACACGCACACACACACACACACACACACACACACACACACACACACACACACACACACACACACACACACACACACACACACACACACACACAACATGCATGCACGTTCACAAAAACACACTGCACACATTGATTTACAGCACACTGCAGAAGGGATACCATTTATAAAAGACCTCCAGGCTGCACTCTGTTTGTTTGTTTGCATTTGTGATTACGGTTTGGCAGCCTTCGCTCTCCTCTCTCATGTCTCATCCACCGCGCCAAAGTCAAAATACGGTTTTATGTACTTCTTTATTTGGAGCTATCCTGGAAAAACAAGAACCAGATCCCAGATTCGGGGGTTCGCAGCAGGAATCAAGTGCTTGACGTTTAAGTCAACCGTGTGCCTCGTTCATTAGAGAGAGAGAGAGACACCTTTGTCTGCTGCATAGCTGCTTCTATTGAGGCTTTCAATGGAGAATCATTGAACCTGCCAAAGTGGAGGCAGTGATGGTGAAAAAAAACATTTTTGTTGGTGCACTGAAATGATGGCACAACAGGGCCAATTACTCCATGTTCCAGTATTTTATGGGTTTCCTACTCTTTTTTTTTTTTTTACTACAGGATCAGCTCATTTCTTGCAGTGTGGTAACCCCCCCCCCCCCCCCCCCCCCTCCGTGTCCCGTGAAGCCACTTTCTCATCTCTTTTTGCCTCAGTGCTGCAGGACAAAACCCTCCAAAATGATGAAAAAGCCATGATGTTTACGGCTCATTTCTCCTGGATGGATTTCAGATTCCGCCCTTCTCTTTTTTTTCTTTCTCGTCTTTGTCTCGTTTTTTTTTTTCCTTCTCTGTTTGACTGTCAGTGGTTGATGAGGTGCATGAAGTTGGTCAGGAGGGTGAGGGGGTTGGAGGAGGGTGGTGTGAGGCTTCTTCATGAGCTGCGATGACAAGATTAGTGAGGTGCATGTGTGTGTTTTTTCTGTGTGTGATGCTGCAGTAGCTGAGAGATCCTGCTTCCACATATTTATGTGACTGCTGCACATTATTCACTGTTCACAGCTGCTTATTCAGTCGCAGAGCTGTCCTCCAGATTTTGGGTCTTGGTGTTATAAAACAGTGATTCCCAACTTCATTTGGCTTGTGACCCCTTACAAGCGCTGTCTGCAGTCCACTTCGTCACAAGATGCGTGTGTTGTTGCATTTGTTTTCATTTGGACAAAGTAACATTACTTTTTACTTTTGTCGCTAAACCAGCTCCGTTGAAAGTGCCTTTGAACAGCTCCACATGTCACACATTCTATATTTAACATGCATAGAAATAGAAAACACGCAGCCACACGACTGTTTCACTGGCCATCATCAGCTAAAGAGAAGTCTTCTTCTCAACTAAAGAATTTAGTTGAGTTTAGGGGGAAAACATCCACAAGCACACACATCCAAACCAAAACCAAAGAGGGAAAACGCAAAAATTATGGTTGGGACTTTGGTAAAGAAGAACACCATGCATTGCTGCATTTGTTGATTGATTGATTAATATGATGACGTGTCTCTGCTGACAGCAAACACATTGACCCATTAATTGTGAAAACGTGTTCGGATATGTAACTTTAATCAAACATAATTATACAATTTAAAATTGGGACTGTGGTCGGCAAACAGAAACCATGCCCAGCATTTGTAAAGCATGTGTAAAGCATTTCTATGCTGCAGTGCCCTGCTTCTCTCTGACTCCCACCCCTCCTTCCTTGTCGCCAAAGTCAGCCGAAGGTCAGGTTGATTTAGAAGTCTTTCAAAGAACATGAGGTCCGTTGTGTTATTCTAACCCTGAGTCCCCCTTTCTATTTTTTCTGGCTTGAACCCCATGCATCTCGTAGCCGGTCTCCCGGACCAGGAGTCTCCCCCTGTTCCCGGGGCAGCTTGCTCATGGTCGGCCGCTGTTGTCTTTTCATCACTGCGTAAGCTGGTTAATCCAGCGGCCTCGTTTATTTAGAGAAGGGATCTACAGAGGTTTGCCCAGCGGACGCTGCTGCCAGTTCCACTGCGGTTAGCGAGCTCTGGCTCCTGTTTGCAAAGCAACAACACACACACATCGTTCTGCTGCATCTCACACCTTCACCATGAGTAAAACAGCTGCCACATAAAGCCAACACATCCACCATTTTCTCTTGGCTTTTTTTATGTGCGGCACCATTCGTGCTATTAGACAGGGGGGATTCCTGGTTATATTAGCTGTTGACGTGCATCGTGTGTATCTCGTCTTGATGGACAGCCGAGGCAGTCGAGATGCAGATGGTGGACGAAGAGAAGTTGATGGTCCGTTGATGTCTTTGCGCTGACGTTACATCAGTTTCACCTCCATCCAAAAGCTCGGTTTGGAGATGTTCTGGGAGATCTGGTCGCTGGCTGTTTCAAGCTGTTACATGACCACTGCATCCAAGGTTTGATTTATATGTTTATGATCAAGGGTTTTGGGGTAAAACAAAGTTGTGATAGTGGGATCACAACATGTTCCCATCCAGTCCAGTTCATTTCATAACTTCACTGTCCCATGACAGGACATTCTTTTGTCCAAGAATCCCACCAGACCTCATCCAAACATTCACTGTGGTCTATTCCATGTGGCCACTTTTATCTTTCTCACTTCATCAAGTGAACTGAGTGTTTGTAGCTTCAAAGATAAAAGTTTGGGTTCAAAGTAAAAAGAAACAAGCAGTACGCTGGCTCGGGAAGCTTTTCCCCTCAGAGAAATGACATCACACCTGTCAGAAATTTGTCTGAATTCAAAACAATTCCACTTTAAACGCTCCTGAAATTAACTCCTTATTAATTCCCATCTCTGTTTAGGGCGAATAACTGCTCTGCTCCCTCTGACATCTGGTCAGGGCCAGCAGCTCAACCTCGCCTGTCTCCTCTAGACTTGAGCGGGGAAGAAGAAAAAAACAATCCTGCAGATACCAGTCTACCAGTCTACCACTGAAGCAGCTCGGGATGGATGGGAGGGATGAGGGGGAGGGTTTCTGTGTGATAACTGGGTAGATGCCTCCTCCCGCCCGCTCATCACCTTAACCAGCCCTGATGGCCAAAATGCTGCTTTTCTGCGATTTGAGGCTGCGGCGGCTGGACAATCAGCTCTGCACAGCAGCCTGAGGTGAAGTCAGTAATGGCTGTGTCCTGTTATTCTAGCCATTAACATAATGGCAACATTAGTTCCAGGGCCACGCTTCTCTGCTCCGAGGGAACCATTGTTTAAAGGCCAGAGCTCTTCTTTAAAGACTCCTCCGCCAGCCACAGATCTGACTGATCGCTTTGAAGACACACAGATGAGGAGGGAGGGAACACAGACCGCTATTCATAAGTCTAACGTCAGCGTAGGTCGTGTTTTTAATTTTTCAAAGTGCTGATCCGCATATTGAACTCTGCAAATCATTTGAATTGTGACAAATTACATAATAACTTCCTTGTAATTATGAGTTTGTCTGTTATAATCTCTTCCACTTATTTTTTTTTGTCTCTGTGTCCTGCCATGTGTTCTTTAAACTAAATCTGCAAGTGTTCAGCTGATTCCTCACATGAGAGAGCGTTTATCTTGTTTTTTTTTCTTTTCATAGTGGAGAAGCTTTGGATTACAGGCGAAAATCTGCTGCAATCTTTTAAGATTTTAGTTAGTTAGAGTTAGTCTTAGGGATACAACCTTTTTTTTTATTCATAGACCATGTGATTATGAAACACCAGCATCAGTTTAAGCTTCTTTAAAAATGATCTTTATCTTTTCTTTTTTTCAATCCACATTTTGCACAAATTCACTGGATGGAAATCTGTGCCGTAAATTCACACAAACTATACATTCAAAAAGCTGTTTAAACAGCTAGAAGACTTTAATAATAACACACACACATCATCTACATCACCAGACAGTGCCTGAACTCACCTTGCCACAGCCAAAGCATCCAGACTCCCCTCAACAGGTGACTGAAACGTCCGTTCGACATGTTTCCTGCTTCCGTCACACACTTCATTCACACGCTCGTCGGCTCAGACAACAAAGTTTGATCGTTGGGAAATCCAGGACACAGACAGGCTCCTGTCAACAAGAGACGATCATGCAGGATATCACCATGACACGAGCACTTATAAGAAGAGTCCAGTAATCCCTCAGATGAAACTCTGGTCTCGTTCAGTCAACTGGGAGTTTCTTTTTCTTGTTCTTCTACCTCCACTTCTTGGCGACCATGGTTTGATATAAAAATCCAGTTGGAACCACACGCTTCATGCAACTTCTCCACACTGCTGCTTTCCTCAAGTGGGGAAAGTAAATGCTTTCTCTCTCTCTCTCTCTCTCTCTCCACTCCCCCCCCCTCTCTCTCAATCACACACCGTTGCCTCACTACTGTGCAGCTCTGTGGATCTGTTCCACTCGATGCATGTGCAGCGAGTGTGTGCGTGCATGTGAGCAGGAGGAGTATTTTGTCTGTGTGCACTCCTGTCTGGCTGAGAGGAGAGAGAGAGAGAGAGAGAGAGAGAGAGAGAGAGAGAGAGAGAGAGAGAGAGAGAGAGAGAGATGGAGGGAGGGCAGAGATAGAGAAAGTGTGTGTGTGTGTGTGTGTGTGTGTGTGTGTGTGTGTGTGTGTGTGTGTGTGTGTGTGTGTGTGAGAGAGAGAGAGAGAGAGAGAGAGAGAGAGAGTGTTTGTGCATGTGGAGGAGGGGTTTGAGCTTCAAACTTCCTAAAGCAAAGGCTGGCAAACTATGGAGCCTTTAGAGCAAGGTGCAAAAGGCCAGTGGTGAAAAGGAGTTGCTCCACCCGAATAGTAATGGTTCATTACTTAAACAGACAACTTGTGGGGTTTGTTCTCTCTGCTCTTATTTATATTTTGTGTGTTCTTATCTCGACGTTATCCACTGATAATTCAGGAATCACCTGGATTTGGACAGTAAACACCTGTTAATCTTATTACGTCTTGTTTTCTATTTCTACATGTGTTAATATCACTTGTTGACACTTATAACAAATACGGTGTAATACTTAAATGTAACTGATTGCTTTTGCTGATATGTAATTTGTTGAATACTTACTTTTTTCAATAAGTAATGCATTGAGGAATTTTTAAAGTAACTTGTTGGTTAACCTTAAACATCCAGTATTTCCCCTTTGAAATCATGAGATAGTTTCATATATAATATTGATCAGTTTACACATCTTTGTTGAAGCCATACAATGTTCACATAATGATAAAAATATTAAAATCCAATACATTCAATCGTATGGAAATGTTTTCAATGTCTTGTGCATCACTTTCTCAGAAGTTCAGCCCACAAAAATATTTGCTCTTTGGACACTATATCCTCTCAAATTTAAAATAAAGTTCCGTTGGGTTGAACAATATTTGGTTGCACAGCATGAGTTTGTAATTGGATAAAATTATTGAATTTAGAGTTTAAAAAAAATCTGCAGCAACGAGTCTTATTGTCCCAGTTAGTCTGCATAAGTGTTTTCATTGGAACTCGGTTTGACCAAAGAAATAGTCCCAATGAAAACTGTTGACAGTGAAGCCTGTGGTTTATTGAGAGTAATGGGAACACTATTTCTGGGAAAACGCCATTTTTGTAATGCTGCGGGAACCACAAATGAAATTCCATTCACCTCCATTTTATTGGGATGGAGGCAGAAATCTCAGAGGCGGATATTGTAAAACTTTTTGCACATTCAAGAAAAACTATCTGCAGGGCAAGAACACCACTGAGTGTGAAACTGGGTGAAGTGGCCCTTTTAATTCAGTAGCAAGAAATGTCTAAACTCAATCCTGCAGCAGCTGCTCACACCCCGTTTGCACAAACCCATATTGCATCCTATTAGAAAGGTTCATGCACACACAAGCGCTCCAGTCACACGGATTCATATGCTCTGCGTACACATGTGGTCTGATGGAGCTGTTGACACTGTTGACCACTGCAGAGGTAAAAAAAAAAGATTTCAAAGTGCCTGCCAAGTGAAGGTTGGCAGCACATCTACGACGGGTGGGCTGACCAGAGCACTGGCACATACTGTCAGGGGTGCCTGCACTCCAGACATGAACACACACACACACACAAACAGACACACACAGACACACACACACACACACACACACACACACACACACACACACACACACACACACACACACACACACACAGTCAATAGCCAATGCAGTAGGGCTGAGTCATTTTACCACCGGTGCTGTGTTTTATATGGAAGATTTGTAATGCATCATCTTGCTTATATTAACAATTCTTTGCCAACTGTAAGTCCGCCGAAATCTGTTCTTCCCAAGCTGTATGTTAAAAGTTTCTCACAGTCTTGTGCCACGTTCTCAAGGTCATGAAACACCACATGGATGGGTATTACGTAAGCGATGATGATCCAGTTTCATTTTATTTTACAATCTGGTCGTTTATTCTTTTACTTTTTGCCGTCGTTCCTCTCTGTGATTTATATTTTCACATTTTGCAAACCGACCTCCTGTGCAATGAGGAATTGTTGCGGATATTTGTGGGGCCACTTGCCTTCAGTTTTACTCCCAAAGAAAGTGGTTTTGATCAGTGGATACCAACATGGTGTCTTAAGAACGAGCCAAAAAGGTGCTGCAAGATTTGTTCGTTTCCATTTTATTTATTGTACCTTTCACCACATAAAACAACCAACGTCTCCAACAAGATTAGACCTTATCATTTGTTTTCCCAGATACGTTGTGGGAAGACGCGTTACTGTTTCCTGTATTATGTTCATTGACAACGTATCCTTGAGTGAAAGAAGTGCAACACTGTTGCACCTCACAGGAACTCAAAAGATAAAGGCGGACAGTGGACAAAGTGTCCATCCTAAATCCATGTGTCTTTATTCCTTTCAACCATTTTGGTTAAGTTTATGGAAAGAATGTCTTTTTTATGTTTAAAAAAAAGAAATAAGCATGAAAACATTGAAATCATCATATTTTAAATAATAAATGCTGTAACCAACAGTTGTAACGGTATAGGATTATTAATATCAGTTGTATTATCATAACTATTATGCTACTGCTGAAAATAAGAAACGACAGCACTCTTTCTTTGGCATCTATTTCTGTGGACGGTCCAATCCTCTCCGCCATTGGTCACAGCTATTATTTGGGGAGAGCCTAATCTAATTGTTGATCAGTGCCTTTGGCCGAGTGCTAACTTGCTGTGACGGACCCCACAGAGAGCGAAGAGGAGGGAGGACAGACGCTGCTGATCTCTGATCCCAGATCTGACAGCTGGCTCCCTCAGGAGGACACTGCCTGGGGTGGCAGTGGCTTTGATCCACTCAGGGTCCTCACAGGAATGCGCACGCACACACACACACACACATACACACACACACACACACTCACACACACGCACACACACTGGGCTCGGCCTGTTGGCACACACATACAGGAGCTGGCACCAGTTGCCTAAGAACACACAGTCAACGCTATTTTATAATCAAATAATTTCTCAATCCCGTAACTAATACTCCTCCACCGAGCGCAAGCTATCATCCACGGTGGGCTGTGAGTGTGGTGTGTGTTTGGTTGGGCACATATCCTACACATCAACACACACGCACACACTTGAATAATCACGTATACACACAGACATGGACTGCACACTCCCACAGAACTTTAGACTGGGTTTATTCATGGTGGTCATTTTGTGGTCTGGTTGTTTGGATCGAGGCGGTTTCTGGTCACTCTACGAGCTGATGGCGCCTCCAGTGGCTGAAAGTCCATGTGCATCAAACAAATACATCACAATTATTTATTTCTGATGAAACTTTCTCACTTGCATTCCTGTTCCTCTCTTCTTCTATCTTTGAAAATAATCACATCCTACAGTACAACCTGCCTTCTGTTTCCTCTGCTGTTGGATGGTGGTTCAGCGTGTCTCTCTCTCTTTGTGTGTGTGTGTGTGTGTGTGCGTGTGTGTGTGTGTGTGTGTGTGTGTGTGTGTGTGGTTAACAAACAGGATATGCGCTCGCCTTCCCGACACACCGCCTCACACACGCTAAGCCTGCTGTAGATAGGACTCTGCTCTTTAATCATCACACATTCACATCCCTGCCTCTTATCTGCAAGATGCATAACTCCAAACATACAGCCAGAAAAAGAAAGACACCCACATCATTTGCACATTATTCTTCACCCTTTGTCCATGAAATGTCACTCTGCTGAAGAAACCTAACCAGAGGTTCACTGGTTTGCTGAACAGTGTAGATCACGCAGGGACTTTGTTGACAGTGCTGGGGTGTTGTAATCAGGAGAGGTCTGAGATTCTGGGATGTTTTGATGTTTCTTCAATGTGCTGATGAAAAGATAGGCACCGTGTTTAAGACTGATGTAGTAATCCCACCCTGCTGCAGATGTCCAAACACGTTACAGTGCAAGCGAGAGGAGGAATGCCATCATGTCTGCCATCGTTACTTCGGCTGAACGTCTGACTGCTCGTGTTTCTTAAAAGGTTGCTGCCTTCTCAGAGCCCAAACTATGATAAAACATCCCGATTATCAGGAGCCTGAGTTCCCCCTTATGTACTGTTTTAATTTGATGAAGAGCTCTGTATTATTTTCTCAGCAGCATGTATGAATTTACATCCACCTCTCGAGACATTATGCTATATATAGCTTTTTTCAATCTTTCTGCAACACATCAAAAGAGTGAACTAAGACATTTCCCTGCAGAAAACCCACCTTTACAGACTTTAAATTAAGTAAACTGGAGGTTTTATGACATTAGATGTTTGTGTGCAGTCTTTGGCTCTGAGTTGTCTAAGAACTGAAGCAAAGACAAACCTTGATCGTCATTTAAATGAAAGAGACAGAACAACTAGAATCAGCCAAACAGTCGGGTCTGTATTTCAAGTGTTTTGCCACAAATGATGAGCTAACGTTGAAACACTTACGGACAATAAGAGGATAATAAAGCAGTCAGTCATGCAGCTGCTGACAGAAGCCAGTTTGAGGCAGAGTTGTTCTTTGTGCTACTGTGCTGCTTTGACAAACAATCGCCCACACAAGTACCCACCAGTGAGGCTCCAGAGGTTGGCATGTGGAGCAGCTGTGAGAGCTCTGTGCTGGTTTTACACACTGATCTGTCACCAAATACATTCAGAGGTCCCAGTCGACATAACTGACCAGCTCACTGGATTCCTCAGAGGTTCATCTCCAATATTCCCGGTTATTGACGTCCTTATGTTGTAGAACGAAATACACAGGCATGCATTCAGACGTGTGCATGAATAAAGGACAGTTCACCCACACATACTCAACAGTGATTCAGAGCAACTCAGGCAGCTGAGACACAGATAGGCTGGTTAAGTGTCTGAATGTTGGAGCAAAGTGTCTCATGACACTGACAGTGTGAGCCAGATGGAGCGTCTCTGGCAGATATTTACGCTCGAGGAAAAGTTGAGCAAAAATTCAGAAGCACTGATCGCAACCAGATGTTAATCAGCCACAGGCATATTTATTCCCAGGCTGCAGGTTGCCACAACTGCCTCACTGTCACTCCAATTCTGAAAAGTTTCCGTCTCCGTTTAGTGAAATGAAAAGTGTTTTTGCACTTTTTTTTTTGCATGTCGACAAAAAAAACACTTGAACTGTTGAACCGCCGTGCGATCAAAACCCCTCCCCCAAACACATTTCTCCACATGCCAAAATGTAGTGTATGGGGCTCAGATAAGGGTGATGCTATTTTTTATATTTAAACTAGGCGAGGCAGAAGTAAGCCCCTCCCTCCAGCCCTCCCTTCAAAGACACTCCCTCAAAAACACATGAAGACGCACTGCCTGACAGGGTGGGGTCATATTAGGGCCTGTGTCCGCAGGGTGCAGGGTATCGCTTCAACAAAATATGGCTCCTCGCTGTTTCTATAACAACAATATCTTGACAACATTATCACTACTCTCTCTTTTCATTACCTATTTGGGACCATTTTTTTGTTTGACTTTCACCATGAGCGTCAAATGGAGGATACTCTCTTCATACTTTGTATAGATGAGCTTGTCACCTCTCAATCTGACAGCTGTAATGTTAGAACACTACTTTTCTGTTTTAGTTATGTTTTTTTTTTTTGTCTTCATATCTTAAAAATGTTTCCATGCAAATAAAATGGATTTAGCATATTCAGCATTCAGCATACAAAAACAGTATTGGCAGAAGCTACAAGTGTTTAATCAAATGCCACATGGTGTAATTGGCTCTTGTAATGCCAGATGAGCACACACCAAAACATGTTGATCTTTCATTTTCAATGTAAATAAAAAGGAATGAAAAAATAAATAAAACTAATATTAGTTTAGTCACCACTAAATAAACAGGCAGCCTGGCAACCTGAGAGGAGTTCATTACTTTGATCAACAGTAGAAAATGTTTGGCGCTTAGAGTCGGTCAAGTCAAATTATCAAGTTACCAACTTTTAAAATTGGCACGTTTTAAAGATATATGTACACTACAGCACTGTTGCATACATGTTCAGTATGGGCGGCACAAATCTTTGGCTGTTCAGTCCTGAAATATTCTCCTCTCTATACAGCATGTAATGCTGTATAGCGAGGACGAGGAGGTGGAAACTTTACACCTCACTTGTTCTTTCGCTATCTTTACTTCTTAAGAGTTGGGTCATATCACGGCATGTGACATATCTCTGGCTTTACTCGTATCTTCTGAGTTGAAAGCGAGATTTTAGATAGCAAAAGCCTCCTCTTGTTCAAGAATGTGCTACCTAAAAGAAAAAAGAAGTGACCACCCGTCTTCTAAACGTTCTCTGCGGAGCCTCCAATGTTGATGTTCTTCACCATATAATAATCATATCTCAAGTTGCATTAAGCCCCTGTGAAATAGCTCGGATACATTATCATGTGTGCAGCGCTCTGTAACTGAATACAAGTGTTTCTTGTTAGTTTAATGTTTAAATGAGCCCGTGTCTGCATTGAACATGTGTTTCAATTTATGCTTGGTGAGGTTTTCTTGATTTATGCTGCTTTGCACCCACACTTTGCAATGTCATCGTCCCACACCAAAAAAAAGGAAAATCAAGTCAAGTTGTGTGCTTTTCATGAACACTTTTGATGAAGCGTGTCCAAGCTTATGAGAATTTACTGTGCGATTCGCTATTTTAGTGACTTGTTTGGCAGGCGACTGTGAAGGTGAAGAATGATTATATGAGTACGGTATGAGTGGTTAAATATACCCATCTATTACAGCTAAATTGGCAATCTTTTTAAAACCCAACTCATCTAAGTAGGGGAATAAAAATTGGACCGAACCAAACCCCGGTGAGGGTGAGGGGTCACGGCTGCGACAGATGTTGGCAGGAGTCACATCTGGTTGGTATAGCGTACAAAATGGAGCTAATGGGGTGAGAGGGTGAGGGTTTGAGGCTGGCAGATGTCAGCGGAGGCCGCGCCTGTTATTGACATAGCTGCCATTTTAGGTCTTCTTTTCATCCGTCAGCCGGAATTGACCGAGGATCCCCACTGCTTTGTAATCTGACCCAGATGATGGATCTCCTGCTGCAGCTACAGGGAATGTGCGGGCATGCGCACACGGACACGTGTAAAGGAAACACTTGAACAAACACACATCTCTCTCCTTGGACACATGCACAAACACACACATTAGCGCTGAGCTCGGTTGCCGCTGTCATCTGCCATTTGGATCCGTATCAGTTCCCTCCCCAAATCTGCCCACATATTATTTTACTCGACCTCAGCCGGCAGAAGAGATTTGGTCCCGGGCTGCAAATGGGATCCTGACATGCAAAAGTCATGTTGGATTAAATCCACAGGCCGGGCGAGACCTTTTTACAGCCTAACTTTCGATGCTGACACAACCCACCCACTGTCGCTGATGATTTATGAGGGATGTAACGCGTATTCATCACCTCCCATGAAATAGCAGAGCGTTATGTAATGTGTGCAGCACATTTTTGAATATCAAAAATGGGCATATTCCCGCATTGAACATGTGTTTCGATTTATAGCATGTGACGTTTTCTTGATTTATCTTGCCTGGCACACAGACCTTTCCAGTTGTACCTTGTGTGGTAAATCAAACACACCTTGAGTAATTCAAGTGACCCAGGTCAGCTACTATTGTGTCTCATATCCTCCGGTTTATAGCTCCACAGTCCGTGCATGAAGGAGGGAGGGTAAACAGAGCAGGAGGGAGGGATGCAGCAGTGGCGGACTCATGACTTGTCACATTCCAGTGGAGGTCTCTGCTGGTCCCAGTATGGGAGATTAGAGAGAGACATGAGGAGGGCCGGCTGAGGTGAGAGCTGATCCCGACCACAGATAGCACCTCCGGGGGCAGTTTCACTACCTACGATGGTGGTCTGTTGGGAAGCCTCCCTCAAGGTTGTCTGTCCCTAAATCATCAGTGTTCATTGAGCCCGTCGTCATCAAAAAAAGAAAAAAGGGTGAGGGATTGAAGAAATAAATCAGCATTGTGAGTGTTTCATTAAAGCAGCGCTAATGAATATTTTTATATGGACGTTGGTTCAAATGACTGTGTGTTTTTGTGGAAGGAGTCACTCGTAAAGAAGAACCCACAGAAAATTATCACCTATTTTTTGGGGGTTATATGGTGACAGCTTTGCTGTTTTGTGTCACTCTCACCCAGCTCTTGAATTAAACTGCGGCTTTTGGGCGGGTCTCTTTTCTCGTCGTGGGTCTTAAAAACAACCTACAAACAAAAACAGCAACATACAAAAAAAATGACAAAGTATAGCTCAAATATAACATTGTATTCATATATAGTTAAGCTTCTTCCATGTTAAGATCAGGCATCCAGTTTCAACTCATCTGTCAGATCCATGGACGACTGTAAAAGGAGAGCAAGAGCGAGAGGCTGCGTCCGAAATTATTGAACAAGCTAATTAGTAAGCTAATACAGTAGGCGAGATTTTTTTTTGCAATGACGGAAATGACTGAAACCTTAATATGAAACCGATAGTTTATGAATCGCGTACTATTTCCACTATTACATCACTGATGCATTAGTTTAAGGCAATTTTGATACTCACATGAGGTTAGCACAGGTTACGTTTATGTGACTTTAAGCTAAAGTAAATGTATTGATATTTTTACATTTTGTAGTTTTATTTAATTTCCTGTATAAATCTGTGAATGAGAGTTTGTCGAGGTGTGCAGCTTGTGGCGTTAGTGTGAACCGTTGTCCACGTTGGCGCATGAGGAGCATTTTGACACCGTTCGTAGTGCATTTATGCAAGAGAGACCCTATGAACCTTGTAATAAAGTGCTGAAGGACAGTCCTGGGAAGTGTGGTAGAATCCACATCAGAGTTAAATCATCCTAGGAGTAGGAGTGGACAAGCATAATCTTCAATACACATCAATTCCAACAAAAAGTTATTGAACAATCGATCAAACAACATTTCCAGCGAAGCATGGATTTCCCCATATCTTGAAAATCAGCAATGGGGAGAAAATGTGGCTTTAATTTGTGTAAACATCAGAAACTGTCAAACATGATAAATAAACCTTGATATGTTTAGATTTGTCTCAACACTGGCAAGGCTTCAATTTTGATACTAACACAGACATGTTTCGCCCCGGGAGCTTCAGTCCGAATCCCACTGATACAATTTATTTTCAAATTTGGTCTGCAGCTTCTTCTCTCCTTCAGCTGTTCCATTGACCATTTGAGCGAGTCAACGCAAAACAAATCCTCTCCATCCTCTGGATTTTCTTCGTACTAAGCAGGTGATAAGGAGCTGAAGAAAATGTGTTATTGAGCGTGAACAACTGACTGGTTTTCAGGAGAGAAGGTTATTATCTATTTCCAAGGAAAAGAAGAAAGAGGGAGTGTGTTTGGTTTCAAGCACCTCTGAATTGTAGATCCTCTTGTCTGATTGTAATCATCATTGCCTCCATTTTGCGCCACTTCAAGTCTGTAAGTTAGTTTGAGTTATGGATGCTGACAGATGTGGTGAGAGCAGATAAGGACGGCGAGATAAGGGGAGGCAAGGATGAGGACAAGGCAGTTGAGACCAGAGGAGACATTGTGTGCAGGCAAATACCCTGAATGTCTTTCTCTCTAATTTCATACCTGCAGACAGGTGCTTGGCAGGGCACACCATGCATGTGAGAGGTGGAGGAGGCGGGCGGAGGGAGGGTGGGAATGAGGAAGACCTTCAGAGGGGATCAAAGAAGGTCACGCTATTCCTCCCGCTAACCCGCCCTCCCCTCCTCGCACTCTCCCTCCTCCACTGATCTGGAAACGATAGATTTCATTCCTGCTTTCACTCCTGAAGAGGGGAAGTGGTGTCGGATTACCAGGGTGGGGTCCGAGGATGTGATGTGGAACTAAGACCGAAATGCAGGATTTGTTTGAATCGTCACAAAATCAGAAGTGAGCAAAGTCAAGTCTGCAAACCAGGAGGAGAGTTCAGTTTTAATAAATAGTTTCTCAACTAGAACGAACACCAACATTTCTCAAAACTCAAAGATGTCTCTTCTTTTTTTTGCATAAAACTATATAAGGAAAAATCAGGGACATGTTTTCATTATCTTTGCTTGTGTCAATTTATTAAAAGATACAGGAAGAATATGTGAAAGGAAAGACATTGCTCCATTTAGGGGAAGTTCGGTCAATCGGTCAGTCCGCTTTGGTAAAATATAAAATATCTCAACAACTATTTGATGGATTGCAATGAAATTTTGCACAGATGTTCACGTTCCCCTCAGGATAATAACTTTGGTGATCCCTCGACTTTTCATCTCATGTTCAAACCTTTGGTTTATGACCAAATTCTTGCATCAACGAATGGCATTCGCATCAACCTCAGCTGTGCTTTGTGTTTAGCAAATGTTAGCGTACAAACACACAAAACTAAGATGGCTAACATGGTACACATTATGTTAAACATCAGCATGTTATCATTACCATTGTAAACATGCTGATGATACCATTCAGAAAAGCTTCAGTATGGCCCCAGACTCCTATTCTTGTCCATTCACTGCTTGATTTCTTTAAACTTGTGTCCTCAAAAGCCATCTGTATCTGCTTATTTAAAGGGTTTTCGTTGAGTTTGTCCTTCTGAATGAACTACTTTAGCATAGATGGTGTCAGATAGTGATCAGATTGTAAAACCGTATCGCACACATTTGGGATTTGGGGCTATAAAAACAAAATTGAGAAGCATTTATGTTTATTTAACATTCATCCAATGTAACGTATTGATTAGCATTCATCATTAGTGTGAAGGGTTAGGGTTGCACTTTCAATTATCTCCCAAAGTTTCCACTTTACCTCTTTTTAGGATTACCTGAGAGTAATTCAACAAGTGTGTCTTCTGCTTTGTCCACTAACTCTGTTTTCTCCAAATTAGTTCTTTCTACTCCGAACTCGATTGTTCCAGCTTTCCTACTGCGCAATGTTACTTCACTATAACAATAAGCATCCTATTTCAAGGCGCCTTTGCCGTATTCAATTTATGCAGACGCCTCTGCACGGCCATAATTCCCATCTGTGGAGTATTTATAGAGCTGTTGGACGATGCATATTTATGACTGCAGTCCCTTTATGATTTCTCTACTGTAAAGGAATAACAGCCTGGCAAGTAGAGGTGCAGCCCCAGGCCATTATTTACTGTGGTGTTGTACCTTGGAGACGCGCAGCCATGATACGGGACAGGAGGCATGCAGGAATTAAATTACAGCAGAAATTTAGTGATCCTTCAAAAGAATGGGCTCCCTTGTTAGATAGGTTTACCTATGTTTCGGCAACAGAGTTCCCCCTTTGGAAATGTCTGCAGGAGTAAATGGCAAAAACAGGTCAGAGGGAGCAAGTGAAAAATTCCAAATTAAGTGTTGAGGTGGGTTGTGGGTGCAGCGTGCGGTTGACATGTTGGCTCCTGCGTTTCGGGGCTCAAAAAAGGCCTTCGGTTAGAGAGGCAACGGCTGATGTCTAATTACCTGTTGAAATGTGGTTTGGATTGAAGCAGCTCTTGCGACAGAATGTCTTTCTTCTTGATGAGGAAATTATAGACTACAGCGTGGGCTCACATTCTCTTTGGTTTGCATCTTGAGGTCTTCACCTGCTCCCATGCTTTTTCTATAAATTTGAATTATACACTGAGAGAAATTCCCCTCCATCAGAAGTGATGTGGGTTTATTTATCTCTGCTGCCTGGGGGAGGTTTCTGAACCTCAAATTCACACATGAGATATGAGTGTCCAATAATTTGATTTGCGTTTTGATAATAACACCCAGTAATAGAAATAGATCACAAAAGCAGACTGACTGCAAAGATAATCATGTTTTATCATCTGCTGTGTGTTTGCAGGGCTGAGTTATGGTGATATTTTGTGCAGGGTCGTGTTGAGGAGTAAACCAGTGATGTGAGATCAAACATCAATGGTGTGTGTGTGTGTGTGTGTGTGTGTGTGTGTGTGTGTGTGTGTGTGTGTGTGTGTGTGTGTGTGTGTGTGTGTGTGTGTGTGTGTGTGTGTGTGTGTGTGGAGGCAAAGGGGGCAGATAAAGGGCAGCGGGAATTATCAGGCTGCCCTTGATAACGCACAGGTGGCTGATCTTGGGGCTTAGGGTCTGACGCTGTTCCTCAATCCACCACTTCCTACTCTGTACACACACACACACACACACACACACACACACACACACACACATACAGCTAAAAAAACACAACTCCTGTCCGGGGAGTTGCAATATCATGGCAGAGCTCAGGTTACTGTCCGGGTGCTCCGCTCTGCTCTGGGTTGTGGAGAGTTAAGAATGGGATGAAATAGATAGTCAATGTAATATTCGGCCAGTTCGTGCAGAGGTGAGGGGTTATTGATGGAGGCTTTGTTGTTTGAGCGATACGTCGGACTGCCTCAGGATCCCCGTTTGATTTACAATTTAACGGCCTGTTGCTGGAGGAATGAACAAAACCATTACAGAAGAAAAAGTGGAGAAAAAAAAGAATTTTATTGCACAAACAAAATAAGCAATCACTCTCTCCACCTCGCTGCTGCACATTTTTAAGTGACGACAATTCATCTTCAATTTCACACCAGAGTTTTCCTATGTTAGACCCCCATAAAGTGCTGGGGCGGACTAAAACGCTCCATGGTTGCTGTTGGTGTTAGCGGTGGGGGCTAGAGGGAAGGGGGTTGACATTTATGGATGAGGTTTTCCACCATCTCTACTATCAGGTTTTAAGAGCTGTTGCTAGCAAGGAGCCCCTCTGCGTGCAGCGTCGAGGGCTGCAGCGCGGGGACTCAGCTGACAGGGTCTGGGGTGGCTGCACTGTATTCACAGAGGCTTTGTAAACCGCGGCTGTGATGTGCACATCCATCACGGCCCGGCGGCATGCTGGGTTTCAGGATGGGGGTGCATTCGTTAGAGTGACTCGGCCAGGAGAAAGCAGGGAGGGGGGGCTGGGGTCAAGATTAGGGTGTTGGGGTAGAGTGGACGGTGTAGATGTAGGTGGGGTGTGGGCTGGTTGAAGATAAGGAGATTTGTGCAGGGTTTTAAGGGGATAAAGCTCCATGGCAGCGGTCTAGCCGCTCAAGAAATCTCACTTGTTCTTTTACAAGTCTTTGGGTTATTACAAGGGGATTTGGGGAATAAAGGGTTTCTGTGGAATTTCATTAACAAAACAACTTTCAAGGGGAGACTTAATTAGGAAAACACTTCGGGACTTTTAGGTAACAAGAACATGACCCATTAAGCTGAATGCCATTTAGCTGCATTTCTTCACCATTTATATATCGTACAATTTGGGTTGTATCCCTTTCGGTTGGTTTTAACTTGGCACTACTCTTTCTCTTTCAAGAGAAGTTGCCTGAGACCGCTGTTTGTTTATTTTTTTGACAGATGCACCTGCACGTTGGTGACGGATGAATTAGCAGTAAACTTTTCACATCATTTCTTGTCCCACTTGCTACCAAATGTGACCTTTTCACGCTCAACTAGTGACTCTCTCTTCACAGCTGTGCACACCACCTGCTCAAAGTCAAAGTGTTTGAAGGAACTTCAGTAGAACGAGAAGAACGTTCTCAGAGGGTTTGGCGGGTCATCCAGAGAGTAAACAGGACATTGTTCTTGTAAAGAGATGTTGATGTGTTGGACATGGCGGCAGAAATCTCAGAAATGGATTTCTCAAAATAAGACAATCTCCAAGGCAATTTTTTTATTTTTATTTGGGTGAACCAACCCTTTAAACACATGAAAACACAATTTTCATGTATTGACAACAATGGAAAAAGTATTGTTTTGTGTGGCTGCTTCCCTCCAGCGCCCTATAATCTGGGCTAACAAGGGTGTCTGGTGTTGGGGGGGGACAGGCGGGGGGGACACGGGCGAGTGATGCTGACAAGGAACATCAAAGCAAAAAGGGGGGAGGAGACGAGGGGCGAGGGGAGACAGAGATTAGGTTGAGGGAGGAGAATGAGAGAAAGTATAGGTCAGGAGCAGGGCTGCATGGAAAGCATGACAAGAAAACAACAAGTCTGAGATAATTATCTTGTTTTCAGACCTTATCAGACCTCTGGCATGTCAACGTTACTGTCTGCACGATGGGAATCTTCGTGAACGCAAGGCATCGTTGCATTTGGCATAAATACAGCCAAATAAAATATTGAAACCTAACAGCGATCCAGGCTGATAAAGAGAGGCCCTTTTAATCCCCAGGGCCGATGGCTTTATCACAAATTCCATCTGAGAGCCGGTGGTAGTCCAGAGGGTCAGTCACAGAGACACTTTGGCTATTTCTGCTGCAGCCAAACCCTCCAATCACACATAATGATTTCCATTTGCTAGCTGCAGGCAGAGGGAGCATTTCTGAACCCCAAATAACTTAAACCCTCAATTCAATGATAACTGGTCTCAAACTTTATTTCTTTGTTGTTGTTGCTCTAAACAATTAATTAAATGTTTGTAGTCGAGTTACAACCCAGAAATCTAATAATATAGTTGTTTTAGCAACGAGAGAAGATTTTGCACCACAAATAAGATTATCGGAAATGCATGAGACTTCAAATTTCAGCAGCCACAAATGGAGGAGGAGGAGGAGGAGGAGGAGGAAGAAAGAAAGAAAGAAAGAAAGAAAGAAAGAAAGAAAGAAAGAAAGAGACTAGAGTACATGAATGGAAGAAGATGAGGAAGAGTAGAGACGATGGGAGGACAAAGAGGAAGAGGAGAGAACAGGATCGAGAGAGGAGAAGGAAGAACGGAAAAGAGAGATGAGGAGGTGAGAGGGTGCGAGGAGGACACAGAGGAAGAAAAGGAAATCAAATGAAGTGGAGAGGAGAGGAGAGTGAAAGAAGAGGATGAGGAGGAAGAGGAGGAAATGGGGAGTGCTGGATGTAAATCCCATTGAGACCTTTCGGTTTCACACCCCACTGCAGCTGAAACCAAACGTCCACAGCCGAACATCTGTTGTGTTTGGCCGTGGCTGCCGTCCTTCCTCTCCTCCTCTCTTCTCCTCTTCAGCCGACCTCTCTGACAAACCACTTGGCTCTCGCACCCACGGAACTGTTTTATCCATCTCTTGCATATAGTAAATCCTTGACCTGGGTGGAGGAGGAAGAGGAGGAAGAGGAGGCCTAGGGGGGCCTGAACACAAAGAAGAGGTTAGAAGGATACAAGCTTCTCTGAGAAGACGCTGCCCTGCGGAAACGAGAGCATTGGCTCGACAGAAAGTCGTCCAAACACAACAGCGTCTGGCTGTAATATGTGGTTATTATGGATCATAGCTTTGCTGATTCAGTGATGAGCTCATGCTCCTCTGGCAGGAGATTATCTTCCAGTTGTCCTAAACAGCATCTCAAATTCTTGTTTTTATGGACACATGAAGCGCAGAAAAAATGAACTTTGTGTCCAGAGAAAACACTTTTTTAAAGCGCGTTTAAATAGGGCTTTTATGAACATACTTTCCTTGTGGGATGTTAAATGACTGCGGTTGGCTTAATTGACTGACTGCTAAGACGGGTCTGATCTGCACCAAGAATTCAAACATTTCTACAATGTTTTAAGATCCGTGCTGCATTCTTGTTCAACTTTTTGAAAGCTGTGGTGAAGAAATGGTAAAACCAAAAATTTGCTAAGCACTGAGAAAAACATAAAGAAAATGAAGTTAATATTTTCTAAATAAAGATCCTGTGTTGTGTGGAAGCACCCAACATGTGGGATACTGTAGTAAAAGTTTATCAAGTCAAAAATATAAATGTGCACATCAATAAATAGTGAGCCTTATTCGTTAAATATTCGTTAAATATAAGTGGAAAAAAACTATTATAAAGCTTTACCATCTCCTTTACCACAAATACATTAAACTGAATTTGCGCTATAGTTTATTGTTCACTTTTATTAGTCAGTTTCCGTTTTTACTCTAAACTATACATTTAAATATTATATGTATACATCTCCAGTTGTTTATTATCTTTACCCTGACTTAAAGCACTGGTAAACAAACTGAGCAAGATAAAGCTAGAACTTTGAATTTCACATACACTATATTTCTATCCATTAAACTAAGTTCAATTAAATAATCTTCAAGTGTCTCTTGTCTTCAACAACAACAGCTGCCACATATATATTTTTTATTCTAATACTTCTACGTACTTTTACTTTTACTACTTTGAATTTAGGACTTTAGGCCTTCTATTGCCTACTTTCACTCAAGTAAAACTAACTATATTAAATATATGTAAAGTTGTCTGACAATCTTCTCCATTTGGTCAGTTCTTGTTTAGTTTTGTTGCATCAGGTTGTGCTTAATACAGATTATGTCACTTTGGTTGCTAGTTCCTTCTCTGTTTGTGTTTGTGTCACATATATTCACGTTTTCTTCTTTTCTCTGTGTGCTATGGACCATATGGTCAAAGGAGCTTACCGTCTCCTGTCTCCAGCACCTTGCATATCAGCTTCACAGTCGCTGTTCGTCTCATCCCCCTTTGCTGCTGCTGCCGCAGTCCTGGCAGGCATGTGGTCCAATAATAGCCCGGCCAGGTAGCTCAGCCATGTGGAATTTGACATTATGTCCCAGGGCACGTCGGGCCCCCGATGGGAGAGTGTGAGTGGACGGGAGACAGCCGTGTCAGAGTTTTCCGGAGTGAGTTACACAGTCTTTGGTGCATTTGATCAAGAGTATCTGCAGATAGTTTAGAGGATTGGGCTGGCATTGTGACATATATAAATCATTATCTAAAAAACGCCTTTAGTTATCCTAAACTAGCCTGTCATGAAGCAGTAAATCAGAAGGAAGAAGAAAAAAACAAAACACAAAATATTAATCTAAATCTGAAATGGAATCAGAGAAAGTGGAATAGGATTATTTTAATAACTTTGAAGCTACTTAAAATGTACTGTATGTAAACTGTATGAATTCATGTCCCATCAATGCACATCACTAACTCTGCTTCTTCCCCGGAGTCTTTGTGCTTTCTGGCCTCACAGGTTTCCATGGATTGTGGTTTTATCTGGACCCTGCCTGACACCGACTGCATTAATACTATTAGTTGCATTGCTATTACTATTTCCATTAATACTTTTATTATCATTTTTATTCTACTATATCCATTGCTGCTGTTATTGTTGGTGACTATTACTCATTACATGAATCATTTCTGTCATATGCATTGAATGTGTTGTGCCTCTGTTATGTTGTTCCCATGACTTCTAATGCACTTCTGTCCATCCTGATAGAGGATCCTCCTCTGTTGCTCTCCCTGAGGTTTCTTTCCTTTTTCTCCTCGTTAAAGTTTTTTTTGGGGGGGAGTTTTTCCTGTTCCAATGTGAGGGTCCCAGGACAGAGGATGTCGTAAGTGTACAGTTTGTTAAACCCTCTGAGGCAAATTTGCGATTTGTGATTTCGGGCTATATGAAATAAATTGAATTGAATTGAACTTAAAATGGAAAATCTAAGGAAATAGTTTACTTAATAAAACCGTAACAGCCAGCTGCAGTTTATCTGTTGTCCAGAACTAAGTATATTTACTCATGCTTAATACTTAATTCAACATTGCACTTGTTACTTCATTACTTATACAAAATAGTAAAACATTTTATCCACCTCAAACAACTACAGCAGTAAAATGCAATCAATTCATATTATAGAGGAGCCTATTCTGCATTAAATGTTTTTACTTGTAATATTTTAAGTACATTTTTCTGGTTATACTTACACAATTATATATTTGCAGGACTTTTATTTGTAAATGTATTTTTATATTGTGGTTTACTACTACTTGTATCCCTCACAGACAAACCTTTCCTCTAATAAAGTCCAATGGCATGTAAACATTAAGCAGTGAACCTACACCCATATACGCAGATAGCACACATAGTGTACACACATAAAGCATTTACACTCGACATACTTCAGCCTCCTACACTTCTCCTCAATCGCCCTCCCATCTCTCCTCATCTCTCTCCAAGGGCCGGTGGCTGCAGAGGTGGGGGCAGAGTGATTCACGAGCGGGGCGGAAGGAATGTGTATGAGCACCACATGTCTTTTCTGTTGCGTGCTTCACACACACACACGCACACGCACGGCGACAGGTGCGGCGTTGCAGGAGAGTACGTGGCACTGAAGGAGGGCCTTGTTATCGTTGGCACCAGCCTCTCAGCTGTGCCCTGTGGTCACAGGCTGATGTATGGGCTGCCGTATGGGAGCCGACGTGCCATGACATTCAGTCATTATAGAGTAACGGTGCAGGAGCGAGCACAGGAACAAAACTCTGCTCCGTCACCGTATTCATAATATTCAATCTGATAGTTATCCAACGTGGACATGATTTTATTTTCTCTCTCTCCATGAATAAGATGTTTGAGCTTTCTGCTTCCTCCCATAACGTGGATTATCTCAAGAAACAAGGGACACTGTTTCTGGACATGTTGCTGCTCAATAAAGTTTCTATTGCTGCGAGCACCACAATTCGCTGTCGGGACTATATTTTTCAGTAAGAAAACTAGCGATTCACAGCGACGTCTGGGCATGCTCCAAAATAAGGGGGTCATTATTTAGAAAGAGATGTTGATGATAAAATGTTATCATCAACAGAATAAATCATTCTTTTACTATTTTATCGAACGGAGCAACGACAACAATCCCCAAGGGGAAAAACTGAAAGTTCATTCTTGACCTTGGAGACAATCATATTGCACAGTCTTCCTCAACAGAATGAGCCAACAGGTTGAAGCTAACTTGGAAAAAAAAGTCCTTAAAGTGCTGAGAAAAAAAAAGGAAATCTGGATTTAAATCAAATTACTTAATCTGCTGAGGAAGATTGTGTTATACTATCAAAAGCATCAGCATGTTTGGTTATACGTCCCCATACACCACTAGACTCAAGTGACTATATGCGTTCTTGTAATTTGCGTAAATCAACACTTTAAATTCAAAGACATCACCAAGAGTTGAGACGGTGTAAATATTAATATTTCAGTCATGGAGTTGACAGCTGTGGCCCCATTTGGTAATCACAGTAACATATCACTTGTCGTTGGGGTGGAAAAAAAAGGTTGTGTGCAGAGGAAAAGGTTTTACCTTCACATTCAAACATTTAAAAAGAATCTAATTGGTTATGAAAAGGTTTAATAAACCCGGGAGTTAAAGCATTTAGGCAACCTTCAGGGACGACCAGCTTTAACTGAAGGTACCTAATAAAACTCTTCAAAATGAGGTCATGTGGAGGTTAGAAATGTTTAAGTGGTGATGATGTGAAGCCCACTTTCCAGGATGACGTATGTGTTCATATTTCTCTGTCCGTCCTTCGTTCGTGCTCTCTGGGGGACCAGGAGGTTTAGCTGGACAGCGACTGGCAAATGAGCCAGCTTGTCAGAGACTCGAGACAGCTGCCTCCTGCGAGAGCGGCGGTGTTAATAGATCCAAAGAAAATGGTTCACGCTTTAATTAATATCACCTGGAGATATGAGGGTAGTTTACATTCGTGTCCATGTGTTTGTAGCATGTGAAACTGGGTCGGGTTGGTGATTGTTGGGAGTCCTATCCACCTCCTCTCGTAGTTCCAGTTGTTGTGTGTGTGTGAGCATGTTGTACTCATCTTGTGGGGACATAAATCTGTACACTGTCACATTTTGGGAACCCGCCTTTTCGGGGGACAGCATGGTGATAAACTGCACATGTCAACCATTACATTTTAATGTGAAGACTATGTTTAAGGCTAGGGTTAGGCTGCTAGCAGTTATGGTTAGGGTACGTACGTCTCCAGGAAATGAATGTAAGTCAATGTGATGTCCCCAAAAGTCATGAAAACACAACTGTGTGTGTGCGTATCCTCAAAAAGACCCTGAACCCCTGTATTTGCGCCAGTGTGCGTGTGTTTTTGTGTTTGGTTTCAGCACGTGAAAACATTTATGTGTAACCAGAAGAATGCAGCTGTGCCTCATTCAGAGGTCTGCCTTTCCGTCCGTGTGTGTGTGTGTGTGTGTGTGTGTGTGTGTGTGTGTGTGTGTGTGTGTGTGTGTGTGTGATTTTATGGTTTCTGGTGAGGATGGTACTGAACCAGTAGCACTTCAACTTCTCTGCAGGCATTATGAGTGTATCTAAGCAATGATATATGATTAATTAATTTAGACGGATACTCATGCACAGCTTTTTCGTGTTCCTAGCAAACCAGTTAACTTTTATTCTTACTTTTCTTTTATTTATATGTTATTCTTGTCAAGCACTTGCCAATTGTGTTCTATGAGAGGTGATTTACTAAATAAAATTGTATTATTGTCTCTCCTGCATTACCATATCTTAACATTTGAGTTGAAAATTGTTTTTGTCGTCCAGTGTCACCAGTGTATTAAACCACTTGAACTGGTCTTATTCAATACTGTATGTAAAATAAAATTGACCTGGATTTTGAGGTGTGCTGCGATATCATTTGAGCAGATGCCTGGCAGCCAAACGCTGGTATTTTTTGGCAGCATGATATGAAAACAGATGCATTCACACCACCCAGTGTTACATTCACATTCATGTTGACTTCAGGGAAATACATGGAAGGTTGTGTCTATCTGACAAACTCATCAGCCACGTATCACACATGAAAGCGTGAAAACAGGTTCTGCAGTGTCGAAAACTTGTGTTTCACAGTTGTGGTTTTCTTTATCAGACTATTATTTCAAAACTATTAAGTACTTTATAATAGACTCCATCAAAGGAGTTTTACCTCTGGGAAAATTTCCCAGGACAGGTACTGCACAGTTTCAAGTGCCGTGCAACATTAGGGACCAAACTCTGAGTCTATGCATTCCTGGGCCTGTGTGCTGGTCGCTGGTTGCTGTCTTCAGCTGCGGGGCTGCTATAGCTGGTTGAAGAATGAACCAATAATGTCCTGGCTACATGATGAATGGACCAATAGAGGATGATGAATAACAGCCAAGAGGCCGTTGAGGCCCGAAACATGAATGTAGCAGCAAGATGTTAAAATCAAGAGAAGGAGAGGGAGAAAAACATAAAGCAAGATAGAGGAGACAGGTACAGGGAGAGAGAGTGTGCACAGTGATAAGTGATGGGGAAAGGAGTAAGAGAGGGGAAGAGCAATGTGACAAAGTGTTACCAAGGGGAGGAGAGCTGACAGAGGAAAGGAGGATTTATGAGTGGACAGAGAAAGGAGAAAGAAACCGACGGAAATAAATAAATAAAGAAACAAGATAAGCATAGATTAGAGGCCCAGCTGAACGTCAAGCTAAATGCTAACATCATGCTCACAATGGCAACGCTACCACGCTGATGTTTGACGTGTTCACCTTCTTAGTTTAGTGTGTTATCATGCTAACAATGACTAATTAGCCATACACCCAGTGTGCAGCTGAGGCTGATGGGAATGTCACTGTTGTGACAATATATAAAGCAACATATTAAAACATTTTTTTTAACTGGATGGTGATGATAGATGAAAAGTGAAGGGTTTACAAGAGAATTCCTCCTGATGGGGTCAAGGATGTGTGTCCTACTTTTTACTGCAATCCATCATCGGTGAGACATTTTACTGAAAACCACAAATGTCGACATCACGGTGGGGCAAGATGAAAAGTCAGGGGATCTGAGAAAGATTCCTTCTCTGAGTGCAGATTGTCTGAACAACATTTCAAAGTCATCCAGTATAGTTGTTGAAATTGTTGAGATATTTCAAATGGTGGACTGACCAACATTGCAATCAATAGTTCAGGAAGTATTCAGACCAAAAACACCCACACTGAGGAGATGAATGGGTAAAAGAAACACTATAGTCTTTCACCTGGGAGGCCACTGTTCGTGTGCCATGTGAAATGAGAACTCAGTATTCATTTATTTGTCACTTTTTATTTGAACCCAAACCAAGATCTTTTCCGTAACCTAATTAAGTTGTTTGCTTTGAAGAGGGAAGTTTACTTTGAAAAGACTGTATGTAACAAGTGGAAACTGACACATGACTTTTGAAGGAAAACGCATGAAATTTCTTTTTTGTAAGATATCATACGAATTGTTGTATGTGGATTTGTTGCATAGATTAAAAAAAAGAGGAAGAAAAACAGCAGAAAGGAGAGACTTATGACATCATGATGCATTGAGCACATCACTTGTGTTATTCATTGAAGTGTGTGCGGATATAAATCCATCTGTGATAACCACAAACGTGCTGCAAAGAATTGCATGAAATAAAACACATTTGCTTGGCAACCGTGCAAACAGATTATTAAAAACAAAAGGACTATTTTTTTTGTTCATCCAGGACCACAACCCTCTAAAAACAAACCAGTGAAAGGCAATGAAAAGGTGTGCGATAACTCCACAATAAACCCTCCTCTCGCTAGATGACATCAAAACAGTGGAATATTTTCCATTAGGGGGATATTTTCCGGTCTCTTGGAGACGTGTGCCCAGGTTTTCATGCGTATCAAAACTATCCCAACGCAGTTCTCGCTGGCAAGTCAGAACTCAGCCGCGGGGCGCGATTTCTCCCGCCAAAGCGACCGATACCAGAGAAAAGCTGCATGGTCCAAGTTCGAGCTCCCGCGGCAACTTGGCAGGTAGCTTGTAAGGCCGTCATGCGGGTTGGTCTCCGAGCGGCTCTGTCAACACAGCACAGCGCCTCACAACAAAGGAAGACTGATTAAGGGTTAGGGGGGCGTCGTCTGCACACCTGTTCATACTCTGATATCAAAAAGAATCTCTCGTTTCTATTCACAGGCTGCGCGCCGTAAACATCTTTCACAGTCTGCGAGAGGAATTGGGGGCAGTCGTGCACAGAGAGAACCGGAGGGATTGTTCGTACACGTAGCCGAGTGATCTTCCCGGTGTTTGAAGTCAGTTGATGATGGAGAACATGTGGGTCAGTTTCCAGCTCCTGGAGTAAGTCCTACCTTCAAACAGAATATCTAAGTGTACAAAGAGAGACAGAGAAGAAGAAAGAGGAAGGAAGTTAATTATAACAAAAAACAGATGACATTACAATTAAAAATGAATGAGGAGGTAAACAGATGGTAATGGTATAGCAATCTTGTTCATATCCGTTCGCCCGGCCCAGACGGTGTTGCATCTTTTACCAGATGAAGGTACGTTTACTGAGCTGCTTCTCAGCACTTTTTATATTGTAGCAGAGATACTGATCCGCTGATCCAACAAGTGTAGATTGAGCCTTCAGTCTTGATGTGAGATGCTCATAAACCCAATGTAACACTGAGTCCAAGAGTTTTAAAAGTGAATACTGGTGTTATTGACACCATCAGCTAATCTGCGTTTAATAGAAACGTTGCTCTATTCAATTAAAATGTACAATGCATTACAGTACTTGGATATTTTAGTCTGACTAGTGCCAGTTATTTAGCATTTCATTATATTTTCTAATTTTAATATCTTCTACATTATTTATATCGCATTTTCACAAAAGTATTGTTCCATCAACACTTGAGTTTACACAGTACAACTTTCTTTTTACGACCATGTTATAATACAAACGTTATGTCATGTGAACGCAAGGATGAACATTAATAAATGTACCCAACCTTTTCAAAGAAAGTGGGACCAAAAGCTAGAAAAGGCTGCTGAAGCACTTAAAGTGCAACGAGTGACATTTATTTTTTGGAAGATGATTAGCAAATTAAACGTAATATTACAGAAACAGAATCAAATATGGCGTCAGGGTCTCCAAGGAGAACAAATAACAAACAGAAGAAGCCACAATAACTAGATAATGTAAAAACTCCACTGACTCAAAGTAATCTCCCTGACACATCAGAACCAGAAATCAGAAGAAAAGGGGAAGCTAAATAAGTAGAAGAGAAACTATAAGGCTTCTTTAATAAGGTCACCCAGACAAATAAAGAGCTGTGTCAAGGTGCTGTCAAAGAAAACAGAGTTTCACCTGTTAAATGTGACAGTTGTGTGAAACAGCTCAGAGACGAGGAACATTGGTTCGTTGAGAAGATACTTGGCTGATTGTTGAATGAGATTCAGGTGTGAGGCACTGAGAAAGGGGCGTGGCAGATCCCATCCTAACTCACTACACTCAATCAGTACGGACTGCATACTGCCTACTACATTATAAAAAAGGATTTAACCGGCAGACTGCTCACACTGAAGGAACTTAATTCTTGGAAAACAATTGTAGCAAATTTCCAAACATGTGTTTTTTGGCTAAACTATTAGGAATAGATGGTTAATTTCTCACATGAAAACACAGTACAACGTATAAAGAGGGCATATTACATGGCTCTAAAATCTCACAAAATGTACAGTTGATACACTTGATAGAAGTAGACGTAATCACCGTTGGTTTGTGGATTGCGGTTTTGAAGCCGTCACCATCTTGTTTTTTTTTTCAACTAGAAATGACAAAGTACAGACGAATGCTGAATAAGACATTTTTAGGCAACCAAACTGTTACAATTAACTTTTATAAACTGAAAACACGCCGCGAAAGTATAAATGTTCTGAGACAAAAACACAAGTAACTCCCAGACTGGACAACGCAGCGGTAGCGACCTGTCAATCACATAGTAACCCCGCCCTAAAGCACACCCTGGTTTAGCTTCTATGTTACTCTAAATGGGACCATCCTTTCTTAAACGAACATCATGCTGTATTGAAGAATACCTGAAACTATCGTTTGATGAAATAAACTCATATTTGCAATCTCTACTGAGGTAATAAAACAAGTTGAGTCATTTTCTCATAAACGTCTAGACAATTGAACTTCTTTTTGCAACCAGATGAGTCTGATGGTCGGTAGAGAGAATGCAAGTTTAAAGCACTTCCGCATTGGCTTCACTTTTCAGACCCAGAGGTTGTCGCCTGCTCTCAAGGCACCTGGATGCAATGCATTGTGGGGCAGCTTAGTATGTGCAGTAAGCTCACATCTCATACTCAGTTAGTTCTGCTGTATACGTCTGTGAGTTTCTCGAGTACACAAAATCAGGATTATATGAAGTGTGACCACACAACATTTTCCTGTTTACGTCGCACTTTTTGAACACAGCCACAACAGAGAGACATCTCTCTTACAAAAAGAAACCGGAGGAAGAATCAGTGGACGTAACAGAGCGTCCGATGATTGACGCGTTATAACTGTAATGTATCATCTTGCAACAAAGGGCTTTGATATCTTCATGTACACTACGTGTATGCAGACACACCCGGGATCAAAGGAGAAGAGAAGAGGCAACATAGTACCATTAGTAGTGGAAAAAACACCACTATTATCCAGCTTCTCTCAGGGGTTGCGATGCTCCTGTCACTGTAATGAGATGAAAACAAATAGTAACTGTAGCCCAGTGTGTGTGTGTGTGAGCAGACATACTATATCCTTGTGTGTATCCGCAGTGCTGTGTTGTCTGGTATCGATGGCAGTCACTTAGAGAGTGTGAGTCAGTGTGTTTACTGTTTTCACAGATGGAGCTCTGACACTGTCTGGATAACTGAGATAAATGACTCGCACTCCGGCTCAGCAGATGGGAAAAACAACAGCCAGTCACACACACACACACACACACACACACACACACACACACACACACACACACACACACTGTATGTTAGAAATTAAGCACTTTATCAACTGATGTATTTTTGCTTCTATTCACAGCGGGCAAGGAAAGAGTATAGCTGCTCATTAGTGGGTAAACGTCAGCTGCTGATTGGATCAACGTGGCCGCTAATTCAAGCCAATCTAAGGAGAGCTCATCTGTAATCAATTAACAGCTGCATTTAGTTTCAGGGGATTTTAAGCATACGAGAGAAAATGTGAGGCAACGAGGTCTCCATGTAAGCTACAGCATGTAAGAGAGGTTTTGTGAAAATGTGTCACTGGCCGTCATCCATCGCGCCGTCTATAAATGACCCCCAAATCGTATTGTTGTTTAGTGGAGGCCACCGCAGCAGGTGTTACAATCTGCTGATGATGATCTGCAGCTCAATGTGTCCTCCTGCTCCTCGTCCACCGAGTGTCCTTGATACTCCTGACAAATACTGCCCCCGTGTGGACAAAAACACATCCGGCGCTCTGAGGGAAGCAGCAGGGGTCGACTGTCACACACACAGAAGTAACCCTGAAGCAGACCTTCAACCTACATGCAGTGGTGGATGAAGTAATCAGATCTTTTGCTTGAGTAAAAGTAGCACTTACTACTGAAAAATGACACGCTCCAACTACTTTCAGCACTTACACTTAAACTGATATTGGCTATATATATATATTGGCTCTGGCACTAAATTCCACTGCAGGTAAATTTATCGCCCAACCTTGTATTGACGTTTCATCAACTTTCAGAACTTCACTCTGCATTTACACCCAATATAATTATTAACTCACTCAGTTTTTACACTCAACCTTGACAATTTCAACAGACAACAAAAGATAAAAAGCAGCTTATTTCAGTTTCGTTGTTTTGTATTTTAACTGCCGTGACTGAAACTATTTTTAAATGAAAGTTTTCCGCAGCAAACAAATACATTCTGTCCTGATCCTCCCGTCACATGCTCACTTCTCTAAACGTTCGGCGTGTGCAGCATGCTCATCACTTCATTGAGTCACTGAGTCACACTCAAACAGCACAATATTTATACATAGGTCAAAGGACAGCACACACACCAGCACACACTCTTATCAAAACACATTTGAAATATAATTTATTGCACATTAAAGATCAACATAAAGTGGCACAATACCCATTTCAATCCTGTTACATCAGAAACAAAAAAAGACAAAAAGAACTCCTTCAAAAATGCTCATCTTCTTATTTATGATCCTTGTTTTTGACTTTAGAACAAAATAACCATGAAGTTGCAGGAATGCCAGACTGAAACTGCATAGATTCATAAAAAAAAGACACGTATTTAATATGGCACAAAAACTCCAATCAGACCTTGTTATTACTCATATTAGTCATGAGCCCATCAACTTCCACATTGTCCCAGTGACTTACAGGCGGTTCAATGCGTCAGAACAAAACAGGGGATTTCCAGTTCCTAAAGAGGAAAGCACTGATAAGATATACATGTATCTCAAGCCCAATTTTCAATTGTCATTTGCAGAAATAATAAGTCCAATAATAAAAAAGAAAACATTCCTTAAGCCCCATTTACAGTAGCATGTTATTAAAACATTTTGGGAGCAGGCGACACTGTAAAAACCTCAACGTGGAGATGCAATTAAAGAAACTATACAAAAACAAATTACATGATAGTCACAGTCATTTGTTTAAGATACTATTTACATCTTTGACCTCATTGTTCATGTCATATCACAACCCAGACCCATTTTTAACGGCAGAATCGTCCACATCATTGATTAAATTAGCCGTCATGATTCATAATCAGCGCAATAATAATTTAGTGGTTTTAGAGGGCACGGACCATCTCTTATTGCTGCATGGCTCATATTTTGTTAACTGGTTTCATCATGTTTGTTGACAACATTCTATAACTTTATATCTACTGTTGCTGCATTGACTAAGTCATAAACTAAACCACTGTGAAATGTGTGACACCCAACATAAATACCTGCCATCTGAAAGTGGCTTACATGATACAAAACCAACCCTAAGAGCTACAGTATGTACAGGATGACAGTGAGAACTGGCAGCCGTGGGTAAGATATATAGATATATAAAAAAAACTAATTATAGGTTGATGGCACAAATGTTCAAAAGTCTGTTTATGTTCCCGTCACCTCACCTGAACCGTGAGTAAAGTAAACATACACATGATGTACAGTACAGCATAAATACAAACCTAGCCAATGGTCAAGAGAAGAACGGCACAAAAGCATGCTAACTGGTTTTAAAATCAACTCTCATAGTAAAGTCATAAGCACAGTTTTTATTAGAGTTACCTGATCAAAGTGTTAGTTTCATTAGGGCCGCCCGGTTGCATATTTTTATGGTCACAACAGCTGTGAAGTGAACGAAAACCATTTGAATCCTTGACAGGTTTATCTGGAAAGTTTACTCACTGACGTGACATTTACTGGGGAAATGGTGCAGTTTTATTGAAAAATGTAAGTAAACAGTTGCCCGTTTAAGCACTAACCCCCCAATAAACCCCTTGATGAGAAAACATTATATACATGATAGCAGTAAAGAAATGTGATTTGTTTGGCACACTTTTACACTCTGGCGTCTTCCCATCTCGGATTGAGTTGAATATTAAACAGTAATATGATTGGTTGCCATATCAGCGTCTTAGTAGGTCACGTACATGTTTCATGAAAGTTACCCCATTTATGCCTCTGAGGAAGCCACCATAACAGTGATGATTATTGTCAATGCAACTGTCCAGTTAAATCAAGGTAAAGGTAAAACAACAAGCATTCAAACACTACCTGCATCAAAATCATTTTTAATTGTTGAGATTGGATCCAGCCGGCCGCTGTGGCTGTTTCAGCGCATGTCAAGAAATACAGCTAGAAAAGAGACGAAGGGCTAGACAAGAGAGAAAGGCTTCAAATTTAAACTCAATTGACCGAACTTTCAGTGTTACAGAACCTGCCTGTCGAGTACATCTACCTTGGCACTACCATGGAAACTTTTTGCCACTGAACAAAACCATAAACCACAGGACGCATATTGTCCAAGTAAACATAAATAAAGATGCAAAGTAGAGTTCCAGAGCTGGGTTATTTGGAAACACTTTGAAGAAGCAGCACTTGAGAAAACTGGAGGGAGATACTGAAAGTCAGACGGAAATAGAGAAAGAGAGGAGAGAGGCAGAAGGGAGATAAAAGGACGTTGAGAGAGACAGACTTTCCTTTGGCACCTGAGCCGCAGTGGCAGTGCTCTTCTGTGGGCGGAAAAAATGTACCAGACGAGGGTAAAGAGACATGACAGAAGAGGGAAAGAGGGAGGTTTCGCAAAACAGCTGATGCTTGGAATGTCCTCCCTTGACCTTCTCTCTTAGGCAAAAGGTTTATTCTTTTTTTTCTTTTTTTCTCGCTCCGTCTGTAGATCCTGATTTGGTTCCTACCACATCAGTCGCACCTCTCAAAAACACATGAAATCAGAGCCAGAGTCTGTGTTCTCCTTTACAGCCTTGAACCTCACGTCGGCAGGGAAACCTTAAGTAAACAGTGAGTGAGCTTGCAGAAAGCAGGTTCTTCGGGTTCTTCTGTAACAGTTTCTGTATGGCACATGATGGGACTTCTGCAGGTTTCTAGCTTGGTTTTTGTTTCCACAGAAGAATCTCAAGTTTCTCCCAGTTGAGTTTCACAGGCGCTCCTCTGAGGTCGGTTAGTGCAGGTCGTTCTGTGTTGAGGTTCTCGCCCCCGGGTTCGCTTCAGTGTGTGGTTCTATAGGTTCTCCCCAGGCTGATACTGGGGTTCCGTGGAGGTGAAGTAGTCCTCTAGGAAGCCCTGCAGGTACTCAAACGTAGGCCTCTCTTCTGGGTCCTTCCTCCAGCAGGAGAGCATGAGCTCGTGCAAAGAGATGGGGCACTCTGCGGGGCAGGGCATCCTGTAGCCGCGCTCCACCTGGTCCAGCACCTCGCGGTTCACCATACCTGCCGGGAGAAGCCGTTAGAGTTGGGGAACAGACAGACCTTCTTCGTCAAAATAATAAGCTGTCATTTTAATAAAATAAACCTGTCAAATTAAATACATTTGCAAAACACCAACTGTGTTTTTTCCAGGATTATATTTATCATTTAAATTCCTGAAATAGTTTTTTCCATTATATGGCCTGTAAATAATGATTATCCGAATGATGAATTATTCTCATTATTCTTGCTTGTTCAGAAAAATGTTAGAAAATAGTGAAAGATTTCCATTACAATATCGCAGAGGACAAGATGACGTCTTCACATAGCTATAGCTGGCATAAACTTAACATAAAAAACTGACAAATCAATAAATTGACTAATTATTTCAGCTCCGATCATCCAGCATGGTTGCTGCTAAGAACATCTCGTTAAAGAAGCGCTTGTTTGGATGGAGAATTGTTCAGGCGAGTCTTTACCTGGATAGGGGACTCTGCCTTTAGTTGCCAGCTCCGTGAGCAGCACACCGAAGGACCAGACGTCTGACTTGATGGTGAAACGACCGTACAGAGCTGCCTCTGGTGCCGTCCATTTGATTGGGAACTTGGCTCCTGAGGAATCATGGGGAATAAAAGAAAAAGAAAAAACAGTTACGCATGGTAACATTTTAAATGTTGTAGATGAAATACAGTAGGTTGTAGAACAAGCATTCCCAATTCTTTTAATTACCGGCATCACTTTTCAGCAGGAAACAAATCTGTACTCACCCTGTCTCGCAGTGTACTCGTTGTCTTCAATGAGTCTTGCCAGACCAAAGTCAGCTACTTTACACACCAGGTTGTCTCCCACCAGGATGTTGGCAGCTCGTAGGTCTCTGTGGACGTAGTTCATCCTCTCCACGTAGGCCATGCCTGATGCAATCTGGAGGAGGTGACGCAGAGAGGACAGGGATTTTAGTATAAATACAAATATTGTGTAGGTTTTTTTTTGCTTCCGTGTGGCTGATCCAAAACGTATTTTACCTGAGCAGACATGTCTACTAGCTGAGGCAGACGAAGCATCTTTCCTGCGTCTCCTTTTAGGAAGTCCAGTAAGCTGCCTGTGAGTACAAGATAACAACTAGTTGTTCATTATTTGTGTAAAACACAAGCCATCATCTCGATGCGTTTGTAAGCAGTAGTATATATGTAATGTTCGACATGTTTTGAGAAGTATAAACCAGCCTTCGGAAGCATTTCAGTTTTAGTATCAGATAAGGTTTGATCATCACATGTCACAGTCTGCATCCTGCATTACCTTGGCTCATGTATTCGGTCACAATGTAGATGGGTTCCTCCGACACAACAGCGTACAGCTGGACCAGCTTCTCGTGCCGGAGCTTCTTCATGACCTGTGCTTCCTGAAGAAAGGCCTCTGGAGACATGGTGCCGGGCTTCAGGGTCTTAATGGCTACCCGTGTTGTACCGTTCCATGTGCCTGTCCATACAACAACATCACTGTATGACTTCTTTGATAAAGTGTTAGACTTAAAAGGAATAGTTTGACATTTTGGGAAAGACACTTATCCCCTTTCTTGCGGAGGGTTAGATGAGAAGATCAGTGCCACTCTTTATACAATTAGCAGCCTGTTAGCTCAGCCCACACATTGTAAAGCTCACTAATTAACACGTTACATCTCATTTGTTAACTCTGTACCAAAACTAAAGTGTAAAAACAAACACTGTGCCTTTTATTGTGAAGTTACGTACCAGACTGTGATCTCAGAGGAGCTGGAAGGTGAAAATGACTACCGTTGGAGCCAGGCTACTGTTTCTAGTATTTATGCTAAGCTAAGTAACTACTAAATGTAGCCTTAAATTGAACAGACAAACGTATCAATCATTTCACCTAACTCTCTGTCAGAAAGCAAAAAATATGTCTCTCAAAATGTCAAAACAGTCCTTCGATGAGAAATAAATTAGCTAGAACAGCTTTTACCAGGATGAACGTCATCATCGCACGTACAATGAGCAAATGCAATGCATAACCTGTCTATCTGCCATGGTGGGAGAGGAATTCAATCAAATTCCACTAAAAAGTAGTGGTGCGTCATCCTTACCCATCCAGACCTCTCCAAAGCAGCCCTGTCCCAGTTTAAGGTCGAGGCGGAGGGACTCTCGGGGGATCTCCCAGGCGTCCCTGGCCAGTCCCTGGGTCTGAGGTTTGGCCACAGGACACACGTCCGATAGAGCGTGGCACAGCCCATCAGAGTGCTCTGAACGAGGGAAGAGACGGGAGAATGAGCGGGGCAGTTCATGGGCAAACGGTGTTGTGGTTTACGGTCAGAGAGAGGATGTGAGGACTCACTGCGGTAGTGGAAGACTAGCTGCTGAAGGCTGCTGAACTGGGTGCGGGAGGTGATGTAGAAACCGCCGCTATCCAGCTTCCTGATCTTGTAATGTTTAACATTCAGGCCTTTGGTGTTGTCATAATCCAGCACTGACAGGCAATATGCCCCTGTGAACAAGACAAACAGAGACAGGTTAGAACAATACAGGCGTGTGTGTGTGTGTCTGTGTGTGTGTGACAGCTGCTCTGTGGAGTTTCCCCAGCAGCTGTGCTGGGCAAGTCCCTGAAGGCCCCTTCAAGGGCCCCAGAAATTCAACCAAGCCTTTCTGTCCTTGCCCAGGACCCACGTTTGATCTTTCAGAGTAAAATAGTGATCATTAATGACTCGTTTTGGGAAGTCACTTTTCAGAAAACAACTTATTGAGAGACAATTGCAGACCATTAAAACAGTAAATTGTTATTAGGTCAAAAAATGAGGCTAGACATACAATTTAAAAAAGACTGTACAAGTGTGACAGGAATCAAACGTGTTTTAAGAAGTGGTTCAAACCGCTGAACAGACTTAACAACAACCTAACCTCAACAGGGAGAGTACAAATTTAAATCAGTTCTCTTTGATCTGGTGTTCACTCTTCATCCCTCAGTCAGAAGGAAATCTAGTGCAGTAAAGACACACTTCCACAATAACTGAATTGGCAGTTTATGGATCCAAAGTGCCTGATCGTCACAATACTATTCCACCAGCTGAACCAGAGCTTAACATCTATTCTATAGACCAAAAACTGGTCAGACATTACTGGCTAAACTAAATATACAGACAGTGAACTAAATTATTTCCTATTTTTAATCAAAATGTGTGCACAATATAAGGCCTCCACACAACTACAACATCTAGCTAATTTTATATTAATAGCTCCACTTATAGGTCAGATCCCGGGCACACACATTGCTAACAAAAGCCGAGATATTGGTTTTCATCTCCCGTGATTTAAAGTGTCTTCTAACCTTAGAATGATGAGATGTATCACGACTAGTCAATACAGTACGAGCGCTATGCTTCTGCTCATCTGTGTCACACCATGAGCCTCACATGTGACATCTAATACAGAACACCCAGAGGCCCACACACCTCCTGCCAGAGCTCCTCCTACTCTCCCTGATCCGCCCCCTGTCCCCCAAGTCTCCCCCTCTTCATGCCTCTCCTCCCCTCACTCAGTGTGTGCATGTTGGGAGAACAGAGACTTATAGCCAGGAGGAAATCCAGCACCCTCCTAGCTTGACCTAGTTCTGGCAAAATGATTCACCCCTATCCATTCACAAGGCCCACTCCACTCCTCTGTGCTCTTTTCCTCCTCACCACCTCCAAAACAGCCCCCTAAAGAACCCACTGACGTCACCAGGACTACATCCGACTGCAGAGTTTCAGAGAAAGATGCAAAACTCCAAAGAACAAAGATACAGCACCATCGGCCTGCGTGACAGTTAACAAATGACTTAATTACGAGGTTCTGTCTCTTTTAAATTGAGTCCCTAAAGATCTAGTTATTTCAAAGTAAGATCACATCGTCTCTGTGAAGTAAACTCCAGGGACCGATAAAGTGTCATCACGTCCCCTTTTCACACATTTTAGAAATTAGAAAGCTCAGGTTTTATGAAACATGTTTTTTAAATCAGATTTTTGCATGTCCTGTCTGTTGTTACATCTTAATCTCTGAAACCGTTTCTTTCAAAATGGTTGCAAAAATATTTTCACGTAACAGTTCATGTAATGAGCCTTATAATATCTGACCATTTATCTCAAATACACAATGTCATAGCTGTACTTTTGCATTTCTTGAAGCAATATGTGCAGGTTGGGCTGCAACTAATGATTATTTTCATTATTCTCAATTAATCTCCCAATTATTCCCACAATAAATTGGTGAAATGTTCAGTGTATAAAATGTCATAAAACACCTGTGAAATGTTCCTAAAGCGCCGGTTGAAAGGTGAAGTTGAATTACTCTACATTGCTTTAGAGAGAAACCGTGTTAACACATTTATCATCATAAGCAGACGCTGAGAAAAGCAGAGGAGCTAGTTAGTCCATCTTGATAATGAGCGTAGCCTCCGGAGTGTCTGCGCTCTCACCTTTAGTGGTCTCGCTCTCCCTCACCAAGAAGGTTCCTCGTCGGTTCTGCAAGTTCAAAAGGAGCCTCTCGGAGTCGCGCCGAGTGATCTTCCCAAAATACCACCTGCCAATGTGTGCCATGGAGAATGGGATCAGAAAGAAATACGACTACCGAGCGTCTGGAGCGGGCAGGCAGAAATATGTTTTGACTGGAAATACAGAGGACCATTACTATACTGGATGGTATATTGGGAATATTCTCAATACGCTTTGCATTAGCTTGAAGAAGTAGATATAGCAGAGAATAAAGCTACATCCAGGATTGGAACTTTGAAAAGTGCTTTAGATTAGGAAGAGTGAAACAAGGAGAGGATAATTTACTCTTCTGCTTGGATGGAGTCGGACGGAGCCACATAGTTGCTGGGGATGTAACCGCTCTCTCCTGTCGTCAGGGAGCGAGCGAGCCACCAGTCCCCTTCTCTGTGGCAAAGAGAGAGAGCGAGGGAGAGAGTCAACAATAAACAGGAAACTGACAAACAATAATAGCAGTTTTGGACTGGAGTTTAACAATTTTTCTTTTTGTCAACAAATGTCATGAAAAGCCAAAACCAACAATGCAACCTCTGTGGGTCTCAGCCTAAAGCCCATTGAGGAAGTGTCACATATATAGTTATAAAAAAAAAAAAGCCTAAATGAATTCCTTTAACAGCTCGGCACTGTTGTTTCTTAGCGAATAGAAGCACATTTCACAGTCGTTAGAGACTATTTTAAGATGTGGATGAATATATTCTGTTTGCGCGAACGTATTTATGGCCCAAGGAAGGTGCATGTGGGATTGACTCAAAATAAACTACAGTGCCCACGTTTGTCATAATAAAAAAGGAACATGTATACACACACCAGTGCGACAGTGTGGCTCATTTATGTGTGTGTATAGTTTTTGGAGCACAACACGGGCTATATGGCACAGAGGAATAAGATAAATCAGGCTTTTTAGTTGGATAACTTGTGTTTTGGTCTTTTCATGAGACGTGTTGCCAATTAGTAAAACGATGGATCAGCACCATCCATTAAATATCACAGTATCTGCAGCACAGGATGCTTCAGATTGTGTCCTCAGGTTATGTCTTCTTAAGTAAGAAAGTCTACTTCTAAAACTTCACCATTGTTTGACTGACAACCCATGATGTGATTTACAAAAGCAGAGAAAAACCTTAGATTCAAAAGATTGAGTTGACACATCTCATCCAACACTTAAATGCAGAAAGTGAAGAAAAACAAATTGTTAAAAGAGGAAATAGACAGACAAATGCAACCTTTTGTTCAACTTGAAGTCCCTCGGTTTACACTTTAAACCCTTTAACTGTTGCTCTAAATAGAGAGACGTACAATGTGTTACCTACCAGCCGAGTTAGAGGACCAAATCCCTCTACAGCAGATCTCTAATATTTACTAATTCATTGCAGTTACGCTGCGAGGTTGATCACACAAATCCGCGCAGCAGCAAAGGGACAGTGAACAAAAGGTTGCGTGAGAGTATTTTTTTATTGCATTAAGTATTACTGACCTGAAGCTGTACTTTTTCCTAAGAGGAATCATGAAGCATGAGAGAGAAAGAGAGAGGGGGAGATAACAGACACAGCAGACACATCAAAAACACTGCAAGGGGACACAGCAAGGCAAGCAGCAGAGAACAGCACAGACAGAGAAGAGCCGGCTTTGCTGTAGAACTACACAGTGAGGTCAAACAGACTTTTGAAAAAAAGTTTAAAAGTTCCACTTTCCAGTCGACTTTGTCACAGTCGTAATAGTTCTAGAAGAGAGGAATGCAGAACTATCTCCCCATTTATAATCCATAAATGATCACTTATATATCATGTGGGATTTCTGGGGTTCGCTTTGTCGTCTCATTACTTATTGCATTAAAAACGTTTCTAAAAACTCCTGTGCACCAAATACTTTTCTTCCGTAAACTAGATATTCAAACTGTAATATTAATGTTAAGTGTGAATTAATTCCATTTCTCAGCCCGACTATGTAGTGCCAGACTATAGCTAAAGAACAGCAGACCAGACTTATGACAGGAAATTATGGAAAGAGCTCAGTGGAAGAGAAAACTAAAAAACATTGTTCCGATTGTAAGCACCTGCGGAGGAGTTTTGCTCCAGTTCCTTTCAAATACAAACATCGATTCTCACTTCCTGCGACTGAAACCAAACTAAAATCCCCACAACGCAGAAACTTTAACATGTGCCGATGTCCAACAGGTAAACACAGTGTTTAAGTGTTAGGAAAGACATGCGAGTGTAGAGACCCTGATATGACAAACTCTCTACAAAGTGCCTTAAAGATGAGGATGCCGAGAAGTAGTCGAAGGGGAACAGGATGCATTAGTAAAGTGCCGTTCTGCTCGGTTTCAGTCAACAGATGGAGAGGATCAGACTCGGCTGTCTGGATCGCTCCGCACTCACCAGCTCTGACTTTGTTCATTCATTTACACATTAGTTCACGCTTCAATTTGATTTTTTTTGTGAAGTTGTGGCACCAGAGAGTGAGAGATAGAGGCGGTTGATTCTTACGTGTTGTTGACAATCTGCAGCCTGTCCCCTTTCCTAAAGGTCAGATCCGACGCTGTCCGTGACTCATAGTCATACAGAGCCACAAATGTAGTGACACCTCCTGCAAGAAAGTACACGCACAGAAATACGCATTTAGGAAAGATCGTAATTAAAGACAAAAAAGGTACTTCCCGCTAATAACGGTTTCCATTCACTTCACTTCCATAATCTTACTTTAATGATATAGATATTGCTCTATCCACTGCACAGCTGGTATACTGTGCCTCTGCTCTGTAGCTGTATGAAACAATTCACCAAGGCTTAATGAGAAATATCGACATTCAGATTGCTTGTGGCCGATCGGCCGTGAAGGGCGCCGTCATACCGATGGTGCTCCATGTTCTGTGCAGCTTTCTACCCCTTCCTTTTAATGAACCGGTGATCTAAAGCCAGGAGCTCTCCAGCCAATCATCGATTGGCTCATTAGATGCACAGGAGGCGGCGGCCAGCAGACACACCAGCAGCCCTCCTCTCTCTCTGGATGGATCAACATTAACCTAACCATCTGGCCGGTCTAGACACATTACAGCTTAATGTCACGTGAAATCTGGACAGTTTGCCGCGACAGGCTTCAAAGTCAATGAGAAGGTTTGAAATCTGTTTGGCAGCTGATGGTGGGAATAGGACAATGTTTGTCTGTGGACATATGACTCACTGTGAATAATTTTTTTTAAGATATTCTTCTCAGGACTTTTGTGATCTCAAACTGAAAGCAAGTCAGGACTGAGTGGGCCGACTCGAGATGTCAAAGCTCTCATCAGATCTTATTCAGTCTGCTTCCATTCACAACTTTATTCACACGGAAAAAAAATAAAAATAAACATTCTCTAGTCATTGGGCATGCAGCATTACTTTAACCGTTACATGGAAATGCATTTATTTGCTTTCTTGCCAGGAGTTTGATGAAAAGATCGATATCGCTCTCATATCTGTCTGTAGTAAGCTGGAACCAGGAAAAAGCACAAAAGACTGGAAACAACTAAATCTGCCAACCAGCTCCCTCTAACACTCACTAATTAGACGGGAGGTTATTATGTGCAGGACAATTTTTTTTGGCCGGGCACAGTGACTTCCTGGAGTCTTGTCACAGTCAGATTTCCAGGTAACAGGCATCTTTTTAAGAATTAAACAAATGAGAAATAATGTTGTGGTTTGTGAGTTTAATTAAGAGGTGCTGGTACGCTGGTAGAGAATCAGGCTAGCTGTTTGCCCCGGTTTCCATACTGTATGCTAAGCTAACCAGTGGCTGGATGCAGCATATCACATGACCCAACAGTGGTATCGATCTTCTCATCTATTTCTAGTGTTTCCATTTTGAATAACCATCACAATCCCCCCAACATTCCTTTCTTTGAAACACTGTTGACAAAATGACAATTACTTTCAAGAATTCAAGATTAAACTATCATTCAGTAGCACCTGTAAGCTAAGTGAACGTTGTCCTATAATATTTTGCTATATTTGCACAACTCCCACCCGTCTCAAGAGGCTTCCTACCTCTATGAGGCGAGGTGATGGTGCCCGTGCGGTCCACCCCTCCAAACAGAGTCAGCTCAGGAGTGTTTGTCGGGGCGGGCTGGTGCTGTCCTTGGTGCCCACGCCTGCCTGTCCCGACGGCGGGGCTCCTGTTGGGCGTTTGAGTCTGCTGGGCCGGTCCCAGGTGGTGGAAGTGCCCGCTGTCGGAGCCGGTGCCGATAGTGCCGTCCAGGCTCATGGAGCGCTGGCCCGGCTCCTTGGGCTTGCTCTTGCCCGCCCCCATATGCAGACCTGGGAAGAGAGCCAATGATGAGTAAGTATAAAGCACTTTAAGAAAAAAGAAGAATGTCTTGTTATATGCCAAACAGCACACACACAATTCAATTAGTCGATCCACGGAAAAATAACCATTAAAATTGTGAGGATTTGCTGCTTTTCTCTGTTTCACAATCACTGTAAACAAAATACTGTATGTTTGGTTTTGGACTGTTGGGCAGACAAAACAGGACTCCGGAAATATGGGATTATTTAATCTTTTACAGACTAAACAATAAATTGATCAATCATAAAAGCAGCCCTGATGCCAAATATAGGTTTTTAAAAAGGCATTTATGTCAATTTGATAGTGATGCCTTTTATGCTGAATTGATTTCTTCTCATAAAAAGTGGTTCTATATTCTGAGAAAACTCTGCCATCATGTACTGTAATATTTGAATTAAGACAAATCCTTTTCCGTGAGGAAACATCACGCCAAACCAACGAAATGACGCCATTGAAGTGGAACATTTGAGAAGAAAAGCTGTAAACACATTTAAAGCCTGTCCTGACATAACAATGCAAGCTGTGGAGTGAACCGAAACAAAAACATTCAGTTGCCATTCAAACCTTTCTTAAACAAAAACCTCGCTGCAGTGGTGCGCGCTGAGAGTGTCACATTCGTCTCCGTTCACCACAGAGTATCCTTGGAGCCGCTCCAGGTTCAGTTAGAACCGTTTAGCATGCAAATACTCTGAGAACAGGACACCTTCAAACAGCCAACACACATACATTTAAGGTCATCCCTATCTGTTGATTCAGTCTGTTCAGAATCAATAAGCATCTACAGGGAACACAAACAGAGGACGGAAAGAGTTTCACCTCCTGCAGGTAATTATAACGCCGCTTCTCCTTCCCACCTCGATGCAGAACACATCTACTGTGGCCCGATAAAAGCAACAAAAGTCATCATGAGCCCTGGCAAAGACAAAACATGCTCAGACAGTCAAGTGCGCCCACAGAAAGTTGTAGTGCCGTGTTCAAACACCAAGTCCGCCCCTCGAGGCAACGCAGGGTGATTCACTGCGAGACCGGCTATTTCAGGCCGGCTGAAACAGAGACAGTCATACACACATGAAACAGCCCTGTTCCTTTGTGAACAGAGGCCCTCTTGGATCCACACAGAGTCTATGCTCCTTGTGTGTGTGTGTGTGTGTGTGTGTGTGTGTGTGTGTGTGTGTGTGTGTGTGTGTGTGTGTGTGTGTGTGTGTGTGTGTGTGTGTGTGTGTGTGTGTGTGTGTGTGTGTGTGTGTGTGTGTGTGTGTGTGTGTGTGCGTGAGCAGCTGTTCCTTGGTTCCTCTGGGAAACGAGGATCTATCACCCACCAACGCCCAACCACGGCTGAATCTCACATCCTTTTTCCAACAAGTGCATGCATCCGTGTGAGTGTCTCCAGCACAGAGTCTGACAGACAGGACAGAGAGGGTTATTAACAGATAAGGAGGAAGGAACTGGCAGTGGCTGTAAAAAGAACTTGTAGGTGGTTGTTGTGTACTGCATGGACAGCTGAGGCTTAGTGGGTGTTTTAAGTGTAATGTGTGCGCATAACATAATTACACAGGTACAGGGAACCTCAAAAGATATGGAAGGACCTCACTGTGGAGATGTGTGGGCACGCAAGGCGCCGAGTGTGTGCGTATGAGCGACTTCGAGCGCACACGTACGGTCACGCAGGCTTTGATTCAACTGCTGCCAGGATGTAATCTGGCGCACTGGGGGGTTAACGTATCCTGCGGTGCAACACTGAGTCACACACAGAGACGGGTCCATAGGCCTGCAGGAGGACAGGACTGTGTGAATTGTGCGAAGAATAAACCGCTCGATTTAGCCAACTGCTCTGGATATCAGTCATGGACTTTGTGGCCTAAAACATCTAACAGCTCACTGAGGATCAGAAACAAGCAAAAGTACAAAACGCAAGCAGAATGATCACAGTCTTAGCGTCTACGGAATAATGAAGGCTGTTATGATTTAACGGTCCATGGAGTCAATATATGCAAACAGGCATATAATTTGGGTCCTTGAATCTATGTAAAAACTACTGCGAGATGATCGTTTGGTGATTTGTATTTTAAAGATGGAATGTTCACACTACAAGAGACAAAAATAAATAAAAAACGGTCACGCGTAGCCAGCTACATCGTCGTCATTGAAGCGTTGCTCACTCGTTGACGTAGTTATGTCTTTAAATAGCACTCGGAACTGGCAAGACCACATCTTGTTTTGTTTTTTTTGTAGATGTAGAGGAAAAGGATTAGTGGGGAACAGAAGGAAACCAGAAATGGTTAAACAAAAAACAATTGGTTGACGCATGTTGAATAAAAGTTGAACTTCACCGGCTTCCATTGTAAATGACTTGTAGCCTGTTGCTCTGTCGCTCATTGTGTGAACACAGCTTTAGCATTAAATAGCAACAGCGTTCAGTTCGCCCCTCAGTGACCTCAGAGGAGAGGCCTTCACTGGGCTACTGACTGCTGTCATCAAAAGCTCCAAAGCTTGAGCACCTGAACTACAGCGCAGCCCTTAGAAGCACAATGCTCGAGGAGAAGAGTTGAAGGCAAAGCCGACGGTAAAAACATGACAACTAACAAAAGAGTTTTGTCTGTAACTTCTTCCTGGCGGCTCGTTATGGAAGCTGATGTCAAAATAGTGATGTTCCCATTGATCTGATACAAGGAGGTCAGAGCGAGTTGGAGAATGAAACTCAATAAACCGATGGGAGATTCAATATCTACAAATTCTAATTTCTCTAAATTGATGGAAGTTCTACAAAGTTAAAGTTTGCAGTTGGCACACCTACTACGCAAGATTTGACATTCGATTAGGAAAACTGACTGATCATCAAGATTAAGCACACACTGATAAAGTGAGGTAATGATCCTCATCAGCACTGCACACATATCCCAGAGCAGTGATGGCAGAAGAACCCTGGTTCTCTCCAGGACGCTGCAAACACCAGAGTGCCCTTGAAAGCCTCACAGCCTGCGTATGCAAACAATAGAGCCAGCACTGTAGCTGAGCCTTTAATAGTCACAGTGCCCTAACATAAAAAAAAAAAGGTGAAAACATGTGACTACTTCCAACATTATGATTTAACACGGAGGAGGGAAGAGGACGGAGAGACAAAAGCATATTATGCAAAAGAACAAAACATGATATGAAGAAGAGAAATAAAAAATACGGAAAGGAGTTTGAGGGATTATGAGAGATTTCTGTCCGATGTGAGCTTTTCCATTCAACGGGAGCATGGAGGAATGTTGGAGAACCACATTGCGCCACACTGCTACGGCATGAACAGGCACCTGAGCAATGGGAGGCTGGATGATGGGAGGAAGGGAGGGAGATGAGGAGGGGGGGGTATTCCAAAAGAAACTCTTGTTGCCTTACACCTGGCTTTACAGGATCACCATTCATTTTAAGAAACACTTTTTCCTCACTATTACATGTGTATGTTTTCTTTTCTTTTAAGTCAAAGCAGTACAAGCTGCCTTTCCGGTATGAATGTGCTGTAGTTACCCCAACATGTGGTTCAAATGTCAGAAAAGAGACAATAAACGCATCGACATGCTGTCTGTGTGATTAAAGTTGGGTCTGGCTGTGTTGTAGGAAAGGAGATTTGAGGGACTAGATGTGAATCTCGGCAAATAGAGGCTTCCTTCAAAGGGCGGCCCCTGAGGGGTGTTTACCTCGGGAACAATGATTGAGTTCAAAAGCACTTCATTTTCCGCAGTACGTTCATCACTAGCCTGTGTCTCTCTCACAGTCTCACTGTTGACCGAGTCTCACAAAATCTATAACAAAAGAAGAAGAAAAAATAAACTGTCTCTGTACATGGGCCAAATAATGAATGGAAAGTGAGAGAGCTTCGATGCCGACAACGTATGAAAGTCAATAAAGCAGGCAAGTCCAGTCAGTCACATTACATTAGGGTTGACACAGACAGTATTTTCAAGTCTGACTCTTTGATTCAAAAAGGATTCAGGTTCACAAGTCTGTTTTTAAAACATTCACATGCATACATGTGCGTTGAAACTGTTTTTGGTTCCTGTTATTCTTCCTCCTGTCCTTAGTGGTCGCCAAGAGATTGTACGTGATTCCGATAGATCAAAAATATCTCAGGACTCACGGACGATGAATCCTACTGACTGAAATATCTCGACAACTAACTAGCGGATGGGATCGTCATAAAATTTGGTTCAGGCGTTCAAGTTTCCCCTCAGGATCATTTGTAAGAACTTTGGCGACCCCTCTGACTTTTCATCAAGTAAAGGTTTTAAAATTGCCCAATACTTTGGTTCATGAGCAAATATTGCAAAACTGATATCATCATCAGCTGTACTTTGTTTACTGCAGGCGAACGGGCTAAACTACGATTGGTGAGCATGGTAAACAATAAACCTGCTTAACATCAGCATGGCTGCCGTGAGAAGTTTAGTTTGCTAATGTTGGCATGCATCTCCTGTACCAGCCGTAGACTCGTAGTCCCTCTTTCCCCATAAAGACCCTCCTCCAGAGCGTCACAAGGAAGCATTGTATCCATACAATGAAGGAATTTGGTACTGGAATGACTAACTTTGGATGCACTCTCAGATTAGACTAACTCTGACTGCAGAGGCCTCGTGTTGGTTTAAGATGAACTAAAGGGAAATGTCGTCTCTTACGTTGAATTTGGAGCGATCAAAAGGTTAATGTTAGCCTGCGAGGGTCGTATTAACAAATATGAATCCCTCACATCCTTGTCCCTTCATGACACAATGCCTTTACTTCGGGCCTTCCAAATCATCTGTTGAATTATTTGCACATTGTACTCTTGTGTAAAAAAAAAACTAAAAACCTAAAAACTATCAATGCAGTAATTTGTCAGAGAAGAACAGGTCTCTAATCAGCGTTTGTGACCCTCCGTCTGAAGCCGAGCACACAAAGCTGCACGTTTCCGGTCGGGCACATGAGCACATTTGGCCGCGACGGACCTCACTGAGTCACAACAGACGGTAGCAGTTGCCACTGTGCTGCAGAGAGCGGAGGAGCTCGAGCCAATGTTTCAGTCGAATGGGAAAATTACAGTTTGCCCTGGGGAGGAGCAGCTAGGGGAGGAGGAGGGAGGGGATGCAATGATGGCTCCTCAAGATCAAAACAAGCGGAAATGTGTATATCAGCGTTAATGTCCTGTCCTGCTATATGCTGGCCGATAACCTGACACAGTTCAGTCCACATACATAATACACAGATTATCTATATATAGCCGGAGCTATAGAGAGCGGGCAGAAGGCGAAAGAAACGCCAATGAAGTCACATAACTATCGAGGACCGTCCCATTTCAGTACCCTAAATGCCTCGATCAGATATTCTCTGTTATCCCCCCCCAAAAAATATATACTTTGCTGACTCCATGTCTAGCTATCCTAACCCATCTCCCCAGGGACAAACACAGAGGAGGAGGGGGATTGTGGAAATAAAACAAAACACTTCCGTTTTTCTATCTCTCTTCAACGAGGTGCTCTGGTTGCAAGTGATCCCGGCTGTGAGGAATCGCTTCTACTGCTGACTCCATAACGAGGGGCAAAGGGTGGGAAAGAGGACATGAAGGCTGCTTCGGTACAGAGGTGCCACACTTTTAGCAGGTTATTAACTCAACAAATACACAAAACTTTCATTAACGACTGCCTGTGATCTCAAAATTAATGTACTGACAGCCTCCCTTTGTGATTTACAGGATATTAAAAAGAAACTCAGGCTAATAATAATCACCCCCTACAAAATGTATATATTCTTTTAATTTATGAGCCTGTTCCCAATTCATCAATTAGTCTGTAGTTGATCAACAGACAAATAATAAAGGTAAACTAATTCAGCTCCTCATATGGGAAACATTTTTGGTTTCCTTTGTCTAATTTGTTTGTTTTGAATTGTGGACCAGACAAAACAAGACATGTGGAGATTAACCTTGGGTTTTGGGAATATTTTTCAAAAATATTAAAATGAAAAAAGTCAAATGATGAGCCAAGAAAAGACTTAAGTTGATGAATCAATAATGTAAATACTCTTCAGTCAACAGCTCAACAAGTCAAAGCCATCCCGGTCTCACTGCCCAGTGAGAGGGAACATGATGTCTTTTTGACCCATTGTACGTTTCCTCATCTTATAAAAACATTTTTTGGAGAGAAAGTCATTCAACAATCCAAACAGGTGTTATTTCACAAACCATGGCAGCCTCGTGTTGATCAGACGGATATCACATCACAGCATCTTCAAAAACAAAAATCCTCTTCTTTTCTTTTTTTTTTTAAACAAACCTGAATTCACTGCCTTATAGACATTAGCTGGAACTTGTCCAAAAGCTACAAAACAGACTGCAAATAGATTAGCCACATAATTAAAACTCTATTTCCACGGGATTAAACACCAGTTGTCGGCAAAGCTGCTTTCAGAGAAACAAGGGGTGGGGTAGTAGAGCTGCCTAGAGGAGTAGCAGCTGTCAGAATGATAACGTCTTTGCTATGGTGAGGGAATTACAAAAATCAATTAATTAATTAAAAGAAAAAAACGTTAACAATCCGTGTTTTCCAAACGGATCCACATTAGCACGTAAACAGGGGATTTGTGAATGAAAACAGGGATAGAAGGCGACAACGCTGGCTGCTGTGGTCGGCTCCAGCTCACACACACAGCGCGCATATGCGGCCTGATGAATCAAAACAGGTGCTGTTACAGCTCCATTTTGAATTTCGATGGATTGTTGACTCTTGTTTTCTGCACGCAGTCGGTTTTACTGCGTCTTCTGTGAGCGCGTTTTTGGGGTCGTGAGAAAGTCCGAATTAAGACATTTACGCACACGGTGCGCATTTTGTCTGGGAAGGAAGGGAGGGGAGGGAGGGGGGTTCTCGTCAACAACGGAGCCCTGGCACACTCTGTGTGGCACTGACCAAAATGTGCGAGCAGCACTGACTTGAATGGCCTGTAAAACAATGAAATACGAGTCAGTGTGAGAGAAGGGCATCAGACGCCGAGTGTAAAACATCAGCATGGGAGCATAAACAGCAACAAACCAGAACCCCTGGATGTAATTCCGACATAAATGTCTTATTTTTTCCCCTTCACATCCCAATAGAACACCACGAGCTCTTAATTAACTCACCTTTGACGCGTCTGAAGATTCAGCCTCTCTCTCCCCCTTATAATAAAAAAAAAAATACGCGCAGCGGAGTTAAATCCCGATGGCTGTCCTCATTAGAGAAATAATGGAAGCGGATGGTCCAGTTGCGGTGGAAACCCCATTTAGCGAATATCGGCAGAACGGCAGGAAGGGGAGGTCATGACGGGGACTGGCTGCGGGAGCAGAGGGCACAGCTGCCGGGGCGGCTGCGGCGGGCCGGACCAAACACCGCGGTGCACTACGGCTGGAGGAGCCCGCTTCGCTGGGGGAAGAGTCCACGGCGCGGTGAATTCATGCGCGGAGGCAGGAGCGGTGTGGGGAAGACATGCCTCGCATGTGGGGGGGAGGAGGAGGGGGGAGGCACGGGAGAGCGCATCACCGACGGAACACGAGAGCGCACAAATATGATGAGTCTGGGTTTTACGCTTTGTACGCAGCACGACGGATTCACGTCGTGCTGCGTAACTCGACGCCCTGACAGTTACATTCACCGAGGCGTTGGCAAGCATGACAACACCCCCGTTTGGCTTTTTATGAAAGAAAAATAATAATACAATAATTTATATTCAAATATTGATATTAAAACGTGACCGTTCTGCGACCTAATTGGCGCTTTTGTCATTGGGGACGGTCCAAATTGTTAGTTTCTGTCGATCTCTTTTTTTTTGGCAAAAATACTCTAAGTATGCCTTTATATTAGCTGATAACCCGTTTCAACACACAACTATTTTTAATAAGGAGTCCTTAAATCGGATTATTAAATAAAACTATGCCCTCTACTGATTTGGCTTGATCTTCCCTTATTACATAACTTTTTTTATTTTATTTTGGATGGTGTCTGAATATTATGTAAATGTTGAAACAAAGTTTTTTATTTCATTAAATATACTGCACCTGCAGAAAACAGCCACAAAACTGCAGCTCTATAAGTCATGATTATTCAGAAAAGCAATTAATATAAAGACAAGACATGATCTCAATCTGACAAATGACTAGATGATGTATTTATTTGAAAGTTGAAATCCAAACACAATTCAATCAGGGATATTCAATTTATAAAATAAAATAAATGCACAACAAAAATTCCTGTAAAATACGTAGCTGCATAACAAAATTCGATATACAACATATGACAATTTGCTTTTTGTAATATTGTATTGAATGTGAAGGACACATCGTTCACGGTCATTCTCAAGAGTCTCAAATGAAATGCACATCATTTTTATTTGTCGCAATAGGACATTAGTGTTTTGTATACCTATAGTGATAATTGTATTGCTAACTGCCAATGTTGACGATACACATGCATTCACACGCACGCACACACGCACACAAACAGACACACACACACACAGCACTATCGCTTCTTTTTGCTCTCCTTCTTTGGTTTCTGTCGGATCTGCGGTGCGAGTCCTTTCGGCTTCTTCAACTGTTCAGTGGCCTTCCCATCAGTGAGCTCAGTCTCCTCCTGTAGAGCAAACACAGGAAGCATTAAGCGCCCTGTAATTTCAAAATAAATCATCCGAGTCTCACACTCACACAGACAGTTTTTGCCAAGGTATTATTTTCCAAGTAAATCTCAACACACAGTCTGTGTTTTATACAAAACACTGTGGGATAGTAACTAGTGATAACAAGTGATATACATTTTAGTTATGCAGTTTTTCATCCCTCCAGATAGCTCAGACTCTGCTTAGACTTATCTCAATTAAATGGACTGTGGAAGGAAATTCCCTGAGGTTTTGAAGCACATATGCGCACACAAAGCAAACAAAAGAAATTCAGATGTCTTTCAGCAATGTCCCTCTGTCAGCACCGTTTCTGTCTTTGTGTGGCAACACAGAGCTACAGCAGGCTGCTATAAAGGACGGAATGGTGACATACTGTGGAGAGTAATCAGTGCATCTGATGACAGTGTCTGAAAATAGAATAATTAGGCAGTGGATTTAATTGCTCTTGTCTATAAATAATCTCTCCTGACAGTTGTTAGTATGGAGATTGTGGAAGTAGCCCTCCGTGGTTCGGTCTTCATGGACATTCAAAAATAAGATATTCTGCACTAAACTAACTGACAGCTGGTTTCTCTGTGTTTCAGAAAATAGTGTTTTTGCAGAAACAGATCTGTCAAGCAAGAATAGAAAAACATAAAGATATTAATCAAACCATTTTCCTAGTTAAACCATCAGCAGCTGTGCCACACTGCAAATGTTTCGATTGAACTATTTTGATATCAGACGTAGCCACCAGAGAGAGTATTGTGTGGAAACACTTCTTGAGTGCAACCAAGCCACTCATTTGAGTGAATGAGTGGTTTTATTACTGCTAGTGTTGTGTAGAAGTCTGTTTCCCCTGAACCCAAAACCCTTATCCTGACCACGTAGCGCTATGGAAGCTTACTTAATCAGAACGTCGCCTACGCCCCGAGTCATAGCAGTCCAGGAAATACTATTTCTAAAAAGGAGAGGAAGACAGACTTCGACCTGCTCCCCTGGGTGTCTACCCACCTGTTCATGTGACTTGGATGTGGGGAAGATGACAGCCAGGATACAAATGAGCTGGAAGATGGCCCCCAGAAAGAGCCCATAGCGCAGCAGGATTTCTAGAAAGGTGGGCTCAGGAACCTCCGGAGGGGACAGGTCCACTTCTGCAGACATGATGCTGCTGATTGGCTGTGTGGTCTGTTGCTCTTCAGTGCACCTGTCTGTGAAAACACCACGTGTAGCAGGAAAATCAAAAGGATGTACAACAATATATTTATTTAAATATAATGTATAAACCAAATAAAAGGACGGCTTACTCATTTCCACTTGCTGCAATACATATATTTAGCCATAGTAATCATATTAATCAGGTTAGAAACAGATGAATTAAAAATAATACGAGGAACGTCCAAAGTCAGAATGTCATTTAACTTAAGTGATAACCAATTTAGTTTATATCTAAGTTACACAGGGCATAAGAAACACATGTGTTCGAATACGTTATCTGTTATATTACAACAGCACAGGTAAACAGGTACAAGGGACTGCTTCAAATGTAAACCGTAAGTAAGAAAAACGATTGAAATATAAATGTCAGAGATCCTGAAAAGTGGTGTAAAGACAAACGTGGAAGTGTGAATCAAATGATGTATTGTGCTCTCACATAGTCATGCTGATTAAAACAAAACATACTAATAAACTACACCGACAGATACTAATAAACATACTGCACAGTTTAATTGTGGACAGACCAGGGTTAGACCCGGACCAGGGATAGACCCGGACCAGGGATAGACCCAGACCAGATCATTTCGTTACCACGGTAGATTTAAGCTCACGCTATGCATGCATTTCATAAACGTTGCCACGCAACGTCAGGACGTGGAAGAAGAAGCTCACCAGTGACGGAGGTACTTCACGCTTCACTTGTCGTTGGAGTAGTTTCCTTTTTTTTACATCAAAATCAGGGCTAAAAAAATATGAGTAAAGCGGTGAAACACAAAAATGCTAATTAAGCTCACAAAGGGAGAAATCAACATCCGCTAACCGGAAGTGACGCGAAAGTCTGGGCTCAACTTCCGACCCGGTGAATGGTTATTTGGGAAATGTCGCCCTCTAGCGTTTAGATGAGATATTCCTTTATTAGTCCCACAGTGGAGAAATTTGCAGGAGTAGACCCAGCAAAAAGGTTTAATATATCTTTATAATATTTTTTAAGGCTTGAAAGAAAATTGAAAACTGTGTACTTTCAGTCTCACTACTTTGAGAGGAACGTGTTCAATACAGGAATAGCATAATATTTAATTTTCAATTCAATGTTGTTTTATTGGCATGGAAGTTTAACAAAAACAAAGTTGCCAAAGCATTTAAAATAACAAAAGTACACAATAATATTAATATGAATATAAAAAGTTGAAGCATTTGACCTGGTTGGCCCGTATTTACTCAAGTACTGTACTTTTCAATTTGAGGTACTTTACTTGGGATTATATCACTCCACTATATCACTCCATTATATCACTCACTCCACTATATCTCAGGGGTACCTTTTACTTCCCCACATTTGTCTGACAGCTTTAGTTAGTTTGTCAGATTACAGTTTTTTTTCATACCTTATATGTCCAGTGAAAACCATGTAGTATGTATTTATACCAGAAGTATTTAGACATACAAACTGTGCTAACACCGTGTTGCATCAACAAATAAACACTGAGAGGATTATTCAGTGTCAGTACTTTCTCAGTGAGTTTTCATTTTAATATTTACCTTGTTTTACTGCTTTCCTGGTATCAGTGAGTTAATCATTATAAGACTACTTGAACAGAAGATATATCATAGTAACTTGATAATGGTGGCTGAAGTATGACTTCATGTCAGGAAAAGTAATTCATATTAGATTTTAGTTGAGAATATTTGAGTTTCTCTTCAGTCTATTCCTGCTTTTATTGCAAACACACTGATTCATATAAACAGAATCTATTTAATATAAAATATTGTACACATGATTACAAAGAGCAATTGTACAAATGAATGAACAAAGATAAGTCAAACAGATTAAAATAAAGAGACACAATATAAGGTATAACACGTGTTGTCTACTATCATTGCTAAGGCTAAAAAGTCTAAAGCTAAATATAGACCTATGTTCTTTATTGCAACTCTTACAAGTACAAGCTTCCTCCAAGACATTCAGGATTATATATTTGACATATTATGTTTGATCTGATGGACATCAGGCCTTCAGGTTCACTCTCCATTGTGGCCTTTCATGTCTCTTCTTATGATGTCATTCACTGTAAAACATCACAAAAAATGGTAAGCAACTTTAGTATTCACAACTACGCTGTAATAAACAAAGACACCATGTTTAATTTACGCAACATTTTAAAGTAGTTCATCTTGTATTATTTATGTTACACATTGCTGTTGAAACCAAACCTACTTGACAAAAAAACATCTCTGTGTAGATTATTTAAATTATAATGGCGTCTACAACAGTGTTTTATTTGTAATACTACCAGCAGGTGTCGCCAAAGTCAATTATTTGGGGGACATTTTTTATTTTATTAGAGCGGGAAGGGAAGAGGTGACAGGAAACGAGAGAGGTGGGCATCAAAGGTCCTCACTTGGACTTGTGGTTTGTGGTTAAAGCCGCCAGGGGGTCCCCAGAAAAGGTCTAATTTCATACATCCAGTTTATTTAGTTATGCATCTCCAAAGTATTTTACACTATGTTGATATTTTGTTGAACATAGATTTTTCTGATACTCTTTTTCAACGAATCAATGATGACTTTAATAACAAAACTAAGCAAAATTGCTGCATATAAATCCTTTGAAAGAAAGAATTGAACTATCATCAATATTAGACATCATCTCAAGAAACAACAACAAATAATATCAACACAATAGTGTGTTTTGTTTAATTTGCTAGAGATGCTCTCACTATTACCCCAGTCTGTATCCGAGACCAGCACAAAGGACAATGCTGTTGCTTTTCCAAACCACAGGTGTGTCTGCATGTATTTGTGTACAGAGCAAACTTCCTGTTTCTGTCTCCATCACAGGGGTGTAAACAGAAACTTTGCCCCGCAGAAAACAAGGTCGAAGTACATCACTTGTTCTCTCCCTTCATGGTGATGTTGCTTCTTTCTCCTCCACCATGCTCAAATACGTAAAGAGTCATAAGTAAGTTGTATTAGATTTATCTGAAATGCGACTGCGGTATGCAGAAGTGTGGTTAGTTGTGTGAGTGAGAGTGAGACTGAAAGAGGCAGAAAGGCCCAACACAAACCACAACGCAGGATTTGCAAGCATACAGTTGCAATGTGCTTGTGTGCATTTGCAAACTGGACCACAATCCCTCAGACAACTGTGCATGTTTTTTTTTGGATAGTATTTTTACATTGAAATTCTTTGGGTGAAGCAATTAATGCAGAATTTTCAAACAACTCAGCTTAACGCTTCAGATCGATCTGTTGGCTTGTCAAGGAAACCCCAAAAAGCTGATGCAGAGATAGACACAGATCTATCAGATTAAGAAAACAGCATGTCAAATAATTACTCACCATCCTCCAGGTAGGCATAGCGGAGATTCTCTTGTTTGACCGTGACCCCCTCTGGAGCTCGCTCCTCGTGGTTTCCTCGACCAGAGCCGATCTGGGTCAGAGGCTCCTCTCGGCTTCCAGCCTTTCCTTGGGCTTGACCTTGGATGTACCTTGAAGGTGGAGACTTTCCCAGTGGCAGCGCTGTCTGCATATAACTCTGATGTCTTGACACCACACAGGCCTTGAGTGAATCACCAACTTGGGGACCTTCGCCCAGTTTGCCCATAGGGTTTCTGACACTGACACACGGGCTGGGAGCGGAGGTTGGGTGGGAAGCCATCGGGGAACCATGCGGGGCGGCACCACAGTTGCTGTACCGTTGGTTGGCAGTGTGGTAAAGCACAGGGTTGTTGATCAGAGTGCTGGCTCTGTGCTGGTAGTAAACTGGGTGGTCGTCCAGTGGATCAGGGATTAAGACGTGGGCTCTGGGGTCCACAGTGGTTAGATGGTACATTGCTGGAGACGCATTCAAAGACTGAAGGTTGCTCTCCTGATCCAGGTGATGGTAAAGCGACTTCATTGACAGGCCAGACAGGGACTGGTTGTCTGAGTAGATGTATGAATTCAACTGGTAGTCGTCCAGTGGTTCTGATTTGATGGCTAGAATTAAAAGAATACAAAGGTGAGAGAACTCAATGTAGGTCAGCCATTAGCTCACTGACAAGAGTACAAGGACAGAAATAAGAATACGAATCTGAAGCCACACAGCACATTGGTACATCAAGCTAAATGCTAACATAAGCATGTGAACATCTTCACAATGGCATTGCTAACATGTTGACCTTTTTTTTAGCTTGTGTTATTTACCAGGTGTTGTAGTTTAACCAAGAGGTTCTCAACCTTTTGTAACTTAAGGCCCACTTCTAATTGTAAAAAAATTCAGTGGACTTCTTTTCAAAATACATGACAAATCCATCACAAAAAGGAGGGAAAAAAATGCATTTGTGTTAGGCGCCTATCAAATGATATATTTAAAAAACATAATCTAGTTACCCTCACCCATCACTGGCTGCCATTATGACTCAGGGTCATATTTTCCTCACCACACACACACGCTTTTACTGACGCAGGGTTGTCTCCCACTTTTTTGTTGAAAAAAAATGAATAGTTTTATGGGCCAATTGAAATTTTGACAGTGATGGTGGCGCTTGATGAAAAGTAATGGGATCACCAACACAGGAAGGATTCTTACTCAAGTCTGTACACGATTTCACGACAATCCATCCAATAGTTGTTGAAAGATGTCCGTCTGGACCAAACTAGTGAAGCAGCCGACCAACAAGCAAAGGTCCAAATGCATGTGAAGTGTGTTAGATCAAGTCCCTCAGAAGGAGGTTTGTGCTGATAGAGGTGAGAATGACTGATTTCCCCTGCTGACCCCACTGTGAACACCGATGGCATCACTCCATTCTAAAAAAATTCAAGGTACCCCTCATCTTTCTGAGCTCAGCTCTGTCATGGCTGACAGGTGTATACCTATCATAGGAGTGTAGATGAAGTGCTGAGGCTGACTGTGTTTCTTCTTCCCGTTGACGACGTAGAAGTTGACTTTGGCTGGATGGGAAATGGTCCGGTTTCGATACGGAGGGACCTCAACAAAGAGCATGTTCTAGATGGGGATTGCGACACAACAGAACAAAAGATCCCGCTTCAGACATACAGTCATGTTGAAACAGAGAGGCGTAGGCTGCCCCAGATCTCACACTGGTATGTTTAGAATCAAAATTAGCATAAAAAATAAAACTCTTTGAATGTGATACACGTAGCAGCACGTAGCACACAGGTAAGTGTAAGTTAACTCACAGCTTGTGTTTTGTCTCTGTCAACAGTGGCCTCCACTTCCCAGACTTGCTCTCCATCTGTAAAGTGTGTTGACGCAGTTTAAAGCAGTAGTTTGACATTTTGAGCAATACGCTGTCTTGACGAGAGATAGATGAGAAGGTTGAAACCACAATAAACAACTGCAGATAGCAGCAAGTTTGCTTAGCTTAGCATACACAGCGGAAAACGGTGTTAAAATGGCAGTTTTACTTGGGGTTATGGGTTTTAGAGGCGCTGGTATGCAGATGTTGTGCTAAGCTAAGCTAACTGGCTGCTGGCTATAGCCTTATTTTTGCCTGAAAGATTTACGAGTGGAACTGATTTTCTCATCTAATTCACAGATGAAAGCAAATAAGCAAATTGCCCATGATGTTAACCTATTAGTGTTACTACTATAGTATATATAAATAAATACATTTGTAAGAAATCAGAAGATTTTTTTTTATTAAACTTAGCTATTTGAGCACATTTATAGCAGGCTCTTTCTGTCTGTTTTTTTGTTTCATTCCCACCTCAGTTTTAACCTGCTGTTTAAATTTTCTACCCACGCTTAAAAAAAAGCAAAAAAAAAACACAAAGTCTCTGCTCCGGGTCTGAATCTTTATCAGTCTGTCTAACCACATCCTGTTGCATAAAACCCCACGCACAGCAACAGGGAGGCTTTATATGCAGTCAACTGTACCCATCCTGCTCTCAAACCATGTAAAGTAATGTAAAATCTTGTGTGGGCAGTCGGAGCAGTAATGAGGTGAGACATTTCCATGTAGAAATCAATAAAAGGTGTCATCAAACAGTAAAAGTTCAAAGTAATGGCTCATTTTATCAGAGTTAACAGTGTGGGCTGAAGGAAGATGTGCGTCACTAAAAGTTGATGTTGCCCGGGCAAAATGCAAATACTCTGAAAAAACAATTACTATATGAGTAGGTTCACACGCTGAAGCAGCGTTTTGGGAGGACACAAACGGTCAAAATATACACACACAACAATCACAGATCAACATAACAAACACAGCGTGTGAGTGTCCATGATAACTAGATGGACAGCATAATGCATTAAAGGAATAGTTCAACATTTTGGGAACTTATTTGCTTTTTTGTTGAGCTTTAAATGAGGAGATGCTCATCTAAAACTTGACAAGAAGTGGAACTATTATTTTAAGTCCATTTGTATTATATGTTGACTTAAAATCTTCACAACTTCACATGACCAGACAATGAAAGTACGGATTCCGTCTCACCTTGTGTCTTCTCCGAGAATATCACTTTGGAGTCAGTTGTGAAATTCTGTCCCGTGAGGACCATTTGTTGACCACCAAGCACTGAGCATCGGTCCAGGTCCTGCCTCTCGACTGCAGGCAGCTCCTGAGCTGAGCGCTGGGCTGAGGAGGAGACACAGTTGTATGGAAGACCACACTGAGGTCAGAAAACATCTGGTGGGAACATATTCAAGGCAGATGGCTTTTCCAACCCACCAACACCAGTTAAGTTAGTGAACTTGTCAGCAGCACAGCAATAGCATCCAACATGAATCGCCATTTTCATTTGTAATAAGAAGATGTATACATATTTTAGGAGTTTGAAAGATAAAACATACAGATATAAACAGTAGTGTAAATAAATGCAAGTTACACAATACTAGATTTCATGACCCAGCAATAGAAAGCAAACACTCCTTACAGCATTCGATAGGATGAGAGGCAGCTTGAAGAGACACCAGTTGGCCTCCAGGTTGAGGAATGTGGACACGAAACACCAAACGCACGCGTGTGTTTTTTCGCCCAATGTCCGTCTCACCGTTCCTCAGTTCGATGTCGGCATTTCTCAACTTCAGGATTCCTACACAGTCAATCCTACGAAGTGTAAGAAAAGACAGAAAAGTGTGCAAAGATTGTCAAACTGTAATCCACTGATTTAATCTGTGTCCGTTATAAGTGTTGTTCCGGCAAAGTAGTGGTCTGTGATATTTCGATGATAAATAACTTTTTCAGTTATTCATCATATCTCAAATTCATCAAAGCAGTCTTTTTTTTTTTTTTTTGCTGTTGTGAACAGCCAGTGTGTGGTAGATTTTCTTGGAAAAACTCTCTGGCAGACAGGAAGTGATGCATTTTGTGTTGCCGCCCCACGCAGGTAGCAAAAAATGACAAAAACCGCATCGCTTGCAAGAGCGGCAATAGCCATCATGAGTAAGGATGAATAGAAAAGAGCAATGGGCACACAAAAAAAAGAAGAAAATCCAAAGAAAACAAATGGCATCGTATTTGAGACTAAATGTATCTCTCCATCTCTAAATCTGTGAGAGAGAATGCCAAAACCCCACAGAAGTGACTACAGATTGTTTAACATGCTACTCACATCACTCTCATGTGGTTCTTCGGCTCCAGAGGGATCTCTAACACTTTGGTCCCGTTCATCATCCTCTCCATGCTGGGTGTGGTGACTGTCTTCCCAGTGATGCGGTGGGCTTGGTAGAAGGCGTGGGGTTTCAGGATCCTCTCGTCGGCCGTCCCTATGAAGACCTGCAGCCCCAGCGGAGCTGTGCCTTGGTACCCGCGGAGCTAAGGGCAACACAGCCGATTAATTGCATGCTTCACGGTGAATTACATTTACTATAATACCATTAACGTCCTTGGCTGCAGAGAACACATTTACACTGCACAATACATCTCTTTCCCTGTGGGGAGGATTTCACAGGTCACTGCCTGACTGGCATAGCAAGAACACTGATTTGCTTAGTGTGTTAGTGCCTCAGTGTCAGGAAAACCAACAGTAACAGCGTTTTCAATTAACTCATCAGAGCAAACAGACCCATGAACCGATACTTGTATATATCGACACACGTGATTTGTAACTATTTGGGTATCTTTAAAACGGTGAATGTCCTTGTAATTTGCCCTCTCATTGATTCGCATTATGGCTGTTGGCTTTACATAATCACATTACCCAGGAAATACCACCCGATATTTACAATCTCTCCTGCTTTATCTTTTACAGAACTGGCAGCGAGACAGAAGGGAAGTGAGAGCGATCTCCATTTTTTGCTTGCATTTCCTTCCTTCTTTGCACACCCCCATACACACACACAAAATGCACCTGAACTTCCGGTTGCCCTCCGTTGGGTGTCTTCACAGCTCCGCGGCTGCCCTCTGTCTCGTAGTGAGCTCTGTGGTGAGATCTGGGCTCCTGCTGGATGAGAAGCTCGTACTGACCAGACTGACTGGGCAGCGGCCACTCTAAAGACGGAAGTGGGGCCACAGAGAGTCCACTGGGCAAAAGACAGAGAGGGAACCAAAGTTAAAACATTACATTCCAAAAAAATAGTGTTACAATTGAGCAGAAAGACAGACAACAACAAACATCTCTCTATAAGAAAGGACAAACAACACACCTGAGTGCTCTGTGGTGGACTGGATGAGGAGTAGGCCACACAGCTGGGAGCATATAGAAGGTTTCAGACCTGACCTCGGCTCCCGCCCTGCCCATCCTCTCCTGCTCGATGGCCCGGTCGTACCCCTCTCCGTACACACAGTCCTGTCTCGGGGCCTGCCCGTGTGCATCGCGCGCCACCGCGTACGGTATAGCTCTGGGTAGACTGGAGCTGAGGCTGCTCAGCATCTCCTCCAGGCACTGGGAAGAGGTCTGAGTTTGGGGCGGGAACTCCGCTGGGGCCTGGTATTGTTGGACGTAGTAGGACCCCTGGTGCTCATGGAGCGAGGGGATGGGGCTGGGGCTCCGGGAGCGCTGCTTGACTGGAGTGGCCCCCTGACAGGTGTGTGTCGGGTCATAGGAGCGCTTCCCGTGCGGCGAGGCAGAGCGGGAGCGTTGGTGGGGGAGTGATGAGGCGCTGTGTTGGTGCTGGGGCAGGAGAAAGGTCTCGTCCGTGACGCTGTTGCGAGGCGAGGCCCCTGGGGAGGAGTGGGTAGAAGTTGTGTGGATGCCCTGGAGGCCCGGGCAGAGGTCTAAGCTGGACAACCCCATGCCTCCATTAGACGGGGAGACGCAGGGTGAAGCCAAAGGAGAGTATGCCTCTACAGGCCAGCCCGTGGAGGAGTTACTGCTGGCAGGGCTCACACACTCCCTGTAGGCCCCGAGAGCTTTGGTGCCAGGGCTCAGCTTCAGGGTTTGAGAGCTGAGAGAGTCCCCAGACGGAGTGATCTCAATCCTGGGGCTGGGAGCAGGGATGGTCCCTGGTCTTGAAGCCAGCCCCAGGGTGTCAAACACAGCCCCGGACAGGCATGCTGTGGTCGGGCTGGGAGAGGAGGCGTCCTGACTGGAGGCTGGCCGGTTGGAGCTGGAGATGTACGCGGTGTGATGGTCCACCACCAGCAGAGGAGGCTGGAGGTCGCTCTGAAGGAGAGCACCTGAGTCATCTGTCCACAACCAAAGTAGAATTAATTTGTGTCCAGAGACTACTAGTATACCACCCTGAGATAACATGTAGACCCTATGTTTTAAGACATGCAAGTAATCATAAATTGTGTCTGATATGTTTTTTTGTTTTTTTGCACAAAAACATTCAATTACCAATTCGAAAATATTAAAATGACATCCACGCCTTCATACATCATTCAAACATGTTTGAGAGAATTGAAACCACATTAATCCATAATAAAGACTATTTAGTTTCCTGAAACAGAAAGAAGAGTCTTGTGGATTCCCCCTTTCTCAATGACAGTGAAAGAGGAGGATTGCAGAGTAACTGACAATAACTGACAGCTAATACTCACTGATAAATATCCCAAAGCCACTTTACTTTACTTCACTGATGAAAAATAAAACACTCTAGACAAAGCCAGCATCTTTAAAATGACAAAGAAAAGAACATCATGCAATTGGAAAAGCCGATATGATGTTAAGTTTCGGTAATAACTACTGCACACACACACACACACACACACACACACACACACACACACACACACACACACACACACACACACACCTTTATCACAGCCGACAGGAAAGTCCTCCCCAGGTGGATTATACAGAAACAGGTCGGAGAAATCCAACTCCTCCTGGCTGATGTCTTGACCCAGGTCCTCGGTGAAGCCCACACCTGCAGAACTCATCTCCAGCTCTCAATATGTAAACCTTCCTTCGACAAGTGTATCTATTATAATAACATTCAAACTCGCCAACTACCGCAATTAAGCTGTACGCATGAGCGAATTAATTAAAGAAACCGAACCGACGATGATCCAGTTGTTCCTCTTGTGAGATTAAGTGTAAAACATGTGGCAGCTGCTCGAATACAACATACAACAACGCGACATGAAGAAAGAAAAAAAAGAGCGGCGACACTGCGACAGACGCTTCCTGTCACCGAGGATGATGACAAGCAGCAGGAGGTGCGGACCTGCGTGTGTGTGTGTGCACCTCAAACAGGCCTCATTTCCTCCTGTTTGAGGCAGGAGAGTTACACTATGACATGTGAAGGGAGGCTAAATACACAGTGCAGTATTAGAATATCAAACGGGCCACGTTGTCATCATTTCCAATTATAGTTGTATAAACCTGTAGCCATGTGCTTTAGCTTTGGGATTAAACTTCTTTGACTGGATCTGAATTCCCGTTGCACGAATCACACCGGTCCGGACTCAAGATGCACGTATCTAAATACGGGTTTATTATAATAATAATACGAGCTGGTCATCAATGGCGCTGCTGCTGCTTCAATGTATACACTATAAATACAGTTTATTCATTGATTGTTGTCTGGATTTAAAATTGTGGAATTTAAAATCCCACAAATAATTATATTCTAATGTATCAAAGGGTAAAACTCATTATTTGATATACAGTATACATGACCAGTGCATTGCTATAGAAACAAAATAAAGACGTACACTAAAGTCAATGGTAAAATCATAAATTGTATGCTCAATCAAATGAGTCTCATCTGTATTTACAGCTTGATTTTGCATCAACATCTCATGCCAAAGTTATGATTTTAGACAAACGATTTATTAGAGCCATAAATGTGTGCTTTCAGCAGCCCATTCACTTGCACTCTTTGGCTGATTAGGGCCTTGTCAAGTGGAGAGATTATATTTCTCCACTTTTACTAATTTAAGTGTGTGTGTGTGTGTGTTATATATATATATATATATATATATATATATATATATATATATATATATATATATATATATATATATATACACACACACACACACACACATACACACACACTGGTTACTATTGAGATTGTGTGTGTGTGTATATAAAGTTAACAAAATAAGGTTTATAGTATTACACTGGTTGGGGCCCCTTGTCACATCTCAGCTGTCTATCTATATAAGTTGTTTGCAGCTGCACCAAACAAATGGTTCCTCTAAACTTCACTGAGGGTTTAATGTAAATATCTACGCCTTCAATATGTCACCAAAATAAATGCATCTTGCCAGCGGGTCCCACAGTTAGAAAACATATTAAACCAGCGACCTGTGTTAGAAGTACTAGCTGAAGTTAGAAGTTGTCTGGTTTCAGTATTCAGGTCATTCACTGAAAGAGTTCCATGAGCTGCCGTCTGTAGACTCATGGGAGACTGGTTTACTTTTTAAAGTCCAAACGAGCTTAATTCTATCGCGTCATCGGTTCTGAAACCGAATGCTCGGACCGTCGGTGCTCTCGGTGTCGTCTATAACGATGTTTCTCAATACACGGTCTATGGAGCAGTTCTACACTTTATACTTTATGACATCACACGTTTGAGTTTGAGCACTCTAGTTGTTCGTGTTCACTGGACTGTCAATTTTTAGAATCTATTTAATATTTAATTATATAACTTTATTGTTCACTGAATGTTCGGGCAACAAAATTGTAACAAAATGGTCCAACTTTTTGTGACTTTTTGTGACTTTTTCAAATAATAGAATAAAGAAAATTGAAATCCCTTTCAAGTAAACCAGATTGCTCCATCAGACCAAAACTAATAACATGTCCAATCACTTTGTTAGAACAATGCAAATAAAGTTAATATTTGGCAAAAAAATACCTATTGTGGCTGCAAATAACCTGTTTTGCACTGAATATATTTTCAAGATAAAAACAATAACGTTCAACCAGTGCAAAACAAAATGAGTGCAGATGTGTGAGCCATCACGTTGTATCAGTATTAGTGGCTGCAGTGAGCTGCTTTCCTCGACAAATATTTTCTTCAATTCATGCTCAATGTTGAGCTTAGATCTATATTCTGTTTTGAGAGACACAACAGCAGAAAAGCCCTCACGGAGATCTCACAGAGGCTTTTAGCAAAACGACAAGAATCGGCGAGTCGCGCATGCGTAACCTGTTAACGGCGTAATGTAAACATTTCCATGAAAGTACAGGCATTTCTCCATGTATTTATTAATGACGTTTTATGTCTGTGTACTTTGTACTTTTGTACTATGTAAAGTTATCATGTTCATGGAGAGTGTGGTCGTCCTGAAACCACAAGGTAGCGGTTCATCCCTGTTCTCCCCATAGTTTCATGTTGAAGTCTCCTTGAGCAAGACACTGAAGCACCAGTGCTTCACAGCAGCACACTGCTCCTTAATTACTAAGGATGCGTCAAATGCAGAGAATAATTTCCCCACTGTGGGATTAATAAAGGACTCTTAAAAAAAAAAAGAGAATCTAGATCCCCCCCCCCTGCACCCCACTAGAGGGTTGCGAGCCACAGTTTGAGAACCACTGTATTAAGGAAAGTTCATGCCAAGCTGAGCCTATCACAGTGACTTCTAACAAACATGTTGACATACAAAGTGGGCTGTTGTTGTTGTTTTTTAAACTAAAGAGTTTAGTTGAGAGATAAACTTTTATAAACTCTATTCCCCCGATCGTCACAGCACCGTGATCGTCTCAGCACTGCTGAATCTATTCTCCAGAAGATGGACGACATGAAGAAGACGAGACGCAGCCAAAGGATCAGAGATAGGGGCAATGAAGAAGAGGTAAAAAGAAAAACACATTAAGCGTCATTTCAAGCTCCATGTTGCGTTGTGTAATCCTCGTGTGTATGTAGACAGTAGGTGATTTTGCGGTTTAATAATGCTTAACAAGCTTCTAAACTGTGAATTAATCAGCATGTGACCTGCTTCTTCTCAGCAGTTCAGTGTGTACACCAGCAGCAGGATGACCAAGTCTCGGAGGACAGATGTGGAGAGTAAAGCCACCAAGGAAGAGAACCAAGGTGAGATGGATTAGGTTTAAGAAAATAGAGTCTTATTTTATACACCTTGCATGCTTCAAGTTACTACATTAACTACAGGGCATATTTCAGACGTGTCCCCTTTGTAACCTAATCAAAAGCAGAATTGTTTGAAATAATAATTCTACCTCTTTTCTTAATTCACAGGACCGAATGGGGATGATCACAACACAGAGAAGGAAGAAGATGTAGAAGTGGATGAAGAGGAGGAGGAGGAAGAAGAAGTGGAGGAAGATGGCGAGGAGGAGGAGGAGGAGGAAGCAGAAGAGGAGGAAGAGGGGCGTGTTGACCTCCGACAGCGAAAGACTGTGTTTCGCTGCCAGGCCCCACTGCATGGTAATGTATTTCCTCAACTCGATCATATTGTTTAAACGGCCTGAAACGCATGAAAATGACAGTTGGTCGTAAATGCGAAGTTAGGTAATTTCCACCAGGGCTTTTATTTTATTTAGTGTTTTTAGTTTCAACCAATATTACAACTGATAGCATTCAAGTTGGTTGCAATTACTTAATTGGAGATCTTAGCATTTTCCTATTTGAAAAAAAACAAAAATGATTGACATTCAATAATTAGCCTTTCTTTGTTGTCTGTAGTTTGCGAATTGTTTTGTATGAATGTATCCCTTTAAATACTGTACTTAAGACCCTGTTAGCATTCCATAAGAACCCGGACCCATTTCTCCTTCAAGGAAAATTATGGGGGACATAATACAGACTAAATAGACCATGTAGAACACATTTCTGACATTGTTTTCAAAATAGTGTCAAATTTTTTGAAATGTTACATATATGTCACATTGGGTGTTAATGGTAAAATAATGGTATTAATAATTACAGAATTATAACAAGATTTTTTTGTTTTTATTTGTTTTAATATGCTTTGGATTGAACAATATAAAATATGTTAGCTAAATATTATTGAATCAGCCAAATTAACTGAGCAAATCATAATTATTTTTCGTATTGTACATATATGTCACACAGGGTTCTTCGTGCCATTTTTAGGTTAACGTCCCGATGTGATATGTGTCACAACGATTTTTATCTGATTTGTTTTATATCAGTCTCTTCAAGAAATGTGCTCACGGAAGGTTCAATACATTAATGACATGTTAATTAAGCATTATCATTCTTAAAATGCGTAAATATTACCTTTAACAATGAAAAACAAGCTTTTTAAATTTAGCATTTTCTTCAGATCTGGCACAACCTGGATCAGCCATCTTGGAAAGGTTGTTATGGGAACACAAAATCACATTCAAGATTCAAGATATTTTTAATGTCATATGCACAGATAACAGACAGTCACTCTGTGCAATGAAAAGCTTATTTTGCCGGGTCCTCCTAACACACAGAAATTACAATAAAAAGGTAAAAGATAAATAAAAAGAAGGCACAAAATGTGATGACAGTCAGTGTATAAAGTATTGCTCATGACCCACCAAGATGTTCAGTAGGTGTCACTTAGGGACTTTATGAGTTAAAATCAAGGATGAAGCTGTATATAGAACTTTCCAGAACACTTAAAGGGCGTGTGACACCTGTGTCACCATGGGTCCTTTTAATACATTTGATCAAGTTTGATGTTTGTCATTGTAACTTAGAACCCAGAGGGCCCAGGAAGCGCATCATGTACTTTATGAAGGACCACTTGTCTCCTACCAGACACAGGTTTAGTAGTTCTGCGAGGTAAGACCCTCTCTACTTGTCCATGTTGGTGTTTATCTGTCCTTACTAGTACTGTTGTGAACAAAGAAAGAGCCATTGTTTGAAAGCTGACTTTCTATTTGCCAGTATTTTACTGTATTGTTCATGCAAGGTGATGATTTAACTTCATGGAGTTGGATGAGTCACCCCTTTGTTTTTGCACATGATGCATAATCAAATACTGCCTTTTATAACATAACAACACAATCTTAGGCCGAGAGATAATGTTGCGTCCTTTGCCTTCGCAGAAGCAGACAGGCCACCCGCACCAGTGATGCCACTTCTTCATCTTCAGACGATGATAAAGTCCAGAGACGGAGAAGTAAGAACAGGAGCTCGTCAGTCAACAGGTGAGAGCAGCAGCTGTCATACGGTACAGGTAGACAACAGAAAGTGTTCTTCAGCACATGGGTGGAAAGCAAAGGAGACAGAAGGTTTATAAAGCAACTATTGAACAATAGGTCAACACATTTACAATTCTCAATCCCAAAAAAGATTTGTCATTTTTAATTAATTTCTCTCTGGAATAATAGACAACTCTTTTGAGAAATAAATCCAGCTTGATTACTCTTTGGTCCCTTAATGATAACAATTGACATGCTTCCATAAGTCGCTGTCCTGTTCTTGAACTATTTCCTATAATAATGTATTTGGATAGAGTAGGACCAATGACTTATTGTGGCAAATACAGTACATTGTAAATAATTCATAATATATTAGCGAAGAAAAGCGTGTGTATTTATGTTTTTCGTGTTTTTCCTGCAGATGTCTGCCTAGGAACCTTTTGAAAGACAGGATGAAGATTGGAGCCGGCCTCGCTGATGTGGACCCCATGCACATTGACAAGACGGTAAGCTGCATCTACAGATGGGGCTGTGCAAGCAGAGAGTTGCATTGATGTAAACATACATATAGCACTTCAGGGGGACTCTTCAAAAATAATAAAGTAAGGAGACATACCATATTTCAAATGTTTTAAATGTATTGTCACATTTGATTAGATTTAAAGTTGACTATAATAAGCCAACACCACTTTTTTTGAATGGTAATTACTGAAGATAAAAAAAACAAAGCTTTGTATTCCTACTAATAAAATACTGATAAATGAACGCTTGTACAGTCAGTAGTTGTATTTTGAGCAACTGATCTAAACATAACACCTTTTGTCATCCAGGTGCGGTTTGAAAGCATCGGAGGTTTGAGTGAACATATTTCATCGCTGAAGGAGATGGTGGTGTTTCCTCTCCTTTACCCAGAAGTCTTTGAGAGGTTCAAGATGCAGCCTCCCAGGTAAATAATGTGTGTGTGTGTGTGTGTGTGTGTGTGTGTGTGTGTGTGTGTGTGTGTGTGTGTGTGTGTGTGTGTGTGTGTGTGTGTGTGTGTGTGTGTGTGTGTGTGTGTGTGCACCCAAAAAGAAAACACCCAAAAAGAGCAGACCTATGATGTCAAATAAGTTGTAATTGTAGTTCAAAGCTATTTAACCCTTTCTCTGTTTGAGGTTGGTTTTTCTAGTCTCTTCTCTACCACTTAAGACTATGGTTCGATTGTAATGACTGGTAAACCCTAATAATTAATCCCAATTTCTTGTCATATTTTCTCTTGTTTTCAGGGGCTGTCTATTTTACGGCCCTCCGGGAACGGGAAAAACCCTCGTAGCCAGAGCGCTGGCCAATGAGTGCAGTCAGGGCGAAAGAAAGGTCTCTTTCTTTATGAGGAAAGGAGCTGACTGCCTCACTAAGTGGGTAGGAGAATCAGAGAGACAGCTGCGACAGCTTTTCGACCAGGTAAACCAAACTCCTCATCAACATACAATACACTTTTAGGGAAGGATGGCGATTGTACACTTTCTTTTTCCTGTCTTCCTGTTGTCAAGTTAACTCACTAGATTTCGACACACTCACTTGTAGATTGGGATAAACTAAGTCAATTCCTTCACATTAAGTATCAGGTCTAACGATAATGCAATCTTTAACTGATTTAATTCTTATTGAATGGTTTCTAGGCGTACCAGATGCGTCCGTCCATCATCTTCTTTGATGAGATTGATGGTTTGGCTCCAGTCAGGTCGAGTCATCAGGACCAGATCCACAGGTGAGCAGCCCCCCTGTTTATGTTTTACTGAGACTAGTGTGTAACATGTACATGAGTGAAACAAGATAAATTACTGTCTCGTCATGCGGAGGGGTTAAACATTTCTGGAAAAAAATTATGAATAAGACAAAATAAATCATCTTGATCAACATTTAGCAATTATAGCTAACTGAAAACACCAAAATGACATTGTTTCCAGCAGCATGACTGGATGCAGCTGTCACAAGTTATGCTTAATGTTGAATTTGAAACGACTTGGCCGCAGCTACACGAAACCAAAGAAGGTGTACAACCCCTGAATGTCTGTCTCAACATTCTTGTGAACACAAATAATTTATGGCTCGACCGTCGGGGTGATTGGTGGCCTTGAGAAAATAAAGCTTCTTTAAAAAATATAAATAGTTTTGAATGATTGGACTTGTATTATAGAAGTATGGAGATCTTGTAACAGGAATATAAAGTAGCTACTGCATTTTGCAGTGAGAATGTGTTTCTTTTCCATGGATACTATGATACTGTTGAAAAAGAAGCAGTTGTCACAACATTTATTTGACTCGATGCACGGCTGTATTTGACACCGGTAGATAGTGTTGACCGGTTAGAAAACTTAATCAGGATTCTTACGGTCATGGAAAACCTGGAAAATTCATGGAATTTTAAAATGGTTATTTCCAGGCCTGGAAAAGTTCTTGAAAAAAATAAAATCCCAAAAGTTTGGGAAAAGTCATGGATATGTCTTATATTCATATGTTCATGACGTTCATTTACGCTGAGTTTTAAATAATTAATATGCTTTTAAAAGAAAGACGCTCAAAATATAAGCAGGCATACATACAGGCATCTATATAAATGTTTATTCTTTTAATCAAACTATTGTCTCTCATTCATTTGTGTCATTTAAGGTTTACTGTATGCTTTGGAATTCTCATTGTTAGTTTAAATACTACATGTTATCACTTTTTCATGTATACACCGAGATTTCACAAAATGTTTGGTCATGGAAACTTAGTTTAAAGTCATGGAAAAGTCATGGAAATCCATTGGTCAGAATGTGTATGAACCCTGCTTGATCTTAAATCTTTTTCCTGTCCATGTAGTTCCATTGTGTCGACCTTGTTGGCACTTATGGATGGGTTAGCAGGTAGAGGAGAGGTCGTGGTCATCGGAGCGACCAACAGGCTGGACTCCATCGACCCAGCGCTCAGAAGACCGGGCCGCTTCGACAGAGAGTTCCTCTTCGGCCTGCCAGACAGAGAGGTGAGAAACTGTAGATGTCCTTTAATGTTTGGCAGAAATTAAACGAGAGACAGAAAATTGACGTATGAAATAATATTTGTGCTAAAACAGTCAAAGCCTTTCAGCTTGGAAACACATGATCTGAACTCTCTGTGATCTTGTATTGTATGGCAGGCGAGGAATGCCATTCTCAAGATCCACACCAGAGAGTGGACTCCACTGCCCTCCCACACCTTTCTGGAAGAGTTAGGCAATATATGTGTTGGTATGTGTCCATTATAATGGTGCAAAAACAGTGGTCCATCAGCTTGAAAAAAATACACATCTTGCTAAATGCCCCCCAGTACAGATTACGTTTAAATTGTCAATACTGTATAGCTTGGTCAGAGAAAGCCATTTGTATTCTTTTAGTACAACATCTACTGGAAGTGATACTGGTATGAGCCCAGGACAAAACCTGTGTCTCAGAACCTGAACTATCTCCATTCAACTCATTTAAATAGGAAACACCCACAACTACAGAGTGTATACTGATTGTCTACAATCTGTCTGTCTTCTGTTTTTCCAGGTTACTGCGGCGCCGACATTAAGGCAGTTTGTGCAGAGGCTGTCCTGTGTGCATTGCGGCGCCGCTACCCACAAATCTACTCCTCATCTCAGAAACTTGTGCTTGATGCCAACTCCATCGCCATTACCAGCAAAGACTTTTTGTCCGCCATGTCGAAGATGGTGCCGGCTGCCCACAGGTAGAACCAAACTAACAGTGCTTTTTTTTTTTAAGAGTGTAAAAAATATTCTTACATTTGCAGTGCCTGGTTCTTGCATATGGTTCTTGAGTAAATATGATGCTAATTGATATTATTAGGGCAGTAGTGTCACCAGCCAAGGCCCTGATACCGGTCAGTCGTCCTCTTCTGAGCGCCACCCTACAGGACATCCTCCATACGGTCAGCAGACTGTTCCCTCATGCCGAGCAGGCCTTACAGAAGAAGAGAAGACAAGGTGCAGTCTTGCTTTGTCTTTTTCTCTGGTTTTGCATACATTTATTCTGTCGCTCGTCTGTTTTGTTCATAGGGGCAAATTCATTTCCCATTTGTCCGTAAGTAATTACAGATTGACTGTTGATTTGGCACCCGGAGTAACTGCTCCACTGTTTATCTCCTAGATGCGGCCTGTGGTGTGTTTGAGGATGAGCTGATGTTTAGTGAGGAGGAGGACTCAGAAGTCTGCTCCAATGGACAGACCTCTCACTCCCAACACCCAACACCTGCTGTGACCGGACTCATCAGCCTCAACAGGTTTGTGGGCAGTTTTTTCAGGAAGGAGTGTTATGCAGGGGTTAATTTGTCTCCTCATTCTTTCAGATGATTACTGTCTTTGTTAGGTAATATATTGTTTTACATAATATCTCAATCAAAATGTTGGTTGTTGTTTTATGTATGGGAAAACTGTTCTCTATTCACACTATGTACTCCTGGGTCTTGTAGTTGTCTCACTTCTTTTCCCTTTATCTTTGCTCTCGGTGTGTAGGAGTGTGCTGAGCCACCCAACCACGTACCGTCCCAGGCTGCTGTTGGAGGGCAGGCAGGGTGCAGGTCAGACCTCCCACTTGGCCCCTGCTGTCCTCCACGCGTTGGAGAAATTCAACATCTACACACTGGACATGGCCGTGCTATTTGGAGCAACTGCACCTGAAGAGACTTGTGCTCGGGTAAATGAGACACCAGTCCACAAAAGAATACACTGTTGAATTGTTATTAATGTACATGTTTAGTAATATTTAGCCATTACATTACATTTAGCCGACACTTTTATCCAAAGCAACTTACATTTTTTGCTCTATACACCGTAGACACAGCAACGGGGAGCAATTTGGGGTTAAGTGCCTCGCTCAAGGACACATCGACATGTGTAGCCGCTCGAACCACCGATCCTCTGATTGAAAGACAGGCATGCTAACCACTGAGCCACAGTCGCCCAATTAATGACATGTCTTTGAGTTTGGTCCACATTTAAACAGGCCCTTGATCCATTATGTGTTAGACTAGATGGTAGTCTCTATTTTTGCAGCCGTGTCAAATTCAGTGTGTCCTTTTCAGTGGACCTCACTGGCCAAAATGGCCGCCACAGTGACTGTAGTTCATGGGTGCCACCGCCTTGCATGGCGGGCAGCGGGGATAAATATGTACTACAGACAAATACTTGTATGAAAGAGCCATGTAGAGCAGGGGTAAATGAGCCACCATATTACCAAAAGGGATGTTTAGAAGAGGCTAGTCATTTTTTAGGCAAACAAATCCTCACTTTCGAGAGAGGCTGTAACCTGGAAATGTTTATTTTGTTTTTGTTTTTTTGCTTAGTTATTATCAGGAGCGTTTAAGTGTCTATGAAATGCCTCTATATGACCAACATAAGTAAACGAGACCATCAGCGAGAAGCTGGCTATTTCTATATAGTTATTTTAAATGCTTTGTGCCGGGTCAGATTCTGGCGAAATCAGATGAAATCATGTAGGTTCAAGAGGAACTTTTTCAGCAGTCACTAGTGGTTCCCTCTGCCACTGTACAGTCTTCTCGCCAATCTCCAATTTCCTCATCGTACCTTTTTTATTTTTGCATTTATCCTTTAGCATCCCATCATGTTCTGTGAAAAGTGCAACTGTGCTGTATGCTCATTTGTTGTTTTACATTCAGATTTAGCACCAAAAAAACACACCATTCATTATTGTGTCTGTCATATGTTCTGCAGATCTTTGTTGAAGCAAATCGGACGTCTCCCAGTGTCCTGTACATCCCTCACATCGGACAGTGGTGGGAAACAGCGGGTCCGGCCTTAAAAGCCACCTTCCTCTCCCTGCTCAGCTCCATCCCTCCCCTTTCCCCGATACTGCTTCTGGCTACGTGCAACCTGCAGTATCACCAACTGAGTATGGAGGTATGGAATAAGAGGAGTGATGTCCTGTTGACTTAGAGTGGTGACACATGAGGACACATCATTTAATACATTGTTGTGGTGTGAAAATAATGTCAATAAGTCAAATATCTAAAAAAGGATTTTCGCCGACAGAAGGACACAATTCTCATCTACGAGTCTTCTTTCGCTTTTCTTGTATCAGGTGCAGGAGTTGTTTCGGATGGAGTATGGAGAGGTTTTTCATGTCAACGTCCCCACCCGCATAGAAAGAAGAAACCTCTTTGCGGATCTAATCCTTAATCAGGCTGCAAAGGCCCCTGCCTCAAAAAAGAAAGCTGGTGAGAAATATGACTGGTTATAGAATAGAGATCTTAGCTAGCTGTGTGTGATCTATTGTTAAAGGGGGCTTTAGTCCCTCTTCAACTCAAGGCTAGCATAGCATTGTCCAGGGTCCATACTTATTTGCTTTTTTATTGGTTTGGCAGCACAGTAGAGTCTACATTTCATTGATATGTGACGTACCCATTCCACCTATTGGCTTAAAAAATACCTAAACAATGTTCATCAAACCTGCCACGGAGGAAGGGAGAACATGGGAAGATGGGGAACAGAAGATAATGTGTCAGGGATTTTTGGGGTTGAAAAAGAAGATGCTGGTATTCACATCCAGCCCAAATAGAGCAAATACAGGCAATTCAGGTGGAAAGTGGCTGCACGCTGAAAGTTTATGTTTTAATGTCTGTGATATTAATATGAATGTCTCACTTTGTATGTGTCTATCAACATTCCACTTTCTGAAGGACTCAATGCATTGGAGGTGCTTCCTGTTGCCGCTCCACCTCCCCCACGTCAGCTGACAGAAGAGGAGACCCGGAAACTGGAGAAGCAGGAAGAAGACACCCTCAGGAAACTTCGCTTCTTTCTGCGGGATGTCACCAACCGCCTGTCCCAAGACAAACGTTTCAAGGCTTTTACAAAGCCTGTGTCTTTAAAGGAGGTAGCTGTTCCATTAAATTATATTGTCTCATTTCATATTCCCTCATAAAGCTTTACTATCCAGTGTTCAGATGTATCCCTTTTCCCCACCGGTGTACTCATATGAGCCTCTTTGTCATGTGTTTTAGGTGCCGGATTACACTAAGGTGATCAAGAAGCCTATGGACCTGTCAACAGTTCTCTCTAACATCGACCGCCATCAGTATGGGACGGTCAAAGAGTTCCTCCAAGACGTGGATCTCATCTGGCAGAATGCCCTCAAATACAACCTCGACAGTGACCCCACAGGTACACACAGTGAGCAGCAAAACACACGCTCGCCACCCTCACAGACGCATATGCAGTATTAAGACTCAAAATAACCGATAAGTGCAATGCCATTCTTTTGTGCGTTTTACTTCAGACCGTCAGATCCGCCACAAAGCATGTGCATTGAAGGACACCGTCCATGCCATCATCGATGATGAACTGGATGAAGATTTTGAGAAGCTTTGTGTGGAGACCAAAGCGTCACGCAGCACAAGAGGTAAATGCTGTGTTTATCTGTGTGTACACGCGTGTAGTTAGAAGACATGTGATTAACTTATTTAACCTCGTCCTTGCCTCAAAGGTGCCCTCTGACCGACTCGGCTCAGTGACCAATATCTCGTGGATGATTTTGAAAACCGATTTATGAAGAACTCCGCAAAACGTTTATGCTTTTAATTTCATACTCCCTACTTACCGGTACTCATTTTGTAATTTAGTCACTTCTTATAGGAATAACTTGAGCGTACATTAATTTCTCACCTATCTCTCTTCAAGTATACATACAGAGTACAATTGCATCTACTAAAATGAAACCTTCATTTTCGGAATGAATAGTGTGTCACAAAGGTGTAACTTGAATTATGTTTTGACTACCTCAGATTGCTCCACCGCCCGGTTTGCTCCCTCCTTCTACCACCTGCTTCCCAAACAGTCCACATCTCGTGCTGAAGCCACTGACCTAACCCCACAAAGACAGCCGGTTAGACCCAAAGCTGCAGTCACTCCCAACACAAGTGCCTCTGCTGCTACAACGCGTAAAAACACAGGTAAAAACTACTGTAGATAATTACATTATTTACTTAAATATTTTGTGATAGCTCTTTTAACGTCTTTTGTTCCTGCAGCCCAGAAGAAGAAAAGGTGAAAGAGTCGCTGGTCCGCTGCTCATCTAGTACATTGGTCTAAACACTTTGCATGTTTTCCGTCTCTCCAGAGAAGAGACGCATAACTCGGACTCTAAAGAGCGCTATGCTGCTGATCCTGCACCAGAAAACTCCTCCTCTGGTAGTGGACAGAAACAAATTAAAAGTATGTGGGATCTGTGGCTTATTCTTTTGACTTTTTATAGTTGGTGGTCAGATGGGTTTTCTTCATCTTGATCTTATTCATAGAAGCCTTTTGTAAACAGATGAAGAGACAGAGCTACTTTGTGTCTTTCTTTTTGACAACTAAAAAGGTCAAATCTGGATGTCATTCCTCTTTCTCTTGTCTTTCTTCCTCATTTCTTCAGAAGCTGCTGGAGAGAGTAGTGGTCAAGACTGAAGGGTTCGAGGTCTACCAGCTGGAGAGACTCTATGTCCTGCTCTGCCAGAGCATCTATAGACACAGACAAGACTACAACAAAACTTCACTAATACAGGTTAGTATGGGACTGTACTGATGAGCAGATGTAACCTTTCTTATTGGAGGTATTGACTTGTCATAGCAAGACAGTCACATGTATAACAAACTAATAACCGTAATGATGATGTGTCTGCAGTAAAGGAGGCTCTTGGTATTGCAGTCTTATGTTTGATAATTGCAATGGTATCTAAGAGGAGTGAAATGTAATGATTACTTGTAGCCTGAACATGGAATATTGCCATTGTTATCCAGTATTAATTAAATGAATATTGTACACTATTAACATACAGTAGATGGTTACTTTTGCCTATCCTACTTTACTGTTTCTAATCTATTGTCCTTTCCTTTCCTGCTCTTCTCATTTGATTAGGAGCTGAAACAAGAGATTGAAAACTTCTGTTAACTTTTCTACAATAAAATATGGTTTATATGCATCCTTATAAGCATCCTCCTCAGCTATGTAAATATACATTGTTTCTATTTTCATAGAAATCTACAGGCACCTCTTGGCATCTTGTTTATATTACCTCTTTTCTTTATATTAAATTAAATGGGTTTCCTCTAAATGGCATGACTTTGTATGTGCTCACCACATCACCTTTGCTGCACAACCTTTGGCCACTACAGTGTGTCTGGGATTTCTATTACAAAGGGTCAAGATTTCATCCTGGAAGAATCACTTGGGTTATCTTGTATTGTGCACAGGGACCACACATTTTAACAGCCGGTGTTATACACTGGGCTCCTGTTACATGGAGTGTCTCAAAAGATACTAGAGTTGCATTGGGGGAAGTGTAGGATCCAGGGATCTTGAAGTCTCAACCAATTAGAGATTAAGCGTCAGTATACACTCACCTAAAGGATTATTAGGAACACCTGTTCAATTTCTCATTAATGCAATTATCTAATCAACCAATCACATGGCAGTTGCTTCAATGCATTTAGGGGTGTGGTCCTGGTCAAGACAATCTCCTGAACTCCAAACTGAATGTCACAATGGGAAAGAAAGGTGATTTAAGCAATTTTGAGCGTGGCATGGTTGTTGGTGCCAGACAGGCCGGTCTGAGTATTTCACAATCTGCTCAGTTACTGGGATTTTCACGCACAACCATTTCTAGGGTTTACAAAGAATGGTGTGAAAAGGGAAAAACATCCAGTATGCGGCAGTCCTGTGGGCGAAAATGCCTTGTTGATGCTAGAGGTCAGAGGAGAATGGGCCGACTGATTCAAGCTGATAGAAGAGCAACTTTGACTGAAATAACCACTCGTTACAACCGAGGTATGCAGCAAAGCATTTGTGAAGCCACAACACGCACAACCTTGAGGCGGATGGGCTACAACAGCAGAAGACCCCACCGGGTACCACTCATCTCCACTACAAATAGGAAAAAGAGGCTACAATTTGCAAGAGCTCACCAAAATTGGACAGTTGAAGACTGGAAAAATGTTGCCTAGTCTGATGAGTCTCGATTTCTGTTGAGACATTCAGATGGTAGAGTCAGAATTTGGCGTAAACAGAATGAGAACATGGATCCATCATGCCTTGTTACCACTGTGCAGGCTGGTGGTGGTGGTGTAATGGTGTGGGGGATGTTTTCTTGGCACACTTTAGGCCCCTTAGTGCCAATTGGGCATTGTTTAAATGCCACGGCCTACCTGAGCATTGTTTCTGACCATGTCCATCCCTTTATGGCCACCATGTACCCATCCTCTGATGGCTACTTCCAGCAGGATAATGCACCATGTCACAAAGCTCGAATCATTTCAAATTGGTTTCTTGAACATGACAATGAGTTCACTGTACTAAAATGGCCCCCACAGTCACCAGATCTCAACCCAATAGAGCATCTTTGGGATGTGGTGGAATGGGAGCTTCGTGCCCTGGATGTGCATCCCACAAATCTCCATCAACTGCAAGATGCTATCCTATCAATATGGGCCAACATTTCTAAAGAATGCTTTCAGCACCTTGTTGAATCAATGCCACGTAGAATTAAGGCAGTTCTGAAGGCGAAAGGGGGTCAAACACGGTATTAGTATGGTGTTCCTAATAATCCTTTAGGTGAGTGTACATCTGCATCTGCTGCATCATGTTTGACCATCTTCTTTTAGCCTGTCCCCCGCAACAGCCCCCCCCCCCCCAAACTTAATGAAAGTGCAATAATAAATTGTTCCTGATCGTTGTGAAAACAAAAGGTCACTATTTATCTGTGATGGCTATAACGTTATTCAAAAGGTGTGCAGTGAATCCTAGTTTTCTATCAGCCATAGTTTGTGTCCTTGACATTTAGGAAGTACCCGTCTTAATTTTTACAATTTACACCCTAGTAATAAAATATTCCTGTATTCGTTAATCTCCTGTGTTGCTCGTTTTAAACCAAATAGTACCATACTAGCATAATATATATATATATATATATATATATATATATATATATATATATATATATATATATATATATATGTGTATGTTATATATCTATTTATGTGTATGTTATATATGTATATGTATTATATATGTATATACTTATATGTATGTATATATGTGTGTGTTTGTACGTGTGTGTGTGTATATATATATATATATATATATATATATATATATATATATATATATATATATATATATATATATATATATATATAACATACACACATCACATACATATATATATGAACAAACGTAACCAGAGGTATTGTGGAAGTATATTACATTATTATCCAATGGACTTTACCAGAGGGTTAAATTCGAAGAGAAAATGAAAAAAAACTTGAGGAGTGATCCTGGAAATGTCTGTTTATGAATGAAACTTGACTTTCCCACCACCACTTGACGTGTGACGTCACTGGGGGGAATTGCGCAATGAGAAGGAATTTGTGGAGCTTTAAACAAAAAGAAGAAGAAGGAGGAATGTGTGGAGCTTGAGAGAAAAAAAAACAAAGTGTATCCAGAGAGACAGCAGCCGGGAGAGGGAGGAGAGATTCAACGCGTTATCTTCCTCGTCTCTCATATCTCAGGCCGACGTCTTCTTCACTCCCCTCCCCCCGGGCAGCAGCAGCACACCTGGGCCACCGCGGAGCGGCAGCAGGTAAAAAGGTGAGGAAGGACGTCGGCGTCCACTTGAAGAAGAAGAAGAAGAAGAAGAAGAAGAAGAAGAAGAAGACGCGGAGGAGCGGACTGTGTGTGGAGCCTCAAAGACTCCCCAAAGTGAGTTTTCTGCGACTTCAAAGCTTCGTTATTAAAAACCTGAGCACCAAGCGGAGGACGTCCCGGTGCGCTGCGTACGCGCACACACACAAGCACGCACACAAGCACACGTACACACGGGGCGGAAACGGTTCAAAGGTTTGTTCCAGAGAAGTTTCACATTGTTGGATGTCGTCCCACTGCTGGAGACCGGGAGTGAAACGTGTGTTTCAGCGGCGACTTTGACGCGTTTGTGGAGCTGATTTAAAAAAAAAAATGAGATGAGCTGCAAAACGGTTTTAACGAGGCCTAAATAAAAAAAAGTCACAGGTAGCCCGAGTTAAATCACGTCCCTCCTCTTGTAATCTGTCAGGATGGACCCGTAACTTCGGCTTCATTGGACTCCTCCTAATTTGAGTGCAGCTTTTCTCTTCAGTGTGAGACGTTTCAGAGATCAACAGGCAGCATGGGCGAGGCACCGGTCAGGGAAGATGGTACAGTAACGAGATCAGCAGAGGTAACTCCAGAAAAGTGATTGTCATCTTTCACATTGGTGTTTTATTTTTAATTGTGCTTTCTGTTTTGACTAAATGTAGCTTTGTTTTTAAGTACGTGGGCTCATTTCCTGTGGATGACTGCTGCTTGGATGACCAGATGGAGCAACTGCACACTCAACTGAAGTCCATTAAAGTGAGTCCTGAGCCTTGAATCATCATCATCATCATCATCATCATCATCCCCCCTCCCGCCCACACACACACACACACACACACACACACACCAACACCAACAAAAAGCAACAGCTTGTAATTGTTAACTTGAGAACAAAATATTGAATATGTTGGTTGTCTTCAATCAGACATTCAAAACACGGAGGCCCGTGTCCCTAAAATTCTCCATCAAAGGTGTGAAAATGTACAACGAGGATGAAACTGTACGTATGAAAACATTTCACACACACACACACACGCACGCACGCACGTGGACGGCTTGTGTGTTTTCAACCAGGAGGCCTCAACAAGTATTTCAATCTGTGTTCCCGGTCAGACGCTCCTGATGGCTCACGCTCTGCGTAGAGTCTCTCTGTCCACCGCCCGGCCCGTCGATGCCCAGTTCGCCTTCGTCTCCCACAACCCGGGCAGCACCGACGCCCATCTGTACTGCCATGTGTTTCAAGCCCGGCACTCCAGAGCGGTAAGACATGACCAAACAACCAAAGGAGCTGCTGCAGAGTCGAGTCTGCTCGAGTATTTAGCGAGAAAGTCACAGCTCCAACGTGACTGGGTTTCTATAAAGTGCAAATTGGGACTATATGGTCCTAATAAAAGCTGTATATTTGTGATTCTTCAAAGGGAGAATATGTCTTGTGTTTTGGAAAAACGTGTGGGTTGGTGTATGAGGAGAGGCTGACTGTTTCAAGTGTTGCCCCTATAGTTTAACTTTTTCCTTGTGACAGCCACTGAAACTTGTACAGAACGATTCAGGAGGTTGTGACACTGAGGTCATCTGTCTGGGTGGATCGTCTGTGATCTTAAACGAACCATTTTAACATCTTAAACTCGTGCTTAAAGGATCAGTGTGCCAGATCTATGTTGGATCTGTAAGGCAGACATGCTCAATATTGTATTCATAACTAATATTAGTGTGTGATCGTACCTGGGATCGTGGCTTTTCCGTTGGCTTAGAACAAGCCTTTCATAAAGAGTCTGCCATGTTGTTTCTACAGAGAGAGACTCTTCCCTGAAGACCACCGTAGCTCCCTGACTCTTATTTTAGTTGGTTGTAATCTGCCACTTCACCACTAGATGGCACTAAATCCTATACGCTTTTTCTTTTAAAAGCAGCGTTTCAGTTTTGGGTCCAACTACAACATCTTCTGGTCAAAACCCAGAGCAGGGTTTCAATCGCTCTGAGCCCGCCCTTTAGAGTTTGTGGAGAGACTTCTTCTAAAATGGAAAGAAAAGTATTCCTGTGGTGATGTTGCTATGAAATGATATATTACAGCTTCAACAGACATTTCTGTTGGGTGTCTGCTGCTTGACATTGTAGCTTCAACTGTATGTCATGTACTTAAGAACCTTTTTGAAAATGTTAAATATTGCATTGCTCCAAAATGGATAACATAATTTCCACGCTCCCTCCTGTAGGCGCAGTTCCTGAACCTGCTGCTCTGCCGCTGTTTCCAGCTGTGTTACTTGGAGAAGCACCCAGAAGATGCCCAGTTGGACACCGTCGGCTCGATGCCTCGCCGCAACCCCTCCCTGCTCAACCACGGCTTCCCCCTCAGCGTCAGCGCCCTGGTCTCCTTCAGAAGAGCCCCTTTTCAGGGGCTGCTGCCGGGGACTAAAGTGTGAACGTCTTTCTTGCATTCACTCGTACAACATGGTGCGTTTCCCTTTTTAACCGCAGTGTTCCCCTCCATTTTCTCCATTTCCCGGCCGTCTACAGAAGGTTCAAAAGTCCTTTGATGACCTGCACAGCAGCCCAGATGAAGTCTTCCCCACCTCCTCCCCCTCGCTGGTGCGAAAGAAAGCCATCCGCACTAAAGCGCTGCGCTCCGGGGCGTACCGCTCCTTCACGTTCACGCCGCTCAAGCAGCGCAGCGTTCAGGAGCGGCTGAGTGCGTCACAAGGTGGGCCGAGTGTTCACAGAGCGCTGTCCAGAGTGAGAGAGTTGATTAGGTAAAGCGAACCCCTCGTCCTCCGTGTTCAGCTGATGGGGAGCCACTGTCTGTCGTGGTGTCAGAAGGCAGTTTTTGTGATCAATAAGGTGATGGATAATGGTCTGGTCTCACGTGGGTCATTTTCATAGATTACCTTGGATTCTTTTGGTGCACTTTTTCTTGGCACGTAAACGTCTCCAACTCCACAATGACTTCTCCTCTTCTCTGTGACTCAGCAGAGGGAAAAGGCAAAGCTCTGAGCTTGGCCGAAACCGAAGAAGCTCTGGCTCAGGCTGTGTGGTGTTGAGTTGGCATCGCAACGTGAGCGTCACTCGTGCATTTAAAGAAAAAAGAAAAAATGTTTCTTGAGTGTCATCGTTTTTTTCTAACTGCGTGGTCTTGTGGTGTATTTCAGTGACTGCAGCTGTTCCCTGCTTGCAGACAATGTTCTGGGGTCGTACCTCCTCTGCCCTCATCCTAAAAAACCCAAAAGTGGCTCTCTCATCATCCGCTTCCCCTGTGGCCTGATCACCCACCTCATCGAAAACACCTCCATAGGGAAATTCCTGCTGGAGGTAGTCGTTCTGCTAATAATTATGTATTAACTCTTGACAGATGGGCACTGATATGATGCTGATAGCGGTCCAATACTGACTCAAATAGCTGGAGTGGGTATTGGAGACCATTATTTTAATAAATAACAGTAAATTTATATCTATGCATTTATTTGTGTCTTTTTACAAAGTTATGAAGCAATGTTTAAGTCAAGTAGACTGTTGCATATTTTTTTTTTTTTTTTAGATGATCCATTGTCACTTCCACACAGTGGGGCATCCAGTTTATTAATTAAAAACTGATATCAGATCAATACTCTGTATCGGCCAACAGATTGGTATCGGAACTTGAAAAAGTATTTGAGTCGTCCGGGATAATATTTGCTTAGATTTGTAGGAAATGGCTCACAAAAATGAGTTTTGACTCATTTCCCCTCGTTACTTTATGAATAAAATTCATAAATAACATTTATTATTAATTAATATATATATATTATATTATACAAGGTTTGTTTAAAAGGCATTTGTGTGTGATATTACACTCCAGTATTACTCCTTACAAGCCTGACTTTCCATAAATTTCCCCTTTGGTGGATTCAAAGTTTGACAGCGTATTATTCTCACTCGGCTATTACATATCGTGTGTCGTGTATGTTCTACCTGCTTGTTCAAACGCTTCAATGAGAATTCATCAAGCTTATTTCAAGCGACTCATCATGAACAAATGATAGTTTTGAAGGATCTAGTTTTCCTTGTGGATACATATTTCCCTGTAATTCTGACTTTTATTTATAAACTAAGGTACTGGGTGTAAAGGGTGTGTTGGAGAGGAAAAGTACTCATTATACTCACTTATTTAGACTATAAACTCAGCTCTGAGGCAAACTCACTGAAACCAAGAATAATGAAGTCATTGTTGGCGTTTGATTAAACAGATAAATCTGTGTAACCCCAGTTGTGACCTCTGATCTTACTGTATTTCTTTTTTTTTATTATTCTGTTTCTTTTGTGGCAGACATACAAGACTGAATTCAGTTCCATAGCCGAGCTGATCGAACACTACACGGAGACTCGGGGTGAGCTGGCGTGTCTGCTGAGCTGCGCTCGGGTCAACCACTGTTACGAGTGGGAGGAAAGCCGACATTAAAAGCTCTCACAGAAAGCACTGGTTTTAAACCCTGGACACTGGAACTTGTGGATTGCCAACCTCAGAATAAGTGACACCTCTTTTCTTATTAATTTTGCACATGTATCATCTCTTATCCTTTTAAAAAAATCACATTTGGTGTTTTTTGGGGGAGGTTTCATTAACTGTATACAATGCACCTACTAGTGTTGGCACTTATTGTATTTTATACAAGTCATTTCATCAAAGGGTACTTATCTGTAAAGGCGTAACATGTTGTGCTTGCTGCTTTTTATGCATTTCAATGTTATCTTTTTTTAAAGTATTTTTTAATTGTGCCTATAAGGCATCAGGAGTTTCGGTGTTTTTTTTGTTTGTTTGTTTTTTAAAGACTTAAAATGTATCAACTTGAAACCGTGGAATTGATTGTTGCACAGGATTGTATTGTGTATATAGAATTGTATTATTCCATTTTAATCTTGCTTATGGCCTTTGAGAAGGGACATGTTCGAATTATCTGTGTTTAAAGTTTGTATGAAGTCACAGTTTACTAGTTTTAACTGGTAATGTTTGTTAAAGTCAGTGTGCAGTGTATATTCAACTGCATGCAGTCGTATGAAAGTAGGTATTGATCATGAGGTTGTGTGTGTGTGAGATTGTTTTCTGGTCCAAAAAGTCTGCTTTATGATTAATTCAATTTTTTATTTTTTACCATCTTTTCCAACAAACAGTTTTCCTATTGTTCACCCCTGTTTGAGATTAAACGACAGATTTTCTCTGTTTCAACCCAAATCCAGTAAAAGTAAATTATTTGTTATTGTTATTTATGACTACATAGCACAACCTCACCTGCAGGAGAGTAAGATGCTACTTGCCTTTGCACATTATTTACAGTTAACAGTTTCTAAATCACAACTCCACATTGCACAGATATGCACACAGTTGCTAGTTTAAGTAAAAAAGTAATTATGAGAACAGATAATGAACTAATGTGTTTGTTTGTGTGTTTTATTCAGTCAATCATTACAATATTCTACACTCACCTAAAGGATTATTAGGAACACCATACTAATACTGTGTTTGACCCCCTTTCGCCTTCAGAACTGCCTTAATTCTACGTGGCATTGATTCAACAAGGTGCTGAAAGCATTCTTTAGAAATGTTGGCCCATATTGATAGGATAGCATCTTGCATTTGATGGAGATGTGAGGGATGCACATCCAGGGCACGAAGCTCCCATTCCACCACATCCCAAAGATGCTCTATTGGATTGAGATCTGATGACTGTGGGGGCCATTTTAGTACAGTGAACTCATTGTCATGTTCAAGAAACCAATTTGAAATGATTCGAGCTTTGTGACATGGTGCATTATCCTGCTGGAAGTAGCCATCAGAGGATGGGTACATGGTGGCCATAAAGGGATGGACATGGTCAGAAACAATGCTCAGGTAGGCCGTGGCATTTAAGCGATGCCCAATTGGCACTAAGGGGCCTAAAGTGTGCCAAGAAAACATCCCCCACACCATTACACCACCACCACCAGCCTGCACAGTGGTAACAAGGCATGATGGATCCATGTTCTCATTCTGTTTACGCCAAATTCTGACTCTACCATCTGAATGTCTCAACAGAAATCGAGACTCATCAGACCAGGCAACATTTTTCCAGTCTTCAACTGTCCAATTTTGGTGAGCTCTTGCAAATTGTAGCCTCTTTTTCCTATTTGTAGTGGAGATGAGTGGTACCCGGTGGGGTCTTCTGCTGTTGTAGCCCATCCGCCTCAAGGTTGTGCGTGTTGTGGCTTCACAAATGCTTTGCTGCATACCTCGGTTGTAACGAGTGGTTATTTCAGTCAAAGTTGCTCTTCTATCAGCTTGAATCAGTCGGCCCATTCTCCTCTGACCTCTAGCATCAACAAGGCATTTTCGCCCACAGGACTGCCGCATACTGGCTGTTTTTCCCTTTTCACACCATTCTTTGTAAACCCTAGAAATGGTTGTGCCTGAAAATCCCAGTAACTGAGCAGATTGTGAAATACTCAGACCGGCCCGTCTGGCACCAACAACCATGCCACGCTCAAAATTGCTTAAATCACCTTTCTTTCCCATTGTGACATTCAGTTTGGAGTTCAGGAGATTGTCTTGACCAGGACCACACCCCTAAATGCATTGAAGCAACTGCCATGTGATTGGTTGATTAGATAATTGCATTAATGAGAAATTGAACAGGTGTTCCTAATAATCCTTTAGGTGAGTGTATATAATATACAAAACAAAGACTGAAAAGGTATAGGTAGAAGCAAAAAATGCTTATATATTCCTATCCTAAATTATTATCATCAATTAAATCAGATAATTAATTTGAAATAAAGGAAAACAAATAAATAAAAAAAAAAAAATAAAAAAAATAAAAAAAAAATATATACATATATATATATATATATATACATTTCATTCACACTTGTCAAGTCAAAGAGAGCGAGCCAGCTGCTGGGACGTGACGCTACCAAGGGACACGGTAAAACAACAAATAACAAATGCATGTCAAAGTTTTGTTTACTTTGTTGCAGAATGACGTCACTTCATTCCCACTGTGCTAAATGTGCTGGTTGCGTGTGTGTGTGTGTGTGTGTGTGTGTGTGTGTGTGTGTGTGTGTGTGTTTCTAGTCTTTCTTTAAATAAGTAAGTGTCAGTTCTTTTGAGGTGTAGCAATTAATGAAGCCAAGATTATAAAGATGTAAACATTGGTACAAATGTTATCCTGTTTAAATTGTAGACAGTTAGACAAACTTAAAATACAACCTATTATGTAAGAAACCCACAACTGAGACGTTCTGCAGCGGTCACAATGCTAAACCAATTTACATTCAGGCGTTTTAGCCCCTCGTGCACTCGTTCTACCCATCTGATGGAGCTCTTCTACCACAGCCATCCACTCTCCTCCCCTGGCTAACGGGACGGCCCACCTGACTGTGAGCGGTTCCGCCATGAACCCGCCCGTCGGCACGGACTCCGTCCTGCCACGCCCCTTCCGCCTGGAGTCGCTGGGTGTCCCGGCGTCCAACGCCAAGGTGAGGGGTAAAAAAAGCAAATCCTACATCCATAATGAGGGGAATTGAAAAGACGCTTCCCATGTCCCTAAAATTGCGAGTCCAGGTGTCTGACATGTGTCTTCAATCACATTGTCCCTGTGAATTTCTTTTTTTGGGGGGGGGGGGGCAAAATTGTGATTTTGGGCGATATAAAATAAATTGAACGTTTGCTTTGGCCGTACTGCTACCTCCAGTATGACACTAACCTTAAATTGTTTTGCACTGTACCTAAAAACGTGTGATTTCTGCACTGAGACTCAAAGTCCAGCTACTGCAATATTTAACTTGAAATGTGTTTTGCCGTTGCTGATTTGTAAACCACCATTTCAACCTGTTCCTTATCTTATCTTTTCTAATTCTTGCTGCTGACTAGATGAAATAAAAGGAATTAATTTATCAAAGTCATGGCTAGTTTCATTTACTTTGCAAACAGACGTTTAACCGTGGCTTGTTGATTGTGTTGTGAACCGTAATAACAAATGAGACCTCCGTTCAGTTCTCTGTGTCTCGGCTAATGGATGACTCCACGGTCACTAATAAATCAGGGGGGCTGTTGTCAAGGCAGCAGCGTCGACCGGTAGACGGTCTCATGTTACAAACCGTATGACCTCTGGGGTCAGCATTGTGGATTTTGGTCTGATTTTACTTAAGCCGAATAAAGATGAGCGAACCATTCATTTATTCCTGCTGCTTTTTGAGGCAGATGTCAAAAAATATTGCTTCGATAACAATGGATTATTAAAAATATTCTATATCTGAGGATGCCGCGGTTGCATCGCCGCTGATAATCTCAATCCTCTCTGCAGCTCACTTTTCTGCCAGAGTATCATATTCCTACAAATGTCTGTGGCCTGATTTCTTCATCCAGTGTTTAATGATACTTGACCGGCAGAGAGCCGTGTCTGTTGAAAAATTCGAAAATGAGAGATTACACTGCAGAGGGCAACTGTAATCGTCTCTCGCGATAATCAACCCCGTACTAATTCGAGACCATTGCATGACATGTTTCCAGCCTTTCAAGTAAGTCAGCGTCTGGAATTAGGAGTCTTCTATGAGAGGGTTATTGAGAAAACAGAAAGTAAAAGCACGGGTCGTCTAAGTTCACATGGAGGTGGGGCATCGGGATAATCGGAAAATGAAAGAGCAGGTGAGCCAGGCTTTCTGGCTGCTCGAGTGGCGTGTAAGAGGAGTCGTATGGCTGATGGTCATTGTGTAAGTGGAGCGTTGGAGGAGGCGGAGACTTGCGGTCACTCTGCAGGTTCACGGCGATGATATACTGTAGTTTGGCTGAATTAAGGGGCCTTTGCTCAGTCGGAAAAGGCAAATCCAGTTAATCACATTTTTACATTACATTTCATTTAGCTGACGCTTTTATCCAAAGCAACTTACAATAAGTGCATTCAACCATGAGTACAAACTCAGAACAACAAGAATCAAGAAAGTACACTTTCTTCAAGAAAGCCAAACTACAAAGTGCTACTAAAGTGCTACTTTCTTTATTCAAGGTATAGTTGGAAAAGATTGTAGTCGTTTGTAGTTTGCGACGGAAGATGTAGAGACTTTCAAACAGTCTTACGCTGACGGTTTCAGAAACAAAAATTCAAAATGACAAGACGGATGGACTTTATTTGACCGTGTGAGGATAAAAAATAATTACAATACGCAGTACACATCACGCAGTCTTCTTTATTTTCTCTGGTTTTAATGTGGTAAAGAGTGGGTAAATATCACATTATCATTG